>CM029357.1:37231107-37280189 GCA_017140985.1 Hormaphis cornu | reverse complement strand
CGTCGCACGATAACGATTATCGTTTTCATCACCGTTTTATGTCTAATTGTCGTCCCCGGAATCGTAAAACTTTTCGGCGTTTACGACCTTCGGAAAGCGGTGCTGGCGGACCCGTCAGCAGAGCCGCGGCTGTAAAAATCGACAAACCGGAACTTCCTCGGCAAAATGGTGGTGACGGGGAATAACGAGAAAACGTTTGCAGATCCGCGAGCCGCCGAGCTCTGTCGTCGGCTCTATGAACACTCGCGCTTACAATAATGTATACCGAGTGTGTGTAACTTTTTTATCCACAAAAAAAATCACCGATAATCGTTTTCGTAAAACTTTTGAGGGATTCTCCTAACAGACGGACGTGCCGGTGTTGACGGTATTGATAAATCACATTCTGCGCGTCGTACGTGTTTTACCTTACACGCGGTAAAATTCCAAACGGTTCGTAAAATAAAGCAGGAGAGAGAGAGTGACTCAGCACGGCCTAACCGTGTGCAGGTTTCTAATAACGATTATGGTGTGGCAAATTAATAGGTAACACCGAAATTTTAATTTGAAAATCGTAAAAATTCGTAAACAAGATCGCATGCATGCAAAAATAACTGTTGTGGTTGGCTGATTGATTGCCGATTTCTCCATACACGGGAGTTTTGATTGAAATTTTCATTTAAAAACGAATGCACTAAATTACAAAGGTTATAACTGTGTTGCGAGTGTCGATATTTTCACGATTGTCGGATTAAATTAAATTTAAACTATAGAGCTTCAAAGTAGCGTAATAAACAAACGTAAAAAATCAATAATACTTTTTTTTTTAGTATTAACTGTCACAAAAATTATCTTATTACGGTATAAATATGTATTTAGTTTTTAACAACGATGATCGTTCGTTTTGGCCTGTTTCATTTGTATTTTCAAAATTTCCAAAAATAATATTGTTTGTAATAAATAAATAAATAAAGCAAAACAAGCCATAGATATTTTTAGTATAACTAAAGTCGTATACATATTACATGCTTAAAGTAAATCGTATTGTACTGGTATAAGTGGATTTGAATCTTTTTAAGACAACATATGGTTTTTGCACAAAATGTAATATTCAAATTATACGGGTGTAACTATAAATCAACCGTAAATCGACTTATAAAGAATCAGGAAAACTACCGATGGTTTTAAAACTGGCGTTTTTGGCTAATCATTGAGACGAGGAAGTTTTCAAACGCTTTATACACTACTTAATACGGATTAAGCTATGAGCATTGAACATTATATTATTGTGAATCGTACAAACATGCTTTTAATGTAGCCTATATAAACCCCTTAAAAATGATCCGTCTGCATCACCGTTATTTTCATTAATAATTACCTATCGTGGCTGATAGCAATCGTAACGTGTATTTAATTTTCTTTACTTTTTCGCTACCTAAAAATATGACCCGTAACTTCATTTTGTCACTCCTGATAAAATGTATACCCATTATTCATCGTTATATTAATGTTTTTGGTTTAATTTGAACGAATACACATTATTCTTTGTTTTTATATCAAGAAAAATTATAAAAACTTTTTGAATATTTACAGTTATTATTTTATTATAAATCGTTTCTCAATGTACAATTGTAAGTTACAACGTTCTGTTTCTTGACACAACAACACTTGCAAAATATCTAGATATTTAAAATGTTATTATAGTTTGTAAAAATATTGTTTTATGGACCATTTCGCTACTTCGAAAGAGATTTTTTTTTTTTATCTCCAGAATGGGTTTTATATGTTGCAATTTTTAATGCGGTAAAGTTACTCCACATGACAAGCCGAGTTTTAAATTTTTAAATTATGGATTTAGAAATGCGTATCATATATTTCAAAAGCAGATCGGGTATATTTTGATACTATTGCAGTAATTATTATATTCATTTTTTTAATAATTTTATTGTGACCTTGACGTATTTATTGTCATCAATTTCTTTTCAATTTTATAAGAATTTAATATGTACCATAAAACCGCAATGAATCGTATTTTTAAATTTCAAATATTAAATTTTAGGTATCAACTGTACTTTTCTACCATGAATTTATTGTTAAACTATATTTTTGTTGTTTATCACTTATCTATCTCCCATTATTGGTGTATGAGAATAATTTAAACATTCTTTTTAAGCATGTAGTATTTACTTGTATTGATAGTTAAGTACAGACATCGTATATTCAAATCCCATAAATAAAAGCGTGTGTATTATTATTATTATTATTTTTTTTTAAATTTTTATTGAATTTTTTATACTTATTCATTTTTATTACAATGGGTGGTGGTGGTTCTTCACTGCGAACCATTGACGCAAACGCGTTTTACATATTTTGCAACTTTAAAGCACACTTTTATCACAACATGATTTGCTCCAATGTACAGTGTCTCACAACATTGGTTTTTTCCCAATTCCTTATTCTGACTAGAGTTTCGAGTGTGTACATAATTTTACGCTTTTAGACTTGCTAGCGTGAAATCTGCATTTAAAAATTTTAAATCAAATCTTTATATGTTTTTTACAAAATATTAAAAGCGAGTAAATATAGTTTAACGATAAAAAACACAAAATCATAACCATTTTGTATAGGTGATCGATTTTGTCAGTCGTATTTGATTCCCCCCCCCCCCCAGAATTTAGTGTTTAGGCCACCTTATAAATATCATTGTTTAAGCGTTATCAGTTTAAATAATGGTGGAAAATTATTGATTGAAGAACAGTGGAGACCCGCAGGTTGTTGAGTGGCTCAATTTGACGAGGGTCGGAAACCAAAAGTCCGTCGTACGCTCGCCAAATCGTGTCGGCGGATTGTTTCTACAGGTACGTACGGCCCGTGGTTGTGGCATGTCGTCTTGATGTTCGCAATAACATTTTGATTTATAATATTATAAATTAATGATTCACAAAACCATCATCACCCTTTTGGCCATTAATACGACGTGGTCCCCGGTATCGCGCACAATAAGGAACCACCGTCGGTGTTGCTGTTGCCCGAGTTCGAAATGTCCACGAGAAAATAGTATGGTCGAGTAACAAACGACCTGGCAAAGTTTTCCGATCGTGAGCTTGACCACAACGAATAAAAGGTATTTTACTAAAATACTCGTCTGTAAATGATAATAGTTGTTATAGAAGTGAACCTACGGTAAAACTGATACTTAGAAAGGCGTTTCTTTCGATTGACGTCTAATGCTGATTTTACTGTCGTCAAATGAAAGGCTAATGTGAATGATGGAATAAAACAAAAATTTTTTATTGAAAACAAAATAAAATTGCTATCATGAGAACCATTAATCTAGACAAAAAAAATGATTATTATTATTTTTTATGATTTGCTTTTTTTTGTTTGTAACCACCAGAATCAAACGGATTGATATTAATCTTAATGAATTAAAAAAATGCAGAAATCAAAACACGATGAAAAATGTCTTACTTCAATACTCACTCATTTTTACTTTAGTATTCTTTCTGTTCTCTAAATAGTTATGTAGCTTTTGGACTTGATTACGATAAGAATATTTATTACGTAAACGACAATATTTTATATTTATAATAAAATTAATATTAAATCTACGACAGTTAACTTAAGTAATTTTATAAATATAACCACCTTAAAATTATATTATAAATCATAAATGGTAATTTGAATTTTACAAATATTATAAAATAATAAAATGAAACATATTAGAAACCAAACTACCTTTATTTTATATGTAATTTATAGTAAATTTTATAGTTTGATAACATATAGCCTATATGTGATATAGGTTTCTAATTATTTTTGGTACCAATATGTTAAAAAAAAAAAAAATTCTAACAGAATTTTAGGGTATCAAAAATTCTAACATAAGTCGTTAAAATTCTGTGAAATGTCATTTGACTATGTTTTATGTGTTACAACTTTTAATACATATAACTTTAGCAACATATACCTACTTCAGAGTGTAACTAATAAAATCATATAACGACTATGAGGGGTATAAATATGATTTGAGTTGAATAAAACCAATCACCCAGATAATGATAGAAAAATTGGACATTTCTTTTTATATTTTTTTCAAACTAAATTGCTTCAATACGACAGTATAGTTTCGTATTCTATAATACGATTTTTTAAAATCCATTTAGTAAGTCAAATTAGTTTAATGTGTAAATTTTTTATTTACTAAGTTCTTTTTTAATTGAAAACCAATACGCAGTAACTAATATCATGGTTGTAACGGGTTTTTTTTCAAATTAATATTTGATGCTACTTGTATAGATCGTAGACATGCCGTGAGTAACAGATGTTTAACGTATAAAAAAATAAAGATGGAACATCAGTAAAATGAAATATTGGATACCAGATGTAGATAAATATCAGTTAATTTTATAACTGTAAAATAATAAAAACTGGGAATATCTCATATCTCTACCCAGTAAAATGTCTAAAATTCTAAATTTATGATGGAACATTATGACATTTATTTCATATAACTGTTATTAAATACAAATTCATGTTTAACTTAAGGGGGACCGGTAGCGTCCAATTTGAGTTCTCTCTCTAGCTCATTTAAATTAATATAGGAATTTTGACGGATTTTATTTTCAACCATATATAAGTAATTTAGGGGGAGGATTTTCAGCCCTCCCCCCACAGTTAGCCTTAAACCCCAGCCTAACTTTGAAAAAATATACAAAATAATCTATCACAGGAGCCCATCTCAACAATTTTAATTTCAGCTCTTCCAATTGTTTCAAACCTACCGAATGATCTACTAAAAATTCGTGGCTAATATACCTACCGCATATTACACAGTTCCAGATATAGTTTTAATTATTTTAATTTTTATCATATGAAAATTACATTAGTCACTATAACATGTAGAAAAATTTAAATAAAAAACAATTTTAATTTAAATAATATGCGTGTAAGCGGTAGTACGTTATACCTACGTTCAAAACAGAAATGTATATAGTTGCTCTTTGTGAAATTATGATAGAAATCGTCACGTTCATATTGTATCGTATAATTTAAGATGATTTTTGTAACATTTTAAATATAAAAACCTTACGATAAAGACCGGAAACGGAGGAGCGTAAACGTGTGTATATAATATATTATGCTTCATGTACGGAATTACGTGGAAAGTGATGTGAAAAAAGTATAAATATAACCGAAAAAGATAGAAATAATTTTTCAAAGCCAAATACGCCTGACGTCGGAATTCTTTGAAATGACAAAAGAACACACATAATAACGGTTATAACAACAATAATAAAGTACGAAATGCGAGTGAATTGAATTTGAACGTAATTATACGTACGCCAGCCACATGGCCCCCGTCTATCGGTTTATACTATTAATCTACTATCAACCATATGATTTTAGTTCCCCTCGAAACTAAAACGTTTTTTTTTTTCTATTATCTAACAACCCTATAAATATTTCCGTAACGTATGTGCAAGTTTGTGGCTACAGTTTTTTTTTTTTTTTTTTGATAAAAATTACCTCATGTAAGTATCTACCTGCATAGATCTTGTTATAATAATACGTGCTATTGTACCCGAGGGTGCGACATTTTGTGTCTAACAAAGACATTTAATATGCAAAAGCAATATGCAAAAGATAAATCTTATAATCACACCATCACTCGTTTTAAATCAAAACTCGGGGTACCTATATATGAGTATGTTGAATGGTCACATATTTTTTTTAGGATTTTAATAATAATAATAATTTCATTTAATTATATTTATGTATGTTTTAAGTTAACTGTCACCAATCATAATAAATCTCCAGAAAAAAAATCACTTCGCTTTTGAGTTGAGGATTTATTAAATGTGTATTGAACTCCCTGTCATATCGTAAAACCTATTGGAATAATTGAGTGTATTGAATTGTATATACGATTAAGTTTACGTTAAATGACAAGAAAAATATGTGCATAAAGTCAGAGAGACAATTTTAATTTTAACGTTAATTCGGTACTGTAACAAATAACAATATTCATAACATTTTGCACTATTTTTCTTCATTCTAGCGTTATAAAATCATAGGCTACTAGTAGATAATAGTTAGAAATTGGTGAAACATTTTTCACCCGGCGTGTGGTGGACGCCACAGGGTTCTTGTCAATACATACTCGTGTACATGAAAATAAATGCAATATTTTGAAAGTGGATACAGGACTGTATAGACAATATACTTGAAAGGCCATGAAATATTACAACCATATGAGGCTTTTGTGTTTTCTAAGGGTTTCTCGGTCGGTCCAAAATGAAAAAGTCAATTAAGCGTATCTTATACTTTATTATATACACTCAAAAATATTGTGTAATATCGTGTAATACCGTAAAACCCCTTTTCCAAGTAAAATCACTATAAATGTATTATTTTATGAACCCCCTCTGGTGTGTTGATATACTATTTTGTTTCGTGATTAAAAGGGAAATAAAATTATCATTAACTGATATTTTTGCTATAATACCACAGACGGTGCGAAGATCCTATATACTAATAATAGTTTTATAACGTTTTCAGCAAAACTTTTCTAAGACACTTTGTCCAACTACAAAAAGAACACACGCGCGGTCTATTGGAAGAGAAATTTCTTAATATTTTACACCGCGATCATCACAACATGTTATAAAAAAATATAGCATTAAAACTAGTGTTTCGGAATGAAATTTGAATAAGAAAAATGCAGAAAATATGTTTTTTTTTTTTTTTTTGTAGAATGTTTTATACATCGTTCGTGGATAGTGCCTCAATAGATATCGGAAATTTAAGTCAATAATATCGATTTAATTTACAAAATACCGTATTCGATTTTAAACACGTTTACAGTAAAAACATAGTGTACCTCTCTATGATGATACAAATATAAAACAATTTTCAAGTTTTAGTTGTTCCTTTTTTGTATATAATATTTTATTATTATTTTTATTACTGTAATATGTTGTACCAACAAACTAGTTTAGCAGCGTTGAAAGTAAGGACTGAATTTTGGAAAGTTTAGTAGTTACTAATATTTTATGTTAATTTTTTTTTTGATGAGGTGCAAAAATATAATCGTTTAGGTTCATTTTCCATCAGAAGTTGTTCAAAAGTTAGTTCAAAATAATAATATTAAAAAAAAAAAAAAAAACCCATTATATATTCGATTCAATATCGTGACTTTTTGAAAATATTTTGAATTTTCACTTATAGGCCATGCCGAGGGTGTTTTTTTTTAGGAACTTATCCATAAACTGGTTACATTAATGGATAACATTTAAGTACCAAAAAAAATAATATTGTTTTAATAAAAAAATACTAAAAATTGTTTTAAGAAAAAAGTTCATTTTACCAAATATATAGGTGTTATATAAATAACTTATTATTTTTCATAATATTATTTATTATTTGATGTTGACTTCAAAGATGTTGAAAGTTGAAAATTAAATAAATATGCTGAAACATAACTGTAAACCACTAAAATGTTTTCTTAATGCAATTATTTTAATACTGATACGCTAGTTGTATATTATACATAGATGTGTAATCAAAAACCATAATAGATGGAGTATCTAAAACTATAAAGTATTAATTTGCTAGTAATTTTCCGTTATTATGATACATTTGATACCCTTTTTTACGTAAAAATGTAAATCATCTTTCAATCTGACATAAAGCATAATAATCGATCTTTTTTGTAATAATCATTTTTATAAATTTCTTTTTTTTCTTCAACTATCGTTTTCCTGAATTGAGTCTACTTGGTTGAAATTGATTGCGATGCCTATCAGTAACTTTATATAATAAAAACATATTCAGATAAGATGTTTCAACTAATGTAGTAGCACAGATAATATAAAACCAGATATTCCACTATTCAGATTATTGATAACAAGAACCCTCCTCAGATCAGTGTGCCGCGTAAAAGAATCTTAATGATTGTACAGTAATTTTGTACCATAATTATTGTACCAGGTATTAATTCTATAATCGGTGTATCACATAAGATAAATACAGTAGAAAATTAATACTTACATCATTTTTAAACATTTTTAAACATTTTTTAAACGTCGGCGTCTCAGCAAACAATAAAAACCAATGATGCACCGTCAAAAAGTAACGGTTTTCCGTAAAGAAATTTTATTTCCAATAAGAGACAGCACTGATTTGAGGAGGGTTTTGGTTTGTTTACATTTTTGGAAATTACATTGCTTGTATAGGAAGTGAACTATCTGGTTTTATCTTATCTGTGGTAGTAGTTTTTTCCCACTCTACGTTGTAAAAAGTCCAAGTAAACGTTGATTTCTTGTAATTATAAAATCAAAGCTTTAATTTTGTTTTAACATTTAATAGAAATATGCTTACAACGTTCTAGTCCCATCCAATACAGGACAAAATGTACTCATATTTTTAAAGAAATTTATTTTATGTTTTTATAGAAATTTCAAAACTTATTAAATTTAAATATTTTAGAATAATATGAAAAATATATTTTTCCGTATAAAACCATTAATTTAAAAAAATATGCTACACTTTACCACTTGAAGATCATTATTATTTTCATCAAAGTATTATCATAAAAGGATTTTTTAATTAATCTTTGATCAATAATTTGATTTGATTTTATATTTTTATTTATTTTTCGAAAATAAATCATTTTTTATGTTGTTTTTGTTTGAAACAATAAAAATTCGTCTTCAAATACTTTTATTTCAAAACACTTTAATTGAACAGGTAGAATATAAATCGATAAGTTAAAATGTTTTTATTTAAACACAAAAACATTAGAAAAAATTTAAATATTTCATTAAAAGTATAATATTGATGTTGTTGTTGACAAATAGCAATAAAATGGGGAACCTTATAAAATATTATATTTCTTTTGAATTTTTGAGCAGATAATAGTATTATATACCACTATAATTATTATTTTTGTTAATCATGTTATTAGAAAACTAATGTAAATTACAAAAAGAAATTGATTTCATAATTGAATTACGTCTAACTTCAAATTAAATATAGATGTATTTAAAACAAACAATTTTAGTCAACCATTATAACCTTAACCATTGTACATCATGGCAATATTTCTGGTGTTTACATATTTTCAAGGGGCAAAATAACAAAAATATACTTAATCAAATGTTTGTTTGGTATTTTATTATGAAGAAGCGTATATATTATTTCCATTAGCTAAAAACATGATACATTATAAACACATTTACCATATTAAACTGTTGATTGTAATTTTAGCAGATTAATTTACATGGAATAGGATGTATCATGAAAACAAATAAAATAATTTAAATTTGCAAACTGATGTGACACGAAATAAATTAAATTTGTTAGTCAAATAAACAGAAGCTATAAATTATCATGTATCAAATAGTAACTTGAAACCTTTAATGTATATGATAATCTATTATTTTAATGTCTTTTTTTATTTATATAAAGTCGGGGGGGAGAACTTGTGAAGTATTTTATCACATTTCGCATCAAACATAAATTAAATCATTTTTAAATACATGTAAATCATCAATTATTTTCTAATCGAATAAGTGAAAGTAAAACTTTCTGTTTTGATATTTTAGATTCTGAGTCTAGAAAAAAATTTTTGGTTTTTTATGGGTTTTTGTTTATTGTTTCATTTTTTTTTTTTTTTTTAAATCGTCCTGAAACCACGATAACTTCTTCAAAAATGCTAGAATATAATTCTTTGATTTCTAAACGTAAGTGGTGTATAAGCATAATGAGTACCTATCTCGTAAATTAAGAAAAACGGCAATTTTAAAATAAATTGAATGCTCATTTACCAACTTTTATCATTTATTATTCATGAGTTACTCAAATACCCATATTTTTCAATAACAATTATTGAAAGTAAATTGTAAAATTCATTTCATTCATACTTCTCTTAACTTTGAGTTAAAAATTATCATAACATGATAAAAAATAAAAAACAACTATTAATTATATACAAAATTTCTTTAAATATTGTTAATTTTTTTTCATGTCAAAAATCTTCAAAAATTATTATTAAATTTGTTATATTCTACTAACAAAGACTTACAGTTTGATGGACTATAATGTTGGTGATTTGTGAAAAATTCAATCATTATGTTCAATATAAATTTGATAAATACATATTAACTATATTTTCAATACAAAAACAAGTACAAATGATCACAATAAAAGAAACAAGCTCTCATTATTATTTGAATTGCATTTATTATTTGTAAAACTAAATTTATTGGTTTATTAACACTTATATTCTTTAGTAAATATATACAATCCTTCATAATATACTTAGTTCGACAGTTGTTTAACTTATTATTTTTCCTTTTATTGTAACTATTTGAAAAAGGTATCTATCTCGTAAATATAGACTCAGTTTTAGATTAATTAATACAATAGCAGATTATTGAACGTTTAATGTATTTGCGTATTCGGTACACTATTATAATAATTTAAATTAGGTTTCTACTCAAATCATATCAAAATGAAAAACAAATGGATATGACTAGATAATACCAAAACTAAACTGAATTTGACTTTGGAAATTGAATTGGTTTTATGCATTGTCAAAAAAAAAAAAAAAAAAACATATAAAATAAATACTTATACACATTTAAAAACAATAAATTACGAGTTCGTTAATGCAGTCATATTATAAACTTTATTATGTATATACTTACTGTCGTAAATCTGCAAATTCAGCAAATCAAAGTTTTTGTCGTTTATTTTACACCACGTCAGTCTTTTCACTCATGAAAGTGTTGTGCATTCGTTAAAACTTTGTTTGACATTTTTTGAAACGTAAATGAATAATCCAACGAATGCATTTCACCATGATATAATACTTCATATACCTACACAATGACTGGAGTAAAATATTATCGGGAAAAGTCATACTTTTAAGCAGGTGTCGAGGACAGCACACAAATTATAATAATTCAAAGTGTTTAAATCGTTGCGTCATAACTTCTTAAATTTTCACCCTTCAAATTAAGTGCTCATTAAAATATTTGACTGAGACGTTTAAAAGCTAATTAATGTAACTTAAAACAGTATACGCTTTTAACGTCAGTACTCAAATACAAGAACTTAATGTTATACCAAAATAATTTTGACAAAAGCGAGTGGAAAAAGTTTGAAGTAATATTTGAAAGTATTTGGATGATTTGTTGAGTTATAAAGTTATGTAACGTGTTTGTTAAATTTTTCCATAATTTATGTTAAATTATTTTCAATTTCATTTAAATTAAAGTATCATAAGACATTTTCATAATAAATCATCAGCCTTAAAAAACGAATCACTAATATCTACGTTATATTTCTTCCAAATAGATTATCTCTATTAAGTAAACACATTTTATTGATATTTAAGTTTTTAAATAATATTAAGATACAAAAATTATAGGAAAATTGTTAAAAATGCATTTTTTTAAGTTGTATAAATCCATGCATTGTTTAACTTTTTTTTTCAATGTTCACATTTTACTCAAGAATTAATTTCAAAATAAAAAACAATAGGTACCTAATCAAATTTTTTTTTTAATTTACTAACGTATCTCTTGAAAAAATTGTGTTTCATAATTTTTATAAAAAAAAAAAAAAATGATCATTTTTTAAACTACAATAACAATAATAAAACAATGAGCAAAGTATATTACACTCAAAAATTTAACAATTTTGAAACATAATGATGAAATATTTGTTTACTTTTTCATTCTTTTTAGTCTTTTTTTAGCTGTTATCGAATACAAAAAATGTTTTGTGTTTTATTTTCTTCCATCTAAGTGGGCACGTGTCTTGGTGAAAATGTAATTTGAAAAAAAAAAGTTCATCGCAGTTAATTTAGACGAATGACGTTCTGATAAAAGCAGTAAATAAAAATATGTGTCAATAATAACTTTTTAACTTGGTGAATTCTCTGGTCGATTCTGAACAGATTACGATAGTATTTTTACGTACCACAATACAAAATTTTTGCCATTGCGCTTTTACCGCAAAATAAATTATTCATTTGACCATACAAAAATATATATGAAAATTCAGCAATATTTTAATTACAAAAATTAAATTTACAAATCAAACAGATTATAAACCTGATGGACATTAAACATGATTATTATTTTTTATTTATGACATATACTTATGTTAATATATTTTCATACAATTATTTTACTAATCAAAGTATTATACCATATTTTATTTTTGTCAGTTTACAACTAAGAATTGTATTTTCATGACACTATTTTCCTCTGAAATTCATTGAAACATCAATTAAATGGTTTTATACCGAATACTAGCCATGTTGCATTAATTTAGTACAAAATTAAATGTTTGCATAATATTATTTTCAATGTCCTAACAATATAATGCTGTCTTTTAAGTGGCTGAAAGAATTCAATTTCATATGTATGAAAGTATTCATAATGAAATTGTTTGGAAATCATATAAGTAAAACATATTAATATTGTAAAAATTATTTCCGAATTTGAATTAAATATAAATTGAAAATATTTTTATCCAACTAATTTATAAAAAACATTTTAATGTACGACTAAATAAATACCTATAGATACAAATAATAATGAATACTATAGTAAAAAGTACATTTTTCAATTACGCATAAAATAATTGAATAAAATGTCTCTTGAAAATTATCTAACGTTTAATTTTACGTTATTATTGGATAAAAGATTTAAAAGTATTTTTTTAAATTTAGCTGTAAAAACTGTAAATTTCGGGTGAACTTAATAACACAATTAATGTGAAGACACACCAAAACCATTAAACGGATCTTAATAATTTTTACTTTTTTTTTAGGCAAACAGAAATTCATCTAGGAGCGATCATCGAGCCAATTTTTGAATTTCGTAAAAATAATATCACTGATTAAAGTTTAAAATGAATATATTTTTTTAAATTAATATTTTTTCTTAAACATTATATTAAAAACCTGCAAAATGAGTGTCCTGCAAAATATTTTTCTCCGTCAACCAATACAAAAGAAGAAATTATCAATATACTTTTATTGGTAATCTTTAAAAACGAATTCTCCATAATCGGTTTACTGCATAAGAGATATTTTTATAGGTTTTGCGTATTGATAAAATAAAGGTATTTTCAAGACAGAAGAGTAAATATATAACTGTTACATTTCGTTGAAATATTTTCAATAAAATACAGTTATTGGAATTATTTTTTGTGTTTGATGACGTTATCATACTGATATTTTAGCGTGTGTATATTTTGTCAAATTTAGCACATTGATATACACATGTGTTCCTTTAAAACAAAACTTTTATCATTCTCAAGCGTAATAATTGTTTATTTAATCCGCTCTCCGACTACTAAAAATCGTACGTGGCAAAGACATTCGGGAAACGAGAGAGTTTTATACGTTTTCAGGGACGATAATGTCAGTTAAACCATAAGTCATTCTTGACGCTATTATGAGCAATTCGCTCACACGATTGCGATTTTTAAAACCACTGATTTGAATGCCGTTTTATCGTGTCAAAATTGATAACACGATTTTTCGAATCGTTGACAAAAATATTTATAGGACAAAATAACGATTTAGTATAGTTCAACAATTTTTATATTGTCCCAAAGTGACAAAAAATTTTGTAGTGCATTGGGCATCACAATATAAATTATAATATAGGAAACGTTTTCATCGCATTTGTCCTTTTGTTCTTTTTAGTACCATTCGTATGTATTTTTTCCCCTTGTTTTTTAATTGTTTTTTTTAATATGTGATCAAAACGCAAATTTAACGTCACACAAACTTAAATACATAAGTCTGAATCGCACTAGAGTTCAGGGCTATAAACTATAGGTAAGAACATTGACAAAATTTATGTATTCATCACGTCGTGAGTATTTTTTCATAGTTTTTATCATTATGTCTGTACAATTTTTTTTTTTACGAGTGACCGAAAGACGCGTTTCGTATCAAATTGGTATGGTAATTTATAGAAGTATACGATTCAGTATATAAAAAAAACGTTTAATGTATGTGCACCTACTCGACGTATTGTAACGTTTACTAAACCCTGTGGATGTACTGTTTTTTTTTTTTTTTTATGACAAAGAGGAATGACGGCTTAAGTTTTGGGAAAATGAGATTGGAAACGGATAAAAATAAATAAATAGGGGCTAAAGTTCGTGCGGAGATGATGATTGCCGCCTTATCGAATTCTCCTCGAAGACGTCGAAAAAAAAGAAAAAGAAACGCATTTCAGCCACCGTCGTCGACGATAACATTATGTGTATCACCTATATCTGACGTGTTTGTGACGCGAAACAATATTGTCGACAATAAAGATCTCAGTTCTCAGCTGGCACCGTAAATTTCCAAAACGACGTAACGCGCGTGAAAGCTGTTCATTCGTCACGCATTGGAAGCTGAAAAATAAAACAGAGTACGTTTTCCCTTATTAATCATAAAACTAAACGTTAATAAAAATAACGGTAACGAGAATCGCGGGTGTCGCGCGCGGGTGAAGAAAAACGCATGTTCGGTGGCGAGGACCGTGTACGCGAGCGGATAGAAGGGAAGAACCGAGTAATATAGAAGACACGCGCTGAGGAAAGCGCAATAATAAATCTTTACCATCCACGTGGAAAAGAGGGGAAAAAATACAAAGTTTACGCCAAGACGGACGGAAAAAAACGGAAAAGTAATCTCCCGAAAACGGTAAAACCTCGTTGTTCTGCAGTCGAATCCGTTGCCTTTGATTTAGATCGCGTTTTTACCGCTCCGTAAGACAAACACACGAGACGCGCGCGGTGAGAGACGGGGATGAAATATGAAACGCCCTCCATCGGCTCAAAGAATGCGTTACACACATATATATATATATATTTTTTTTAATCTCGGAACGTTCTTCCAACATCCGTTTATCGGTTAGCCGCATTGTGATTCCTGCCCTAAGCCCATTTTTAAAATCGCGTAGATCGAAATCAAATCGAATCGATCGAAATCTGATCGAATCGAACTTATATCGACAGTTTTATCGTGGATTTCATAAAACATCGCACAAACACAATATGATTATCATTAGTTTGATCAAACAATTTCATAATACCGAACGTGCGTTCAAAAACACCGTTTGTTTTATACACAATTTATCACATTTTACTATAACGGTACCATCGGGGAAAAAAAAAAACGCTATGGTATAGGAGAACGTTTTAACTAAATCGTATCTCGCAATATGCGCGTGTACTTACATCATTAGCGTCCAGCGACGGATGGGCCTTTGTGCGCAACACTCTCGAATTCTTTTAATCAGCGTCGAATGTGTAAAACGCATTCTGCTGCCTGTACCTACGTTTGTTATTTGATTAGTTTTCGCATGCGAAACATCAAACGAAAATAATTATCACTTTTTTTTTCCAAAAAGTTCATTACAAACGAAAAGAAGAAAAAATTTTTATTGCTTGTTATTTTTATGAACTAACGACCACGTCGGATTATCAGTAATCAGGTTAACGACTTTTTCGTTTGTGCGCGCGTTCGGTTCGATTAAATTGTAAGGGTTTTATTATAAAAATACATCCAGCTCAAATTCATTTTGGTTTTTTTTTTTTTTTTAAAGCAAAAGAATAAAAAATCTAAACACTTTTCAGTTTTTTTTTTTTGTACATCTATTTCAATTCAAATAACTATTTTCGTTATTACGTAAAATGTTTACGCGATAACGTCCCTTTCATATGGTTATTACAGTTGTTATCGACCGTCGGTATTTTACACTGAACACAGACCTTTTTTATACTGCTGTTGTCATTTCGTCTATTTTACGTTCACACGAGATGAGTTCGTCGAACGATATTAAAATGATGTGGTATTTCTCGTTACGCCATACGTGTAGGTGGATACATATATTGGTATCCATAGTTACACCAAAAACGTACTCATTTTGAGCAAACTACAAAATATCTGGAGAAAAAAAAATATGTTTTTTGAACGTTAACCCTGCCAGTAATTCTTGCCTATGTATGTTTTACATCAAATCAGGTAAACTCGGAACTGTATTGATGTCCAAAATTAAAGGTTTATTTCAAATAGACCGACGCCTCGACTACACAAGTCACAATCGCGTGTTTCAACTAGAAAACTCTTGCGGCTAATCGAACAACGCGTTAACCCACCCGAATGTTGTTTATCTGTCTATTTACATGCGGGTTTAAATGGGAAAAAATTCGCTTTTCTTTTTTAACAAGACCTTAGCATTTCGTTCTGCTGAACTTCGGTGTTGTCGGGGTTTTGAAGGGTTCGCACAGTGTGGAATGAAAAAGTTGTAATTCGCACTGGTGTTTCTATACCCGGACCGTTTAGATGTAGGATTAGAAGGGATACGCTGAAATGTTAAAAAAAAAAAATGCGTAGACTCCGTTTTCCCCCAGTACACAACGCGAATAACGACATGTCCGTTTTCACAAGTTGATTAACGTGTGAAACGTAGTTTCTGTTTTCAGGACAACTGAAACGTGGTTCGTAGGCGAATGGGTTAACTAACAGACGTCACCCTGTAAACGCATCATTCGTGTTCGCCGGCTCAGAATGACGTTGAGCCGTTGGGCCGGCGAACAGCCTGCCGCTAATTGCGCGCCGTTTAAAACGCCGTTTAGTCCGCCGCGTCGGCACATCCGTGGTGGTCGTCGTGCTACTCGCGAACCGTTCGTCGGATAGCTTCGGGGGCAACAGGTGGGACGGTGGTACAAGCTACAACTGTCGTAATAACAACACGAGTCTTCCACTCGATGCACAACGATATCGCCGAAAGGAACGCGCACCTAACCGGAGGAGAAAACGGACGAAAGGAATGCCGCCGACTCGTATAACAGAGACGAGAGAGACTCGCGAGGTGAGGGGTGGATCGCGGTACGTCATGTTTTTAGGAACGAGCGTTAAAGAGTGTTCGACGCCGGACGTACCAAACGTTTCGCCGTCGGTGAATAAAACGCCGACCGGGAATCACGACTCAATCTCGGAACATTATCCTTACTTTTTTGATACAATATCAAGTAACGGTAGCTGATTCGTTTCGTTAAACATTTTCGAATCCATCCGCGTATAATTTCAATCGAAGCGATTCCATATTCGTTTTATTGTCCGAGCAATGAAAAAAAAAAAGTTTAAACGCGATAGCGCGAATTGAGACCACCTGGCATGGCGTTGCTGAAGATGGACGTATCCTCGGGAATTGGCGATTAAAGCTTGTTCCGGGCCGTGCGTGTTTTTTTAAAAGGCAAAACGTAGGCGATTTCTAGCACTTTCAACGCGTTTAAATGGACAAAACAGACTTTTCGGGAAAAATTCTAGTAAAACAATACGCTCGGATAAAACGTTTTTAACGGAAGAAAACTTTCTACAGGGCCAACTGAGTTTTGATTTTTGATTTACTCGCTAAGAACCCCCCGAAAAATCAGTTAAACGCTTAAAATGTAAACCTAATTCGAACAACTATACAAAAATCTAAATCGGATGTATGTGTGCCTCGGGAGACTCCTCCGAATTCCCGACAATAAAATCAATAATTAAAATCGAAACATTTTACGAAGCGTAAAAGTTTTTTTGATTAGACATATATATTTTCAAAGAAAAATCAGGTCACGTCTGATAAAGCCACTATTTTATGTTTGGATAGAGAAATTTTGTAAAAAACATTTTCTGAGAGTTTTTCCTCGATATAGTTTTTGCAATACAAATTGTGTTTAGTCTTTTTTGGCTTTAAACATCATAATGGACGTTACAAATCATTTTATACGATATTTTGTTCTATTTGCCATGACGCGTTTTTTGGTATTGGAGTATTATTATTATTGGGGTATTTTATTTTATTTTATATAGAACAGGGCATAAAATAAATTAGATTTTTTACACGGGTCTGAAAGTGCCCAAGATAGCAAAAGGGTTACACGTGTATGAGTCTTTTCCTATTCTGGCGATATCAGCAGTATATTTAATTCCATTTGTATAGTCCTAAAGGGTTTTATAAAAAATAAAATAATTTAGAACTATGTATTGTTTTCAGAAGAAAATAAAATTATGCAATTACGCTTTTAACTTATGCTAGAAAGAAGTTTTTTAAAATAGTATTTTTTTTTAAATTTCTTGTAACGTTAGTTTTTTCAGTTTTATTGAGTTTTTGTAAAAAAATAATAGTCGGGCAATTCCTACTGCTAAATTGTTGTTGATACTTCAAGTCTTCAAGCCGAAAATAAAAATTTTATGAAACAGAAGCTGTGAAAGTTTGAAATTTCTATAATTAACATATAAACGTTTATATCTGTTTCGTTTACATGACGTTTAGATGAAAAAATATAAATAATGAACTTATCCTAAGATAACATTAGAACTAAAATATAATTTTGGTGATATTTTAGTCGAAATTGAAGTACTTTTACCAAATTATTTCAAAGAAATAAATAATTAACATACAACTTTTAGCAAATAAGAATTTACAGTGGTCAGCACTTATTTTTCATTATAACTAGAACTAATTACTATCAATATAAAAATGGTATGTAGATATTGTTAAGTAACTGATTTTTTTTATTTTATATAACATTACATGTCGAATTAAAACTATACAATATAAGTAGGTAGGTACCTAGATGATTGCTACAAAATGTTAGGTATCAAAATTTTAATTATTTACTTGAACCTTTTGAACACCTAACAATTAAACACTGAAATAAGCTGTTCTTTAATACCAAAATAATAAATTTCATGTTTTATTTTATTATTATGATTATTATTTACTTATTAACTGCCAAGTTCAAACAAAATGACAATATTATAATGATCGTAAACATTGATTAAGACCAATTCTATATGTTTGTTATTTTTGTCGTTGTATAGTGTAACCATAATGGGCTAAAAATTTAATATTTGGAAGAATTATTATAATATTTCCCTATGGGATTGTATCGACGATTCAAGTGTACTGCGCAGTAGGATAGGACATATATGGGATTTTTACCAAAAGAAAAAAAAAATAGTAAAAAAGGAAAAAAATATACTAAATCGTTGGTCGGCAAAGATAATAATGGTTGTAGAAAAGAGGTCCTATTCTGCTAACAGTATAATATTGTTGTTATGTGTCTCCTCAGCTCACTTTTTTCAATCAAAGTTTTTGTACTCAACAATGAAAATACGAATGGAGATTGCGATTTGGATTTGTCATTTTCGTTGAATAGAACGTAAAATACGTTCATTTTCCCCGCGTGTGCAAGATTTATATTTATGACCAAAAAGTCTCATCGACGATTGATTTATGTATTTTTTTTCTTCTGATGAAGTGTTGAATGACATATTTTGTATGACGTCATAGTTGGTGTGTATAATATATTATGTACTAAATAATCATAAATGTATTTTGTTTTAACAATTTTTCACAGTCGTTATTAACTTCGTTTGCAAAGTAGATCACTACTTGTCCATTGCTTACTATAACTGAATTCAAATTAAAGATTACATTGATAAAATAGAAACTGTTTGTTTTTATGTGTCAAATATCATTTAATAAACAATAACAAAAAAAACATAGAAAAACGTTTGTCCTTATACGTTTTCTTCGTTTATACTTTTATAATACTATACTGTTAGTTCATAGTTTGGTACGTTAAATTATTCGTAATTGGCAATACTCCATACAAAATGAAAAGTGTTGAAATCCGTAATGTTTTAAAATTGTTCATTCTGATTTTTTCATGTGATATGAAAATATATTATACTGTTAAATTTATAAAAAAATATACGTATCATGAATAAAAAAAGAGCTAAGATCATACACATTACAATTTATAGATATTTTTTTCCAATTTTCAGTAACTACTATATTGATATTTTATGATTTCGAAGTGAGATTTAATAAACAGGTTTTTCAAAATGAACTTTCTTTAATATTATTTTAAACTATACCTACGGCGTGATATAAAATGATTTTTTTTCATCTATTATTTTTCACTCACATGGTTCAGTATTGTAGCTAAAATAAAAATATAGACTTATTAATATTCGTAAACTGGAATACTTCAATAGATAGTTTTATATAAAATCTGCTCGTGAGTAAGCCAATAGAATTATGAACAAAATATTTAGAAAATAATATAAAAAATGTATATACTTTTTAGTTATAGTCCCAAATGAATAAATTGTATGAGAGTCATTTTTATATACTTATACATTCAGTAGCTCATGAATTGTTGTTTGGAATTTGATCAAAAAATTAATGTATACCTATGAAATGTTTTCTCCTAAGCACAAAATAGAATCAAACTTAATTATTAAGAATGAAAATGCCAATTTTATGACTGTCTGAATGTAATTAAAACGAAATAATATAATATATTACGATACAATAATTAATCATCAAATTGTTTCTGCGATTTTTAAATTGGTTTCCCTGCCAACAGAATAAGGTTAATGTATATAGGTATATTGGTTAAACCCACGTGAAATCAACAAACTTATGTAAGTACAAATTATACTATTTTTATTGGCATGTTTTAGTAACATTAAAATATTGATTTAAATTTTACGTTGCAGTATACAAGAAATACAATCAAATAGTCGTGTACCCATTTTGTATCAATTTGCTGGTGTATCTTGAAGATGCAAAATACTATTCGGCAAAATAAATTAATATAAAGAAATTGAATACTATTTTGAACAAATCAATACAACACAAGTTTTTTAAAATTTTTATTAAATTAAATCGTTTTATAACAAAATAAGCCTTTGATTTTCATTTCGATATGGTTTTCGACGATGCTTGAAACAAAATTAACGGAAGATTGAAAGTCTATATACTCAACAAAAAACGTTTACCTCTTTTATTAATCAAACACTTGATTTTAATTGATTTTTATTACTTACGTAAAACAACCTTAAAATCGATTTCCCGATTATTAAACGTTCATAATGAATTTTTTCTGTTTATTTTTTGATTTTGATTTCCAACTAAATAACTATATAACGGTTGTGTATTAAATATTTTTAATTAACACCAAAAATAAATAATTACAACATTATGTTTGATAAAATAAAGCACTAAATATCACTTCTCTATAAGTATTTAAGGGTTAATCTATTGTATAAGCCAACAAATATTGTGTCTTCTACTTATGGATGGACAAAAAATAAGAAGACCAACTTTTGGAATTAATATAGTTGTATTGATTAAAGATTCGATCCACATAATTTTTTCGGTTGATTGCATAATATTATAAAACGTTTATAGAAATATTGTTTAAAAAATTAAACTGTCAAAAGTATCAATATGTTAAATTTCAATTAATTTTGTTCTATATTATTTTGTTTTCTTATAACAGTATTATATACTAGCAGCATTTTGTTTTGGTCTTTTTTTCAAAACATTTTTATTTCTAAATATTTGTTATTCATTAATCACGTGTTCTCCATTGTGTTCCTTTAAGTTGACTTTGGGAATAAAATCTTTTACAGGGTAAAACTGCACAGTATGAAAATTCTCGTAACGTCCGACCGCGTGAATTTGCTTACAACCCGAAGTGAGCAGAGCTCTGAATACTTCATAAAAAGGGAAAAATCAACCAAAAGAAAAAACAATATGAACTTTTTTACGTACCAAAAAAACATTATTAATTACTTGTATCGTCATATTAGCATTGATCCACTCAGGAATTCAATTTTAACGTCCTTATCGAATATTTTTATATTTTTTTGTTTTACATTGAGCCGAAAAAAAGGTTTCATGCTATGTACAATGTTGTCTGTTCAAACAGACTCGGTTGCTTCCTGTTACCTTAGGACGCAATATACATTTCAATGTACAACATACATTTCCGTTTCTCTTGATGTTTACCCTTCTTGACCGCTGTTAGACAGTAGAAATACGTGACGTACTTTGAATTTAAATAAAAATCTGATAACAATTTTATAGTTCTTGTGTGTGTGTTGTATTCACCAGGAAAAAAAAAATTACCATATTAGGTATTATGTTGTTAAATAAAATTATATTTAATATTTTTATAAATTAATCAATTTATAAAAAATCGTTTCAATAATGAAAATAAAACTAAAATTGTGAATTTATTGATTCTCGATAGAAGTAAATACGCATACAATTCAGAATAAACATAATGTAGGTACGGTTGATAAAATAGAAACTGGAAAGATGAAAAATATAGATAGTGTAAAAGTGTTCAAAGTTTAAAAGACAGTTATAAAATTCCAAGAATATTTTTAATGTTTCGGACAAACTTTTAAAAATCCGTGTACTTAATTTGTATGTAATAACACCTGGTTTTCAAAACGATGGCTTCAAACGATACGTGTGAACACTACTCTCATCGAGCTTTCCATACTTGACGTCAAAATTTCCGGTGTTTTATTTTTTAATTTTCAGAACACAATAATAGGTACGTTGCACACTAACACACATTATATAGCAATAGCACAAATGCTATAAACAGAAACATTTATATTTTAATCCGCTCGATTTAAGATTCAAAACTGCGATCAAAGTGTTCCTGCTTGGATAGACATGAGTGTTTTTTTCATAGTCATATGGTTAACGGTTATAATATTATGATCAGTTTGAAAAAAAAAATATTGTTTTTAAAAAAACAAAGCCCGTGTTTGTGCTTGGCCGGCACAATAACAACAAAACGCCAGCTACACATTTTTATTTATGCTGATACACACAAAATATCTCACATGGATAAACAATTAAATAAAGTGCATAATATACAACACATATAGGAGGCGATACTTAAAAAATATGTAGATATGTTATGGTTTTTACCAAACTTGACAATGTTTCACGAAAACGTTTTAAAATAACCTCGTTCGTATAATATGTTAAGAATTAGTAATCTATATATATATATATCAATACATATGTATGTTAGTATCTACATTATATCTAAGTAATAGATTGAAAAACAGTAAGTTTGTAAAAGTTTCAACTTTTCCTGTAGTTACACAAAAAATTTAGATTTTTACACAAAACCTAAAATTCTATAAACTTGTATATTCTTCAAATGATTAACTTTATTGTTTAATTCATAAAATTGCATTTTTTTTTTTTACTTTTTACAAACATTAATTTTAATTATGTAGTATGAGCGGGTTCAACATCTACAATAAAATGTAAATAATCAACATTTATTATTGACTGTTTTTTATAAAAAAAAAAAAATGTACGAACTTATGTCTAACATTTTATCGAGTATGTGGTTATTAAAATATATTACATAATACACAGTATTATTTAAATATTGAAGCAAACGTTCATTATCTTTTTTAAAAGTATAAATTTCAATACTAAGCTGTTGTAACATTATATTTTGAGTGACATAATAAGTAGGCATTATATCAACAAACTTCAAAAATTTTGCATATCTCATATTTTATGGTGGTTGGTTTAAAGTCAATTAATTTCACAAACCACTTCTAATATGTACAATCTGGTTGCCTGTAGTTTGAAGGTGTCATAAATAATGTTGTATCATATGAATATTTATTATAAAAGTATGATTTTAATCTAAAACACGTTGGCCAATAAAACTTAAGATGAACTGGAGAACAAGACAAATTTATGTTAATAGTTATAAAATCAACATGATATTAGGAGAAAAACTATTTTTCAAGTTTCTCTTCATGATATAAAAAGACATAAATAAATCTTTTTGCATCTAAAAATACTGTTAAAATTAAATGATAAACATTTGTTTTTAATCATCTATAAGTTAACAAAAAATAATGTCAAAACGTAAAAGAAAAAATGCACCATTTTATAACACAAAATTCAAAGTTGTATGGAATGCATGATCCAGTAACAGTAGTTATAAATATTTAATTTATTATATTTTCCAACATATCATCAGTATAATATTCTCGTACTCCATTTTGATCATGTTTTGTATTTACACATAATATTATGCTCTAAGTTTTTTGAGTAATTATTTTTAGTCTAGATGTCAAGCAGATATTCTTGGTTTTTAAAAAATGATCTCTCCAAGATTAAATTTTGAAAAATAATATCGAAAAATTTGTAAAAATTTGAAAATCATCACACATGACTCTCAACAGATAAATCTATAAAATTAAATATTCTCTAAAATCAAAATACAAAATGCGAAACAAAATCATTTTACGTCTAATTTGATATTCTTTATTAAATATTTGCGTTCAACTAAAATTTTTTTGAAATTAAAATACAAGTTTTAACAACATTTAGCAACATTTAGCAACGGCTGTTTTGAAATTAAAATGTTTTTTCAAGTATAATTTCGTATATAAAATATACGGGTATACTGATTTCATCATCCGAACTATGGAAACTTCATACAGTATTCTAAAAGAGTAATTATTTAAGAAAGTTTCAAATCAATTCAAAATATTTGATTTTGAAAAAAGAAGTGATAATTCAAAAATTTCCAAAAATTATCGCAGAATGAAAATACACAGACACATGGACCTTGCAGTGTAATATTTAAAAACCTGTAATGGTCAATCTGCAATGGATATTAATTCGAAGTATTAGAAAAACTGTATTTTAAACAATCTTGAATTTTTAAAATGTTCATGTTATCTATCATATGTATTGCATTTGAGGAAATCTTTTTACCTCAATATATTAGTTTTATAAATAGGAAGTAATTTATTGTATTTTTTAATTATTGGTAGAATAATATTAATTATGTAATGAAATAAACCGAGTGATAATAATAGCTACTAATTTCACTGTAATTGTATTAATTAAGTTCTGTCCTCAATGAGCATTCATCGTATATAAACAATGGAAACTTTTGACTTTTCGGACAAATATAATATGTACCATTTAGAATTAAAACAATTATACCTACCTACAACATTGTTTTATCAGTAAGTACGTAAATGCTCGTAAATTGTAACGTTTAGTTCATTCATAATGTGCCATTATTAATATTTTATTATAATATAGTGCTTACGTATTAATACTATTCTCTAAGCCAACACACCAACATGAAAAAATCAATAATCAATAAACGAACATGCGTCATTATAGGGAAAAATAAAATCAAAAACTAATTATTTTGATTTGTTTGAAACACAAACTAAAATATCAAAAAGAATAATTATTAGTTATTCGTTTTTAATTGAAGGTTTTCGTTAAGTGCAAATGTTTCTTGTTATTATTAACAAAATATCCTATTAATGTGTCAATGGTTTACAATAAAAAAACATTTAAATTAATTGGATTTTGTAATTATAAATTTATTTTTTTTTTTATATAAAATAAACATTAAAAAAAAACTACAAGATGGTGAAAATTCATTAAAAACAATAAATTTATTTTAGGTTCTTGAATATCTACGCATACTACGGTACATAGTTGTTCGATTATAATTTGTTTTCAAACACCTTTATATTTTTTTTAATTAAAATACACAACATATGATATGATTTTTAAAATTATGTACAATAATTAATGCGTTATTTTAAAGTGAGTTTTAAATAACTTAGTATTTTTTTAATATATTTTTAATTGTAATATTATCACATGAATTCTGTATTGGTTAAAATTTAAATAGATATATTTATAAACTTTAATCCCAAGATTTTCTATAATGTTTGAATAGATTTTGGAATTAGCAGCAATTGATTTAAAATTTTTTTGAATTCTAAGTTTATTCAAACGAAACATTTGAAGCAAATATATTTAAATCATATAACCTAAACACACAATAAAGTTTTATTCTTTTGCGATATTTAAAAAAAATTTAATTTTTGAATGATAAACAATTTAAAGAGTTATTGGTTTTAGTAAAAATATTGCTAACAATTTCGCATCATGTTACATTCTAATATATAGTAATACAATTTAAAATATCTGTTCTAATTTGAATTCTAGTTACAATTAGTTGAAAATTGTTTTTACTTATTATGTTTTTATTTAAAAACCAATATTATTAACATAATTTTTTTTTAAATAAGTTTTAAAACTATGCAAACTAAATCCAAAGAAAACTATGATTGTCCTATAGTAACTATAATAACGATACTTAACGTTATAAAGTTTTAAATGGTCCTTAACCCATTATGAATATTTTTCATTAAACTTGCTACTTGTTAGTTGTGAGAATTTGAAGCGTATGTTAAATACGCTACGATTAAATATTACAGACTTGGAGCTATTTGACAACACAATCAAATGTTTTAAACTTGTAATAAGAAACTACAATATGATTATGATAATATTCAAAGTTCACATGTCATCGATGAACACTTTTCCTAACTTAAATCACCCCAAATCATTCATAAAAATATTCCGAATCAAAATTAAAATCTGACGATCTATAAGTCAAATTTTAATGATCTGTTTATATTTATTTATAAGTATTTTAGTTGATAAATTCACTCGTCAAAACCATCTCCACCAGATTCTAATTACAAATTTGTTTTTGTGTTAACACTTATTCATAACTAATAATATATAAATACTAGAAATATCACGTCGTTATTAGATACAATACGTAATGTACACAAATTCTTGGTTGAACGAATGATAATTTATTTATAATATGAAGGAGATACTTTCAGTGTTGAGGATTATCTATAAAAATGTATCTAGATATTACATCAAGATGTATTTATTTTTTTCATATCTAGATGAAAAGTGCAATAATTGTCTATGGATTATTAAGGATTGAAACAATCGTTATTTGTCTGTAATTATCTAGATGACATAAACAATTATGTTTTTTTACCAACCCAAACCAATTTTTAATGCCAACCACAAATTATTATAATTTTTGTCTAAAAATGGCACTATTTGAATATTAGATTGGTATTTGAAATTTTGTTTCATTTTATTTAGATAAATAGATCTGAGATCATTTAAATATATTATGTTATCTTTATCTGAATCTTGACAATATTTGGATAATTATCTTTCATGTATAATTAAAAATTTTTCTTGTCTCGTCTCAACACTGAGAATTGTAAAGTTTGAGAAAATGTAATAAAAAGTTCAAATCAATTAGGTACATATAAGCCGTCATGCGGTAATACAAATAATAATTTAAAAGCGCTTCTACGCTATACTTCTTTTCTTTTGGTATAGTGCAATTTTTTTAAGGATCTAAAATGATTTATATACAAGTTATTGAGAAAAAAATTAAAGTACAGAATAACGATTACAAAATATAACTACGCCTTACCGACATATATTATGTTTGTTTCGTGGTTTAATTTGTATGCATAATGAAAAACTTTTTGAAGATTAAAACTTTATTGCATTTCTATATGATTTATAGCAAGCATAAAAAAAATCATCTCTCCTCGTTTGCGGCTAGCCTGAGATGGTATACCTAGAATGAAGATTTTTTTTATAAAATATAAATATAAGAATTAAAATTGAAAAGGAAAATATTTTCAAAAACAGTTAAAATTACTTGAATTTTGCTCACGCGCATCATTGAAATGTCTAAAGCTAACATGTATACGAACAAAATCAGATCCAATTTATCCGTTCAAAAACAGTTCATTACTATAATATAATCTGTGTTCATCTGATAATTTTAATCTGAAAATCCAGTCTCAATAATTTGATGTTGGCCACTGCTTTGGGTGTGTCACTGATGTGTACAGTAGATTTCTGCCTGATTATAAAAATCACGTTTCAGACAGAAAATAAACAACTAATGGTTAGCGCATTATTTTAAGTTTGAGCCGCGGAATTCAAGTACAATAAAAAAAGAAATATAATAAAGTAATAACGTGAACAAATAAACTTATAGGTACATCTCTTAATAAATAAAATGTATGAAAAATTTAATTTTAGACGACCGTCGATTTTTTCTTTTGAAAACTTTTTATGTAATATATTACAACTACTACTAGGTTAGTTAGCTAGTAAACTAAGAAAAAGTACTAAAAACGTTTTACTGAGAATCGTCATTGATGCGAATATTTCCACTACTTCTTTGCGGTACTTGAATGAAAATTCCAAACGTTTTACATTAACGGATGATGTCACAAAAAAAAAACAAAAACACAAAAAATAATTTTTGTAAAATCAATAGGTACATAAAATACAACGTAACGCTTACGTAGGTATATGTACTGTATAACTTCAAAGTACACTAAACCACGCTTGTATCGGATGCGTTTTGTTGTAGCGTACTATTCATACGCAATAAAAAGGGTTCCGGTACAAAATAAACACCTCTTCATCGGGACATTTTGTTGCATTATTCATAGAAGAGTAGGAAGTATTGTAGCATTATTACGACACTATAAATTGCGCTTGGCTTCACCGTGTTTTTTTCCATCGCCCGTGCGTGGTTGTACCAAAATCACAATACATTTTGCAAAAAAAAACCTTTATTTATACGCACTGCAAGGTTAAGTTAGTAGCTTCAATGGTTATAGCTGTGCACTTTATAAAACTAAACATCTATAAAGATATTCATCTGGATTACCGGATAACTGATTTGTGATTCTAAAACTATCGAAAATAAGAATGCAATATTAGTTTGTCTGATGCTCTCATTGCGCTATAACAATTCCAAAACAACTGCAGTTACCATGTATGAGCAATACCTACTTTACGTGACTATTTGAATATTTTACTGTTTAATACTTATAATAGGTTCCACGCCGTCTTTTTATAAATTATACTAATAATTTGGTTTTGGTTTTTGGATTAATTTTCGGTGCATCCGTCCTTAACAAAGTAAACATAGCAATCAAGTACTGTATTGTTCTCATAGCTTGCACCCAAAACTCACAACTACCTTGTTGTACCGTCTGAGAATTAATTGAAATAAATCATCGTCAACGGATGTTAATTTTCTTTCCTCGATTATGCTACGATCAAACTCATCTCATCTTCCGGTTGCTATCCGAAAAAAACGTGTTTATTACCGATTGAGGCATTATATGATAGACATGATATAAACGGAGAACGGGAAAATCTCTATAATCATAAAAACGGCTCGATCATAATTGTTATTATGACTAATTTAGTGAACACTTATACTCATTTCTCTTAGCAAGAGTTATTAGGTATACATTTTATATATATATCCCTTTTAACTTTTTACCAACACATTTTGAACGAACACAGGTTTAGTCTTACATGATACCTGTATGTGTTCCGTTTGTAATATACTG
The DNA here is from genome assembly GCA_017140985.1 of Hormaphis cornu. NCBI lineage: Eukaryota > Metazoa > Arthropoda > Insecta > Hemiptera > Hormaphididae > Hormaphis > Hormaphis cornu. Next base: position 37,251,022 of record CM029357.1, on the reverse strand, counting down.
TATCGCGATCAAAGTGCTTCTATTACTTCAACAAGTATGCATCGTGAGATATGAACATAATTTTGCATGAATATTACTTTTTTTTTTTAAAATAGAAAGAAGCTCACCATTTTTACAAGTTTCAAATAAAAACTTTGTATAGGCACTACTTCATTTAAGTAACCCTTTTTACTTTAGAATTTAATTTTGGAAACAACTTTAGTTGAAGCTGATTTAATCATATACTATTTAATTTATAGTTGTTGTTAACTAGTGTTTTAAGTATTTTTTTTTATCCTAATAAAATAATTAAGTTACAGTTCAGTTACAGTTTTTCGGAGTTATAGATTTTATATAATATTAATAGTTCCTAGATACCATGCAAATAATTGAGAATAATTTTACCGTATTTTATGGGTATTTTAATAATAATTTAGCGGCTTCTATCGTTGTAGTTTGTAACAATTCGTATGTTAAATACTATGTCATCTTTTTTCTACTGCATTTAAAAAAAAAAAAAACTTACAATTTTGTAACACCCGGTGAACAAAGACTATCGTCATGTATAATTCATTTTTTTTTTGTTGTCATTTTTAGGCAAATAACGACCATCCTAGGTGCTGAAAAATCATGGATTTAAAATGATTGATGTGATGCGTGTTTCTAGTAGGTTTTTTCTAATCTGATTGAAAGGGTAGCCCACGCGGTGCAATGATCGCCACAGCAGCTGTAGGTATTTACTGTCCCGTCGCGTGAAAAAAATAAGTATGGGGAGTGGAAATTCAGTTAAAATAGGATTTTCTTCAAAAGAAGTTGGACTTGTTTTGCAATCAGTCAAAAGAAAAACATCTTTTTGAATCTGACATATTTTTGTACACGTCGTTTTTTCTATTTCAGTATAGATTTAATGATGCACTTTTGACCGTACGCCCACGGTATAGTCTGACAAATAGGGTACAAATTTTTGTGATTCTTATTAGTTTTTCTAGGATATATTTTTGGCAAAAATAAAAAATAAACAATTTCACAGAGTTATTTGATTGATACGTCTATTTACGTTAGTGTTATAGTTACGATTTTAAGTCATAACAAAATATTTGCATAGTTATGGAAATAATTATGAGCATTTGTTAATAAAGATTTATTGTTTTAACTAAATTTACTATAACTATACAGTTTTAGGCTTAAACTAATTAAAACTACAATTTTGATGACGATCTCAAAATATAATTATTTATGTTTTAACGCAATTTAAAATAACAAAAATTTATGATTTGTTCTAGCTATTTTTTGATGATATAACCAGATATAAACAGATATAAAGACAAAGTTTTAGAACTCAACGTGCTCATCTAAAATTTCAAATGTATAAATAACTAATGAAATTCTAAGTAGGTACGAGAAGAAGGTTTTAAATACTAAAATAAAAAATATTTTAGTGTAAATTTATATTTTTTAAGTTTAGTTTTAAAAATTACACTTTTATGATTTTTTAAACGAATAGAATATTTTATATTTTAATTATGTACAATTATACATATTGTAATATAAGTGTTGTTTTTTAATGTATTTGTTCATTTTAATCACCTATATATTTTAAAAATTTCAAAATCCTTTTCCTAAAACTATTGAACAACAGAACATTTTGATTCATTAATTCGTGGGGATTCTCGATACTTTAGAGTTGATTTCGCTGTTATATGTTCAAAACTGTCGTTTCTCTCAACGTAAAACGTTAAAATTAATAATTTCCTTTGCGGCGGCCAAGGTTACTGAAACGGTTTCACATAGGTAACAGTGTATTTAACTGTCAGTGCTTACAAAATCATCGATGTAATACAAATTGAAGCCTTCAGAATTGTTTACAAAACTATAAGGTAAGTGTTGTTTTCCCGAAAACCAAGCGAACCGGTTGAATTTGGATGGATCGCAGCGAATCGAACTATAGCTCGTTCAAATGTACAACTAAAGCGGTGTAAAATTATTTTTACATAAACAGCGTGTGCATAATACAGAAACGGTGTTAGAGGGCTAGAGAGCCAATAAATAACCCCGAAATTAGTAGAATTCGCACGACGTTAAAGGCTAAAAATATACTCGATTATAAAAAAAAATCTTGCACCGACCCCTGTGTGCAGATTTACAGTTTCTCGATTCGCGTTCACGGCCGGCGTGTAACTCGGGGGATTCGTCGACAAGTCGACAATGGACGCCATACCGTTATAACGCGATATCGACAGTTTATTTCGCGAACGATATCGAAATCGCGCGAACCGAAAATAACCAAACGACGGCGACGACGGCGAATAATAGCAGATTAATTTTTGTAAAACGTGTTCGTCTCGCGGCCACGATATATATATATGCGACCGTCATGATTCTCCATCGGGTGTCCGTTTACGGAAACAATCGTGCGGTGATCGTGTCGGATGAATAATTATTATTGCCGCTAACGAGCTGCCGGGGCCGACCGGTAAACGATGCCGTTTAGAGGGTATCATCATCGGCTCCGTGTTGGAATATTGTTTATAATAGGTTAGGTACGGAGCGAAATGGTTTCCAACGACTGACTTACTGCGCTGGGTAAAACGCGTCTCGGGCACGCGGTTGCCGTGACGGCGCGCCCGACCGACGTACGTGTTTCCCTGGCCGTATTGGATAATATTTTGTTCTTTTTTTCTACAGTTAATAAACGCATTGCTTGTACGAAAACACACAGATAAAATTACAATTTGTACCGACTCAGATTCGCCGAGAATACCGGCGGACGGGTCGGAGAAACGTTTAGCCAGCCCCCGGAAAATTGTTTTTTCGTTAACGTTCAGCTGCCGACGTTCAGTGCCGAATTTTCACTCTGCCACTCGAAAAATTTTTCGGACGTTTCTACATTGCAGAAAACACATTTTCCACCATAGACGTTTCCAAAGCCCCGAAAATGGAAACGTGTATTTTTTTTTACGAGTGCAGTAGGATGTCCACTGTGACGACAAAGTAATTTCGTTCAGATGTAGCGGGGCGTTTTTTAAACTCCCCAATCAAACATCGTCCCGAACGCTCATCTAAGCTCGGGAGTACAATTACAATTTTAAATACACAACGTATTCGCTTAGTTTAGTTTACTACTTAAATTAAATCATATACGAGTGTGTAAATTAAGGCAAGCTCTTTTTTTTTTAAGTATTATCACTCAAATTTAAATTTTAAGTACAAGTGTGGGTATGATTAATAATTGCAATACTCTGACGATTGAATTTATCATATTTCTTTACTAACATTCGTTTATTTTTTAGGTCGTTATGATTTAAACATGGCCTTTGATCAGTCAAAACTCAAATTACTAGTTAAATAATTATTGTGATTGAACTCCTCACATCCGAGTTTAGTTGGCACGTGTAACAATTGGCACTGCACTTGGGTATAGGCCGATCTGATCCATCCACTTAAAAGTACGAAAAATTAGGGGATTTTATTTAAATTAGATGTTATTTGAAACAATTTTTTAAATTTTAGATGTTTAGCGATTATTTAGGATTTTTGAATCCGAATACGCACAAATTTTGACTAAAAATGCCGATGGAGAGGCGAATATTGGTCAGATTTCTTCATGCGGTGCCAAGTGTAATAGATCTGACATAGTAAACATAAAATTACATAAGAAAAGAAGGAAGAAAAGAAAGAAAGGGAGTACGTGTTTTGAGGTCGGATGAGAAGTTTTTTGGCATTACCCAAAAAACTGGTATTTCATGTAATACCTATAGGTATTTTATGTTTTAATAATATAACAGATATTTTTCGTTAAATCAAATCCGACATCAAATTTACTTTCTTTATTTTCTCGTTTTCTTCCGGTACTGCTCAGGAAAGAAAAAAAAAATTTAACGAAATTCCGTCGAGTGTCGTTCGTTTTATGGATACGCATAATGTGTAGTTGCCAAAAGAAAAAAATTGACCGCGTTTTACTTTTTAGACTGATTTTTTCCCGAGTCTATTGTTTATTTGCCAACACAATCAATGGAACCGGCCACATCTAACTGCGGTTAAAACGGTAGTAAGCCGATGGCCCACCCTTTTGCAAGATTTTCTCGTTTTTACATTACATATATATCTCCGGACTTTGCGCGAAACAATTAATCTGTAGCGTCGAAAACGGTCGCGATTACAGGGCGGAAGAACGGCGCGTAATCGGATTACATAATATACGTAATATAGCTGGTACGACGGCCGGCGGACGCGACTGTAATAATATTATAATCGCTGACGGATCGAGTTTAAAACGATTACGATTTTCGACGGTTATTATAAAACGCGAACAATACGCACGTAATGCGTCGTTTTTGTAATTTCGTTCTTCGTTTTTTCCGTTCGCCCCTCAATATAGGCACGTCTAATAATACGTAGGTAATGAGTTGCACGGTCGTAGGTCGACCGATATCTTTTCCTATTCCGTTACGGGAAAATAAAAATATTCCGTAATAAATGATAATAACGTCATCTCGGGAAACGGGTAATAGGCACCTCTGCGTGCATCCGAATATGGGAAGAACGCATTACACTCGAGTGCGTGTAATTCCATCGTTATATTATTATTATTTAGCTACTACTTGTTAACGCGACGAAACTTACCTCTCCTACGGCCCGAGAGCCGTCGCGTGAGATGATCGATATCGAGACACGAAAAACGTATCGCATTCGTATCTATAATTGATATGATGTTCTCCGGATCGAGTTTCCGCGCGTTCGACAACACGCCCGGCAGCTAGAAACTGACATCACGCGCGATCGCGTGTTCGCATTAATCATCGTTATTACGTATATACCATCGTCTTTTCAACATTACTTCTCAAAACGTACGCGGGAGGTACCTGTGTAACGCTATCGTACTGCGGGCTCGAAATCTGGTAAAAAATCTGTATCGACAACCGGTTTTTGAGTACGGAGTATAAAGGATTTTCAACTGTTCCTACCTACTTACAAAAGTGCTCGATTCAGAAAAAAACCTACTTATAAAAGTGCTCGATTCAGAAAAAAAAAATACGGAAGGTTTACGCTGTGGAGCATATATTTTGAAACGATTATAGGTACCAGAGAACGAGGAAAAGTAAATCTGTACGTTAAAATAATTTGGAAGAATAAACTCGGTTGCTTTGCCGCCGATTTGAGCATCAGGGCCTATTTCTTTATACGTTTTAGCGCACACTTATGTCTAAAATAGCGAAATGCACACCTATTGTCTACATATATTTTATTATTGTTGCACACATTATTGTACAGATTCACTCCTTACACGTTTATCTTAATTTTAAAATTCTAGGAACATTTTTTTAGATTCTGAGCGACGAGCGAGAAACCTTTCCAATTATGTGTTTTTTTTTTCTATCAACAATTTTTCGTGTAGAATGAATGCTCAGATTTTTAACTTCAGTAACTTTTCTAAAAGGTTTATGGACTCCTGTGGTACTGAAGTTAAAGTTTTTTATGAAACTATGCTAAAATTTCGAATATTACTGAAAAACTAAAAAAAAAAAATCCGAGAATCTTACGGCGAAAATTTGAAATTTTCAGCTTTGTAATGATTATTTTGTGTAGAAGGAGTTCTCCAACCGTTACGTTGGAACACCACATAAAGGTGGAGATTTCGGCGCTTCGAATTTTTATTTTTATTTGAATCATTTTTAATGTTTTGATTATTATCTCAGTAATGTGCCGAAAACGACGAAAATGGCAAAATCGCCAAATCTTGCGTCAGGACGGCTCTACCTACCTATTAAACTAACGTTATAAATAATTATTTCATGTTGTTTTTAAACTATTATGTACTAAATTAATTGTATACATTATAAATATATGAAAAAGTTTTGCTAGATAATATACAACATTTTTTTTTTTTTTGTATGTATAATAGGAATAATTTTTTTTTATTTTCATCCAAGAATTATTAGATTAGATAGTTCGCTCAGAATCGTTTTTTCGAACGCAATCGTTGCTTTTAGACGTTAAATAGTACGAATAAACCGCTACTTTGAAACTAATAACCCACCCAAAGCGCAGTCGCTACTGTACAACTATACAGTCCTTTTTTCGTGATAATTTTTTAAATTTTAATAGACATCTTTTGTTTTTTGTTTCCTCGATAAAAATGTTGATGATAAAATTGCACGTTATTATTGTTATTTTTTTTGGTAGTGACGATAGAGGAAATTTGAAACAAAACTTTAATAATATTTCAACATAAATAATGCGCATTTATTTTTTTAAACATCTGCAGATATGTATTATTTTTCTAGATAATGAAGTGTAGATACGTAACGTGTCTTGTATTTTCGAGTAACGAACAATTCATTTAAATGTACACGTACAGTAACATGAACCGCATCCTGCTCATATCCTCCTCGACGCGATGAGAAAAACAATCTGCGCAGATATCCGTTACGTGTTCAACTAGCCGGTATATATATATATTATAACGTGCGGAATATATGAACGAATACCCACATTTTCACTGCATACAGCAGAGCAAATTAACGAGTACATGACCCAAATTTTTCGAATGGTAACATTAGTTGTAAAAATCTCAATTTATAATGCGAACTGCTTACAAAAAAATCGTTTTTTTTTTTTTTTTTACTATGTTGAATCAGGTTTCTTTCTATCTACCGTTTTCGTGTGGCTTGGCTTATAAAAAAATAATAAATTTACGTTCAATTTTTTTACAATTGTTCTGAGTAAAGTCTAAATTAAAAATTTAAATGTTTCGCGAAAAATAGGTTCAACTCCACTTTGCATGGTTTATTGTTAAAATTTCAAAATACGTCATGCGTACATTTTGAACTAAATTATAAAGGTATTATAGTTCAATTGTAGAAAGGTGATAGTTGTACTGTCCTTAAAATTAATATCTCGTAAGATATCGTATACGTATAAAATAAAAAAATTACTTACCATTACGTATAAACACAATAAATATCAATAAAATTAAGATTTAACGTTTTGAAGTTAAATAAAATTACAAGTTTTTTCAAGAATACTCTAACGGTTGATTGCGAGTTTTTGTTTTATGTTTTACACAATATAAAGTACAGTGTACCTGTACTCAAATCTATTTTTTAAAGTTTTGGACTTAATTTTCTTGAGGGTATTTTGGCCATAATAAACGTAACGTAGATAAGAGTCCAACTAACGAAATATATCAACTATAAATTATATTTATACAGTTACTTACATGAATTTTTTCTGGTTGCATTGGAATATTACGCTTACCTATCTTTATAGCTTCTATAAGCGATTTGAGGAAAATATGTTGGGGGTATATTTTACCCATAAATAAAGGGGATATTATATCACATAGTCTCTATAAAAGATCAGATATTTAATAAAATTTATTGAAAGACTAATTGTAGTATACAAAGTATCCATGTTTTAAATATTTAGCTAGTGACCTATGTATTGTAAAATTATCGTTTACTGAAAAATTACAATTAATTAATAACTCCGTCATAATGCTATATTATGTATAAAAAAACCTATAATTGTCATCATATTAATTACATAACCAGAAAGTTAACACTTTTTAATTTATCAATTGTTTTCAACAATAAAATTCAAGTTCAGACAATAACTTTCATTTTATTTTTATTGCTGACGAAGTATTTTGTTTAAAACGCCATACAAAAACTACTTTACAAAAGAATATAGATGTGTTTTCTTATAATATGCTCGTTGTTTTGTCTTTAAAGAACAATTATTGTAATTTATAATAAGTTATTTGCTGACATTATTTAAGGTGATTAATAATATGTTTATATTTTTCCATTTTCAAAATGAAGTGGTTGCTAAATTTTATAAATACAAGTTACAAACCCCATTATTTTTCCTTCTCCTCTAATTTCTTGTTTACTTTCTCATTCAAAGTACTATTTTACGAGTATTTTAAGTCCTTTTATATATTTGTCTTTTTATTTTCTCTATATTAACTTGATGATAACTAATAAATTCATCCAACTTGATACGTCAATTCTAGAATAGTATAACATACCTAAGATATCTTTTAAAAGTAATCTATAAATCTAGGATATTTTTGTGTAAGCTGAGCGAAGTGACACAGGTTTGAAGGTAACATGAAAGTTGAGGTAAGGATTAAAGGTCAAGTTGTGGTTGAGGTTTAGGTAATTTAATAGCTAGTCTTATTTTAGACCATGGAATCGTTTAAACTCTGTATTATTTTATTTTATTGTTTCATAACTTAAGTTATCAAAATATCGTTTATTTAATTTTCTATTATTAATTTTAAGATGAAATTTTAATCAAACATTTAATTTTCTTTTTTAGTATGATAGTTGTTAACTAGGTACTATATTTATTCACTTTGGAAGAATTGTACATTAATAAACTAATTTACTCTGTAAATAAAATTTTACTATTATAAATATTATATATCAATATCACTATACTTTCTAGCTTTGTTCAATTTAAATTTTCAAACCGAATTCACAGTTAACCGATTTTTATTATAAATTGTTCAATGGCTGCTTTTCGAGCGTTCATATTTTTTGTTCGTATGGGTGACAACAAGAATGTATTCCAAAAACAATTTTCGACAGTAGAGCGTAGGCAAATATCATTGCGAGCCTTCTACTTAGGTACGTCCTCTTTTTCCTTTTATAGCTGTCGTGGTTTATCGACCGATGTAATGACCATATTAAGTCTGTTACTAAGAGCAATTTATATTTTCTATGAAAATTTTTTTTAAATGTGATTAAAATATTTAAATATGTTATAGAAACATGCTTTATGTAAAATTTGTATTGAAAAAACCGTAAAATTAAAAATTGTCATAAGGTATCAACAACAATCATTTATAATTACCTATATACACGTTACTTTGAATCCGAGGCACCTATAATCATGATTTGAAGGTGAATATTATAAATTACTAAATTATAATCTTTGTTGACATTTTACTAGATTATTCAACGATAAATTAGAAAAGACCGAGACTGAAATTATTGTCAAATGCAGCAAAATATGGTTCGCAAAATAATTGTTTACGTCGGGGCCACGTGTTCCTCGTAAGAAATGATTGCTGTTCAGTATGCCTATTAATCGCGATTTTGAGCTTTAGAATGACAAAACCGTATGCGAGTTTGAATGTCATCATTCAAAAGCCAACAAAGTCACATTTATATAATACTATAATGTAATCATCGTTGTCAAAAAACTCGATAAATATCACAAAGCAACAGTGCACTCATATTATTATGATATTATATTGTACGAAATTCGTGACATAATTCGTACCATAGATTAATACTCAGGAAAAACAATTTAAATTAATTGTGAACTGAAATTATGGTATATTATGTTTAGAACTTTGCGGCCCTGCTAGTGAAAAATAATTTGTCAAATAAAATTCTCAGTAATAATAATAGAGTCTTATAAAAATTAAACGCTTTTGATTAACTGCAATTTGATTAACAGGTGTGTGGAATCGTCAATTTTTTTCTCTATTCATCACACAGTAATAGAAACGATGAGGGTTTTATTTCCAAAGTACCGATCGCTTTAAAGGTCCAGTTGTCTAAAGTTAATAATTAGTCACCTTTTCATGTAATTAGAATACGCAGAGAAATAAGCTGATACGTATAGTGGTATTTATTTATTTTTTCCAATAATTATCATCCAAAGTTTTGCTGAGATTCAAATTCAGAGGGGTTATAGATAGGTATTCACTCTAATATTACACGCGTGTTTATGACACCCGCTCACATGCATAATTCGTCATCGTGTATCCGAATTGCAAATCGACATAAATTTGGTGAGACTCGTTTTGAAATTTTCAGTTTCCTATCATCGGAATTAGGTTTTTAGTGGCAGTAAACGCAAAAACTATAGCGAAAATGCATTGTACTGATTGCGAGGATCGCTGACGTGCTACGGTTACTACGATAACGAGGATGAACGAATATAAATGATTTCTAAAACTTGGTGCAGCTAGTTCTATATTTTTATTTAAAAAAAGAGTTTATATGTGTTTTTAACCGTACTCGAATTTACGTTCGTTATTTTGTGACGTTTTTATGGCGTCTGTCTGAATAGCTATCTGATTTCTAGCAAAATTGGTTGAAAAATTCAAAAGATCTTTTATAACGTGATAAGATTTCGTATTCACGACCGAACCAACTTCATCTGGACTCTACAATTCCCTAAATGTATAAATATATTTAATACTTACCATAAAGTTTTGTCTTCTGCACGGAACATTGTATGTTTTACACGACATTGTCTTTGGGTTTTGGCGGTCCAAACGGCGGCTACGACGTTATTATATCAGTAAATCGTCACGAAAAAATATACTCCTATAGTCCGGATGAGAACATCTATGTATGTACATTGTGTTTTGTTTATTACACGTGGTCACTTCTCCTAACGCATTTCCGGACTCGTCCAATTATTTCCATCTCGAGGGCCGGTCCTTATCGGTCCGTTCGATCGACGGTCTCGGCTCTCCAGAGACTCGCAGACGCGAGATTTGCGCCGGGGAGAGCCGATTTTATGGGGTCGACGTCGCCATAGTCCGTCACGAGTGCACACCCGTCATTTTCCCGCAATGCCAAATTCTCCGCATACAATACGCGTAGAGCAGGACGAAACGACCGAAAACCTATTTTGGAAATAAATCACGAGGGCCCTAATACGCACCGTCTAATTACGGTGAATTACAGTTTCGGTGTAGTTTTTACGTCCGCCAATCTCGCGCCGTACTTTTAACAACTGTAAAACGCCGCGGTTTGAAGAGATCGCCCGTAACAAATGTAAAATATCAAGAGGTTTCCTATATTACGGTGTACACAGCGCTCGAATCGAGTGGGGGGGGGGGGACCCGGGGGAACAGAGTACCCCCGGGTCATTTTTACACGGTTTTTCAGCGTACCCACTTCAAAATAATACGTAGTTTCCCATGTGGGTTAGTAGAAGGAAATCGGATCGTTTGTAGAAATTCCCCATTCCGTGTGTTTACTTTTAAATTATAGCGATTATGTGACATGTTAGGCGTATTTTACTGCCATAGTTTGTTACGTCAATTCTATTGCCGAAAATTGTACGGTTTTTCGATTTGAATTAAATTACTAAACGTTAAAAAATAATATCGTAGTCAGGGTAAAAGTATAAATTTTGCTTTGTACGACGCTATGGGCTACGCAATGAAAAGTCTTGTGGAGAGAAAATCGAGGCTCGGGAAACAGTGACCCGGACCCTTTTGATTTACAAAATAATGTTTGAGGTTCTATGGACAGCATAACACGTATTATGAGCATACTTTCTGTTATTTGAAACACCCTGCGGTGTACGATGTTGGTACGTGATGTTAGAAAACGGACGTTAGGTATTGGTTAAAAAATCCAAATATCACAACCCACTGTGCATTCAGGGTTTTAAAAAATACTCACGGAAGCCCCGATTATCAAAATTCTATACTACCCCTTTTATAACCTAACCTCTCGATGGGTCCGGTGTAAGTGCATTTATGTAAGGTATATAATATTTGGCAGCTCATTTGCTCATCTTTAGAGTGACAAAAACATAGGTTTGACCAACAACACTGGTTTTTATTGTTTATTAGGTACCTAATACAAATTTTTCAATTACATCCGAGGCTACAGCTGTAGCAAAAATAAAATATATATTTCAATTTATAGCAATCTTTTATCACTGATTTCGGAAATCTATTTGAAGCTGAAGTCAATGCACACTAATTGATGTTATCAAAGTACAAATCTCACAAGCATTTCCACGTGTATGAATCGTGACTAATTGTAACATTGTTGTTTTTAAATTTAATTTATAATACGACATATTATTGGCTTCGGTTAGAATTCGAAAAGTTTTACGATCTATGATACCCATGGAAAGTTTTAGTTTTTATTTTAAGAATCTTTAAATTAATCGTTCGTTTCAAACACATAAGCTTTAGTTAAAATTATTTCGGTTTTGGATATAATATACTGAATTTTGTAAATTTACCAAGACATTGTTTTTCAGTTTATGTTAGAACCAGTTTTTAAAATTTACGATCGTTGTTTATTTGGAATAACAATCAAAACAAACATGATTATTTGTTATTGGTTTTAAAACGTTGTGAACAATTATTTTAATAATCATAAAACAATATTATTTTTTTACAAATTACATTGTTTGATAGCAAAAGATAATTTTGTTGTTAAAAAAAAAAAAATTTTAACGTTAAAAATTGTTAATAAAAAAAAAAAAGCTGGTGCAATTCAATATTGAATACTGTGTAATATATGAGCGATAAAACGGATTTAAAAATAAGAAGCGGTACCTACCCGCTTCTAAATGAAACAAAACAAAACACTTTTATTTTTCTATGTCTTTTGAAAAATTGGTTAAAATGCTAAAAATGAAAAATTATCCACATCAAATGCGATTTGTGTTTGTATTATTAGGAAGATACTTCAACATTCTCACAAAGTATAATCACAAACAAACGTGTAGATTAAAATAAGTGAATTTTAATTAATTTAAAAATATACCTAAAAACCTGACCTAAAAACCAAAATTATACGCACGAAAAAGAGATGAACTCTGATAAAAACTCTAAATCTAATCAAATTCAACTATTATATCTAACAATTATCAATAGTATCGTGTGTTAAACTTTTGGTCTTTTTTCATAATTGTCATTTTTGTTCTCGTTAATTCTCGTATGCGTAAATTTAGGTTTCGAAACGTATACATAGTGTATCCCATTTAATTTTGAATCGGCAATTTATAGTAGCAAACCAAATTATATCGGTTTATCAAATTTTTCTGAAAACTTTGTTTGTTCGGACACACAACAGTTCGCAACTGGCGAATTTCATTTACTCATAAATTGTTATTTTGGCGAACCAAAAACACATCAGTTTCGTAAATTTGACATGACAGTTCAAACTTGACTGTCATATTTTCGGTCAAATAACGATTGTATATCTTTTAGGTTTCTTCTTTGTTGACAAATACTGTTTTATGTTAGTTTTTAACGTCTTATAAAATATACTCATAGGTCTAAAATTTGCTTGGCGCGCAGTGTGCATGCATGAGAATCGCAGTGCACGTCTGTTCAACGTAATATACATCATAATATACATGTAAAATAGTATATATATATATTAATATTCCGCCAGTTAAGTCCGTTATTGTTCGTTACAATCGCTTGTTATTAAAATATGATTGCTATAATATTAATAATAATAATAATAATAAAAGATGTATAATTATCGAAAAATAATGACGGTAATAATTGTTTTACATCGTTTTTTTGTTCATGGGAATACGGTGGTTTCCGAACCAGAACAAACGTAAGTGATTCTCATTCTTTTTCTCCGCGCGTATCCCGTATACTACACGTACCTACCTACCTACCAGCACACACAGACCAAGTCATTTCCGGCGCTAAAAAACAAGGAGAACAAAAAAAAAGAAAAAAGAATTTTAAGTAAGTAAATAAAACGGCGACGGTTCAGACGTTCCGTTCAAGAGGGGAGACCTTATTGTTTCGTACGGCATAATATAGTAAACATTGTCGGGCTTTTGTCCACACCGTTGTGCCTGTAACACGGCCAATGATACGCTCTCTCGCGTATTTCGTATATTGTTTCATAAGTGAGCGTGATTTGTAGATTCACAAAAATGCCGCTGTTATTTTGTCAAAGAAAAAAAAATAGTTTAAAGTTAGGTGGGATACTTGTCCGATAAAAACATGTTTAAAAAAAACGAATTTTTAAAATTATCCATCATGTTTTATTCATTGATCGTCGTTCATGGATTTTATGATACGATTAAGTTTGTGTCCAATCAATTTTTGTTCTGAACTCGTCGTTATATTTTTGGGTAACATCACGCATTCGATATTCGGGAACGTTTGATTGTTATTTTATTAAATGCGTTTTTAATCATGCCAATACGTTTTATGTTTCCATCATTGTGATTTTTTCGGTGTGTTTAGAGAAAAAACTGATAAATTAAAGACAAGAGCCTAAACACTGTTTTTACGTGATAACTTCGCAAATAAATAAGTTTTCCCAATTTTATGGCCATTTGATCAAAATGCATCGTCATAATTTAACCGTTTCAATCGTTTTTTAATTCATTAAAAATAAATTTTTTCAAAAACTATCATAAACATAACATAGGTCATAGGCATCATAACGATTTCAGAACCATTTTTAGAATGAAAACATTGGATAAATATTACCCTATTCATTTAGGGAACTGATCTGACCATATTTGCGTCATAAAATCCAGCGCAACGAAAATTTTTATTTAATTATAATAACAAATATTATTCAGGAATAAATTCTACCTACTTAGAATGTATCGCAAGTAAATAATATGTGATTCGCTTAAAAATTAAGTGTTTGTAATAATAGCGATTATTTTAGTAATGATTAGTAACTAGTTTGTGGTAAGTACCTAACTTTAAATACTTCCAATTAGACACAGTCACAAATGTAAGTAACAAACAATTTACTGCATTCTTTAAGCAAGTGTTATATTTTTTCTGTACGATCAACTTTTTTTTTTTACTTAAAATGTGTTTTTTTATCTTTTCATTTTACAATGTTCTCATTGCCAAAACTTCTTTGGGCGCAAAAACCGTTTGCATAATTCTTTTTTTTTAAATATATTTTTCATTTATAACGTCATGGCGGTACTCGTAGATAAAAAAGGTAATGATATGGTATTATAGTGAATCGTAAAAAAAAGTTTAAGATTTTAAAATTTAATACTTGAGCAAAACTGCATTCCACCCCAGTTATTTTTGGATAAAAATACTAACGAAAATAATTGGTGCAATCAAAAGAATGGATAATTTTTGTTATCACTCAAAGATTATCGACAAACCTGAAATAACAAAATTTATGAACGATTTTCGATTATCATTATAATACTATTAGAAACGTATGATTATTATAGAGCATTTATTTTTTTTATAAAAATTTTTCAGAAAAATATTTCTTTTACGAATAAATTCTGGATGTCTAAAGTTTTTGATAAAAACTATCATATTATACTTTGATATTATTTATGTTCGAAGTACCGAGTCATGTTTCACGTCAATTCATCCAAATAACAGCAGCCTTATAAAACAATATTTAGATTCGAACAAACTGTTTTCACCAGAATCGGAAATTATAAATTTTTGTTGATGATTTCGTTAAAAGATTGAAAACCTTGAAAATAATCAATCGGTCGCAAAAAATTTAGTATTGTGTAGCTATCAGCCTAAACAAAATAAACCGACTGCGAGGATGACTAACTCGAATATTATTCTATTTTTTTTATGTTCCTTCTTTAGTAAAATCTATTTTTCACGGTAAACCATTTAGAGTTGTTTTCATCTTAGGATCTGATAACCAATTAAATCATTGTTTACCTACGTTATGTTCGGCTTCGTCCGTGCAAGACGCCCTCTAAACCGATTCGTCTCGTCACGCGTTACTCACAAAACATAAATAGTTACAGGGTGTTTCACCGAGACGGATATCTGATGTGAAGTTAGAGTCCACTGTGAGGAAATACGCGTATAAGTGTAATGATTATTAATATTCTTCATCGTCGTTTTACTTTTCATTCAATTATAGTCAATATACTTCACAAATATTGATCTACTGTTTGATAGTTAAATTGATCAGTTAAGTTTTTTTAAGTGTTCCACGGGTGTTAAAATCAATACTGTTATAATTTACTGGTATGACTTCATTTTTAAACTTAATAATATTACAAACTTAACTGTATGGTTAAAATTTTATTTTTACCCTCTGAGCAACCCTGTACAGTGCAGGCGAACGATATAATCGTAAGTTTATTCATTCTTTAATAATCGAAATCGTGCACTAACAAGCTTGCGTGAAACTAATGAGCCTAGGAAAAAGGAGCTACGGTCTATCAGTTAATGTCATTTTACATAGGATGTCATGCACATGGATTATATTTTTTGAGTTTTATAGGTAGGTTTTTTTTTTCATTCCCGGCATTAAGTTCTATGATGTACTTTGTAAATTTAATTTAATCACGAAGAAAAAGTTAGATAAATAAATAATTCCTTTTTTTTTTTTTTTAATACGCTTTATGGATAAAAATCTAAACACGAGTAACAATTGTGGGTCGTTAGAGCCGTTCTATTATGGACTGTCGCTGAGGCAAGATTGAAAGCTTGTGTGCTACTGCGTATTAGTAATACTTTGAATAAAATAAAATAAAATTTTCGGGGGCTAATATAAATATCGTTTTAGCCCCCTTTAGTCATTTATCAGTATAAGTTTTTACGTCAGCGCACCAAATCATCTTGTCTTATTTTCCCTAAATACTGTGTGCAGATAAAGAATTCAATGTTCCATAACGTATACAGATTTAAAATTTAAAATACGAAAATTAAACTTTGTACAAATCGTTTTCTGAAGAAAAAAAAAAACATTATTTTTTTAGAAATTTTCCAATTTTCAACGTTAAAACGTCCAATGACAAATGTCATTTCATATTTTTAAATTATTTAATAGTAAAAATTAGATTTTTTTATATAATGTGATGCTAATAAAAAAGAATATTAACGACACGCAACGTTTAAGTTTCCAACGATAAAAGATTGTTGATTTCTAACAAAATGTAATTATATAATGTGTATTTCATATAAATAAATAGACAATAATTTGTAAAAGAAAATTATTGAACATCCAGAGTTTGAGAATTATTGATATTCACTGTTCTACAAGTTTTTATAAAAAAAGTATCATTGCTTTTTCATAAAATAACAACAAAACCATACCGTAGTATTCCTTTATTTTAAATTAAATAAGTGATATTACAGCATAAATAATGGGATCGATTAAAATCGTTATTAAGTACACAACACTAAGCATTCAATTTAATTTTGGTATAATGTGTTTGAAATTATACTTCAATAACAATAATGTTTAACAATTAATTAAACGTCAGTTTTAATACTCAAATGAATATTATTATAAACGGCTTTGTTCTAAATGTATTTCTTTATTATAAAACTATTGCTTGATTGCGTGCAGCATAAATATACACAAAAATAAAAATGAGTTAAGAGTTTTCTTTTATGTAGATATAATCGATAGTACACATTAATGGGAATTTTAAAATCAATTTTAATTTTTTAAGTTATTAGAGCTTGTAATTGACCTTGTTGTTGAAAATTAAATTTAATGAATACTTTTTTAACAATAATAATTCCATAAGAAATCAACGTCAGTATACAGGTATAACTATTCTGAATCGTAATAATTTTTCAAAACAAATATTAGTTAATTATTTTTTCATTTGGGAAGGCACTTAAATTCCCTTCTAACATAGCAAATTACTATAGAAAACAGTATAGGACGCACTCTGGCGGATTCGATAGTAAATATTTCGAATATTTTCCCTTAATATTTCTGAACTGGTATTCAATAAAAATAATTTTAAATTGTGTTATGATTTCTTCAAATTCCAATACAATTCATTATTATGATATGGTTCGTACAAAATAACATGACGTACGTTTATTATTTTAACGACAAGAAAGCTCATTCGTATTATAGTTGATTAAATATATAATATTAAAAACTGTTTTATTATAGATATAAATAATTTGGTAGAAATTAGTAAAATAGATTTTTTAGTGTCAATAAAAATAAGAACTATCGTAGATAATGATTTTAACATTCTACATTTGATGTCTTTACGTGGTCATCAAAATATAGGATAAAACGTAAAACGGTACAACAGCAAGTACGAACAGGAAATTGTGTCTTCGCGTTTACGAGTATGCAGTAATCTCCAAAAATGTATACTTCCGCACATAAAATCCTAGAACGTGTATAAGTCCCACGATGGTAAAAATAAAACCAACTAAATATTTTTCGAGAAGGCCACAAAGGGATCCAGCGAAACGATGAGACGAAAACAAAAACAGATAAACATAAACGTTTCAAATAAACGTTGTTGTAAATTCCGATCATTTGAACTAGTCCCGAGAGCGATCTTCTCAAAGTGGAACTCTCGATGGTCTGTATCTCCGGCGCAACACTATAATGATAAATTCCAAGATTTTCAAAACTATAGTTGGTTTTTCCACCGTCATTTATTTTATAAAAATAAAAAATAAAACTATTTATTTTTATAGATTGTAGTTATGGCAGTGTATTTTTTCAAATAATTCTGTTTTATTGACGATGACTAGGTAGATATAGTTTCTTTTTTATTTTACACCTACGATTTAGTAGATTCGATTTTTAGGTTCTATTTTGTGTACCCAAACCCTGATACTATGGTTTTGCATTTACTTATTTTTTTTATTACATACGATCTCAAAAATATTCAGTTACTGACTTCTGTACTTTTTGTTATGTTTTTCGATTTTTATTGCAGATCGTGTTCATATTTTGAGAATTTATCATCACGCTTGCTATTGCTTTTGAATTTGAAACTATCGCGTGAATTTCGATTGTTTGGAATAAAATCTAAATAAAAAAAAATTGAGTTTTATTTATGGTGGTGAATTGTATTTGATTTAAATTCTCTGATTACTCTATTGTATACAACTACACTTCTCTTCGTATTATTTTATAATATTTTTTTTTTTTTGTTTTTGGCATTTGTATTTAAATTTTTTAAACCATCTTTGAAACCGATTTACATTTGATTTTTCTGAAATATAATAAATAAAAGTGTTGTTATATTATCCAGTTTAAAGTGAAAATGTAATTTATCTAGATCAACGTAATTAGTATGTGAAATAATTGTTTACTTAGTTTTTATACAAATTTATCTAGCAATGTTTAAATACCATAAAAGTAAACATTAAGTATACATAATAATATTTTTTATGAGAAATCAAAAACATAAAAACTAAATCACCACCAAAATATTTGTTTTGTAATCAAACAGTTAATTCATACATACTAAACCATTATTATACCATAGCATCATTTAAAAGAAAATAAAATCATAAATGGTGGGTAAATTATAATTACAAATTATTATTACATACCCGATATTGATTTGAAGGTATTTTTTTTTTTTTTTTTTTTTGGCCAAAGAGACAAACGTTTAAAATATTTAAAGTTTTTATAATTTATCAAATTACTCTCAATAAACCAAAATTCGTTTTTTACAAATTATAAATAGGTAATTGATTCATATTGAATTAGTACATATATCGATAATTATAAATAGGTATAAATATTAATGTATAATAGTGATATAAATGGTACAATATTTTTAAGCATTAAAAACCATATATATATATATATATATATATATATATATATATATATATATATAACCATCATAATTTTAATAAAATAAATTATATTATTTTATAAGAAACCACCTAAAGTAACAAAAATTAGTAAAAACTTATTATATTATTCGTATATTTCCCTGATTTAAGTATAGGTACTAAAAAAAAAAAAAAAATAATAACAATACTTAACCTTAACACAAAACTTATGAAAAACGTAAAAATATATTTTTTTTTTTCTTTAGAACTTGATCAATTATTCAAAAAATGTTTAAAATATTTTCCACCTTCAAATACTTTTAGTTTTAAAAAACACATGCGTTATCGAGTTTTATAAAAGTGTAAACATTTTTTTTTTTTTTTTTTTTATGTTATTAAATGCATAACTCAGCAATATCTACAGAAACAAATACGTAAAAAATAGGAGTGATAAAAATATGCTGCAACAACAAAATGGTGTAACACAATAATTATTAATTATTGTATTATTTATAATGTTAAAATGTAAACAAAGAATTTCTTCGATTAGTGTATAATTTCAAAGAGCTATAGAACGTTTGTGAAAATTACTTTTAAGTTTTAAGTGTATTTTTAAAGAATGTTACAAACAAATTAATAAATAACAATACA
>CM029357.1:37157501-37186175 GCA_017140985.1 Hormaphis cornu | reverse complement strand
CTACTGCTCAAAAACAATTTATTAAATTAAAACGTTTATGTTTAAATCAATACATTCCTCCCTTCTCGCTGAATGTCAGAAATGTCATAATTAATCGGACAACCAATTTATTTCTTTTCAAAAGTTTTACGTTCTAAGATTTGCAAAAATAAACGTACCCATTTTGGTTAATACCTGTATTATAAGTAAAATAATTCGTTATTGTTCCAAGGAAAATTTGTTTCTTAAACATGTATATATATACCTATTTTTTTTTTTTTCGAAAGTCATTCTCGTTTCGTTTAGGTCCACAATTTGTATGGTACAGCGAGCTAATGTGACTTGTGAGCAAACTTAATTTTAATTGTAAAAATAATTTTCATTTTTTGTTCGTTTTAAAAACGTCAGTTTGAATTAATTATTATATTTGTTACAACCGCTGTTGTTTTTTTATATGTTTAGTTTTAAATAAAGACCGTTGGTCGCTTACGGCGGAAAGGGTTGTCCACCGGACACGAACGGGTTGAGAATACGAACAAAAATTAGTAATAATACATTCTAACCACGTGCAAACGGACGCGGCCGAACGGTCGGGAGACATGTGCATACGTCGTTGTCGTCGTCGTCATCGTTGTGGTCGTCGTCGTTTGCGGCGTCACTCGGCAGGTGCAACGCGACAACCGTTTGGACGGGACACCACCAACATACGAGTTATTACGATGACGGTCAGAGAGGTAAACGAAAATTGAACAAAAACGATAGTGAAAAATCCCTCACAATTCTTGGGCCTGTGAGTAGTTTGACGGAGTTACGACTATGCTAAGGGTGGGTCACTGATTTGGGAGATGTGGTTCAACCGTACATTGATTAGTATCTAAAAGCAACGCACTGTTTTCGAAAAAACGATTCTTCGTCTAGTATACGTCCTGGTAAAGAGCAAATTTAACAATAAAAGTAGTCTGAAAGTTTCAAGAGTCGTGTCCACGTACAGATGAGAATATTAATCTAAACACCGTGTGAATATTTCATAACATTTGGACGTTCATTTGAGGAGTTAACTACGAATTTAGTATGAATATTGCAGAACTCAATCTGCACCGTTTTTCAAAACTTTTTTTACACGCTTTCAGAATCCACTGGGCGAATTTTTTTTAAGGTTTAGATAGCAAATTTTGTTTTTTATAAAATGTAGAATTTTCATATCTTGAATCGCACATTTGTGTGAGTTACGAGTTTTTTATATACAAAGGTATGACCAATTTTCGACAATTTTCCAACTTTAAAAAACTAAAATAAAGATTATACAGATTTTCGAACTTTTTTAGTAACATATGTACATTTTCATCATTGCGTTAATGTCTCAAAAATTTTTGTGAAAAATTAAATTATTTACCGAACAAAACCTACGAAAAAATGGAAATTTTCGAAAATCGAAAATTTCTAAACATAGCTAAAAAAATTTCAAAATCACTTTAATAAAAATCTTACCTTTTTGAATATTGTGTAAAAGTTTTAGCTTGTTCCGATCGTTGTTTTGAAAGTTATCGCCAAAAAACTAAATCGATTATGTCAAAAAACACGTTGGCCTTAATTTTTAACGGTTTTTCTTAAATTTTGCTTAGTTTTTATAATTTTGATCTCTCAAACTTGAGACTTCTTTAAATACTATAAGAGTCTATAGAGACCACTCAGAAAAGGTACTGGATTTAAAATTCGGGGACATTTTTACTAACCCTCAAATTTGATCACAGGAATAAATAGGATTCAAAAACATTACCCACATTCTTTGCTGTACTCAAAATCTAAAAAAAATAAACAAATTTACTAAGATAAAAAAATAATACGCCTAGTGAACGCAAAGAGTTTCATTAAAAATTCTCGTACGAGATTCTATTTCGTCTTCGACGAAGAATGGATCCCATTAGAGGACCTAAGTGGTTTTTTATATACTATCAATACAGGTAGGTATAGCGTATACCTTTTGTAAATGTCTCCTCGTGTTTGCGCACGTTGAATGCGTGTTATAATAACTTTTTTTTTTTTTAACCACTTGAGAATTCATGATAATATTTACATATTATACTTGACGAATAATACGTTTAGTTGAACGTTATTATTGTCAAGTGATTTTCCAACGAAAATTATCTCTTCGTCCCGTTGTCAGTAGGTATGTTAATATATGATATTATTAGTTTTCATTTTCACACAATACAAATCGGAAAAAGTCGCATGCAGTCCGGCACGGGAAAATTGCACGCGTATCACGAAGATTATTATACATTTTTTCGTTCACAGCCATAACTATATACAGGTAAGAGATTTTTTCCACTTGAAAGAATACATTGTATTCCAAAGAATACCGTTGTCATAATATACATACAGTACGAGTACAGCTGCTGTACGAAGAAAAGAACATTAATTGTGTACAAATTACCAGGTAAACTATGTCGGAAAAATCATTTTTTATTTTTTTGTCAACTCGTTTGTTTATTTATTTTTTTTTCTTTAGACGAAACAATTAGAATCCTAAATCTAGATTGTTTGATATATTATACCGTGTGGTCGTAAACTTTTCGATATCACTTTAAGACCAAATAAGCGATTTAAGTGATTTTTAACAATTTAACGAGAGTTTTTTGTTTTATAAAAAAAAAAAAAAAAAATCGTGTGGGTAATTAAGACTAATACATTCCTAACGCATTTGACTTCTGAATCATTTATTGTCATAATGTATAAAAATAAACAAACGTCTCCGTTTATAGTTTATTTATTTATGATTATTTTTTTTTTTTTTGTAGGAAATGTTATTTGAGTTTAATTAATTTTTGTTTAGTTAAAATACAGCATATATACATAATCTGATTTACAACGTGTGAGTGTGTATGCAGTTGAAAAAAAAATAAAACATTTCACGAGATTAGAACAATGTGTACTTAAAATAAGTACGTTGTGGAAAGGGAAATTAAAAAAAAAACATACGTTATGTTTTAGTCCGTTATTTGGTAGTTTAATTGCTATTGTAATATATTCACCTCATACAGTATGTGTAGTGTTGTTACAGGAAATGATTAACATAACATCGGTAAAAGGAAGAAAGAAGAAAAAAAATACGTTTTTAGAGCTACCTCTAGTTATTATTTTACAAAATTTGTTACACACGTGTCTACATCGCGGTCATGGTGAATTTGTTTGAAAATAATTTACCTTATTATGTAACCACGTATTGCGTGTACATTTAACCCTCAATAACTACACATAACTGCCATTTGGTGATTAATTGTCATGCAGTTGAAAATTGTATACCTATATGTACTATACTATTTGAATTTTTAAAGAAAAAAAACGCATTAAAAAAAAAAAGAAAAGAAAAGGAGTACATTAGTTTTAGGTCTGGTGATAAGTCGTTTAGCGTAGAAATTACGCTTTAGAGACTTCCTATAGGGTAAGCCCATCTTTTGGAAGTTGTAGTTCAAATTTATTATTTATTATTTCAAGGCAATGATAAATCATTGGATTCGAAAAACGATTCTAATCAAGCTCAGTTATCTAGCATACATCCTGGTAAAAACCAAGTGTAACAAAAAATATCAGCTATATTAAACTATCTATACTATCTGAAATACGACTTTTTTAGGTAACTTCTACGCCAAACCAATCTTTACCGACCTCAAATTTACCCTTTTTTTTAGTTTTCTACCTTCATTTCTTTTTTTTTTCTCCTCATGTATATATAAGTTAAGAATTGTTTTGGAAAATGTATCACATATATGTATATATTATGAGTGATACGAACAATTATTGCCAATTTTTCAGTTTAAAACGTCTAGTAACTAAAAGAAATATCGTGGTATTGGTTTTAATCCCATCGGACCAACACTCGTCTCTCTATCGCTAAATATGTAAAATCTTAAAAATTGTTCAAACAAGATCTAATTCAAACCGAATTCCTTAACTTTTTTGTCATATAAAGCACATTGATCAAATTGCTCCTTCCCATCAAAAACATAAGTAATCAAATTTGGCGATGTTCCAATTCAAACTCGAAAATAATCAAAATGTTAAAAAAAGTTTCAAATAAAATATAATATTTAAAAACAAAAACCAAAACTTTTTTATGTTGTCCAACGTAAAGATCATAGTCATATAAAAGTGATTACAAATGTCAAAATTCCAAGCTGTTTTCCAAAAATAGAAATATTTTCATTTTTATTTTTGGACCATAACTCAAAAACTATCAACAATTTAAAATAAAGCTTTAAGTAAGGTACCGATTGAGGCGAGTTTTCAAACATTTGTGTACTATAACATTTTGCGATTGGACGCACCCACTGTCCGTCAATGGAGTGTTCACTGAAAAAAAAAGAAAAAAACATCATTGCAAAATCAAAACATTCTTCGCTACGCTCAGAATCTAAAAATAGGATTATCAAATCGGTATTCGATGGATAGGGAGGGGGAGTAGAGACTATACGTTATTGAGGTGAATTACAAATTTTAAGGGGGTTTCGATTGGTTCGGAATGCAAAAATTTGCATTTTATTATTAATATATGTTTGTAAACATTCATAAACCATTGCTAACCTGTTTTGTATTTCATTAAATTGACTGTGTAATGATGTCACACGGAACAATATTACAAAACGGCGAAACAGAAAATTAACGTATAGGTATTTTTAATATTATTCTTATATGGCTTTCCATTACAATAAAAAATCATTTCGTGCCACGGATAATAATTAAACATTCGATACATTTTGATGTCTATACCTACTGCCATAGTTCAGAATTGTGTGTGATATTTTGCGTGGGTATTATGTATTTTAAATGCTAATTTATCTCAAACCATTAGCTTTTACATTATCAACATGTTGTGTGTTAATGAACTACGATAAAACTAACGGAAAACATTGGCATGGACGTGAAATATTTGAAAATTATACCAAAATATATTCACGATACGTACAGGCCGTGCCGATTTTCGTTGTTGAACCGTAGGTACTCCAAGTTTTGCAAACATGATATTATTATTAATGGACAGTTGTCGTATTATTTTCATGAAATATTTGACTGGAGGGTGTGGTAAAACACGATATTATAAGTCCATATATACATCATCCTTATGAATTAAAAAATGTTCGTGTCGACGTTTACGCATTTTTAACGTAAAACAACGATGTAGAAATGAAAAACGGTTATTCGACTTACGCGATTATATGGATTTTTATTTATGTCAAAGTTCGCGAGCACGTGTAATATTGCAATGTAGGGCAATCCGATGAGAAAAATTGACTGTGATAAAATAATATATTCAACCGAATGATTTTCAGTTAAAAGTTAAAAAAAAAATAATTTCATATTTTATAGAAAATAAAATCACCTTAATTCGAAAAAAGATAATTGTTTTCTTTACACAAACCCTCAATAAGGTTACATATAATACAACACTGTTCAAACAAAACGTGTTAAATGACTACTGCTGTAAATTGTTACCGGGCCATTTATTTTTAGTATGCATCCATATACACTTTTTAGATTTTTACTTTCTCTGCAAAGTAAATTATGGATTTTAACGATTGCCACCGATATTTGCTACCGGTTGCTAAAAAAATCGCATTCAAATTTTTAAAATATCACGATCTCCAGTTACTCAAAAAAAAAAAAAAAAAAACTTAATTTTGCGACAATGATAGTTAATTATAAAAAGTTGAGTTAATGCAATAACGTTTTTAGCTGAATAAGTCAAAACAAAAATAATATTTACTAATTAAGTAAAAAGTTAAATATTAATTAACTTTTTAACTAGTTAATTCTCACCTTTGTAATATTACACAATGTACTTAAGTATATTCGGACGCAGAAAATGATGCATAATGATGCTTGACTGTGCTTCGTTTTCAATCATAATTTTGGGTTGTATATGTGAAAAAGTGCACGAATCGCTAAATTCCTATGGTTATACTACTATGTACCTATCCGAATTTACGAGTCCACAGCATGCTCAAACTTGGACGCACAAAATCAACATATTACATTTCTCGTTTGTGATTTAAGTTACCTCATTTTAATAATAAAAAATTATCAACTCTAACGTTAATGACGAAAATTTTATTTTTTAAAGTGAATTTAAGTCTGAAAGTAATTTATTCTTTTTTTTTTTTTTGTTACTTTATATCATACGAATGTTGTTGTTAGTAATGTATGCAAATTTTCAGTATTACCGTTCAACTGTTTTTAATCATATACTATCTGTAAACTCACTATCACTGTGGCATATCACGCAATAATTCACAAGAATATGATCGTATCGAATCCTTAAGGCTTAAGGTGCAATAGTTTCGAACAGAGTTTGTGGCACATGTGAGTTTCTAAATAGTCTTTGGCATTTGAAAGCAGCCAGCGACCGCCCGAAGATACACAGTTTACAGATAGTACTTTAAAAATTGTCTACATGTTATCGGTATATTATAACACAATAGAACTTATCAGTTTTAAGTCTCTACATTTAAATACAAGCATAACGACCAGTAGCGCAACTAGGATTATTTTGAGGGGGGTGTCTGTCTCATTAAAAATATAAATAGATCACTTTTCAATAGTTATTAAATAAAAAATACGGTCCAAGGGGGGTGTCCAGACACCCAAAACACCCCCCCTGGTTGCGCCACTGATAACGACATATTTTCCTACACATAACTAAAAAATTTCGATAATTGTTTTAGAAAATTGTGGTTCGTAGTCGTTCCAAACTTTATTTTTCATTATTTCTGTTTCCTCTATTATTTCTTCAAATAATTCATAAAAAAAAATTCATTTTAAATGTTGAAATTTGTGACGAAAATGTCAGTAATTTTTTATCCAAGTGCGAACGTTTTACGTTATGAAGTTTTTGACTCACCGAGGTCACTCAGAATCGTTTAATTATTTTTATATGTAATAAATTCTTCAAAAATGTATTTTGTGACAGTATTTCACTTGTAAGCTCATTATATCAACTTAATTTTTTTTTCACTTAATTGTTTGTTTCATTATTAAATCGGTTTTTGAATTATAATATTATCAATTATGCGTGGCATTTGTTTTCGGTAATTTATAGTCAGATTATTAACGTCACGGGTAAATGTTTTCCGACTACAAATCAATATAAGTGTCATTGTTAAAGTTTATAGACTTCGGATTGTTTAGAATCGGAAAACGGTAGAAAACAACGGTAACGGTGAGCTGAGGAGTTTGGGAAAAGGACATAAATTTGCTTAAACACGGCCACGAAACTTTGGGTGGGAAGTCATACCGGGTGTGCACACCATTTATTTTCTGAATATTATTACTTCTTATGTGATGTAAAATGTAAATAAATTACCATAACATCTAAATGAGCAGTGTGGAAATTCGAATTTCAGTAAGTTTTAAATTTGAAGATACATTTATGATGAATAACACGGAAACTGAACAAAATATTCAATTCGACGGTTGAAACGTTAAATTAAAATCAAAACTTTTAAATGAAAAAAATTATATCTGACAGCAAAATATCTATTAACGGTAAGAACCGCATACAACAATTTAAACTTAAACCAAAACAAATTTATTTTATTTAAATAAAATTTAATATATTTAAAACAAATTATTAGCCTGTGAATCAAAACATAAATTCTGTTTTTTTTCTGTTGAAAATCATATTGTTTTAACGTTTTTTTATAACCAAATTTAATATTAAGGGACATACAAATTTTCTTGCGTTTAGAAATTTTACCCATTAGCAAAATAGAACTCCGCGTAACATTTGTGTCTTGTTTTCTACTTTAAATGTAAATATTTATACATTTTTAGCTTTTTTGTCTCAGTCATTTAGAAGGTAGATTTTTAAAAAATTTGAAATAAAAAACCTTCGTGTTAAGATTTAAAAATCAGTGGTATAATTTAAACTTAGTGTGGACTAATCACATTTTCAGTTGAATAGTGTTTCGTAATGAACGTAGTTCAAAAAAAAACAAATCCACACAGATATTTTCACGAATAAAATAGTGTGTTGTATTTTCTTCCACTTTTTCAGAGTTCAAACGCATGAAAAAAAATCGCGTTTACAGTTTACCTATTGTAAATTTCAGAAGTACTCAAAAGAGATAGTTTATGCTAGAGCGCAATAATACCTTTCCTAAGAGCTAATCATTGAGATGAGACATTTTTGGGAATTTTAACATACACTAAAAACTTAAAACTATGAGAATACTCTAATGAATCGTATAAAAATGCTTTCAGTATTTCCTTTAAAGAAAACTTTAATATTAATCCATTTGCAGCCCCTCATAACATAAAATTATAGTTTTTTTTATTAAACACTAGCAAATTACGCAAACAATGTTCTAGTCAGCTCTTTGTTTCAAACATTAAAAGTAAATTATATAAAAAAATGGGAATTTTTTGGAGTAGTGACTACAACAACTTGTTCAGTTTTTTTGAAAGCTTTTGGTATGTTGTCATTATTAATCCTGTAAGCATATTAATTACAAAGATTACGATTCTGTGCGAGCTCAGTTAGTCGAATTCTTATTCTATTTTGTATATTATCCAGTTTTATAATTTTTTTTAAAAATTTTATGACTGTTCAACATGATACATTGCAATAATATGTTAAAACCTAAATTGATTTTAATTATTTTTGGTTGATTTACTATCGCCAATAAAAGAACAAAAAGAAAAAGAAAAAAATCAAACACCACAAAGTGATTGAATACTCTATTTATAGAATTTTGTTAAAAATGATAAAAATTAAAAATTTGTCACAATTATTTAAAGAACATTAAAATTTTGAAAAATATTATATATTATAAATTAAAATGTACTTGAGGTCCAATGGAGATTTAAGTTACAGCTGTGCAATAATTGTGTGTACTAACTTCATTACCTAACTTATTTATGATTATAAAACATCAAAATAACACCAATTAATCAATACAATTTTGTTCGAATTCAGGAACTTTATTTTATTTACCATATAATATCAGAATTTTAAATGTTAAATAATAAAATTGTATTAGTTACAATTTTTTTTCTAAAAATAAAACGCCATATTTTTTGTAAAATTGAATATCAGTCCAACAATAATGCCTACCAAAAATTTACATTTTTATTAACGTTTGTGAAACTAGTATATAGAATTTATAACTTTAAATTTGCAGACAAATAAAAAGCGAATCGTTTAGTTATTAAAAAATATGTGTCCAAAATGTGCCTTGTTCAACGGCCGGAGAGCTTGTTTCAAGTTATATTTTATTTTTGTTTAAATTTTTTATGAACGTAAAACGTTTTACAGCACCCTCCTTTGTAATAAAATATGGAATTCAATCTTATTCACCCACAGGGCAATCCTTCTCCGATGCGATGTTATCGAAAAGTCATTACGTGAAAAATGCCTTTCAACCCTTGTTTTCATCGCCCTTTTATTTTCACCAGATCAACCAGTAGGATAATAACGAGGAAACAAATCACCGGAGTGAAATAATCGGCATTTTCGAGTAAGTCGAGCATAATCTATGTAGGCAAAGACACAAATTTAAATTCCTCTCAACACTGTAAATCGAAAAACAAAATAAATCCGTAAGCAAAAAGCAATATGTTTGTACGAAACATTGATTCTGGAAAAACCGCATTGACGTTAAAAAGCCAAGGGTAGAAAAAAATATTTTAAATTTAATCGAAAATTCCTGGAATTTGATTAATATATATAAATTATATTACAATATTGAAAATACCATGTTAATTTTTTTTTTTTTTACAATTTATTGATTGTACAGTAAATTAAACTATAGTTTGTTGGAAAATAATATCCAGAATTTTAAAATTGATAAATTAAATATCATTTTGACAACATGATATTATGTGGAGCACTATACTGACATAAAATAAGTTACAAATGAAATGACTATGAATTTGTAAATAAAATGACTGTGATTTAGTCGTTGATTCGCGCTGAAGATGACAACATAGTTGTTGAAATACGTATACGCAATAAAAAGTGTATCATTTTTGTGATTTCGGGTTTATTAAATTTAGTATAAACAGTCACAAGTGCTCAAATTTTAATTTCAGTATCAAAAATTAGCTTCCTATACATATTATTAATATGGCATTGGAGATAGTAAGTTTTTTCCTGTGCCCATTACACACAAGTCATAGGAATTTTTTAGACGTTTTCCTGGCCAAACATAAAGCTTGATCTATCGATGTGATAAAGTTTCTGAAAACTGATTTGAATTTGCCACAAACTCTACTTGAAAACTGGTTTCAAATTTTTTTGATTTTTTCGTATAAAGTTTTCCAAAAATTAAAAATTATTTTTCCTTAAAATTTGGTTTGTATATATAATAAGGGGATAAAATAAAAAAAGTGGGGAAATTGTTTTCAAGAAGACTTCATGACTAATTCGAATCAGTTTTCAGAATACTTATCGCATTATTAGACCAATCGGTACGTTTGGCAAGAGTAACGTCTTACTTCTCATGATTTATGTGTGATAAACAGAGAACTAAATCGAGGTCTCCAATCGTCAAATTTTATACAAACAAATATTCATTAATTTTACCGTCACTCACGATTCTTTCCTAGGTTTCCTGCGGGTTTCTGTCAAAATTTAAATTATTAATCATTCATAACCATATTAGTCACGAAACAATAGAAATTGTGATCAACATGCATGTTTAATAATTCACATCTGATAGTATTATGATATTATATTTAACAAAAATTAAAATAAATAACCATTAATATTTTTTTTTTTCAGACTCAAGGCTTTACTTACCATATGTAAAATGTCGTTGTTGTTGTACAAAACTTATTTCCGATTTAATTTTTTTTTTTTTTTTTCAAACAGTTTTTTAACAGTGCATAGGAAAAACCACTGAAATATACACGCGAGTACTACATTACATTTTCAATACAGTAAAGTGCATGTATTTTTTTGTTTATGTACACATTTTAAATGTATAGACATCAAAAAGATATTTATTATAAAGAAATATTGATTACGATGAATTGTAAAAGAATAAAAATACTCGTTTAAATTTTAAGTACTTTAGGGAAGTATTTAAAAATAATTTTTTTCTTTTAAAGTGGTCACTGACGAATCAATTTTAAGAGGTTTTACACGTGCAATATCAGAAGTACATTTACGAGTTTATATTCATAGTTTTAAACATTTTTGTGCTTGTAAAACTTTCCCGTAAAAGCACATCCGTGTAAATAACAAGACGCCAAATTAGGTGTTTACTCTGCAGCCAAAATTATCCCCGCTTCTAAATTGTATACATTATGGGAGTCGCGTTCAAGCGGAATTTGCATGAATTTTCAACAAATAACTGAAAAAAGTTCATTTTACTTCTCGTGGTCTGATTTTGATTTTGTAAATGCACACGAATTCGTATGATTTGGTACATTTCCAACAAGTTGGTACCGACGCACTTTTTCAATTAAAAATCGGATACGTCCAAACGAATCATACTCGTAAAATTTCGTGAGTTTGCAGTTATTTCAAAAATTGACTATACGAAACCGCTAACCAGCCGGCCGAGAAACACGATATAAACTCGTGCACGTATTCCAAAACTAAACTAAAGACCGTATAATGTGGGTGTTTTAAATTTTCTTTCGACGATTTCGGTCAAAAACCATGAAACGTGACTCGGTCGCCTGTGAACAAAAGAATATTCTCCATTATTTATTTCAAGTACATTTTTTTTTCTATACAACGTAAACGTAATATTTTTATTAGCGATCGTAAGATGCACCCGTATTATGCGCCGCGAGATTTACGACTTGATTTTCGAAATTAATTCAGCCTTTTTTTCGGTATTTTTTAAAAAAAAATTCACGCCAAGTATGTATATCTATTGATGTGAAATCTACATACGATTTTTGTTTTTCCGGTCGACGGTTTTTTTTTTTTCTTGTACAACATAAACCGTATAATATTGTTATAAAACTTTTGTGTCTCACGCGTTAAATCGCCCGAGAGAAGATGAAATATCGCTGCACCCTGCGCAGCCAACTGCCGGTTGTCGCAATCAAACCGGCCGGAACCGGTGACGAACGCTCGGAATAATTATTATCATAATAACGTTATTATCCGACGCGCGTGCAGCACTCGTGTCACCCCCGGGCGACACGCGCGTTCGTTATCCGAAAATCGAAAAGGGCGTCCTCCCTCGGAATGGCAAAAAAAAAAGAAAAAAAAATAAACGAATAAATAACACAAAATATACAAAACACAATAACAATGCGATTAGATCATTTAGCACGTCGTCAACGCGTGATTTTAAAAGAGAATCCCGTCGGCTATTATCATTGTTATTGTTACATATAGGGTGTGTAGAACCGCACGTATATAGAGTACGGAGTTTTGAAAAATCGATGATTTCGGTACCGATAAATTTGATTTTTTTTTTTCTTTTTTCATAAGTTTTTTTCCCGTGAACTTCATCCCGGTCGATACACGATTCGAAGAATTTACGTTTGGTATCGTTTTGAAAATATGCGCCGGGTACCTAAAGAGTTATTTAATGGATATTGGGAATTCGACGTTCCAAAAAGAGACCTCGGCGCCTGTTGGATCGAAAACCGCATAAAAAGTCCTGGAGTGTTCGGCTTCGATTTTTGTTAATATAAACGATACGATTGTTATCTAGGTACTATGATTTTTACCGATAAAATAACAAATTTAAAATAACGGTCTCGTCTTTGCGGATCGTTTGAATATTTTCTCCGTTTTTCTTTTCCGTAACGTCTCGCGGTAGTTCGTGGCGTCGGAACGTAATGGCCGGTTCCGATTCGAGTCCCTTCTTACACTCGGTTACTTTTCCCTTCTGATTCCCCGAGGTTTCGGGACGCTCGTGTGCGGATTTTACTGCACACCGTACGTACAAACCATACAACAGTAAAACTTTAAAACATAGGTACAGTTCAGAGTATACACCAAGTACAAACTGTAATCGATGCGCAAAATTTGTACAAACGATATTTTTTGAACTTTTTTTTTTTAAGAAAACAACTTCACTCGAATTGAACAACTACGACTTAAATGCGAAATGGCACGCGTGATTTCATATTGTTTAAAAAAGTTGGATTTTTTACGCGTAGGTCTTTTATTAGAACGACGGTTAGCTTGAATTTTAAGGTGAAAAAAGAAAATCTCTTGTCGTGTCGGTTATATTCGTTTTCTGTCGCGTACAACGGTGTCTGCTTGAACACGGTCTCCCGCGTTATTCACGATATTTTTAACCGGTGTGTACACACCACTGGTCGGCGTGTGTCCGCTACACTTTCTTACGAGCAGGAAACATACGAAAGAGGCCCTCTGCACAATAAAACCCTTTCTCCGCATAACGTTACTACTACACGTGAGCGTGTCATTAAAAAGCCCGAAATCGACGCAAAATTAGCAATCGAAATCCGCAGAAGCGTCTGCCGTACGCTTTGTGTCACCCTATGAGGAACTGCTTGATTGTTGCGCCGTCTAAGAGACGTTTCCGGTATATTCGCGTATCGTAATAATATATACGTATGTATGCGTTGTATACTGGCTTAAGATCACTGTTACGCCCGGCGGCGGTTTAACGGCGCGCGACCGAACTTTAGGGGAATATGACGGTGAGTCATGGACCGCCGCCGCCGCCGTCAAGTGCTCGTTTTCTCCTCGACCGCCCGCCCGTCCTGCATACGAATCGTTCGCCGAATTCAAAGGGTGCGCGTAAAACAAAATAAAAAGAAACGGCGTTTATAATTTTACAGCGCGTCCCTCTGTTTGTTGTCCTCTTCGAATCGAGCGCGAAAATAATAAAAACAATAATTTGCATGACCGAATACACATACAACACGGTCACGATGGCGTTAGTACTGACTGTTGTTGTTATTGTAATCGTTGTGAATTTAAATGGCACATTTGCCGGCGTGAGTTATTATAAAATCGCATACGTAATGATAAAACCGTCTAGACTATAAATCGGATTCGCATCTAGGCGAACATTTTCATAAGAAGCCAGCACGCGTTTCGTACGTTGTTTACGTTAAATAAAATACAAAAATGTCACACAAATAATCACACTGAATAAATCAGTGGCGGCGCTAGGCGTGGGCAAAGTGGGCCATTGCCCACGGCCTCGCACCTCAAAGGGACTTATAATTAACCGTGGAAAAATATGGCCAAAAAAGGGCCTCTTTAAGTCTACTTCGCCCAAATTTTACCTCGCACCGCCACTGACCCAAATGATGACGACGTCCGTCCGAGTAATTTGTTGGTTTTAAAAAAATTTTTCTTAAAACGGATTTAGAAAATCGTAAATATTTTCATTATAATTTATTTATGTTTGTTCGAGTTCCGATTTGTTCAACACTATCTTACAGTTGTTTAAACTTAAAAACATCTATAATAAAAAAAACTCGATAATATTTTAATTTGTCCTCACGGTTGTTTTAAATCTGGAAACTTTATCTACAACGTTTAGTTTCTCATAACAGTCCCGAAAGTTCCCATATGATATGCCTACTTATTGGATTATCATTAAAAATTATTATGTGTCGTGATAATTAATTTGAACTATACGATGTTCGGAACATATTACAGTGACAATATTTTATAAAGTAATTATTAACCGGAAAATCGTGAACAAACCTCTGGGATATTTTCATTCTTGTAATTAAATTATCGTTTAAAAGTCTTTTACGACAATAATTGACATTTTTACAGAAACTCTTTCGAACGCGTTCATTTAATTATTTTAATAGTCATCTACGTCGATGCAGTTAAAATTATTGATTTTTTTTATTTCCATTGTGATACTGACGTTAAAATTCAACTTCAAATTGGTACCTAATAGTAATTTTTGAACATAAACTGACTTTAAAAATGTTATTTTTTATATTCCTCGTATATTTGAGTGTTTATTTTTGATTGAATAATACGATTAACTACCTATCAAAAACAACTTTGTTACGCTATTTAATTTGCATTATTTAACTAACAATTATTTTCTCTACATACTAAGCAAACACTGTATGCGTTCATACAATTCACTAGTGATACATTTTTTGTTCCGAATAATTTTAATATTATTTTATCCGTTGGTAACAACGAATTTTTTTTTTGATACCTACTAATTTTTTTCATTTAAAAACTGTTTTAATTAAATTGCCGTTATACAAACAATTTTTGCGTGCGTTATTCAATACTGTTTTATTCGTAATATTACAACAGCTCAAACTTTAGTAAATAAATCTTCTTACTAACCAACACAATATAGGTACATGACACGGGTTTTTATTAATACTTGTGTACTTAAAAATCTAATCTTACGGTAAACTAAAAAGTTTTAAGATAGTGCTTGGACTTTAAAGTGATTGTCATTTTCTCATCTTGAATTGTGAGTATAAACTGAGTATCGCATAATAAATTATGAAATAGATACGTGGTACATACTGGTTTGCCTAAGAGTTTTTTTTTTTAATAACTTCAAAATATCTCGTCTGCAGTTGTCCAATTATCTAGCGTTGAGGTTCATTTTGAAATTAAAAACACGTACTTATAATGAAACGTAACACGTTTTTGGAAGTATAAAATACATTAACGTTAACGTGACATGTGGTTTAAGATTACCGCTAATACCGGCAGTAATAGTACCTATACCTAATTATTATAAAAACATTCGGGCGCATGACGTTACCCGAGTTGAGAAAACTGCAATCTATACCGTCGGTAAATTAATATTGTGTCTCGTCTGTTTAGAATCAAATGACAGAAACGATACGACGGTGTATAAATATTATACACCATCGAATATTTGTCAGTGAATTAAAAAATGCAAACAGGCAAAATTCTTATTTTTACAAAAAACTGAACTTGTTTCTATATATTGTATTATAACTTCTAGAGTTTATGTTGCGTACGTTTAGAATACTGCTTGGTCGATTTAAATATTAAATTATTCATACAAATAACAATTATTATAGGTACTAATTCAAATTGATTGTTTGTTTTTTTTTAATATTATGATAGCCTCTCATAATATACCATAAGAATCGATTTATAGATAATGACTGATATCTACTACGAAAAAAAAAAAATAAATAAATAAAAAAAAACAACTACTCTAAAAACTACTTATCATATAACTGTTTAAAAAAAAAAAAAACTATAATTCACTGATTTTTGTTCAAGCTGATTGAAATATCTACATTTTGCCTGTACGTTAAAAGGGACAACATAACATATTACTATCGTGTTTTGTTTGTTCTACACTTTCGGTCACGAATTCGTTTGTGTTTCATCAATTATGTACAAGTAAAATTATCGTACTGAACATAATGGATTATAATATTCTGACCTAAAATATTTATGAACGCGTTGAAATTAAATCGTCAAGTCTTAACAATAAATTAGGTAACAACGAATGTATAATATAGTAACCTGCGACCATACATTTCGTAATTTAAAGTTTCTTACAAATTAATTCGCATATTTTAGAAACGTACGTTATTGCATTAATAATAATTCTTCGTTTGAATTTTATTACGTTCAAATGCGTTTAATTTTCGTGAATTCATCGTGTTGTTGGTAAACGAACGGTTCAACTGTACGTTTTTAATAACTGTATACAGTTCGTACCTTCTGTACGTATTATTTCGGTTCATTGAATGAGTGTTTAACTACAATAGTTAATATGCTAAAACCGATTTTTACGAGTCGACTAAACATTTGAACTGTGGCCAATTATTTTATGTTTTGAACCGTGCAACGTGAGCATGTTAGTTGAAATCCGATTCTCGCGACGCGCCGGAGCAATCCGATTGTGTAACGAACGACCGGTCGGTAATATTTTTGAGAGTCAACTGTAATAGTCACACACCGGAAAAATAAAAAATAATTTATCACGTTGTATTATGATACTTAGGAATCGGGTTGAAAACCGTTTTAATTTTTGTTTTTTTTTTTTTTAATTTTAAAATGTTTGCAAACTTCAAAAAATATAAATCAGTTTTCGGTAAAACGATATTTTAGTACTTTAATCACTGTAATGGATATAAAATAACTGCAGAAAATATTATATGTGTGCAAAAAAATTTAAAATAATATTTTGTTTTTCCGTATTTTGTCTACTCGAAACGTAATAAACAAAATATTAATTTTATAAAATTTATTTTTTCTTTTTTTGTCTATGATCATTGTGATATCAAGGTGATAGAAGTTTTCCAGTTTTCACAAATGTGACACAAAATAAAAAATAACTAGTATGGATTGTATCTGCTTCAAAATAATTTTTTTTTTTTGTCAAGGTGAAGTAACTAATTAAATTGTTTGGTTTTCCAACAAATCACAAAGAAATTTCGAAAACAAGGAATTTAATTTATGAAATTTGAATTGTATATTCTGATTTCTGTGCTTAATGCAAACAATAAATATTTTTCCTCTTTTTTTTTTTTGTTGTGGGGGATTACTATTTTGGTCATTAGAATGAAATTAACCTTTTTATAACACTCGTGACATGTGTCTGAAAAAGATATTAATTTTTTGAATAATAATCTATAGTTAAAAAAAAATTATTTTTGTAAGTGCTTCAAATAATTTGAATTTGTGCAAAAATCAAACATTAAACATTTAACATATAGAACCTAAAAATAAAGTCAGTTTTTATTAAATAAGAACTCTTTATAAATATACAAAACAATTATAATTACAATTAATCAACAACGTTTGAAAGCTTTGAAAGCTGCTGTATACATTTTTGTTATAACTGTATAATATTGTTTTGTTTTGTTTTGTTTTTTTCATATAGCCACTTTGTGTTAGAGCGTTTTGGGTTTCAGTCATTTAGACGCTAGTGCAAAAAGACTAGAAAAAACGATTAATTCTTACAGTGTTCTCCGAGACACAAAGCAAATGTTCTTAACATTTCGCTTATACGTTAGCCCGTTAGGCTATTTTTTTTTCGTTGGCCACAACGTTTGCCCATCAATTTTGTGCAACTTGCATTTACACGAGCTATTTCCAGCACGTTGGTTTTTCAAAAACGAAGCTATTATAACCACGTGGTCTGACATAAATTAAAAACAAAGAAGAAATACAAAACACACGAATTGGGCCAATAAAAATGGTGACCTATCAAATGTTAAGCCTACCCCGATTTAAATGAAGTGTAATTTTATTTATCTTATTAAAATACGTGTTATTAAGTGGATAAGTATAAGAACACTTACTGAAAATTAAAATTTCTGCATTTTCTGGGACGAAAATTTTTAAAAAATGTGTATGATTAATATGACTTCCGCTGTATGACAAAAAAAAAAAAAAAAAAAAAAAAAAGTATTGTTATGTTGTAAAAAAAAAAAAAAAAAAAAAAAAAAAATATGGTATTGTTATGTGTTAGATAATAAGTGTTATTTACAAAATATGTTAAAACTTATTGTTTGTTTTGTAAAAATTGTGTAAGTTATCGTTAGATAACGTTTAAATCTAAGATTTCAAAACAAGAAAGCATCATAAATCACAGGTCTGATACAGATTATTTCAGAATTATGTTATGTTTTGAGACATCTATGACATTTATTTTAAAATTTTCATTCGTCTCCCCAAACAGTATATTATTTGTGGTGTTGTAATTTATTATACAAACAATAGATAACTTATCAATTTATTCAATTAAACATTATATGATCAAGTTGAAACAAAACGCTCAGAATCTAAAAAAAAAAAAAACGATTATAATATGGTTTAACTGTTCTGTTCATTGTTTAAATGTGAATAATTGTTAGAATAATTTAAAGTACTTTAATGTCAGAAATCTAATAGATTTTCAATAAAACATTTTACACATTTTATCGTTCAATCACCCTTGTGTTTTTTTTTTTTTTTTTTGTCTCCAAAATAAATAAATGCAATTTAGTTTTTTATATTACACCAGCTAATCCGGGTTTTGGTTTGCTGACCCAGCAACAACCAAAACCTTCTAATTTATAGTGCGGTAAGTAGAGCTCTGGAAAACCGCCAAATGTGCAGTATAACAGAAGAATTCTGGATAACATTTTTTGAAATACAATTTGGGTTTTCTTTGTCTAATTTAAAATTATTCTTGTTGTTGTTTTGAAATTTAAATAAGTAAGTTATATTTTTTATTAGCTTAGATTGAACGCAAAGGCAACATTTTTAGTAAACTCAATTATCGTAATATCTCATACAATGTATTTAAATACACAACAATATATACCTAGTTGTTTTATAAAATATCAAAATAACGACTATGTCATCTATGCACACAATTTTCTTCAACGACTTGTTTTTCTTTTTTTAAATATGATGTATAAAGTCAATTATTTAGAACTTACAAAAACACAAATACTCGGTAACTGAATATGTTCTCCCTTAAGCTCACAAAACTTTCATAACTTTATGTCAACTATTTTTTTTATTCATGTTATCTTTTATCTCAAATAACGTAAAATATGTTATCGGTAGTATTTTTATTATTTATAGTTAAAACGAATAACTATTAATAATGATACTATAGTTTACTTAGTTATATTAACTATAACTATATATATTTAAAATTTAAAAACTTAGAGTTTAATTGATTTTTTTTTTTTGATATATTGTCTGTTTACGCAATGTACTATAATATGCATATAACAATCTGCTCTTCTTTGTATTGGTCAATTATTTATTTATAAACTGCTGACAACATGATGAAAATTACTATATCTTACCGACCAGTGGTCTATAACACTACTACAGATGGTACAGACTTACGTATTCAGGTTTTTTTTTTTTGTGATTTTATCAATTTTGTTTTTGTTAGAAAGAAAGGCAACTCAGTATTTCACTATCTAATTAAAATGCCAATCAGCGCATGAAATATTTACTTGGATCTCCGAGGGGAGAATACAATTATCGCATAATAAGATACCTACCTAACCTAACCTTACAGAATAATATCATAACGTAACAGAAAACAACTAAATTCGATATTTATTTATTATTTGTGGCCTTCGGCTTTTGCTCATCGTAACCCAAGAATCAAAATCGTGATTGTTACGAACGAACGACTCGTTAAACATTTAATCCGTGTTCCTTAAACGAGATTATTGAATCCTTTTATTATAAGTATTTGGATTTTGGGGATTCGAAATGATAATTGAATAACTCACGGAAGTTAACGTAAAATTACTGATGTGGACTTAA
Source organism: Hormaphis cornu (assembly GCA_017140985.1). Taxonomy (NCBI): domain Eukaryota; kingdom Metazoa; phylum Arthropoda; class Insecta; order Hemiptera; family Hormaphididae; genus Hormaphis; species Hormaphis cornu. The sequence goes on along the minus strand of CM029357.1, from coordinate 37,165,981 downwards.
ACGTATTATATGTCTGATTACGAACAACGCAATGAAATTATCATTTTAATGTTACTGTAACGAAACGAAAATAAAAAATAGAAAAGTTAACAAATTTTGTTTTTATTATTTTTGCAATGTTTAATTAATAAAATTGTGTACAATTACTCAAACAAGTCCATTTATTTAGACAGGTCCATGCAAGTTTGGTTAGACTTGGGTCCTCGATCTCGCTTAAACCAGGTAATATACCAAGGGTTTCATTTTTAATATAAATAAACGAGTTGTTACTTTCAAAGTTATAATTTCGGTTGGTTAATCATATAGTCTAGGAAAATAGTTTATATCAAATATTTACACAAAAAAAAAGAATTTGGACATGAATTGCAACAAAAAAATACTTTATAGTCAACAGTTTTAATTTCCTGTTTATATGAATCAATGACTGTGATATAATTCATTAAATTGTATACTATATTATTATTATGGTATTCATATTTAGCTATAATCTAAATCGCTATATGTATTAGTAAATTAAGCTTGAAACTGATGCAAATGAGAATGATAAGCTTAGTCTCTTCAATATGAAATAATTTTATGATCCACTCAATAAGGGAAAAATCTCAGGAAAGACGTTAAAATATGACGATGCTTCGCATTATGTAGCTACTCTTCATTTCTCAATAGAATTAAGATATAAATGTAAGTTGAGAAATTTTAAAATAATACTATACTATAAAATACTATAAAATTCTTAATCGACTCTAATGTTATAAATTTTTAAGCTTTAAATGTGTAAACATTAGATAGAAAACTTATCAGAAAAAATATCAGTTGGTACAAATAATTGAATTTAAGTGACAATACAGGTAGGTATCTATATAAATATATATTTTTATAACTTCTTTATGTGTCTATTTATTAGTGTTATAATTACTTATGTGTTATTAATTTATATTCATTCATAGTTTATAATTTTGTTTTAATATTGTTATAAATCTAACTTTTATAAATATTTTTATATAATATAAGTTAGATTGCTTAAAACAAATTAATAAAATCCGTTTTTTTTTTTTTTTTTTTTTTATTATGTTGGTAAAAAAACACGGCCATCATTAATTGTGCGGGTTTATGTAGTCGATCAAGAACTGAACAAATTTAAAGTAGTTAGAGAAGATATTATTATATTTTTGTCAGGTTTATTAAATTAAATTTGTACCTGTTGAAATATTTTTATGTTAAATTATAAGAAATAATAACTGTTTCACTGGTTATTCTCTGTACAAAACCATTTCAATTCTACAAAAAAATAATTATGTTATTTGATACCTAAGTGATTAAAAAAATTAAACGTCGATTAACCGAATGCTACGTTTATAACTTGATAGCATTTGTGAATCGTTCTTTGATATATGTCTGGAAATTGAGCGCCGTAAAGTTCCATGACCATTGTTACTACTATAATAAGTAAGTACCTACGTATTATTATATTATATTATATTGTAAATTCACTACTTGCGAATAAAAAAACAAACAAAAACAAAGAACAATGCATCAAATTTTCTATTTTTAACATTTAAACGTTTAAAAATTAAATGTCCAATAGAATTATTCAAAATACATAGATTGTTTGACGTTTTTTATGTAAAAAAAAAAATTATATTGTACTAAACAAAAACAAAAAACAATTTTTACGGTTTCAAGGTTAAGTAAACAATGTGCTCAACATCTGCCAAGTTTTTAATTTTGTATCAGAAGTTTCTTATTTTTCCAACACGTTAAAAACATCGTTTTCCTTAATTATAATAAATTATAACAAAGTTCACATTACACTAGTGCTTAAATTGAAAAATAATAATAAAATGTAAGCTTGGGTATACGCATAGGCCCACAAGAGTTTAATTATTTTTCTTGGCTGGTTTTAAAACAAAAATGGGCGTTTTGGCTCCGTAGAACCATCTCATAACATTTGGTAAAAATTTCATTAGTTCCTTACAAGGTCTCCTAATCTTTTAAAAACTCGTAGAGTTCATACTTTCTTAACTTGGACAGTAGTAGCTGGTAATCATAAAAATCAAAATACGTTTACAGGCACATAACTTGCGAAAAAAATAAAATAAAAGAAATCATAAAAGAAAATGATTGCACTTTTGAAATATATTTAATTATGATGAACAATAATAATAATATAACAAATTATTGTATTTTCTAAGATTAATTTGATAGTAATAAATACGTAATTTTTCATATTATACTTAAAACTAGAATAAAGTAAACTAGAATATAGTAAAACTGTTTTTTTTTTTCTAAATATCCATTGAAAAAAAGCCGTAGAGACAATTATTATTCAAATAAGCGTTAATGCATTATCTTTCATTATTTAAATTTATTCATGGAACTACAAATTGCACCTAACAGCTTATTTTAGTATTAAACATAGGCATATATTCTCCCCTCTATTTGTTCTAACGGCTGTATTGCACTTATGAGTTATGAATTTCAAACTTAATGGTAAAAACGGTATTGCCGTGGATAGAGCAAGGGGTTGTGAAAACATTTGAATGAAAATAACCTTTTTATCTCTTGAGTATTATGCTATTATTTTTGATGATGTAGTCATTTAGTGTTTATTATTTGAATAAAATTAATTTTGTGCACTACAAATTGCGAAATGTAAAAGAAGAATATTAGGTATACATAATCTTCGTTGATGTTAATGAAAAGATTTTTCCACAAATTGAACATAATACAGAGTGTAAAAATTACTTGAATTTTGTTTTTTCTTCAAGTTTACATTCTCATTTTGTAGTGTTTGTAGATCTCAAGTTTTGCAACTGGAAAGTTTAACTGGTTCCGTGTTAAAAATCATAATTATTTAGGTTGTTTTTTTTTTTTTTAATAGAATATCACTTTTGTAAGTTTGGTTTGAGTGCTGTTCTATGATAAAACAACATAATATTCTAAAAGATTAATTCATTTTTAATTTAAATAATAAATGGATAGAAAAGTAATTAAATAGTTTTTATACGTTATCCATCTATTCCGTGTATTCAAATTTAATTATTTTTAATATAAGTCTATACCTTCGCTGTAATCTTTAATACACCTTTTGCTTATTTCAATAATCTTAAATAACAATTTACGCACAAAATCAATCAAGCAAAATTTTGAATTAAAATACTAAGATAATTATGTACGAAAAATTTAAAATCATTTATAATACCGTTTGGAGGAAATAAAAATAAAATTTTCATGTTTATTACATTATAAGCTAGATATCAAAGATAACCAACTTCTGCATAATAGCATTGATAAAAATTCAAGTTTTTTTTAAAAGTCAATTGTAAAAATTGCTTTAATCTGTCAGTGGATTAAAAAAATGTATTTTTTTAAATTAATGACTTGTTGCTCATCTACTAGACTACATCTCTTTGGCAACTATGCAGACACAAAGTAATTTAAAGTATAGAAAAATTTCAAGACAATTGAAAATCTACCACTACAAAATTAGTAATTGTTGACCAGAAAAGGCCAGTAACAGCTTAGTTTGTACAGATGAAAGTACTTTTAGTTTTAAATTGTACATACCTAGTTCAACAAAAAATTTGTTTGAAATTGAAACTATAGAATATAGATGAATCATTTAAAATCAAACTAATTTTTAATTAGTAACAACGTGAAGTTTAGATAAAACACTATTTCATACAGCATACTAAGTGGGTGTTTAGGACAAATTGAAAATTTTTCAATAATTTATTAATTTTTCTGACGTAAATACCCATGTACTTGATGCAACAAAACGTTGTTTGGTTTGTTTTTTGAAGTTATTACACAATTTCACGTATAATTTTTTAACTGTAATAACATCTGTTTATTTAATTGAAGTTAAAAGATTAACAAATAAATTAGACTAAACTACGACTTTATTGCACTTTTTCGTAAGCTAATGTTACAATATTCAACCTAAAGAGAAATGTTTCAAACACTTGGCCCACTTTCTGCAAATGTACCTATCTACACATTCCTTTTAGTCGACCTTTTTGGCTTTCTGTCATAATTTTGACCTGTTGGCATTTTCGGTATCTCACTGGAACTGCTACGATATAATTTGAATAGAATATTTAAACAAGAATTAGAATAATAATTAATTTAGTTTTTCTACTTCCGCCTACAAAAAAAAATAAATAGATCAAATACCTTGTAGTTATTTCTGTGTCAATTAATTGCCCTACGGTTTTCGCTCTTTAACCGGGTAATAGTAAGTATTAATGTGGAAATTCTGTGGAAAACTTTCAAGAAATGAAATGATAATTATAGCAATTTCGGATTCTAAAATTTCAAGCAAACAATATTTTTCAGCTCAACACCGTGTTTAAAAATCTGGCATTCATTAATCAATAATAAATACGTGACTTAATATCACCAATAACAGAACACGTATTAGAGTAGAATCACAATATCCAAATAAATAATGAATTTAACATAAAGGAATCAGAATAAAAGCAAAAAAATAAAAATAACTTGTTAAATTGGGACATAAATCCTCTGTGAAATAGTTTATTAAAATTGTTAACCAAATAATTAATAAAAACATTGTAAAGAACGGTTATAAACTCAATGATTGACACACATTGAGATTGAGGAGGCTCGAGGATGGTTGACGTCATATTATGTTTTATGAATATGTTATAGGTATTCCACGTAAAAAAGAGAATATATACGGGCTGAACGACTTACGTCTTTGCTGTTGTTTGACGGTGAAAATATGGTTTTGAAATACGTAATTTTTGTCATAAAAAGAAAAATGTTTGTAGAAATCGGTTTTATATTTTTATTTTTATAATAATAAGTGAATTTATTTGTGTGGACAACGATAACAATAAAAATGTCGCAATATTTCACACACGTTACGCGACAAAACAATCAGATTCACTCGGGTTCTAACACGGGCGTCCCATAATCGGTTATAAATAATGTAATTCTACAACGTTTTAGTAGGTGTAGGTATACCACCAGCCTAAATAGATAAACTATCTTTTCGAGTTCCAGGTCATTAAAATTCTTGGTCCAACGATTTGTTTCCCGCTGAATAATATCTCTTTCGACCGGCTGGTTATCGTTTTCGGTCCACCGACACAAAACGACATATATTCCGACTATTTCGCAACGAAATGCCCATCCGATGTGACCATAACAATAGTATAGGTAACTTATTTTAGGGTCGATAAATTGCCCAATTGCATATTGTCACAAAGTTAATACGTACTATTGAAAAAACGTATAAAAAAAACGTATAACTAACGTATATGGTTAAATTGTAAAAAAAAGTTAATTTCGCGGTGTATTTTTCACACACTCAGCCAATAATCTTGCAACAAAACAGCCTACATTTTAAGCTCCTTAACTTATACGCTCTATTTAAAAAATTTTGTTGGTTCCATCAGAAACTTTATACGGTAAATGAACCGTTATACATTTTGAAAACCGATTTAAAAACATTTTCTATTTTACCAGCTATTTTAACCTTTTTGAAAATAGTTTTCTAATACACGATATTTGTATTATTTTATTGAAATCGTTATACTTTGTGGGATAAGAAGAATTCTAAATCCAAATCTGTTTTCATAATTAATTTCGGACCGCGAGTGGAAATCGCCATACATGTTTTAAGTATAAACTACATATAGGGAGAGACGCCCAATCCGCACTAATGTAATTGAAATGAAATAAAAATTGAAATTGAGCTGTGGTAACAGATCACTGCCCCAATAATTTACGTCATACTAATTAGCAGATGACACGATGATTCAGAGTATGACAACGAGGGATGACATTGTTATGTTCCGAGTCTGATACTTTGCGTAAAAAAAGTTTGGTTTGATGTTATATTAATATAACTTCTACTTAAAAAAAATATAAGTCAAATTCCATAGATTTGTCTGATATTTTAAATTATTGATCCTGCAGCTGTAGTAGGTGCCTATAGATGTAACAGTAATTATAAAATGATTTCTGTAAATTGAATGATCAATGTAAGAAAATAAAATCTGAATAATTATATGCTACTTGTTCCGTCGTGCAGCCTGCCAGCGGGACGCACGCCCAGTAAGTTTCCTCTTTTCGACTTGACGAGTTTATTTACATTTTTCGTTTACATAACCATTAACTTGATTGATTCGTTTCTTATTTCAATTAACCGGTTAATTTACATATTTTAAGCTGATGATGATCTAGGGGAGCGTTACGAATAAACTAGAATGTTTGAAACAGAAATTTAAATATCCTATGTGTGTATAGTAACTTAAATAATTAACACTCGATTTTTAAATGCATTATCGATGTAGGCGAGAAAAAATAAAAACGTTCAATTGTATTTTAAACAGGCAATAAAGAATCACTCATACCTTATGGTTTCGAAGAAGAAAACTATCGATCTAATATGTTTTATATGAAACTCTTAAATACCTATATACCTATATTAATTTAGTACTTTAATATTAGGATTTAATTAAATAGGGATACTCACTTTTATTTAAACAATTTTTATTTACCAAAAACATATTTTCTATTCAAAATTAGTAGGTTATTATTTCTAACTCAACGATAAACTTCAAATTTCAATGTATTATCATTATTATTATTATTAATTTTTAATTTGCCTCAATAACGTATCGATATTCTAAAATATTTTGATAATTTATCAAACAAAAACTCGACATCACTCAAGTGTACATGAAAATTATACAGGGTGTCCATAAAATAATGCTTTGATTTTAAAAGTTCATATTTCAAAAAGTATTGATAATTTTAAAATGAAACATAATATGCTGTGCTCATTATGTGGGTTTTGTGATTTTTTTCATGTCAAAAATGTTTGATTGTGGTCACCATTATTATTGCACGAATTTGAAAAATTGGGCATTAAAAAAAATGTATGGTCATACCACACTTCTACTAGTGAATCGAGTATAATTGAATCAACTGTTTTTCGATCCGCTGTTTCAGCTCATCCAAAGTGTTGGCCATAACGATGGTACAAAAATTTGATCTTCAATGTAATCCCATAAGAATATATCATTGTCGATTGACAGATTTTCAAAACCAAAGCATTGTTTTGTGTACATTCTGTAACACTTTATATTATTTATTTTACTTTTTATGTACAATTTTTTTTTTTGCATTGAACAAACATGATGGTTTTCAAATTTTTTTTTAACTATCTAACTATGAATGAAAAATTTATTTTTATATCTCACATAATTCGCGTATAAAACATATTTAATAGAACTCAAAAACTCTTCAAATTTTATACATTAGGTAGGTACCCGTCTTTATAATGAATTTTTAAGACTAGATATTTTTGTTAAAATATACAATAATGTGTTTAAAATCGTTGTATGAATTATTATTTCTTTTACTACCTTTTTCGTAAGCGATTTAATATTTTTTATCATAATACTTTGACCGTTATTGTAAATTGTTTTTTTATACTTGAAAATTATCATCAATACTTGAAACATATCCAAAAGTACATACAAGTATCTGCTTTTTACAATACAGTATAAAAGGTATTCGCTAAATTTATAGTTTATTAGTTGTTCTTTAACATCCGTACAGTTTTATGGTTGTTGTTTATTATTGTTTAACATTACGCTGGGTACCGTAACAGTTTAATTTTCTCGAGTGATTCGTTCTAAACGAAATCATCGGAATCGTCAAGTTTTCGAGCATTACAAGTGAACGTGCCCGGTCAGTTGTTTCCGACGGCGTGCTTACAATAAATTAACTGGATTCGTTTTCTTTTCAACGAAGTTTTACACTTAAAAAAACATCAGTACATTGTTCAGTTAGTTCGTAAAAATAAATTACAAAAAGTGTACATGACCGGTATGGTCCATTGATAAACATCAAATTTTTACTCGTTTTATATTTTTATTTTTACTTTGGGTACTGTAAAAAAACAACACAATATTGAACTCACGTGAAATTTTCAACCTTATATTTTTCACCATAATTGTGTGCAGGTGTTTTCGCGAGGGTAAAACGGCATTTTTTTATTTTTTTTTATCATTCAACTTCTCTCAACACTGCTGCAGTAATCGACCGCGGTTACACTCACGGTGTTCCTCTTGTTTTATTATTATTATACGATATAGCTGCTGTTACCAATTATCATTCTGTCTTCCAAACAGGAATAGTGCATTAACATGTGGTCTCCGCAAACACGTTTTGTTTGCCTTACCCCCGTCACAGTTCGGTCGCTTCGCACTTAGGTAAGTATAATAATATATACCTGTTTACATATACGTATATATATATTATTTTATTGGCTTTGTCCGATCTCTCGTCGAGTCTAAAACGCCCTGAACCTGCACGATTGGTTTCATCTGGTCGCTAGGTACACGTCGCGGGGTGGTTTTTGTTTGCCGTTCACTCGAAAGCCATTTTCTCGCGTCCGTTTACTTATACCGACAATCATCAACAATAGTGTTATTATTATT
>CM029357.1:37052315-37157101 GCA_017140985.1 Hormaphis cornu | reverse complement strand
GCAATTTACATTTTAAATTATCTCAAATTAATCAAAAATTTGAGATAATATAGAAGTTCTATTTATTGGTTATCAACATGAGAAACTCTTCATATAAATTGGACCGTTAGTTTTTGGTAAACATTGTACTTCGAAATTCTCAATTTTTTTAAGTTTAATGACTCACTAAGCTATCACCAAGAACCGTTTTTTTTTGTACACGCAATAGCTTTAAAATATATTCAAATTTACAAACAAACGCTTATGCCTCAAAAAGAGTGACAGATTCCTTTTTTTTTACTTGATATTTCATGTTCTTTTCGTATTTGTAGTATGACATTTTAACTAGCATTTCGTTTAAATAACTATTAATTATCGAGGTACTTTTGAATCATTAACTTGAAACAAGTTTTTAACTATATTGAACCAAAAACGTGTTATCAAAATAATTATAGTTACTTATAATCTTTAACCAACTGCCAACAAACTATTGTAATTTTCAACGCAATTATGTATTAAAAGTTTTTAGCTGTTTCCATAAATTTACATAGCCAATTACACTTGTATTGACATTAAACGTGGTAAACGCTGTTCTCAGAAATTAAAAACTTTTTGAATCATGTTATTATTTGTTTTATTTACATAATTAAATACACGATGTTTGCTTAAAAAACTATTATATTACAAATGGACTTACAACAAATTGCCTATTTAATAATTCTGAGTTAAAATTTACGGTTCCAAAATAAAAGAAAAAATATTGAGTTTTAAATAGGTGGTAAGTGTTAAATATACGTACAGTTTTTATCTCAAATCACAATTTCCAGCAAAATATGTTTGATATCTTGTTAAAAACAGCAAAATGGTCATTATTTCGGTTGGCCACTGTTTTGGAAAGACGTAAAGTTTAGGATTTCGTATTAAATTTAAAAGCAACAACATAAATCATTTTTCAATAATACAACGATTAACAGCGAACTCTCTAAGTCAATCATTCTAGAAAGTAAAAAGTTAAAATTTTAGCATAAAAATTTTTGAAATAATTTGAATTTAATATCACATAATATGTGTTCTACCAATACTAATGACTTGTAAAAAAAAACTGTGAAATAAATGAAAATTCAAAGTTCTGTTGTTAGTTCAAATAATCGAATTTGATAGAGATTATATTTACAATTAATATTTACCTGTTTCAATGACGTAGGAAAATTTAGAGGATTTGAAAGAATTTTGAATTTTTTGGTTATGGTCAAATAACTCAAAAAATAAATGAGACGAAAATTGTTTTGGCTAACTTAGTCAATTACAATTTGACACTTTCTTTAAATTTAATTTAAAAATATCAACACAATTTGTCGATTTTATGTTCATTTTATAAATAAACGTATTAAGACGTGTTTTCCTCCAATCGTTTCATTGATTTTTTTTTTTATTATTATTCATTTGCTTTTACTGCCAACTCGTTCTTTAAAAGAATACGGTAAAATAAAATAACTATAATTACAATTACGTACTTGTACCAGAACTATGCGATTAAATCGTCATATACAATCTAGTAAAAAAACCAAAATGTATTTATTCAAAATCATTACTCGAGAACGTACTTATTATGAAACTGTCGACTTATTAATTAGACAAAGCAACAATCAGAGCAGTTTGTCTGGTCTCGCTTTGAGAAGGGACAAGTGTTGCACTCGAAACAGTACACTAACGCAACATCTTTTATAAAGAACCACTCGTGAATCGCAGAAATTACAGGCTGTATTTTAGGTTACAAAATTCTTTTGTAAGACGCCGTCGACGACGTTCTGATGGATTTTAACGAGGTACCAAAGGGGTCGGACTGTCGCAAACGGGACCCGAATATTTTTTGTCATAAATTATATCTCTCGTCGGAGAAAAATAAAAAAAAATTATCATCCTCAAGAATTACAAAATTATTGTGTCATTATTTTTGTTGTTTTCAAAAGTCTACCAAATCATTTCACTATATGAAATATTTCTTTTAACAAACCTATATTATTGTGTTATGCGTATCGTGTGTAAACAACAGGATGTTTCTGTGATCCAATATCACACTTAAAGACGTAATTATGGACCGAATTTAAAACAAGAACAAACAAAATATATTAAAATAAAAGTTCTAAAAGAATATCGTCGTGTTTAAAATCACAAATCTTGTGTAACACATTTTTAGTCTATTGATGATTGATTTGTTAGGGGGTATTTTTTTTATCAATTTTAACATCGGATAAATTCATTGCGAGTTAATTAAAATAAATAATTAAAGACGAACCCTCAGTGTACCAATCGTGTGGAATACTTCAATCAGTAAGACACCTGCTCATCCACCGTCGAGCCTCTACGGAAGAAAGACAAAACCAAGAAATTCTGGACAACATACATGAATCCCTAGAACCAAACGAGAACAATCTCAACAAAATAAGAACTTTTCTTAAATCAATGAATATGTATAATTCAATTTAATAACTGTTTTTTTTTTTCAACATGTTCTAATTAATAATTGTCTAAGCTAATAACCTTGTTGTTGAAGTTGTATCATGAATAAAAAAAAAAAAATAAATAAATAAATAAATAACTCAGTCATTTTTACCGTTAATTTTTTTCTACAAACTTTTTATGCCTTAAATTTACTACAATTTACTACCTTAAATTTTTTACAATTAAGTGTACCAAATGAGGTATATTGTGTAAAATATATTAATAATACTGCTTTCCAAAGTAATAACTTAGTATTAACAAACTTGAACTTGGTCGACAAAATATGTTTTATTAAAATCAATAACTACTTACTATGATTTTATACCGAATTGTTAATATTTAAGTAATATGTATTTGTTCAATCGATTATTTGATTCGCTGTATACTTCTCGTAAGTTAAACTGAAATGAATTCAGTATCAACGGGTGTCATAATAATTTTATTTTTATCTCGAATTTTTGTAAATTATTATTGTTGCAGTCATTTAAAAGACATAGAATATAAATGTAAATCCAACGTTAACAAATACTGTATAGTTTTATTTACAGTAACTAATGAGAGTCAACAGAGTGGTAATTTTAATTATCCTGACGCCATTAAAACTTGACTTTTATTATTTTTAAACGACGTGCATTTTTTTCCACTGAATTTACGTTTTCTCGTACATTTGCGTTGAACATAAAAATATTTGCCTATATTCTGTGACACTTTGTTATTGGAAGAGAAGATATTGTACATTGTGGTGTGGCTGTTTTTACAAATTTCAACCAAAGTAATTACTTCAATACTTCATCATGAACATTTTACGTCACGGGGAGCCGTCCAGTTTCCGACATCGTTTGGAAGGGTAAGTTTGCGGAAATCAAAATTAGAAAATATCGAAACAATGTATTCTGCGAACAACAATAATAAGTAATCCGCATGCTTTTTACCCCCGCGGGCTCCCGTGGACGCTTTGCAGCACAGATGCCCGTGGCGTTATCCAATTTATTCTGACGAAAACGTACCCGATAATCCAACGTCCGACCCTGAAGGGTTCGCCTCATCTCGTGTTTACGTGGTTTTAATCAGACGAAGCGATTAAAAAAGACCCCGCAGCCAAGGGTCGATCCTAGACAAAAGCAACAAGATGTCGATTTAACGCTCTCCGCAAATTAATGCAACGGCAATGTGTTGGAAAGCTAGAAAAACTCCGCTGTCAAAGTGAAATCTTACGAGATCACAAGAAAACGAAAAAAGTAATACAAAGATTTAGATTTTTCGGTTCTGAGCGCAACGCAGGATGTATTGTTTGTAATGATGTTTTTTTTCCTGTAAATAACACTGATTTTTTAAATCAGTGACCCTACTAATGGGTTTGTGAACTTCGGTCGTACTTTGGTTCGAGTTTTTTTTTATATTTTGCTTACTTTCTGAGTGAAACCCCAAAAACCAAAAAAAAAGAAAAAAACAATGAAAATTTTACGGTGAACAATTTGAAATTGTCAGGTTTGTCCTTTTGACGACCTAGGACGTTTTCTTATAGAAGGATTATTACTTTGAATACTACAAAAACTTTGAGAATCTGGCTTTAAAATCTATTTTGTTTAAAACTTTTGTTTATATTTTTTATTCTGTGAACACTTGGACGGCCAGAATGCGTCCAATCAAAAATTGTCATATTGCAAAAGTTTGGAGAGTAGGCTCAGATTGTATCTCATTTTTTGAAATGACGTTTTGTACCTGATTTATGTTCAAAACACCAAAAAAAATTTTGAACATTTTCGGAAAAAAGCCTGGAATTTCGACATTTGTAATCACTTTAAAGGGTATTCAGTGACTACAATCTTTACGCCGAATACCGAAATATTTAGTTTTTTGTTTTAAAATATATTTTGTTGAAACTTTTTTTAGTTTTTTTTACTATTTTTTGAGTTATATGACAAAAACGACTAAAATTAGAACATCACCAGATTTGATTATTTGGGTTTTTGAGTAGAAAGAGTGATTTGATCAATTTACTTTAAAGCACAAAAATTTAGGAAAATGATTTCATCTGGATGTTATTCAAAACAATTTTCAAAATTTTACACATTTAGCGAGTTTGAATCCGAAAACACACAAATTTAGACCAAAAACCAAGATGAAGAGGCGAATATTGCACCGATATTTTCACGCAATACCTTATTTAACATAACAATGTAGAGAAAGTATTGCATGAAAAATAAAATGGAAGAAAAGAAAAAAAAAGGAACAAAGAAAGGAAGTGAGTTTCATATTAGTAAGATGTTGTAGGAAATATCAAAACTAATTAAACTATTGAGTTAAGTAACGATAAAAAATGACGAAAAAATAGTATTCAAAATTCATATTTTATCAACTATAAAAATAAACTTTTATTGAAGTCATAAAATGATGGGTTTATTAAAAAAATTCCTTTTTTATCGTTTTTTTACCATTAAGTTTCTTTTATTTTTGTTAAATTGCTCATACCGTATGTATAAGAGTTAAAATCGTGAACTTTTTATCGATGTATGTCTAAAATGCGTTATCTTGTGGGTTTTATTTCGGACATAGTAAAACTTAACCACGTTTTCACTATTTTAAGTGTTCTAAATGTAGTTATTATTCTATTGTGCAAGTTGTAGGTGGAAAACTCATAGAAGTAATATATTTTTTTTGATATCTTCTTTCAAATGGAATATCATTGTTTTGAGTAAAACGAAATTCTAACGTGGACCATCTGCAGGGGAAAGTTTAATCTATCTTTAGAGGTAAGATACATACCAAAGCATTAAGCAATAATATTAGGGACTACCCAAAAAATATTCCTATAAAAAAAAAAAGGTAAATACTCATTTTCGCAGCATTATAAAAGCTGCAAATACCAATAAACATTACAAAATATATGTCATATTTATAGTTTTATCGGTTATTAGTAGGTACCTTGAAATTTCATATAGGTACATTAAATTTTATCGTGTGGATGGAGATACGCAATTATATATGTATAAACGCGCTTTCGTTTCCCCTAAGCCTTCAAATAGTTTTATGCAACTGGATATTATGCACCGCAATTTGTTTAAGTGGAAAAAATGTTCAGTTTTTTCCGATTATAACTCCTGTTACAATATATATATACATATATATTAGTAAAAAATATCACGTTTTTCACAACTCCAGTATTGAATTTGAATGCTACGTGCGTTGTTTTTCAAGTAGAAGACGATGTGGAACAAAATAAGTAGACTACACGTCATATTCTTAAACTAAATTCTGATGTGTTCAAAATTTTGTCATGAGCATCAAACACATCCATCCGTCAAAAAACATGTGATAACATTTCTAGAATCTAGTTTATTGTATATTTACATCGATATTGAATAGTGTTATTTTTTTTTCTAACTATTTTTTCTACATCAGCTCTACTGTGTACTCTACGCAGTGAGACAGTCCGTTTAGTTATATAATGGTACATCTTTGCTCAAGGTCTTATTATAATTACTTTTATTAACTTTTATTACGTCCCCAAACATACCTATGGATTTTGTAAAATAATTATACTCAATGTTTGCAACAAAACAACTTATCGTACTAATCTCTTTCAACTTTTTTTTTTCTTTTCTCCATTGGTTGCAGCCATCATTAAGACCATGTCGCTGAATACAAATCTCGCCATCTGTCCCTGTCCTCTGCAGTTTCCGTCCATCTGATTTCTGATCCTATCGTTTTTATACCCTTTTTCACAGAGTCTTCCTACCTTGTCTTGGGTCTCCCTAAAGATCTTTTCCCTACGGTATCTTCATCCTAACTAAAAAATTTAATTTATAGAGATCATTTCTTACGCCAGGCGTGGCGCGCCCGAATCAGTCTTCTTTTTGTGATCTCCTATACACGTCAGGTCTGTAAAACTGCGTTTGGAGTTCATTACTATATAATTTTCTCCATTATCGTTTGTTCGAATGTTCCGTATGCTTTTCTCTGTCTTCTTGACTTCATTTTACTCAATAATTTCCTAAATTTTTTTCAAGCGTAAATTGTAAGTATAACGTTTTTTTATTGTTTATAGAAAATAACTGCTCTTTCCGGTTCTCGTTTCGTGCAGTCTGGCGCGGCGCGGTGAAACGGAGATCGGTCGCGATCGGTCTAAACGCGCGTGCGGTGGACGCGATATGTGACGGATCGGAGAGCGTTTTAAAAATTATTGCGTTTGACACACGGAACGTGCGCTCGACGACGTAATCGCGAATTGTTATTTGCCGGTCGAACGGGGTGGAAAAAAAGGGCTCCGTCGGAGGATAAAACGACCGGCGAAAACGGGGCATGTGCAGAGACGACTTGTGCTGCGTGATAATTGCGCAGCCCCGAAAATTACCAACACTGGGACGGCGCTGGCGAGTGACAAGCGGACTGTTGGGTTGTGAGGAAGAGCAACGTATATATGAGCTTTAGTTAACGGCGACTGAGCGCCATTTTTCGTCTTCAATTATAGACGTGTTGGTGAAAAATCGGCGTGGAAAACAACCGCCGAGTCCCAAAGTGCCCCCGTTTGATTTGAAAAAAACGATTAAAAAAAAATCCGATAAAAAAGTTTACAAAATCAAGACTACGGGTTTAGATTTTCGCGTTTGACATTCTATAATACACATTATCGGTGTTTGATTCGGATAAAAAAAAAAGAGTAGGAGGGCATTTAAAAAATTTAATTTGTATCGATGTACCTATCTATGCGAGACCGTTAAGTTTGAGTTTTCCGAACTAGAAAGCCGAAAGTGTAGGGAAATGTGGAGCGAAGTGGCTTGGTGCGGAAAAACGCGCCAAAAAAAAAAAAGAAAATGTTAAATATCGGCTATACGTCATTAATTTGTGTTAAGTATATTTAGTCGTACATGGTGTTTTTGGGAAAAAAATCGTACGATACGTTTTTATCATTGTTGATAGTTATATTACTAATTATCTGAAACTGAGTTGACCATCTAATTTTGTAAAAACGTTGCAAACATTTTTTTTTTTTTTTTTGAACGAAACAAAATTTATTTCACTACAGTTTCACAAAATGGAAAGTAAGGAGATTGAGGATTGAAAAAATTATTTAGTTTTTCGTTTCATTTAATTATTTTCAAATAATGTACAGTTAAGATGCCATATACACGTTTTCACTTCGCTCCTACTATGGGGCAAAGCGAGATTTGTTCCAAGTTTATTAAAAAAAAAAATATTTAAAAATGAATCGTGCCTAAAAACTCGGTTAAAGTTATTCAAAGCTATATAAAATTGGTCAAATTTTTTAAATGTGTTATGATAATTCGACCATAAATACGTGTGCCCACTTTTCCCCACAGTTATAAGTATAGAAGAGGCCATGTCAATCAAACACTGAGTACTATAACACAAAGAGGATCTTTGAATACACCAGCAGCTGCTATTGCGCTACTACGAGCCATGCACTCGTGATAAGTAAACAGGAAATCGAAAATGATAGTGCGCACGTGTAGTTCAAAATAACTCTTTATTTGCTATTGTTTACTATTTTGTGGATAGTCATTTTGTTTTGAAACTATTTATCGTAAACATTTATGTTAACGGAACTCGCTATTTACATGGTTTTCACCGTTTTGTTGTTTGGGAATGTGATAAATCAAACAACATATCGTAATAACAATTTATTGTTCGCACTCATTCGTAGACTTTTAGAGAAGCCGAAAACTTCATTTTTAGGTAATGTATCCAGTAAACCAAGTCTCGTTGTACGACTGTTATTATATTATGGTCGATGGGAATCCAAAATATTAAAACACATCGGTAGGGTAGGTGTAACATTTTAATAGTAGGTATGCTGTTCAACGTGTTTTTTTTTTTAAAAAAACTTTTTATATTAACCATTGTATTATTTCAACAACAGACCCGTTACGATCATTAAACGTACATATATGCACTTTGCGATCATTATAATTACTAGGAACGAAAAAAAAAAACAATGAACACGTAAATGCACTACCTGCAAGAAAATAACGATGTTCCAATGTTTTGTTATCGTAATGAATCATCTAAAAACAACAAAGATTTAATTTACCAATTATAAAATTATAATTCTAATTGACCTGTTAACATTTTTGAACACCTTTTTAAAAAAAATAATTACAATGACACCCACTTGATTTACTCCATTGTTGTTGCGTATAATATTTGTATCAGACTTAACTAGACAATTAATCATTAGTGACTTTAAAGTACGACCAGGATTATATATTCGTTCTAGTTGTCATTATAAATATCTGATTTGGTGATAATTACTATTATGGTACCGAGGATATTTTTTTGTCCTTTTCCCTTGGCATGCAGAGGTACCTATAACATTTAATTTTGAAGACACAATGTATAATTATTATGCTTTTTGACTTTGTTCTTTGATCTTGTTTGAAAACTTCATTTGTATTCCACGATACATTCATCGTGTATTTCATTAAATAAGTTATTTATTTTTGATTGAAAATCAAAATGCGTAATACACTTGACATAAGTTCTAAGTTGGATAATTTTATAACATAACGATAACTATGATTTTAGTTAGTTTCTTTCTTCTTAAATAATCAAATAGTTATTACTTTTCAAGTAAAACGTATTTTTTTTTTTTTTCTACCTATGCCATAAAAAACAGAAAACCCATTCGTCCAAACGAGCTTGACCTAAATCAGAAATTTACACGAAATCACTCTTATAGTGTTTAAATGGCAGCAGAGCAAACACTGTTTGTTGTGTAATAAAAATAAATAAATTCGATATTATCGTATTTACAAAATATTTCTCACAGAAGGTATTCAAAAACAGTTATACTTTTTAACTAAAGTTAATACTAATCGCTTATAAAATTTATGATTCAGATCAAATAAATTTAAATATGTTGAAAATAATTAAGATTGATATTTGGTTTGATTTTCTGTGAAACTTTTATGAACATTTTAACTGATATATTTCAATCATGTGTGAACATTTTACCTATTTTGAGGTAATTTTTTGTAGAGTTATAGTTAACAATAGAAATAACAAAAACCACCGAGTAACTTAATGTTCTATTTTTAAAACTTGACTAAAAATGAACACAGATAACCGAAATTTGTTACACATTTAAAGAATATTAATTTAAACAATGCGTAAAAGTATTAAATAATTTAGACATTTTTTTGAAGAAGTGTTACTATTTAAGTGTCAACCGCAAGTGCAACGTTTCATTATTTTAAATATTTTACACCAAAATAACACCGTTTTGTCAATATTTTTATTATCTTGATTATAAAAGACGTTTTTCAATTTTGTTTCTACCACAGTTTCATCATTAGGCTTAAAATAAAGTTTTAAAAAATTTAATGAAAATACAAAACTTTTATTGAGTTAAAACAAAAACAATATTTTAAATTTTCAAAACGTCAAATTTCAAATTTCTATAGGACTATTAAATATGGTTAGAAATTTCAAAAATTTAACCAAACTTTTCGTTTTTGTTCAATTTTATAACAAGTTTTATTTATTTATTTATTTATTTATTTATTATTGTGAAAGAAACCGCATTATTACACGTTGTTATTTGTTGAAATATCGTTTTTTTGTAAATATTTAACAGTGTTTCCCATTTATTGAACAATTATTTTGCTTTAACTTTTTAAATTTTCAAAAAAGAACATTCATTAGTACCATCCTTGCAACAAGACCTACCGTAAACTAGGTGTGTGTATGAAAATCGGAGAGTTTATGAAGAAATACTCATTGTATCATATGAAGATTAAAAAAAATATATTTAAAAAGACTCATCGTGTAAAAACAATAACTTATTCTTCGCTACACTCGTAATCTAAAATCATCTAAAATTGTATTTTTTCAATTTTTAGAGTCGTAAAATATGTTTCAAATAATTTCAAGTACATAATTTTGAATTTCGTTAGGGGTCGAGTGATGCTATTGTTTATTATGTACACAACTAACAATATAATGTAAGCATTTCATGTTCTTTTTTGTTTTCTATTGTGGCTTTTTTTTTCTTTTGGGTTCTTAGTTTCTAGATTTTACAAACAATTTTTAATTTGGTCTTCATTATGTAATTAAAAAAAAACGTAAAAAAAAAATATTGTAGAGTCTTGTTAACAACGCTTTCATTGTATTTACCCTTGTATAAAAAATTATATGTTTTTAAAACACCGTGTAAAATTGTACTAAAAAAAAATCCGTGAAATTCAAACAAAAGACAAACCATTGTTTCAGATTTTTTTAACGTGGTTTCATACAATATTAAAATTCATACATGTTCACTTACATGAATTTTAGAGTTTTCTGTTGTTACACTAAATTGACGCTATTTTAGATATTATCAATAAAATTAAAATCTATATGTTTTGGAATAAATTTTTTCTATTGCTGAAGGTAAAACAAAACAAAAGAAAAGAAAGTGATTTTTGAAACAAAACTTTTTAGTAACCACAAAAAATCCCTAAACAGGTATTCGAACGCTTCCATTGTTTATTGGGTCACCATATAGGTATGTCAATCGTAAACTGAAAAACCACGATCGAGGACATAACATAGGCCCATAATTAAGTTGAATAAAATCATAGACATTTTTTACTCTTCGACGATTTCAGTTTGGGCTAAATATTATGATGTTATATTGAATATTATAGAAAGATGTATTCGAGTGGTCTAAACTTGTGTAAAAAACATCTTTTTTGCTTTAGATTATGCGATTAAAAGTAAAAAAATTATCTTCCTATTGTGGTTGTTACTGCACATAGAAAAAAAAATATGAGGCGTCCTAGTTTTTCACTCAGCAGTTATATTTGTCTTCCCACAAAACTATAATCTTAAAAAGGACCCAATATTTTCAATCTCTGTCATACAATTCATCACAAAAATTTCAATGTTCAATCTTCCCCGAAAAAAATGGATAAGCCTATGAAATTGTCTTTGGCTTGAGCTATCCATACATTTATCTTTTATGCAGATAAAGTTCGATACGTCTTAATCTTTGGCTATTAAATTTGATCAATCCATTTTTTATTGGTATTATTATGTTATTTAAGGGGGAATATTCAAAAGAGTCACTATTGAATTCCGCCATAGAGCATCCTACACTATATTCCTATTGCTGTAGGCTATATTAGTGGGGAATTTTAGTTCCATATCAAATGAGAAAATAATTAAATAATTTTCGTTTTAAGAACTGATTACGATTCATGATACCTGTCTACTGCTATTGGGTTTAATTTTAATTTTTCAATAATTAAAAGAAAAAAAATCATGAAATAATTTTTTCAACAACAAGGTCAAATTTAAACCCTTATAACTTTGAAAAAAAAAAAAAAATTTTAAAAATTTTACAACGGCGTCAGTAGATCGGGACATATATTATTCAGATTGTATATTAAAGTTACAGACTAATGACTACAAAACTATCGTGAAAGAACATAAAACGCATGATTTAGATTTTTAAACGGTATCATCCAGCTAAAACATAAACAAAATTTTTACTAAGGTACATTTAAGCCTACTGTTAACTAAAAGTATACTCAAATGAACCGTTTAAGCAAAAAACAAATTACGGGATGTTCCCCGTTAAACTGATTTTATTAAAACAAATTATTGATTGTTTAAGACAAAAAGAAAAACCCGAACAAACGATCACGTAGCTTATACGGTTTAGGCAATAAATGAAAATCTATTTGTTCAATAATAACAGACGTTATAAGTGCATACGACACAAACCGCTTTTTCATCCAAACAATTGATATACCACGTTTGTTGACAAAGGGCTCCAGATATAAATGTCTCTGGAGAGCGGGCCGTTGTTCACTCTAAATCTTCAGAGAAATGCAATCGTTTTGTTTAGAAAAACATGTTTTTACACGGTCGGTTAACTTTTTTTCTATATTTCCGTAATAAAACCACAGTAATATACGTTACGGTCATCTATACAAAAAAAAAATAGCTATTTTATCCGTGGGTTTTTTATTTGGCATAAATCTGCCGCCGCGTTAAACGTCCATGTCTTTCCAACCAGGTTGTGGTTACAGCCTAGTATAATAACGACCAAATTTTCCTTACAATCCATCACTCCGCGCTTAGTTTTAGAAAAATATTTTCTACGTCATACTTTACTTTTGTCAACCGTTTTACAATCAATTATGAGGCAAACGAACATAATTTATCGACACGTATTAATGCAGTCTTGTGTCGATCTAAACCGTAATATCGTGTGTGTATGAGCGGTCGATGTTGAAACCGAAATAAAAAAAAACGACGGAAAAATCACCCATGAAGTTTTTTTTTTTTTCACTAATCAAATTTCGTTTTCTCTCAGAGCGACAGTTTTTCGCGTTTCGCGCTATTTTTCGTGCTCGCTTTACACCGTGTACACACCACAGCCGTTAGGACTACAACACTGGTCTTATATAATACGGGGTCGACGCATCGTGTCGGGAGGGCTCGTACGGTTGTGCACCGACCGCACTTTGGGGGCATCGTCGCCATGCTAACGTTCTGCCCGCCAAAACGCGAAAATCACGACAACCTCTCTTAATTTACGGTCCGTGAACCCGTCAATCCGATCAATTTGACCGACCGTGTGCCCATGTGGTGGTGATCAGTTGTTACGCAAAGCGATCGTATAATGACGGATAACTGTACGTTTTTACGTTTTCTTTTTTTTCGCATCCCTCTTTCGAACCCTCGCGGGATTCGTTCCGGAAGACAACACACGCTGGCGGCCGAACGTTCACGCGGTCACGCGGAAAATTTCGCGATCCTTTTGATTTCGTTGTTTTGTTTTCGCGTTCATCATGATACGAGTTATTATTTTCGTCGTGTATTTCTTTTTTTTTTTTGTGTATAATCATACTCGTGAGCGAACATTCTACTCAATTCAATTATAATTGTATCAGACTGGGGGTGAAATATTTCCAAAAACGCAAGTTTCGGAAACTTTGTTTTTCTAAACGTTGTTTCGACTCCAATTCGATAATAAATCACGTCCGAAAGATACAACATGTTTCGGTTCTTTCCAATACTATACAAACTATCGAATCCGTTGCGAAACGTTGTTATTAACGAAAAGTTGGGAAATCGTTAGCAGCCAACAATATTATACGCAAATTGTTTTGTAATTTGTTCATATCGCGTGTAATATTATCAAGTTGATTGCGAACACGTAATTGAAAACTTGCGAAAAAATAAATCCGTGAAAACATATTATTTAGAATCACTTTGTCCGTGATGATGAGAACCACAAGGAAATATGAGCTAAATCAGAAATGTAAAAAAAAAGTTTGTTTTTTCCCTTATAAATTTACATTGTCGACGTTTTAAAAACGTACGACGAAGAAATAATAAAAAAAAAAACCTTTACATCGACTGACACAATGGGTGGATAAGTCATTTAATATAAAAACAAACCCGTCGTGTAATCATAATCTTGGTTAAAAGTACTCGTCGTGAGTTCAAGTGGAATCAACGATTTCAGTGAAACTTTATTATAATTTTTGATAAGCACGTGCTACAACTGTCGTATCTGCTTTCTTCCTGTTTCGCGCTAACGTGTTTAAAATTCAAATGGATTAACGTATTCCCCGTATATTTTGAAAGTTTTCTCCCGACGGCGTACAGGAACTTGTGCATGTCAAACTTTCCGTTTCTGTTACGAACTTGCAGTACTCTTGTTGTGGATGAAAAGCGATCGTTCGCGTTTGAAAACGAGTTTTCATTTAACAGCACCGACCATGCAATGATAAATCAGAACGAAATCAACACAAATATTTAAAACACGACGCACACGAAGACGTCAAACGTACATACATTATGGGAATAAAATGAATTCAGCATACCTAACAACATAATAATTTACACGTACGAGCCGTGTACGTTTTTACTAGATTTTTAGCAGGATTAATTAAAAAAAAAAAATCGAATCATAAAAGAAGTTAAGCTTTTAATTTTTCATGACTGTATTATATAGGCTTTAAAAAATTGTGTTCTGTTCAGTTTGGAACTGATTTCAAGTTGTCGAAGTCACGCGTAGACAAATAAAAAATTTAAATAACTTTTGTTAAATTAAGATAATATAAATATTATATAGATGATAGTGCCTTCGAGAAAATGATTGAGAATGAACTCTGTAATCTTACACGTCATCCTAGGGGAAAAAAAAACACCTACTCAAACAAGTGTGTGATTTTTTTTGATTTTAGTAAAAATTAATAGTTCATCAGTATTTGCATTGCTTTGAATTTAACCGCAAATTACAATCACCTAATTTATGTTTGAGAGCGATGAAATATCTATGATTGCTAGTTTTTGCATGGTTTGTTTCACACGTTCATGTTATTTACGCGTAATAAATTAAAACGTCAAAATGTTCTATTTTAGGTTGTATAAGTACATCAATATTGCTGTTATTTTTGGTAAATTTGTTTTTGTGCAAACCACTCCAAAGCGTAGTCTTTACTCCAAACGACTTCTTACCCGACATGAAATTGACCTCTTTTCTTTCTTTCCGTACTTAAACTTTACCAGCTTTGTTTCTTTCCGTTCTTAAAATGTACTCCCTTTTTACACATTATTTTGTACCTTATCACTTGTATATGAGTAGTGACAGCAAATTAATTATTTTAATAGAACATCAGAAAATTATTTTCTACTATTGTGTTAGTCTTAGCATTTCAAGCGAAAAAAAAAATCATGTTCATACTGATGAAAAAGCTAATTAATTTCAGAGATGATATGAATTTACTTTTTTTACTGTAGATATTGAAATGTTTGTTACAATGAAATTTTGCAACGTTCACAATTTTATTCTATTATTTAAATGGAGTAAAGTGTTTTCGGTTTTTCATTAATTCAAACAAATATCATCAATTATTTGTAAAAATGTTTTGTTGGGTAAACATTTTCCCTACACAACAAATTAATATGTATCACCCGTCATATCAACCAGCACAAAATAAAACTATACATTACGTGTAAATTATAAACAACCTTTGCAAACGTTATAAAGGAGTCAAATGTTTCATCTTGCTCCGTGTACCAGCAACGTGAATACTACCTTAATTAAACATAGAATTAAAATTTCCGTTTCGAGCATGATAAAATTAGGCACCGTTTAAATAAGCACAATAAATAATAAAAATCTTTAGGCGCTCGCACTACAATGTACAGTGTTAATTCTGCTATTTTATACAGAAAAACATAATCCTAAATAATGTTAAGCTCAATGTACAAATAGTTATAAACTTACGAGTATCTTATAAAACAGCCCTTAATAAAATCCACACCCGGAACAAATATGTAAGTATGTCATGATAAAACATTAAAAATTAAGAGGGAATTTTTCATAATTGTTTATTTTTTTTTTATTAAATGCATTGATAGAGTTTACATAAAGTTAATACTACAGGTTTTTCGATAATCATAAAAAATATTCGTTTATCTTGTAATCTGCAGTTACCACACTTTAAAAATCGAAATTTTGCATTTTAAGTTCTTTCCCACTAGCTTAAATTATGTAGTTAGAAGTCCGTAACTTTTGAATGTATTATTTATAAATACTGCTTGATATTCTATCGTTGGCCAACTTTTATGTATTAATTTTTTTTTAAATTATTAGGATTTCAAATTGACCTTTTGTTGTTGAAAATTAAATTTCATGACTACTTTTATTTATAATCTGAATTCCAAAAATTACTTGACAGCTAACTAGTAATTAGTTAGGTAGTAATTAGTTAGAAAACCTAATTTTAGATATTACTTTCCTAAATTGTAATTATTTTTCCAAACTAAAATTAGTAAATCATTATTCCATTTTTAAACAAAACTAAGATTCCCAGATTCTAAGATAGCCTATTAGGGGGACATGGGGCAAAGTGGGGACGCTAACGTCTAAAGACCTGGAATTCACCTAAAATTCAATTTTTTCCTTTTAAATTTGGTACACACAATCTATAGGTCATGGTTATTGATAAGACATTTATTATGAAAATTTGATTTTTTTTTTATGTAAGTTTAAAAGGATTTAAAAAAAAGTACAGTTTACCCCACTTTGCCCCACGTATGGGGCAAAGTGGGGACATAAAAAAAATTCTTATAAATTCCATATATATTTATTAATTTGACAAACAAAACAAATTATCTATAAAAAAACATAAGTTTACTTGACTGTATAACTAAAAATACAAGAAATAATTTTTTAAAGATTTTTAGTGACTGTTTCAATTTTTTTTTTTTTGCCAAATGATAAAGAACGTTTTATTGATCTTGCTGTTGCACTGCTGTTAGCAGATAGAAGCTCATTTTTGTAAGGTGATTCTGTGAGAACCGCTGTTTTTCCTCTTCTCTTTGATATACGTGCAGTGGTTTTATTACTTTTAGGAATGGGTTGAATTTCTTCAGGAGATAAGGCAAAAAAATCTTTTTTTGATTCTATTTGAATTGCGATTTGATTCTATCAATTAAACTGAAATAATAAATACTTATCATAAAGCTCACAACATTCACTTTTTAATAAAAAAAAAATTATGACAAACAAAACACAAAATAATTGATTATATCAATAACAAATTAGACAATTTTAATATCAGGTAAATGATAACAGGCTCATGAACATGTTTTCATCGATTAACCGTAAAATAATTGATAATTTAATTCAAAACTCTTATCACACAATCTCAGATGACCAAGAACGATAAAAATCTAAAAATATTGTCAAATTTAAACATTTAACAAATAGATATTACGATGTCCCCACTTTGCCCCGGTACTTCACTTTGCCCCATGTTCCCCTACTATAAAAAACTGTAGAAAACGTGTTCTGGCGGAATTTGATTGTAACTCTATTGGATATATCCCCTTACTAATAGTTTACTTAAAGTCTAAAAAATATTTATTGTAGAAAGATTTTAAAATGTACATTTCCGTTTTAAAACTGTGTGTCTTGGTGGAAATTGAATAAAAAATTATTCGTACTTTTCTAGTTTAATAATTTTATGTGCTGAACGTAGAGAAAAATATTATGCTTTTACAATCATGGGATTTTTTTCTATAATCAACCGAAAAAGTAGTATGGTACTAATTTGATTTTTACCTGCTGTTACTTTTATAAGTATAGGTGGTTCGATGGAGGTGGAACATTACTTGTAGCATTTTTAATATTTCACAAAATGATCCAAAATCGAAAGAGTCTACATTTTAAATAAATGCTCCAAATAACTTGCGATTGTCATTAAAGAATATTTATAGTGCAATTGTTGTTTAAACTCTAATCGATTTTGACAATTTTGAGTAAAACATGTGTGAAATATTCTAATTCGTTAATTCATGACATTTTTTTTCCATAGTTTTTTTTTATTTTTCATAGTTTATTCTTTACGTTAACAAAACAAAAATCAACTTAACTTAAAAATAATTTTCGTAATTTCTTTTGAAATTCTCTTCTTAGTAGGTAACATTTATTTTTAAGATTTTTAAAAAAAAAATTACAGAATAACTTAAAGTTAACATGTTAAATTTAAAAAAAATTTAGTTTTTAACATGCTTTTAACTTTTAACAGCGTCAGTGAAATGTATGATGTGTACGACTTGTTTTGCGTACCGTCTAGTCGCATGTTACGCGTTTTGTGGCGGTCGTTAAAACTTTTGATCGTCGACGCATTCGAAAAACAACACTTGCCGGAAGTATGAAATAAAAAAACGATAAATCGCCGGCGGCGCATGGTCGGAACGAATTGCCACTACGCGACGGCCGGACATCTCCGACTCGAAAAAAAAAAAAAAGGGTCGAAAGCGTCAGTTTTCATCGACGGCAAAGAAAAATCGTGACATCTGCTGCTTGGAAAAATATGCGATGTGATTTACGGCGGTCACAGCGATAACTTTGTCGATCGGCACACGTGGTTAAAACACATTAAATGAGACTAAAAATTAAAAACGACTATCGGTTTCAATTTAAATATTTTTGTTAAAATGTGGTCACCTTGTTATTTTTCGTGTGGTGACAAGTTATCTAAGTAAAATACACCATTAAGTACGATTTCGGTAAACAATCATGTTTATTTGAAAACGACACTAACAAGTGTTATTTGGTCTTCTTTCGAACTGAGGAATAATTTATTTAGATAAAAGCAAAAAAAATACACATAATACAGTATAAAATTTCCATGATTTTGTCATAATGTGTTTAAAAACAACACAATCTCATTAACGTTTTTCCTTTAATTTGTCTCAAATGACACTTAAGTCATAAATTGCACAATGAACTAACTACACATAAAATATCCATGTTTATAGACGTTCACAAAAATGTTAATTATTATTTAAATCCGTAGTAGGTAGGTAAACCTAATTCAAAATGACCTCAGGAAAGTTAACTTCTCGTAAATAGTAGGAATGGCACTTCTAAAATATTAATAATCGAATATTAAATTTAAACAATGGTCCCGATCTAATACATAATATACACATAGGTACCCACTAATAATTAAGCAATACAAACGTTTGTTTTTTAATTTAAAAACTTACACTTATCTTCAATAATGACAAAACTATGATACATTTGATATGAAAAGCAATAGGTTAGGTACAATACAAAGGACTAAAAAGATTATCTTAAACTGTAATAACTAATTATTTTTTATTGACTAGTCAAGCAGAAATGCTCACTGTAGACAAATTTCTTCTAATAATTTTTTACACATGTATAAAATTGGTTTCAGGCAACCAGAGGAAAAATAATTTTATGTACGTGTATACAGTTCTAAAAAACGTCTTAACCTATATGTATAATTATTTTTTATAATAAAATAATTTGAAAGGCAATATATTTTACTGCTTTCATTATAATTTTGTCCATTTATAAATAAGAATACCCATAAGTTATTGTACCAAAAGATCTGCGAAACAATCAACAAAAAATCGTTTGTCGAACATGAAGAAATTCAAACTTCATAACCAATAAATAAATCATAGTGCTATGACGAACTAAAACTGATGAAAAATCAAAATCGGGTGTTTCGAATTAAACTTGTTTAGAAATAAATACACAATATAGGTGCCAATCACAAAATCAGTAAAATATTCTTATTTAAATAGCATTTTTTTTTTTTTAAATGTGTTTTGTTGTGTCCAAATCAACTATTCAAAAAAACTATTTCTTTTTTTTATAAATAACACATTTTTACTGAATACTCTATAATGATATGACGCGTTTGATTTTACATCACATTCTTCTTATATTTTTAATCTTAATACATTGTTATAGTAGAACGAGACCAAATTAAATTATTTAATAAAAATCCATTTAGTTGTTATAACGACTTAGCGTCGCAGTGGTCGCAATTTTTTTTTTCGAGTAGTGTAAAGACGTTTGTGTGATATATGGCACTGCCAGTAAAGAAAGACAGAGCCTCCAGACTAAGTATATATATATTATACTACAAAGAAAAGTAATAAAGACCATCACCATTGTTGGTTTCTGACTTCCGCATCCATTAACTTTTTCATACACACCTTTAAATTTTAATATGAATTTTTCTCAGAACATTCGATTCTGACGTAGTCCATGATGAAATACGGGATTGATATGACCTTTTCAACATTGCCGGGCGCGTTTTTTTCCTTCTTTCTTCCGTTCGGTCGTTAGAGACGCAAAGGAAAAGAGCAAATATTAATGCCGTAGAAAAGTTTAAATCGAGTTCTGAGAAGAAATTTATCATCCCCGTCAGCAGACGTCAACGCACGTCATGTATGGTTTTTAATTTTTCGTATGAACTTTACTATCGCATTACGTGGATTCAGTTGTTGATATTCATTTTAAGTATACTGTAGATACGATGAAATTTACTTTTTTTTTTTACCGTCGAAAAGAAAAAATTGCGCAAGTAAAACGTTTTCTTTTTTTTTTTTATTTTTATCTGGAGACATTTTTTCGAGTAATAAAAAAACCCATTATTTCAGATATTACAACGGCCCGGATCGGGATGGAAATTTATACTTAAGCGATTCTCGAAATTAAAAAGAAAAGATTATTTATTTTACAACTATATAATCCGACAAACGTTTAAAAGCACTTGTCGATTTTTTTTCAAACAACTTTTAATCTTTAATTTAAAGACTCGACATTTTGTATTAAACAAACTTAATACATTATGTTCTTGTGTACGTGTTTGAAAATATATATACAACCGATTATCATGAATCTTATCTTTATTGATGATCAATATTATTTCGTTATATTTAGTATTGAGAATCTGAGCGGGGCGAGGAGCTCTTGACTTCACAAAGATAGTGTTTTTTCCCCTTTTGCACCTGTGTCAGTTATAGCTCCTTCAGAATCGCTCCAATCTTTACATAATATACCATGGTTTTTTTTAACCAAATTTATATTCTCGGACCTTGGTGCATTAACACGTGTGTTTTAAATCAATTTCAATTACAAAAAAAGTTTATAGTTTAAAACACTTTGTTTTGTTTGAAATGAAGGAAAATAGTGTAGATTTTAGATATATCTTAAAACTATACGTAGCGGAAATGTCTTTCATCAACGCTACGTGTTGATGTTTACAATT
This sequence comes from Hormaphis cornu, assembly GCA_017140985.1. NCBI lineage: Eukaryota > Metazoa > Arthropoda > Insecta > Hemiptera > Hormaphididae > Hormaphis > Hormaphis cornu. The sequence goes on along the minus strand of CM029357.1, from coordinate 37,136,048 downwards.
TTGTTATTACATAACACGTACACCAAGTTCCGTCGTTTTTAACACGATATCAATTCTGCGTCCTGTTGTCCTTAATTTTGGGTATTTTAACGTACTAAACCACATAAAAATGTATTCATTTTCATCCTGAAAACTGTGTAATGAAAATTAATTGTTGTTTTCGTTTCTGTTTCTCGATAAATGTTCTTTTATTTATATATATTTTTATTTTTAAGAATTTGAATTGAAAATGGACACCATTTCAAAATTATTCTAATTTTGATCGCATGGGGTGGTTCCAATTAATGAGTTGGGCAAGGTATTATAATCAATTTTTTACGCGTTCTTTGCATTCGGTCGGAATTCTATATGTACATGAGTAGAGAATATTCCAATAGTGTATACCATTGTGTTTTTAACAATGGAGTATTTTAAGCGATCTTTACTCATATATATATACCTGCAGTTATTTGACGTCAAACTGGAAACAGCAAAAATAACCAATCTCCAAATTCAGCCGTATTAACTGATAGTTTGCAGGAATGCGTAATATTTACATCAAGGGTAACTAACTTTTTCTGAAAATGTATCTTTTTTAAATTTGATCTTCTCGACTTGTAAAACAAACGATATGATCATCAAAAACGAAGCATTTGATTTTTGTTGTAGAGGGTCATTATAGCTGTTACATTTTTACACCGACACGTGAATGGTGAATTTGATTCGTTATGTTGGTTTTTGTTTTTTCATTTTGTTACGTGTTGTCCACGTCTGGCAGCATGGTGGCTCCAAAAAGAGCTGTTTTCACCAATAAGGTCGGCGGCAGGTCTTTCGACGTTCGGTTTAAACGTTCACCGGCATAAACGTTCACCGATTTTCAGGCACCTATTGAAAACAAAAAAATGAAAATTTTCAAAAATTTTAAAGTTTACACAAATATTTTCGAAATCACTTGAAACCTGTACCAATCTTGTATCGTACATATTTTAATACAGTGTAAAAGTGTCAGCTGGTTCTAAACATTTTTTTTTTGGATGGTCAAAAAACTAAATCGATTATGTCAAAAAATACGTTAGCCGTAATTGTAAACGTTTTCCCTCAAACTTTACTCAGTTTTTTTTTTTTTTTAGCTACAACTTTGGACAATTTCGGACTCTCAAATTTGAGACCCTCTTATACGAGTACCATATCGTAGTTCCGTACCTTATATCGTAGTACCAAAAGGGTCTATAAACCTGTCATAAACGGCACCGAATTAAAAACTGGAGCTTTTCTTGTATCCTAAAGTTGTTCGCGGAAAAAAAAAACATCGTTGTAAAAACAATACGCTCTTAGCTGCGCTCAAAACCTAAAATCATGAAAGGTTTTTAATCACTTCAAAGTACCCTCGAATCTCGGCTTCCAGTTTAAGCCGTGGAACCATACGCGCACTTGTACTTCCGGCCCATTCAGACGGGAGAGTACGTGCGCGCGACAAATCAGAACTGCAGACGACGACGACGACGACGACGACGACGGCCCGGCCGTTCGTTAAAATACCGTAACAATATAATATTACAGTTTTCGAGAGTGTGTTACGCGATAATTATTGTTAAATTTGTACCTGAAACGCGTCCAACGCACAATCCGATGTAATTTACGAGCGGAAAACGTAAATGATTCATGCGTGTTCAGCGTGTTTTTGTCATGGTTTTTGTTTCGTTTTTTTCTTCGGGGTAGACGTCTGTCACCGCGTATACAAATAGGCAGGTGTGTGTTATACGGGGGTTTCGGGGCGAAGCCGGAGAAAAGGATTCGGAGGAGAGTCAAAGAGTAACGCTAGTTCGGTAAAAGAAACACGTACAATAGTATTATACAAAACAGTATAAATAATAACGATAATGATATACGTGAAACGACGTTCGAAGTATCCGTGTGGAATATTCATCGGAGCCCGGGAACAATGACAGGATAATTTGGGAACGGGGCAGGCGAGTAGGACGAAGCAGGTTGTCCGACGCGTCCGTGTTTTATAAAATAATAAAACCTAAAAGCGATCGCACATAAATATAATACTGTGTCCATAAAATATTTAATACTCCGACCATCGTTGTTACCACCGAGTAAATATAATTTTGTACGGTTTGCAGTGACAAACGCCGAAATTGTCAAACTCGATACTTAGAATTGTAATTATCTATATCGTATACGTATAGTATACACACCTACCTTTATTGTGGATACGAATTTTTTTTCTATACGTTCGAGATACGTAATATAGCGTTAAATGTCGTAATTGTTTATTCGATTAAAATATCGTACAATTGTTGGAATTTTAAATGTGTTGTGTTTTTTATCAGAGTAAAATCGTCAAACGTATCCTTCGTGTTCGATCGATTCGTATCGGAAGACCAGCTGGTGGCCGTGTTTTGGGTACACTAATTCAAAAATAATTGTTTAATACGTTTTGAAGCAATCGTTACTTACGAAAAATTATACGATTTCAAGCCAGCCCAGCAATGCGAGTCAAATACTCGTCGATTTGTAAATATTTCTACATTCAACCTAAAAATGGTAAAAATATTTGAAAACTTATCACGTTTGAACTTCAACCGTAATCCGGTAATGTATTAAAACGTCGATTATACATTGAATCATTTATGGACAGCAAAAATAAAAGTAAAGACAATTTGTAAAGTTGTAAAAACGTCTAAAAATGTATGTATCAAGCGACACATTGGACATGCATAAGAAAGAAAACATATTTTGTTGAAGCATGTGTTATAATTACGTGTTATAAAATATAATAAAACCTAGTAAAACTAAGAAAAATACTAATTCTATTTTGAGCTAAAAAATACTTAAAAATTATGTATGACGTTCAAATTTTATCCATTCTTCTTATAATGTATATCATCATTTCAATCGTTTATTTTTATTTTTCAGGTAACCAAAAAAAAAATGAAACAAAAATGCTACATTAGAGTTTTGAGACTCTTATAGCAGACTATTGAATGTTGTATCAAACAATAACATTACTACGAAAATTGACAATGTCAAAGTTCCGTAAAATGCTCAAAAGTGCAAGTGAAATAGGGTTCCAAATTTAATTTTATGTTGATTTCATCTATTCTAAAATATGTGTTGTTATTTTAAGCATGATTATAGAAGTTTTGACTTTTTCTGTTTCGTATCAGAACTCAAAAATTAAAAATTAATTCTTAAAAAGCTTCAAATTAAGTTCACGTGCATTATTTTGGGCAAATTATCTGTCTATTTAGTGGTTTAATAATGTTTTAAGATCGGAATAATAAATTCTGCTACCCAAAATGTTGATTACGTTCATATTTAAATTAAATAACACTTAATGTTTTATTTTGTACCTATAGAAAAAGTGCAACGGTGTATAGTTTCCAAACAATGTTTTTTTTCTAACAAGCTCAATAGTGACGTGGAATAGTGTCGTAATTTCCCGCCCATCTATAAAAATTATTGTGCACTATTTCTGTTGAATTTCTGCTCTTCGTAGCGGAAGTACAATTTAAGCTTAAATTTTAAAAAAATTAAAAATTAAAAGCTAGGTTAAGATATACAGACTTACACTTTAGAAAAAAATATAAAACAAGCAGTTAACAAAATCGGTGGAAAAATTTTGTATTCACGAACTACTAAAATACTTTTTTAACGTTTGTTCTAGTATGTTTTTATTAAGTCAAATATTTTATGTAGGGATGATTGAGTCCATAAAAAGCTTTCGTTTAGTATAACTTTTGTTTTTCAATTATTAACTAATTTTTTCAAAAAGAAGGTAAATATGTCATACTAGATACAAAACTATGAGAATTTAAAATATGAACTATCATTTTAATTTTAAGTTAACTTATTTGTTAATGAACTTTTAATTTAATAAATTTTAAAAATAAAAAAAATTAATTTTTAACTGAACTTAACGAGTTAAAAGAGTTGTTAACTTGCCCAGTCTTGTTATAAACTATTATCATGAATTATTTATTAGGCATGTATTATTCGTACCTATATTGTTATTTTTATTTATTTATTTATTTTTTTTTATTAGTAAATATAATGATTTCAATTAGTTTACAAAATGTACATTATTGTTTTCGTTCTTACAATGCACAATAAATTTGTGTGTGGAGGCGTTCGATTGACACTTGGTTTTTTACCGCACCCGTTGAGACGGGTGGACTTGAATAAAAATAGCTATAAATATTTGAATAATTTGCCGGCAGTAAATATATTCTTTACACGAAACCTCTAGGTTTATCGATACTGCATTTAGATGTAATGTTATTCAAGCCAACGTGTTTGCGTTGAATAAATAACCAAATTATTATGGTTATCACCTATTGTTTTGTATTGGAATATTTTTATTAGGTACTATTATATTATATATATAAAAAAAAAACCGTTAAAAGTACACAATCTTTATTGAAATCGAAAAGATAAAACACGTAGTGACAATTACGTACATTAATAAATAGGTAATCATAGGCTACGCATACAATATTATCTAAAATCATTCCACTTAAACGCTAGACGCTGTTTAAAACAGTAGAATTATCAATTGTGATGAAAAATTCTAAATAAGTAAAAATTAATATAAGGTATACTTATTATAATTCTATATCTAGATTTAAAAGAAATTTTTTTGCTTGTAGTTGATGTTGAATGACATCTCTGCGTGCATTGGTCAATCTAAATTATCTATTGCTTTTCTTGATAATACTTATGATAAAAAAACAAAATAAGTTCAGAAACCATCGAATGATATAGAATAGTGTCAAATAACAATTTAAAAACATTTGTACAAAAACGGACAGCACTGTTAACAGGTTAACAATGAAATACTTGTGTAAAAATCTGTTGAAAACAATAGATTAAGATGACGATTCTCTGAATCAAAATAGAGTAATAATTTTTATTCTTCATGATTTTGAATTAAAGCAATTTTTTGGCGTTAATTTAATATGACGTGTTTAGTTTTCATTAAAGTTTTACATTTTACTAGTAAAGTATACTTCCGATAAACATTTATTTGTAGCGATTTTATTCTCATAGATTTTTTTTAACGACTGAGCGTCGATTTTATAAAGTATTATTACTGACCCATTTGTTACAGTTAAATATAATTGCTAAATAAATATATTAAATATAATTTGTTCAGTTTGTATAGAAATATAATACCTCTAGGCTTTATAAATTAACTAATGTTTACAAGAACAGAATATAAAATTTTATATTTTTAGTGCTAGTTATTATATATTGTTATGGTACCAACCAAATTTTAGTTGTTAAAAATACAAATTTTTGGATCATCAAAAATACATTAATTGTAGGTAGGCACTCTAAATATTTTTTTTATTTTTATGTTTAAACTACTGATAATGTGAAGCAATAAAAATGTAAATTGTTGCTTTAAGTTAGATGTGTAAAAATTAAACCTTGCACTATTTTTATCAGTTTTCAACTTATTGGCAATCCAAAAATATATTTACAAAACAAATTCAAAAATCAAAACAATTATTTTTTAATTTTATACCAGTTATAATTAGTTCTTTTCTGTTTAACATATCGGTATATTTGTTTTTTAGATGATAAATATTATTTTGTAAAAAAAATTAAACCAACAGAAAAATATTATGTCTATTTTTACAATTAAGTAAGCTAAAAATGAAAAGAAGTTTGTATTACTTTTAGACAGAAAAAACCGAATGATGCTATATAAAAGCCCATTATATTATATAGTTTTTCGTCTTTGCCTATACCAACACCTACCTGTTAGTATTATTATTTATTGTATTAATATTGCTGTCTTTAAGATAATAAAAAGATAAAACTTTATCTCCATTCGTTTTCCACTCTCTTTCATTTTGAACGCACCTCTTGTTTTGGTGACAAGAAACTTAAATTTGCTGTAAAATTACATGAGTGTTATAACTTACCCGACAGCCTTCGTAAACGAGAAAACGCAAAAAAAAAAATATTTATAGAAGTAAAACTTAATATAATATACCTACCGTAGAATATTATTTTTAATACCACAGTTCATACACAGTAAACACATAGGTATTTAAAACTTTTTAATATAAAAAAATAAATATGGATTTAAGGAGTGAAAAAAAAAAATCATTGAAAAGTTTTAGGGCCGTTTATAGTTGCTCATATTGACGTGAAAAAAATATATTTAAGATAACTTTTATAGGTACATAATTATTGAACTATCCATAGATATGTTTTTGTGTAACCGTTTGTTTCAATGAAACATTAAAACGTTTATATACTTAATATTTTTAAACTATTTTAGTTTAGTTTCCGTTATCATAGTTTCATATTTACACATTCTAACAAATTTCCTGCGATTTGTATAAAAATTAGTAATATTTACGTGTATAGATTTAATAATAATATTTATCTTTTAGTAGTCCCTATTTTCATATTGACCTTTTTTGCCGTAAAGCTATGGAAATTCTTGGTTTTATTAATCGTACTGCTTCAGGGTTCACAACTTTTAACAAGTTTAATACACTTTATTTCTCGTTGGTACGTTCAGTTCTAGAATATGCTTCTATTGTTTGGTTTCCTCACCAAGTGGCATCTATTGTCCGTATTGACAAGGTTCAAAATAAATACTTTAACTTTGTTTCTAATTGAAGTGGTGTTAGTTCAATTTATTTAAAATATCTCTCTGAGAGGTGCGTTGAATTTTATATAAAATGTATTTTTAATTTGGTAAATTGTCACATTGATGCTGCGGAGTTACTTTGAAAATCATCTTTTTCAGTTCCATCCTTTAACTCAAGATTTCCGTTTAATTTTTAGAAATAAATTTCACGCTATAAGTTATGGTTACGCGTTCTCTATTGATCGCGCTCGGCATAAAATTAATAATATTAAAGATATAGATATTTTTTTTTTTACTCAATTTCTACTATAATTTGTATAATTACCATGGATTTACACTTATTGTTCTCTATTATTTTTTTTGTCCTTTTTGTATTTGTACTGTACTATTATGCCCTTTAGGCGTCGAAATTCGAAATAAATAAAAAAAATAATAATAATATTATATATATATATACAAACTGCATGCTCGTTTAATGTTTAGTAAATGAATATTATGAATCATTTGGATCGATCATTCGTCGATCAGTTGTTTTTTTTTTTTTTTTATTTGCGAAAATCCTCTTCTCTCCTTGTCTTTATACAGCAACACCATAACGAATCTAAACACAAACCGGTTTAACGACATGAAAAAAAAAAAAACATGCTAATATTATGTTATCGTGCTGATACGTTCAAATCGGTCAACACACGGTAAACGGCGGACGTTCAACCCGTCTTCCAATGTCAATGTAATTTTCTAAAGCGTATAAACATACATCTTGCCATTAGTGGGGATCGGAAGGGGGAATTCTAAGGTGGACCCCCTCAAAAATATTTAAATTCCCCCGAATACGTGATCACGTTTTAAAGTGAGTTCCGACTATAATATACTTCAATCAAAAAAAAAAAAATAATAAATACCCACCCAGTCCTTCCAAAAATGTAATCAAAATGTATTATAAGAATAAACCTATTTCAAACCCGTTTGCTCTTAATCGAAAATTCAATTTCGATTAGACGTCTCTTGTAAATCAGGCGCGGTAAGCGTTCTCGGTTAGGCGATAACTCAAATATAATAATATAGTAATATATTATCGATTTCACTTCCTAGTTCACAAGCATTTAAAGTCCAATCGTAAACGTTTGACTGCACCTACACAATTTTAAATTTATCTTAACGATTTGATAGTAATCGTAGATTGATGAGCAGATGTCAACAGACGTTTTGTCGAACTCGCCGTTTTCCAGAGTTCAATTCGACTTATTCGTTGTTAATCGCGATTATCGTGAAACTAACCCTCGAAGTCATAACTTATAGGCCACGCGATAATCGATTAACAACAACGAATTTCGTTTACTTTTTGGTCATTAAATATCAATAAATTTTTAATTTTTGTGATTTTCACATTACCAGCTATATTATATTGTAAAAATGAAAAATGAAAAGTTGATGAAATATAATTTTATGTAACAACGTACTATAAGCAACTGACGAATTGAAAACATAAACTTTTTAGTTATAATAATATGAGTAATATTAGAACATAATTTAGTTTAAATTATAATAAGTACTCGATTTGCATTGAGTTTTATTTTGATGCACTTTTCGTTTTATAAACCTAGGTACCTAAATATAAATAAACTTTATATTAATCAAGTTAGCTGGACGTCATTTTTCTATTTGATACTTGATCCTTAATACCAAATAATATATAAAGAATGATAAATACAAAAACTATGATTCCGAGCGAAATCACCGGGTCAAACACTCAAAAAAATTTTGGATTTTAAAATTCTACAGTTAATCATAAAAGAATAAAGTTTTCACCTTCTAGGTACATCACTTATGTTCCATAAATGTGTAAAAATTATTCTACTATATTAGAATAGTCTTAGGCGAAAAAAATTTTAAAAAAATTTTAATAACAAAAATAATGAAATATTAACAGTGAAAAGTGTGAAAATTGTGATTTTCAAAATGATAATTTAATAGCGAATTTTAAGTAATGTGTGTGTTAGTTTTAAATCGTGATATGAAAACAAATTGCTTTTCAAAAAATCATTAAAATATCAAAAATTTAAAAAAACAATGCATTTAGCTAAAAATAATCAAACATCTTTGGAATATCAGTTACGTCTGAACTTCATTCATTCTAATAACTCGTAGAAAATTTCAACTCATAATTTATCTGAACATTTTTTGGCAATTTTACTTTTATTTTGGCCCAAAATATATTCTAAAAACGTATGCGAATTTCAAACAGTTTTAATTGTTTTTGAACATATTGATTTTTCATTTTTGGATCAAAAAATAAGTTTTAATAAAATTGCCAACCTCAGGACAGCTTTTAAAAATATCTTGTGTAAAAATTGGTGCAATTCTACACATGTTTATACTTAACAAAATGATGACAGTACAAAAATCATCATTGTAAATCAAATCGTTGGTCGTTTTGTTCAAAATGTTTTGTAATACTTGGGCCCTATTAATTAATTGAGTTTATCATTTTTTTAAACTTTTTTCGAGCTTTTTTATTATTTTTTGAGTGATTAAACACACACGTCGTTCGGATGATTGAAGCTGACATTCAAACATAATTTCATAATTTGAATTAATTTCTAGAATTTTTTTTTATACTGAATAATTGAATATATTTGATAGACCGTAAATGTTTTCAAAAAGTTAAAATAAAATATAATAATTTTGAGTTTACTATCGTAATTTTCGTAAGCATTTCGATTGCTTACAAAGTTAATATATAACCATCAAATCAGTGGCATTCCTAAAGCTATGACATACTCTAAAATAAAGACATAACTCCAAGAATCTTTCCAACTAATCAGTCATCGTCATAACTACTTTTTTTCAGAATCCATCTCTAGATTAACAAATAAATTAATCTTATAAGATTAATTTTCATTTAAAAGGATAATCGTTCGTAATCGATAATAAACTGTTAATTTTTATAAATATTTTTACTGCTCTTTATTTCGGTTCGTTGCAAATATTATTTAAAATTTTTATGTTAAGAATCAGGTCCACTTAACACAATACTTACCAACAAAATACAATATCATGGTATTAAAGTAGTATGTTAATAATATATATAACTCTAAAGAAGCGATTTCCAGTTCAAATTAATATAATCCACATTAATCGGATTTCATTAACAGACTTTGTTTTAAATTAGTATAACCTCACCTACGTTTTTTTCTTTAAAATATTAAATGATGTATATCCACTCTAAAAATTTTTAAACAATTATTTTAACCAAATTCATTAACACGTTTAATTTGTTAATTTTTAATTTTTTTTGGTATAGAAATTTAAGGATTTTTATTGCTGTATTTATAAAGCATAAACCAAACAAAATGGTTTTAAATGTTGAAAAAAAAAGTATTGGTAAACAATAAAACTGTATTGCAGAGAACATTAAGACTTTATGGCTCAAAACTAATAATCACATTAAAAACGTACAAAATATTAATTAAAAAAATTCACTGAATGAATTTCATTACGTTTAAAAACTATAACCCATTATAAGTAATAATTTGCAAGAGAGTAAAACTCAAAAACTAAAAACTATTCAAAAACAGTGATTGCCAAAATGTTGAAAAATATTTCATCTGTGTGTTTATGTTTTAAGTTTTAAATCACAACTAGGATTACTTGCCATTATTAACGTACTAATTATTTAAAAATTTGACTCAAAGTTTCTTAAGCATATTTTATATTGAGAAAGCAGTTATTAGTTATACGTTCATGTATGAAATAAACTCACAATAATTAAACTTAAAAATCACTATTTAAAATTGATTTCATTATTTAATACTTAGTCAATGACTATTATTATACATAATGATGGTAGTAAAACTAGTAGTATGTGTAGATAATTGGTGTTATTTATATCATTTTAACATTAACAAATATGTTGCGTCGTTCGAATCATTTATACAAGTAGGTATAGTAATTATAATTTTTTAGTTATCTGTTATCTAATACAGAAATTTCAACGAAAATATCGATTGGTAAAAGAAATCGATCAAACATTTTGTTAGCAACGAAATAATATTATAAATTATTTACCAAGATAAAAAGTTAAAGAATTGATTTAACTAAACGGTTCATTTCATACGTTAAAATTTCATCAATTAATTTTAACTTACATAAAATGATTAGATAACCGTTAAAAGTTAACGATATAAGGCCGTATGTGGGTGAGAATGTACAATCAATTATTTTCTCAATTTTCTCAAGAAGACTGAGTGTATAGTTTTTAATAGTTATTTATTATTTTATTACATCCGTGTTCAAGAGGGATGTTTTCGAGAAAACAGTTATAGAAAATCAAAGACAAAAAGATCAATGAAAAATATTGAACTTGAAAGCATGATATTTTTATACATTAATTAATTGAATTCAAAAAAAATATCGTAGATTTTAAAAAGGATTTGTTGAAAAACAAACTGTTGGGTAGGTATAGTTATTTTAAATAGTATTTTTTACACGTGCTCACATAGTTTAAAAACAATTTAAAATATTGTGCAAAAAAAGAAGGTTGGCCAAAGAAACTTCACAAATTATTTAGCAATAATTATTGTTTCACCGTAGTAAATTACCATCTTATATGATCAATCAAAATTACAGTACTGTTAATAAAAACCTGCAATTTGAAGCATTATAAATATGCATCTATCAAAATAATAGTTTGAATATGTGATAAATGGCCATTATTTGGTTCTAAATCTTAGTTAAGTACCTAACACGAGTTGTAGAATAAAATATACACAACCAACAATTAAATTGGAGATAATAATATTATAATATTATAATATAGAACATTATATTGACTTATCCTAAAAAGCTTTCTCGTATCTTTCTTTTATTGGTTGTATGTACATATTCAATATAAATTATACTTACCAAAGTGATTATTACCAAAATATAAAATTTTGTAGATATTAAGATTACTTAAATACTTAAATATATGAAAACTTTTTTTTTAATAAATGACATATGAATATAATAATGTTGAGGCTTTAATATTTTTTAAAATAACATAACTTTTCGAGCCAATTTTGGTTGTATCAAAACCTGTCTCGGCTGTCTCCGTCGGACTAGATTGCTCACAAGGGGTATAATATACGGTTTATTCGTCGTTAAATGACGCGTGGTAGTCAACTATCTTTGTTTTAAACAATTTTTATGGGACCTGAGATAAAAATAAAAACTGAAAATAAATAAAAAGTATGAGACGATTGCGGGGGGAAAACAAATTTAAAAAACTGAATGATGGAAGGTGAAGATTAGGTTTTCAGAAGTTATTATACGTATAGGTATTATAAGTATACACCTATATACATACGCACTGGTGTTTAATGTATTTTATCGAGAGGAAACACATACTTACGCACGTTTCATGTAATTTGCGATGAGTAGGACGTTTATGTGTGTATGTGTTAGCTAACCAGTTAACATAAATAAAATATTATGTCTTGTCTTTAAGTCGCGAATATTTTTAGGGTATCTCTAATAAGCAAATATGCGTTTGAATTTACAAAATATTATCGTTTTGTTCACATTTAATAATATACCTAAAACATTGAAAACCTTAGACACTAATAAAATGTTGTAGTTTTTCTCTCAACATTTTAAATAAACATACCAACCCACATATATTTGGTTCTACCAATTGAAATTTTAAAAAATAACTTAAAAAAATGTTCAGAACACGATATCAAACTATTCACGTGATCTAGAGTGATTCCGGTTTTTTTTTATTAAATTAACTCGTGGTTTTTTCTATTTTGCTACTTTAATGACACGTGCAATTTTGTGAATTGAAAACAAATAAAAAAAACATCGGTTTTATATTTTTGTTTAAAATGCTGTCTAAAAAAAGAAAAAACCCAATAAAACACACCACGATCGTTTTTCATGATCACATTAATAAAACATCAAATTGCTACAAAAAAATAAAATAATAAAGTTTCAATTAAAATAATTGAAGTTGTGCGTGAAAAGCAAAATATATATTTGTTCGGAAAAAAACTTTATCAGATAGCTGTTAATTGCAATTTATTGTCGTGCCAACAGAGAATATAAATAAATGTACAAACCAATAATAATAAAAATAAAATAAAAAATGAACTGAAATATTATATTATTACTTTTGCGAGTACGAATCGTCTTTATTACGAGATTATGCATAACCCTTGTTCAATAAACACCTTAATCGAATGGAATTGATGTGGAAAAAATATACTGTCACAATTTTCCACACGGTCTCAATAACTTATAAAACCCACAAAATTTTTGTATATAAATAAAATTATACTAATATTTATAATGTGTTGATAAGTAATTAACATTTCCTTATTCAGTTTTGTTCGTTTGTTTGGAAAAACAAAGCGCGTGTGTTTGGTAGATTATTGCTGAACAATTCGAATAGATATTGATCGGCTGTTTTCAAATCGCAATAAAAGTTTTCAATCAAACTCGAAAACCAAAATTATGTTACAAGCGTTTCGTACTGACAAAATTCCCAGTGTTAAATGCTTAAAAACTTTTATTCCAAATAATTATTATTATAAAAATAAAGTTTTTATATTTTTAAATATAAATCCATTATTTTGCTATCAAAAATCAGAGAGTCTGTTCAAACTTGGCAGGTGGTCGGTAAAGTAATATTTTATTTTTTGAATTTCCTGAAATTCAGAACGAAAGCATGGAAATACCTAGGGATATTGCGATAAATTATATTTACGTTTCACGAAAAAAGACAATTGCTACGATTATTTTTCTGGGGAACAAAAAAAAAAATAAAAATGTTTTTACTTTTATTGTTGTTTTTATTTTACCAGTTTTAAAATAATTTCCGCGTAAATCTTCTTCCGGACGTATCCTGTGGTGAAAAAATAATTACTGTATCACGCTATTCATAAATATTTTCGTGTTTACACGGTTTCGACAGGTTTCAAAGTAGATAAGTTGATATTGTCAGTATAAAGACGTACAAACATATAATGTGTACTGTTTAAATAAATAAAAATACACAAAATGTTATCAATAGTTAATAAAATATGTACGATTTTGGTTTTACACAAACAACAATAGTAGGTAGTTGAAAAATTTAAATGCAAATACACATATACTTTAGAAATAAAAAATAATCAATACTCACAATCATTATTTTTACTGCAGTTCAGCTAAAAACGTTTTAATTTAAAATAGGCATCAGAAAAAACAACTTTTTTTACTTGTAAAAAGTTCTCGAAACTTTTTACTTACACTTGATAATTTCCACATGGTGGTAGTGTTTTAAATCTAAAATCGTGATTTAAAATATGGTCGTGCTTGTATTGTATGACATTTAAAATAACTAAAATAAACGTAAATTAAATTTATGTTTAATAAATAACATGCATTAAAGACTTTAGTAGTTAGTGCACAAACACTGGTTTACAAGATTGAGAGTAGCATAATATTCAAATCACATTTACTGTTAATTGTCCACGTGTTTTAACGATAATTTATAATTTATAAAATTTTATAAATAGTTTTGCATTCAAAATTAAAATTATATGCAGGACGTATTATAATGTATATAGTTAGAATGATATTATTTTAAAAATATTCAACTAATTACGTCAAATAATTAATAAAAAATAAAAATGTTACCAAAAAATTAGGTAGTTCATCAAAATTACAAAATGTTCCATGTTACAGTTATGCCATTTTTAAAAAATCAGGTTTATTAATGCCATTTTTGATCAAATTAAACGGCTGAAAATCCTAAAACTATTGTAACTACTTTCATTTTTTTATGAAAACATCACACAATTTAATCGTAAAGTTCTTAAATTTTAAAAATTTTAAAAACAAATTCGCGCAGGTTGATTATGTTTACAACCCGTTGATGTTCTGTCTAGTTCGTTTATTAAACACTCTGTATTCGTGTTTGAAAAAACTATTATATTAACCACAGAATAGGATAGAAGAAAAAAAAATATCGTTTTTTCGTTAATATAGTTACAACAAAATCTGAAAATTTAAAAAGCCACTTAATAAGAGACAAGCTGTTAATTTAAAAATATTTATGTTAAAAGTATAAGATTCACAACTGATTATAGGTAATTGAAAATCTAAAACACAAAACCATGTACAGTTTACTTTTATAATTTAATATTGAAAATTAGAACGTACCTCTAAGTATCTAATGAAATAATCTGATTTATTACATTATCGCAATTTAAAAAAATAATTATAAATACAAAATATTTTCATTAAAATAAACAAAAATAACTTTAATTATTTTACTATTCAATAGCAAAATATTATTCTCAGTAGCCAGTCACAAAAAATTAAAAATTTGCACTCTGCTCAACTAAACATTTGAACACAACAACAACAAAAACAACAACATTTCTGAAAAAATATATTATTTTTGACAATAATACTATAATTTTTGCTGTGCTAATTTTTTATATAATTCATGTTTTAATTTAAGGTTAATGGTAAATTAATTATATACCAACAAACAATGTTATTAGCATGTTCTTGTACATAGAAATGTACACTTGTCATGGATTGTTTATGATAGATTCGAGCAACAAGCAAATAATTTAATTACTAACACACACACACACACACACACACACACACATACCCACATTCATATTACAAGATATAACTTGTGTTTTAAAAAAAAAACTGAATTCTATCGTTCTTTTTTACAAGAAAATATCGTCAAAAATTACTCAACCGTTAGATCGGATTAAGAATCCACTTAGATGATATTTTATAAGATGTGCCTGGTTGTTGATTGTTCATTCAGCAATTTCATAGTTATTGTTTCTAAGTATATATATATATATATATATATTTGTACCTTAGACAAACATTGGTAACAACAATCATTTATATCCAGGTACCGTTATTTCGTAAAAACTTTTTCACTCTGAATTATTTTTAAAGTGTCCGACTCAAAATTACGAAAATAATTTTTGGATACATTTGTTTTACTTCTTTTATACGGAAAATAATTTTTAAATATAATAAAACTATTCCGAATATCAGTTACTAGGTAATGTAATTCTTTATACTTACAATTGTAGAACAATTTATTTTTAGTCGCATATAGAGTTTAAGATTTTAATGTGTTCAACATTAATTATTAATTTTTGAGTAATTTATATCACAAAAATGTTCTATTGTACAGTTTGAAAAACCTAATCTCGGCATCTAGTGTTGATTTTTACTCGAAAATTCATCTCAACAATGATTCATGATTATGCAGCCTAATATAGCTTAAATTGCTTTTCAAATAACTATTATAGGTATAACTATATAGTTGAAATAAACTGTACAAAATTACCAAAATATTGAGGAATAATCGATGGTATTTTTATTGTAGTTGTCTTGTATTTTAAAAAAAATAATAAAATTACTAAATAAATGCCAATTTTTTTTTAATTGATATAATTTAAAAAGTTCACTTATTCTTATTAAGAAATTTAAATGACGTTTAAATCGTTTTTGAGGATTTACATGTGTCTATTAAAACCATTCTGTTTAGATTTTCGTAGTTTGTAAGTAAGGACCTATATACACATTTCAATCAATCTCGGCTTAAAACGAAGGTATTATGCGTGTACAACGAAAAATATTGGAGCAGGAATCAAATTTAATAATGCATACATATTTTACGAAAATCTGATTGCATTTAAGTTCCAATAAATTTATATGTTATAAAAGTTAGCATTTTATAATTTATCAATGTCTCTACTTATTTTTCTTTGACTATCTGTGTGTATTTAATAATTCAAATTTGTTGGTATATACCAAATCAATTCACATGACGCAACAGCAATTATTTTGACCACACGTAAAAAAAAACCACAAACTATATAGATTTTTTTTTTTTACTGTCATAATAATAGTATAAAAACAACAACAAAAGTAATAAATATTCATTATAATGCGCTAATAACATCGTTATTATTTTTATATTTTTTTTTTTTGCGGTTTTATATCGGAACGTAATATAGTTATATCGATTTATCGCATAATTAGAACTTTTAAGCCAATTGCTTTATTTTTACTATCAACCCTTTTATTACATATAAATACATTCGACACATTTTTGCCATGTGTCATTGTCCATTTGGCAATCAATGACACAATTATATTCCTTCTATTTGCTTTCTTTGTCCATAATAACTAATGGAAATTAGCATTTTTAATCTATCAAACCGATCGCCACTGCCAAAAAAATATGTTCTACCTATATAATGTTATTATATTATTAAATCGTTGACAATTATGAATTTGACCGTTATGGAAAAATAGTCATATACATCCTAAAAAAATCGAAGTGAAGCTCAGTGACCTCTAGAATCTAGAAACTATGTAGTTCACAATGTGTTTGGATAAAAATTAACCCGTCTTTAGTGACTTTAAATTTCAAAAACAATATTGTCGACGTGTTAGTATTTCGCTCGCATATTAAAGATTTGTTTTTAATACGAAAAAATAAAAATGAAAAAAGACTAAAGGAATGCAATGAACATGTTTCCTATATTCTTATATTGCCCATATTGCGGATATAGTGATGAAGCGAATTGGATGCACTGTGGCACGGTGGCGCCGTAACTCGTGTTGCCCAATGCACTACAAAACTCGGCATTGTTACTTTGGGACAAAGTAATAGTTGTCGAATTATTTTAAATCATTATATTGTTCGGTAATTATTTTTATAAACAACTCGAATGAGCATATTTTTAATTTCAACACGATAAAATGACATTTGTATCAGTGGTTCCAAAAATAGCGATTGTGTGAGCATCATAGCGTTTACAACGACGGGTTAAAAACAAATACATAATACAAGAAAAATAAATGTATGGTAAATTCGTAGTATGCACGTAAGTAAAACAAACACCATGTTTGCATATCGTGGTAAAAATAAATAGTGTGACGAATCAAAGATTTCCCGGAGTTTGCGAAAATCGTGCCGCATCATTTCGTATAGAGCTAAAAACGAATACATCTATTTTCCGTATCGTATTAAAGAATTATTGAAATCGTTCGTTTGTTTTTTATCTGCTTTGTTCAACAAAAAGTACCACATACCATACCACTTTTTTGCCAATGTTTTCAAAATATACAAAGTAGTATATTTCAGAAGCCAAATGTTTTGAAAATATGTAGCCACAATATTGTAAAAATGTTTTCTTGCCTGCCAAAAAATGTTTTCCATATGTTTTTACGATATTTTAAAATATGGTTACAAACTATATTTTCAAAAAATTGTTACGATTTTTTGAAAATATAATTTTTCTATGTGGAAATGTACCTATATAATATGCAACGTTGGGCAAATTAACAACTTTTTTTTAACTCGTTAAGTCAAATTAATTGAAAAAACAAACAATTGAGTAAAGCTAAATGTTAATTTGTTAAATTAAAATACGACTAACAAATAAAATTTAACATAACTTAAAATAATAATACTATTTCATATTTTTAAGTCGCATGGTTTCGTACCCGGTATGAGAGTTCCCTCTCTTCAAACATGTTTTTTTCGTATTCTCTTTTGGAATTTTCTACTTAGAAATTTTTTAAAAACATTTTTCTTATAGTTTTAAAAAAAAGTTTTAGTTACTACAGATGAACTTATCGTAAACACATAAACTTAAAAAATAATTAGGTACTTATTAAGTCAAAAGTTAACACACAAAAAATACGGCTATTTAAATTTTTAAATAAATGTAAAAATCACGGCTAACGTGTTTATTTGACAAGCGATTTTATTTTTTGGCCATATCTTTCAAAACAATAGAGGGAACTGGCTGAAACTTTAACACGATATCGGAATTGGTAAAATTGGTTCAAGTTAAAAGTGTTTTAGAAAATTTTCGAGCTAAATTAATACTTCAAAAATTTTCGAAAATTTCCATTTTCTTTGTAGTTTTTGTATCGATAAAATTAATTTTTTACAAAAAGTCTTGTAACTTTAACATAAGGTTAACAACGTTTACACGTACAATACGCTACTGAAAAAAATTCTTTATACCTTTGACATATTTTTAGAAAAAAATTCGTAACCCACACGAATTTGTCATTTAAAAATAGGAATTAAAATACGTTTTGTAATGTGCAAATCTGATATCCGATGAAACAAATTTCGTCCCGCAGGTTCTCAAAGCGTGTAAAAAAAAGTATTGAAAAATGGTGCGATTATGACAGTGAAATCACACGCTATTGTGCAGACGATACTGAAATCTTATTAACTCCTCAAATAACGGTCCGATCGGATCATTTTCCCTGTTGAATTTGGTTTTTATCAGGACTACTAACAACTGACATAGCTCCCTCAGAATCTTGTACTCAAAAGCGACGATCCATCACTGCTTTCAGATATTAAATGACGCGTTTCAACCACAACTTCTAAGCTAGAGACTCGTCCTGAGCGCGGTCGATGTCGATGCTCCGTCGAACAAACGGCGTTTTTTTTTTCGTTTTCGCTTTCATCCACTCGTTTCGGACTCTTGTCGAAATCGAACTCGGCCCGAGCAAACAACAGCCTATGACAACACTGCACGCGCCTCGTCGTTCCTTGCCGCCGCCGCGGTGGGCGAGACGAAGCGGGTGGGCCGCAGCTGACACGATGCCGTGTGGCGCGTTTTTACGGTGAAATCAATTCGGTAAAATTCGACACGACAACGGTCGCGCACAACTCCCCTCGAACATCGCAGCCAGGTAAGCAGGCAGGCACATACCTACCTTATCGCGTACCATTTATTTTTTTCGTTTCTCCCAGATTATTATTCTCTTTCGGCCGACGACGGCTCGTCGGTCTCCAAACAAACGCTCTCACATCTGCTGTCGACTAGTGTGTGTGTGTTTACAGCGTTGGTACGCATTACCATCAAGCACGCGTGTAGTCATTGTGTATGTGCACGCGTTAAAGTACGCTTCGAAAAGCGAATAATCGTTGTCGGCACCCCTAAATGTTCCGGGTGTGACGTGTGTGTACATCAACACAGGATGTTTGATATTCGGAAAAATATCGAATTTCTCACCCAAAATCTATATAAGGTATAAGCATAACCAACGGAGGATACGTCGTAGGTTCTAAGAAAAATCACGTAAAAGACAGTGCGTTTGGTCATTCTTATCGTCGGTTGAATATCCCGGACGTTTAGTGAAATCTCACGAAGTGTCAGTGGCGTATTTATGGGGAGGGCTGAGGGGGCTTCAGCCCCCCCGAAATCCAGGAAATGTTTATAAAAATACATAACTCTTGTTTTTAATACACCAAAATGGGTAATTTTGGTTGGAGAAAATATCTTAGCCCCCCCCAAAAAAATTATCTAAATACGCCTCTGCGAAGTGTATACGATTTTGAAACGTTTCTGTGAAGTATTCCTACGGACTAAAATACCTATTTCAAGACTGAAAACAAAATATAAGTCGCGGGTCGTTTATTCGGTTGGTTCGGACTATCCGTTAGTTGATCGAAGTGAAAGTTCCACAACTTATCGTCGAATTGGAAATTTCAAAATGATGTTTATTCAAAGAGATACGATTTTTTAAAAATATTTTTGACGATCGAACTTCCAACGATTCGTATATGAATCGATTGGTTGATTTGTTTAAATGATTAATTTCCAAATAATACAATAACGAAACAATGTAAAGTTCAAAATAATTTGTTTTGGTTTATAAAATTTTTATCGTAGTATAAAAAAACATAATATTTAGATTGAACTAAGGTTTAGGAATTCTTAAAATACTTAAAATCATAAGTCTTAGAAAATTATAGGTATAGCGAAAATTTAGATTTTGGATCGTTGTTTAAAAAATAACGAAAAAAAAATGTTTCAAATCAAGTACCATCTTGGAGTTGATTTTTGTATGGAACTTTTAAATTTCATATAAAAAAAATATTTTTAAAAATATGTATTAAAAAATAAACAATGACCAAAAAAAAAATCACTATTTTAATGCAAACAGGCACTAACGATTTGGATAATTGGTTATTTGAACTAGTAACACGCAACAAGCAACTAATATTACCAAATTCAGATCTAAAAATTATAGAAGTTAAAATGGCAAAATAACTGAACTAATTGGAATAGGTTTAATTTTTAACAGTAAAAATTTTTTGATTGATATCATTTTAAAAACGCGATGGCTTAAAAAAGAAAAAAAATGAGTTATAATATACAGTACGGTTGGTACTAAACTTGTACACGATAATTAATCAGTACAAAACTATTTAAATCGTGTGAGAATCTAAACGAATTTCTAATAAAAACTATAATGACTTGTGTTCTAAAATATATATTAGGAAAAAATGAATATAAGAAGTATACATTTATAATAGGGTAGGTTAGTTATTATAATAAATTCTACATGGCTCTGTGCATAAATTCGGTTAAAAAATCCTAAACCGTAGTAGTGTTGATTAAACCAAATATATTATACAAATTGTGTTATAAATTAAATTTTGCCGTATATTTTTACCGTTTTTAACGGTAAAGTTCAAGTCGACAACAGGTCAAAATTTAACTTTTCATTAAGTATTCTAAAGTCATTTGAAGTAAAACGTGGAGAGTATTATTATAAACGATACTGGGCAACGCTTTTTACAATTTAAAACCAGATAAATGAAGACTTTACAATGACTACTATTGTTTTGTCTGGTTATAAACTATGTCTTGTATATTATGTTATTTATGATGATCGTGCTTGAAGATATTTTTTATCGTATATAAATATCAAAATAATAACATCATGCTTACAACCAACTGTGACAGCAAATCAAACAAATAAACAAGTCATCAAAATTAAATTTATAGCAGTTATTTTTTTTTTTTTAACTGACCAACTGTCAACATTAAAAAAATTTTCTAAGTAAAAAAAAAACATTTTGTCAAAAAATTAGCTGTATTTTGTCTGGAGTGTATACCAACCAAATCAATACATTTTTGCAGCCCTCAAACGTGTTCCATTTGTTTTAACGTAGCTGACTGAATATTGATTACGATGAATATGGAAAAGATTAAACATTAGTTCAAATTCAAAAATAAAAACGATGTATAAAATTATGTTTTATGAGTTACGAACGTTCGTCCAAATCAGAGTCCAATGAAAAATATCTACCTCCGCAAAAATAATAATAACGAACCATCAGTTGTGGTCAGTGCCCAGTGGGTGCATAATGTGTATTTATTACAATATGCTAATGTAACGTAAACTAGTGGGCTTTAATAAGGGCGATTTTCGAGCAATAATTTGTATTCGGTTAAACTTATAAGTAGGTGAAATACCAATGTGACTGAATTATATTTCTCTACCAAAAATAATCCAACAAACAAAATGACAATAATATACGAAGTAAATTGTGGGAAAAAAATGTGTTTATCATAATTTTTCCAACCATTTTCGTACACAAAACCATATAAACAAAAAAAACATCTAAATAATAACGGTAGAGTACAATATGACCATGAGCTTTTGTGAAATTTGAACGTACAGCTAAAGTACAATTATTTTCAAATACAGATAAATATATTACTATTATCAAACAAAAAACTTTGATCAAAAATTAATTTACATCGCAGTTATGAATAAAGATTTACCAGAAAATAGTAATACAAGATTGAAAATTCTCTCTAAAAGAAAAAAAAATTGTAATCACGGGGATGATTTTCAGGTAAGTCAATCTGAATTATTTTCGAGTATAGTTATTATCAACAACCTATGGAGTCTGCCGAGAATATACAAATTCAATATAAATAAATAATAGTTAGGTAGAGTGAGGTCTTTTAATACGTCTAGAAAAATATGATAGTTAACCTTTTTAGTAAATTATAAATATTCTGAATATTCTGAGAATTGATTTTACTACAAAAAATGACTGGCACAGAAAGGGAATAAAAACATATCTATGGATATGAGTACGTACGGTTATCTAGATTTTGTAAAATATTAATTTTAGACAAAACTTTTACTTAAATTTTTTTAATTCAACTTTGATAATTAAAGGGCACCACGAAGAATTGAAACATCACAAATGAAGCAACTTATAAATATTTATCATAAAATTCTTTGTTACGCTCAGGACCTAAAAAAATTTAGTTATTATTTATTAGTATTCGTGTTTCTGCGCTTGATTTTTTTAAACAATTTATTTATTAAGTAGTTTTATAACTATTTGTAGGTATGATTCATGAGTTAATTAATGATCATTTTTTTGTTCATCATAGTTGGAGATTAACTTATAAATTTTAAAAAATTTTCAAGGGAAAAAAACTCAGTATATATAAAAATTAATTAAAGTATAATATACAGTGCAGATAATTTAACAATATAAGTACTTCAGCTGCAGTGAAAAAAACCAGCTTCAAATTAAATTCATAAATATTGGTGTTAAAAGTGTATTTATAAAGGTAGGACTAAAGGTTTGTGTTGACTTTTCGGATAAAACGGTATAATGTTTATATATTTATATATACTCTATTAGAATTACAAGAAAGTGCGAATTCCTGCGATATGATAAGTTTTTTAGGTATTTAGTTAATTATTTGGACAAATTATTACGACTACTTATTATTGCTATAGTAAATACGTCGTATAAATAATAGTTTTAATGGTTCATTAAGCAACAAAATAACGGCCAAACATGTATTTAAACATTGTGAAAAAGTTCCGTTTTCCTAAAATGTTCGATCTTTTTACCTACTGATCAAAATAGTATTAATAATATCTATTAAACATAAGCATTTCAACAAAAATATTCGAATCATGTACACTACATGCAACGTTATAACAACGATTGAGGACGAAAATTATACATAGTTTTGCTGCAACAAATGATTATAATAAATGTGAAACCAAAACGTCTTTTTATCATCTTTACTGATACATATATAAAACGGAATATGGTGATAACGTTTTTTTTTTACTAAAATAAATAAAAATATTACAATATTCATATACGTCTCATGTTCAACTAAATATAATATAAAATGTGATATGCACACAGTAAAAAATAAGATAAAATTAAAACTAAGTCAATAAAATTTAAAAAGAAAAAGTTTGGGTAGTACAAGTATAAGTAAATAATAGCTATTATATTTTGTCTCTTCACGTGTTCACGTGTTTTATGGTAGCTTAGTCGATCGTACTATTTGTTTTTTGGATTTATACGCCTATTGCGTTTACTTCAAAATGAAATGGTCTTATCAAAAATCAAACAAATTGTTTGTAACGAAAAATCCTTCTCGGCCTAGGAGATCGTACGCATACACACAGTACACACCCACATTTGCCTGTGGTACACGTATTAACCCTATTATTTACGATAAGATTTAAAGGTACTACAATATAACTCCGATAGTGATATGTGAGATATTAATGAACATTAAAATATAACAGAGCAATTATTGAAGTTAGCCGAGTTTTGCCTGTAATCATTGGCACTGGCACCATTTATTCAATATTTTAATAATTGATTTAAGTCCCTATAGGTCTTGACTGAATAACTAATTTCCGGTAATTTGAGTAGTATTTTGTATTCCAGTCACTTTCAAGTTCCAATTATATTATATTAAAGACTCGGTAGTCTATATATATATATTGTCTATATGTATATTAATGTCTAATATGATATATCGTTTTATTCTCTTTATTGTCTTGGAAGAGCAAGGAAAGCGAATACTTACTTAGCCAAATTCATTACAGAATAGATCTACTGGTTTCTTTCTTATTTTGGTCAATAATACGTTCACATACGTGGTGTATAGGTATAATTAATTAAAGAGTTTCAGAGACCCAGAGATCCAGAGTACAAGTACCAAAATATTTCCAGTTATTTAAAAATATGGAATTGCTAAGAAGAGTAATTTGATGTGAGTTTGTACTAAAGAAATTGATATCTTTTTTTTAAAACTTTCAGTCATTTAAATATTCTTGAAACCACGAAATTTATTCCATAATTTCACTGTACGTTTTTAAAAGTATTTTATATTTTGCGTTTGGTTATAATCATACATACAAATATGAAACACATTGTAAGGGGTGCAAAATGCTGTTTTTTTTTTTTTTTTATCAATTTGTTCTGTACTTTTAAATTTAAATTTACTTTGATGTTTGATGCATTTATTAGTTACATGACTATTTTTGTTAAGCGGAAAGAGTTGGCAATTAATATCCCAGGAAGAATCTTCGCATGAACACGCTGATAGATCGAGCTGCGTTACTCTATCTATTTCTAAAACCAAAATACTATTTCAAAAATATTATGTTTGAAAAAATGTTTATCGAGTGGTCTCGTGAATTCCATAGTAAAATTTCTGCTTTATAGAGAAGAAATTTTATAAGAATGCGATGCGTCGCTGGCCAAACTAATAGCATCAAAACTGCAGAAGAAATGTATCACCAAGTAACTTAGCAGAAAACATGTTTCGTGTTGAGCAATCAACGAGCTTGTGTAAAGTTTTTTTTTTTTTGGACGGATAAAACTATTTTACTAAGCGATCGTTTTGAAAATTTTTAAATTTATTTCCCGAATAACCGTCTGCAAATTCAAATCGTAAACGCACTGTCGGAAAATTCTAAAATCGTTAAAACGAACGCCCCGCAGAACAGGTTTTAAACGTAAAAAAATTTACGCCTGTCTGTTTCCCTTACCAATTTAAATATGTCAGATACGACCATTATAAAGGGAATGGGTATAACTTAAAAAAAAATTTTAACTGAAAAGGTTAAGAGTAGATTGAAACCTAGGAATATTTTGCCCTCATTCAGTTACGATTTTTCTGGGAAATTATTACATCCCTGTGTGATTTTCTTGGGAAATTGTTTTCCCCTTACAGGGAGTATCGATTTCCTAGGATAATCTTGCTGGAGGGTTGAATATATCTAGGATAACTTTACTCACCTCCATCGGTAAAACTATCCGGGGATATACCGATTTTTGTGGGGCACTAGAAAAGTTTTTTTACACGCAGTGTATATCACTTCATTATTTTCAGATTAAACACGTATAAATCATAATAATGTTGTAGACGACTACAGTAGGATGTAGGTAGTGGTTCAGCTAAATTTTCATATAACGTGCCATATTACGTAGTGCTCTAAACTTGTGTATGATATCACGGTGCAGTATCGATTGATGTTATAGTTTCTTTACCGTATAGTATTATTGTATTTTACTCAAATTGTTTGACGGTAACTGTTTTTTATTGCAAACAGTGAAAACACGACGGAAACCACACAATAGATATTTGGCCTACAAACAGCGAGAAGAGGGAACACAAAAAATAATGTCAAACACGCATTACTGTTCATTATTTGACCGTCAACTTATCCGTTTACATTTCTACTGAAAAAAATGCATTCTTCTCACAAACGATTTTCATACAGTCATTAGTTTTCGCTTGGGCATCAAAAACATTGGCAATTCAAATACGTTTATACTAAAAACTATTGTAAATAATATCAATTCTTTTGAATCAATTGATTCAGACATTTAAATATTGACATTTTCTTTCTTTATATCATAAAACAATTATTACATACAGTTTTATAAAAAAATTGATTCTGTTCAGTCATAGAACAAGTTTTACTCCACTCAATAAATGATAGAAATCTCTAAACAGATCAATGAATATTTTTTACCATACCTACGCCATGCGCTCATTTTGATGTTAAAGATAATTTGTTATTATACTACAAAAATATATAATCCGAGTAAAAACAAATAAAAATAAAAATGGAAAAGTTTCAGGGCACTTTTTTTTTTTTTTAAAAGAAATTAATTTTGGATTTATTTAATTTCCCGTTTTTGGATCAAAAAACGAAAAACAATCACAATTTTTAAAAATGATTTAACCAAAAAACCATATGATTTGAATTAGTAATATATCTTTCAGGTATTACATGTAAAGATGAAAGCCATTGTACTACAGAAAAAAAACGTTTTCTAGGAAAAATTCATTGTAAAAAGTAAATCTGTGCTTTCCACAATTCACTCAGAATGTAATAACGTGTATGATATTATATCTAATAAATCTGAAATATTAAAATTTTTTATTAATTTGAAAAGCCTTTTTTTGTGTGGAAACATATAATATTAGGTGTACGTGTTTATAATATTTCTAAATTTCTAATTAATATCCGGTTTAGACAAAAAACTACAGATGTGCGATGATACTGTTGTTTTTATATTTTTATTTTTATTTCATATGAACCTGACTTAGTAAAAAAACTTAAAGCAAAACAAATAAAAACGTACTCTGACAAATTTAACATCAATAAGGGGGTACTGGTTTGGGAAATTAAATGACAATACAATATTTTGTTGTTTCAATTTTAGTTTCTCAAAAACAACAATATTATATAGAAAAAAAAAATTTAATAACATACGTTAATAAAATATATTTGATTGAAATAAAATGTTTTGTTTTAATTTATCTATTACCAATTATTACGTCTGAAAAAAAAAACAAAAATTTGATACAAATTCAATAATCGCAAAATAAATTAAAAGAATTGAAGTACTCTACTATTAATTTCTATTTGAGACAAAAGTCTCATCCAATAAAACAAAAATTTCAAAAAGATGTCCGGCTAACATTGAATGTTAGAAAAATAGGATTTATGCTATAATAGTGATCAAATTTATTAAGGTATTTTTTTAAATTTTTTCACTTTAATTTGGTTTGATTTTAATTTACAATGTTTTTGAACATTTTTTACAGATTTGCCTACTATATTGTTTGAACCTTCTTTATAAATTTCAATACAGATATGTAAAAACATCATACGATTTTTAAATTGAAAAACAACTTTCGAAAACAAAAACACAGTTTAAAAAATATAAATATAACTATACAACAACACTAAAATGACCTTATTAAATCGCGCCAATTGTTTTCTTTAACAATAATATTGTTTAATCTGCTCTGGGCCTTTGCTTATGACAAGCTTGTTTTTTTCTTTAGGAGCAGCAAAAAATACTACGTAGCAATTTGTTTCACCAAGTATCAGGAAAAAGTTTTAAATTCTACTTGTTCAAAATCGATTCATGTAAAAATTCGATAAAATATAAATTATACACAAAATCAAGTGTACATTTGAAAACTTTAAAAAATGATCTTTCAAAAAATAATAATAATTGTTTTACGGTTAAACTCGAAGTACAAATTTAGAATCAGAGAAGACATTATTTGTAGTACAAATAGTGAAATCATATTTTATTAAAAAAATATTATATTATATATTCGCCATAAGTGTGCTACATAATATTATGTTATGCACAGCCATCACTGAGTTTTAATATAAGGTACGATTCATTATTTTTTTGTAAACCATAATGAACGTTTTAATATTCTTACAAAGTTTTCAACACATTCATATTTTGTGAATATAATATATATATATTCAACAAGAAATCATAATAAATAGAAAATTACGTGGATGATATAATTTGAATAATCGAGAAAAAAATACGAATACTGATAACATTAAAGATATTCTATAGTTTTACGATTAAATAGAAATAGATAATATTAATTTAGATACCAAATTCAAATTTAACACCTATATTGAGTATCATTCTTGTAAAATAAAAACTATAAGCAAGACAATTTATAATTAAACAAGTAGCAAATGACAGGCTATGTATATAATTATTTTCGATTTCTCGTGTGTTGGTGCTTTTTTTGAAAACCAAATTGATACTTATAGGTGATTTAAAAAAGCATATGAATCATATTGTTTAGTTGGCTAAAAATGTTTTGACGAGTCAATAAAGATTTCATAATATTGGTCGACAAGAATACGTGTGTCTCCACTGATTCTATCCAGAAAAAAATGTTTTTTACTATACTTACAATGTGAAAACTATAAAATACAATTATCATTTCAAATAATTAACGTTTTGTAAACGAACAATTTTAATACATCGCATATTTTGTTGACAAACAATACGTAATAAGTAGAAATAAAAGTGAACTAATAATAATCATTATTCATCATAATGTACATATTGGGCGTTGAATCATGCGAACGCGAAAACCCTGATTACAAGTTGTTATACTACACGTATAGTCATTTGTCGCAACTTACACGTTTTGAAAATTCGTACACCAAAACATAAAGTGCTTGTGGTCGAAAACGTGACGGGGATGTCAATTTGAGATTCCTATTTCTGCAGTTTGTTCAGTTTCTATCCTCGGTAGCGAATGCCAATGATAATGATGATAACGATACTAATAATATAACAGCAACGTTTTCAAAATATATCAACTAAAATGGGTCACGATATGCGTTTGTATCAAAACTAGTTATAACATGTTAATTTTGATCTCGTGGAATCACGTCATCATCCCCTTGCCAACCACGACGGTTAAGTCGATCCTTGAATTTTTTGACGTTGAAATCTTTTGATCGAAAACAAAAGATCTGTCTCGCTTTTAATCTTATCGTATCATAATCTCAACGGCTACCTACTACAATAAATTGAATATATTATAACTGTTGTTATCAGTGGCTTCGGAAATTCGATAATTTTATTAACAACATCCAATTTTCGCCAAATCGTAATACTGATTATATTTAAGAAAGACTGAACGATTATACGCGTAAGATGTTGAATAACTCCGTTCTGTCTATACGATATACATTTTTGTAAAACGTTTGACGTTTAAAATTATTCACACCTTCCTAATTAAATAACTATATTAAACAACTTAATATTATGTTAATTTATAAATCTTTGGAAAATCGCTTTTTTTTTTTTTTTTGAAAAATTATATAAAAACTTATATTTACTTGACTGTGAACAAAAAAAATACCGAAACATATAAGAATAGTAGTGACTCATATTTTATACAGCTTAGTTACCGGGAAAAACATTAACTTGTAATCACAAGCACAACATTTTATTTTTTATTTTTTTATAAGCATACCACCAACGTTAAATAACTCTAGGGTAAAACAAATTGAACTCTTCGAGGCCATAAAAACTAACATCACGGCGAGTCGGGTTTCAAAAAAAAGATAAGGGTTTATTATCATAATATAATATTAAAACGTATTCTACACGACAATGTGTACAGCTCCTCTTAAGATCTTGTTGCCGGTTGTCGAGTGACAGATGTGTTTACCCACTATCCATCCCGTGCACGCTAATTGTGCTAAAAGGTTAAACACGAGTGAACAAGCCATTAACGGTGCGGTGGTGGCTTCAATCTCGAAACACCGCCATAATATTGAGTTTTTATGGAATTTTTAAAGTACTAAATGTATTATAATAGTTATTATTGTTTGCAATGGTAAAACGAATGCGTCTCGACAAGTAAACCTATAGACTTACTAGCTGCATCAGCTCTATCATACTTTTTTGCATTCCAAACTAGAAAAACGAAAGGTTATAATAAAATGCAAAAGTGTAACGGATGAAAAAATCAAAGAACATAAGAGTTGAAAGGAAATATAACGAGAATAAAAACAAAAGTTAAAAAAATAACATGGATCAATTTTTAAGCGCACATAATAGTTTTTTACGAATTTTAGAAGATGAAGAGATATTGGGAAAAAGTAGTTGGTAGGTACTGATTAGTTTTGGTTGAGTCACTGCGTTTAATATGTGGACCAGAGTTCAAGTTTTTTTTTTTTTTTTTATTTAAAAGTTAAATGATATCAATAATTTACAATTTTAAACTTAGACTCGTTTACAATTTAAAACATTTTATCGAGGTGAATACGTGAATGTATTATTATTTGCACCTTAGACATTCAAACGTAGTATAGCTATAAAAAGGTAGTACACGCGATGTAAATATGACACCAATTTGGTGTAGTAACGCGTATACTAAAATGTTATCATTTACTATTGAATTCAGTGTTTTCACTGCAATATTACGATTGAATGTTCATCGTCAATCCAACACTATAGTTCAGTTAATCAATAATATTTTAAAATAACGCCTAGCTTATTTGAAAGTTTTTTAATAAGTCTCTATATTAAATTGAGTAAAAAATAAAAATACTTATTGTTTTTATACTCGAACACAAGTCAAAGTGTCATCATGATTTTATTAGGGATAGGAGCATTCTGGACCAAAATAATATTACGTTAACTCTTTTTTTCGTTCTTAATGTTTTAGCTTCAAATCTTAATATCAGAATGATTCCACAATATCTTTAGAACACATTTTTTCTCAAGTGTTTCCGTTAAAATATGGAAAAAAATATTGATCTGCAATTGCCTACCTATTGTCCGGAATCGTTGAGTAAAATCTGGGGTTTCTAAGGGGAAGAGAGTTACGTATTCTTAAAATACAATAATTCTTGCTAAGTAGCATTAACAAAAATAATATTCTCTTTTCGGTGTCTTACCGTTGTAGTATTGTACTCAATTACTCGGTGTTCCATTATAGTTTGTTGGATTTATTCTATAAATTTTTATTCTAAACATAATGATTAGCTATGATAAGTTTTATTCAATATGTTTGGAACCTTAAACTTGATTTGAAAACACTATATTGTATATTTATTTTACCTATAATTTATCATAGTGTTGTTGTCGTAAACTATTGTTTGTCGCTGTGTACGACCTTTACCGTAAATTTAGTG
Source organism: Hormaphis cornu (assembly GCA_017140985.1). Taxonomy (NCBI): domain Eukaryota; kingdom Metazoa; phylum Arthropoda; class Insecta; order Hemiptera; family Hormaphididae; genus Hormaphis; species Hormaphis cornu. The sequence goes on along the minus strand of CM029357.1, from coordinate 37,104,811 downwards.
GTTCCACTTTGAATTGTAACGTCAACAAAATACTTTACTTGAGTGTATTTTTGTACTGAGGAAGTGGTTAGGAAACAATAACAGTGCGCCATCGCCCATCATAGACAAAGGACAATATTATATTCATCTATCGTGCTTTTTAGGTACTCATAAAGTAAATTTTTACTAAAAAAAAACTAGGCCAATATTATGAATAAAATGGACTCCACAAATAGTATACCTGATCTCAAGACTTCCATTTAGAATTGTAGACTATTATTTCTAGTTAAGATTGTATCTTTTCGATGCATCTATGTTGGAAGCAAGATGAAAAAGCCGGAATCACTCAAATTCACTTGGGTAGTTTGACGGAACGTAGTGACTACGCTTTGGGTGGGTCACTGGTTTGGAAGTTGTAGTGCAAACGTATTATTTAAAATCTAAAAATAATGATAAACCATTTAAAAATTAAAATTAAAAAAAAATCTTTCAAATAAAATATATTTAACAACCAGAGTCCAAACTTTTTTGCGGTAAATTTTTCGCCGTAAAATTCCATCAGAGACCTATCAAAAAAGTAACTGACTTTGAGAATCGGAACACTCCTGCACGAAAACGTCATCACATATCTAAAACTTTTGGCCATAAAATTCTCAATTTTTTTTTTTTTTGGTTTTCTGAGTCGACTCGAAAAAGTAGCAAAATTTCAACATAACAAAGTACCACCGGAGTGAATGGACTCGATAGAAAATTTGCTTTTGAGCATTCTCCCGATCCAAAAAAGCGTTTAAAGAAATAAAAACACAATACATATTTTAAAAGTAGAGATTCGGTTACGTTGTGGAACCTTCGAAAATCGTACATTATTCGTAACACGATGCGAATTTTCGTAGATGATTTTTTAATGTCGGTTCACACATCGTGTATAGCTTATATTATATTGTTATTGTTGGTAGTAGCCGACGCACCGCCGCCGTTTTTTGCGGGCGGCCACCTGTTGTTGTTATTGTTGTTGTTTTCCTTTCCCGAACCTCTTCGTTGCCCGTCCGCCATCGTCAGCTCGTTACGTTGACGAGGTGTTGTTTTGTGGTAGGTGATAAAAAAACAGACTAGGCGTGAGATCATGCCGCATTAATTACTTGTTAAAAAGTCGATGCGATTAGGTAACACGAAAAGTTAAGTGTGTCGGTTTTGTCTATAATGTTATAACGCTATAATTCAAATTATAACTCAAATTACGTCCCGGCGTCCCGAAAAAATTTCTCGGGACACGGATTTGAAGTTTTGTACTACAATGTCCCAGATCACAATACTAATCACATAAATTTGTTTCCTTTCCTCAGTTTTATTCCAAAAATTTAAACACAAATAATCAACTATTATCACGTTAGGTTAGGTATTTTAATAATAAAAAATCACGTCATATTTTAGTAAACAGTTTGCGAACGTCCGTTCGTAGTAATTATCGTTGGTGCGTTGACGTTCGGACAATTATTATTGTCTCTCGTATTGACTGCAGGCAATCAACTGCGTCAGACGCTTTTGTGTCAATTTTTTTTTTTTTAGCACTTATTAATCATTCAAAACTCAACAAGTTTAATTCACTGTAGCAAAAGCGAGTAAAAGTTAGTAGTTAATTTTAGAAATGGTAACAATAGTTTTAGTGGCCCGGATTTATTAAAATCCGATCTGGCCACCCTACTCTTATTACGTATATATCCATTGAATTTTAATATTGCACATAACATTTTTAAATGCATAATCTTATCAACTTTGAGCATAAAATACTATTTTAAAATCTTCGTGGTCAAGATTCGAAGTAATAATGCCCGTTGCCTACTTAAAAAAATACTCAGTACAGTTTTCTCAATTACACGTCTCTTAATTAACTACAGCTAACTCATATTTTAGGAACGTTTAGTGTTAACTATGGTTTATTTATTTGTACAAATAATTTTAAGATAATTAAATAGTGTTTTCAGTAATCCATTAGTTTTTCAAACAACAGCGTGCAAAATTCGACAAAAAATATATAAATTATACATGTATTTTTCCTTTTAAAACAGATTCGGTTAGTAATTAAGTGTGGTTTATGCGTTGAAAAATCATACCTGAACAAACAACGGCACTATATATCAACGTTGAGAACTTATGTTTCACCAACACGCTTCGATTAAAAACAAGTTAAAAAATTTCAAAATTCCAATTTTAATTTAGCTTTAAGATTTGGATAAATTTTGAAATATTTTAAAATTGGTGGTTATTTTTCATAAACAATTTCAAATATAAATAAATGTTAACTATTAAGTTGAAAACGTAGTTTCACTAAAATCAAATGCAAAATGTTGATTTCACACTTTAATTTTTTTGTTTTTCGATTAATAGCGATAAGATTTCACAACGAAAAATATTAAATATTTCAACAACGTTTTTTTCAGCTAGACACAATGTTGTTTTTTGGGCTTGGTGTTTAGGAAAACCTACATGAAATGTCGATATGCAGCAGTAAATTAGAGTCGTTTGATGTTCATACAATTCTTCTTAGTATGCAATGATCTATACAAAAGTTATTTTCTCTAACTAATATCTAAATGTATTCTCAATTGATATAGTAGCGTTCAACCGTTCATCTATAACGTTATGTTTTAATTATTCATTTAAAAATCTTTAAATCTTTTATAAATTATAACTAGTGCTCGTAATTAAAAAAACGTTGAGTTTAAACATTATGCGAAGTATATCACATAACATTTATTTAAAAATATAATACAAAACACATTATATCCATATACGTCTTCATTATTATGACAGCTCACTAGGCACGTTTTGCAGATTTCTTTTAATTTTACGTTTTATACGTCCCGAAAACGTCACTAACTTTTCAAAACTATTTTCGTCTTTAATCAACTGATCGTCGACGAAAAGGATCGACAAACCGCCCGCTCAGATTCAGCTTTTGCGCACCTCTCCTCGAAGCGCGTTCCGAAATAACCTTTTTTTTTTCATTTTTGAGATCAAAACGTACGGATCGTCATTAGATCGTCGTGTTCTAAGATTTCGTAGTCGAATTTCCGGGCGTACGAATAAAAACAATAAAAACTCGAAAAGGTCATATTACCCTGGGTGGTGAGAAAAAATAAAATGTTTTCGGAATGAAACCGTTTTTTCTGTTGATGGAGAAACGATAAAAGTCGCGAGCCGCGTTTTCGACTCTGAATTCGGTGGGTTAGTAGTTCTCTTGCGATCGCAGCTCTCGAATATTCGCTCATCGCCACGTCGTGATTTTCGTATCGAGCACGGGTATCGGGCTTACACGGCTAGGTAGAGGCATAACCTAGCGCGTACGCCGCTATGCTTGTGTACACGATATAACGTCGTTGTGCTATGTACTCAGCTGGTGAGCCCGTGCAATTTTATCCTGTTGTACACGCGGTCAATATATGGCGTGTTTTTGTGTCGTCGATCGAATCGGCGATTACCACGTATAATGTCGTATGGAAACGATTTTACAATAGATTAGACTCGAGCTCGGGACGAGGAAAAAAAAACCGGCCGCACACATCTCCGAAACTCCGCAACGACGACGGCCACATTCTCGCCTGGCGCACGCTTTACTCGCGGCGGACAATCCGACGCCGTGGCATCAAAACGCAAACGAGTATTAATGCGTTTTTGTCGGGGAAAAAAAAGCCACATTCAGTGTCAACTCGGGCGATAACATGTGCTCTAACATTAACCGCGTTACGATCGACTATAACATATTATTAGAATATTCCTAAAGAAGTTTTATCGCCCTGTACAAATTACAACATGAATGGGTGGTAATATTTAACGGTTCTATACAGATCTACGGCTAAACACTCTTCTTGTTCGTTTGACATTTAATGCGAAATGTTTTTTTCGCGAAACTTTTCCACTCTGTGAAAATTATTTCAACTGCGTGAAACACGCGTTGAAGTCATGCTCCCCGACTATTTTTACCGTTTCTTTTACTCATTCGGACATTTTTTTTTAAAACAACACGCGTAATAAATCCAGAACTTTGTTAACCGCAGCCGTCATCAAAAATACTTTAAACGATATTGAAATATAACACAGAAATAAGTTTTTTATTAAAAGCCGAATCACGAAGTGAGCAGTTTGCTGTATATTTTTCAATAATTGAACGTATCTTTTTATATTGGTATTGCGAGAAACCCGGAAATACTTTCGTAATTCCTTATAATAATCAGATATCAGTTAGTTTTTTATAAAAAATTGTCCACGCAATTCCATGTCGGTAAAATTCGGTAAATCCTATTATTTTCAATTACCTTCCACTCTACAACTGATCAATCACCAACCCCTCATTTGGGTATTTTACCGATTTTACCCATACTTTTGTGTGTCGAGACGTCAAATTTGCACCAATACGAATTTACGTGCTATTCATTTGTAAATGGAACAGGATAGAAATTTTGTACTCCACATTAATTATCTAAAATGATAATAATTGTATAGTTTTTTTTTTTAATAATAAAAGATTATTCACGCGTTTATCATATAAATTTAAAACATACGACTATTTCAATTACCTATCCCTCCGCGATCAAATGTCACTACTTCGTTTGGACTTTTTTATCGATAATTACCGTTATTTTATAATTTGAGACCACAAATTCGCACTTCACGTGGTTTGATACACCGTCGAATCATTCTTAAATGAATTAATCAAAAATAGCAAGTATTAAAACGTAAATAACATATTCGTGTCAGTATTACACGCGAGAATCTAACACTACGTTTCTCTAAAGGCCTAAATATATCAAAACTAGCTGTCCCGACCCGGCGTTGCCCGGGATTTAGTCGGTTAAAGCTTAGTAAATTAATTCCATATAGCGGACCATATAGTTTCCATATAGTTAACGCATGCTTTTAGTTCCTTGCTGGCTACACGGCCCTCCTTACAAATTACTCAGAACTTTTTGTGCTAGAAACCTTCCCAGACCTTTAAGGAATGTATTACAAAAGAATTCATCAAAATCGGTCAAACGGTTTTCGAGATCATAGGGAACATACAAACATACTTTCATTTTTATATATATAGATAAAAAATAATATAAAATAAATTTACTTTAAAAAAATACAGTAATAAATGCATACTTTACTTTAGTATTAGTGTTGAAATAAAATTTTAAATTAAAAAATTTTAAATAATTAGAATATCAATTTAAAAATTATAATTATTGTTCAAGATATGAAAAATGAATGAGAAACTTGACCGTGGCGAGTCTTAAAAATTTTGGGAATTTTAGGGATAACGGTGGAAGGAACGAGTCTCATATCGTCTCCTAAAGTTGTTTTTGTGAGTGGCGTTTCTTCGTTTTAATACTCGTGAGCGCACCGAATCGGCATGTTCACGTGGCTAGGACGTTGAAAACTGAAAGAGCACTTCAACAGCCTTGGTCAATAGTCGAGGGCGTTCATTGTGAAGACTCCCCCAAAAGCTATTGAGCGAGACTGCTTTTAAATTTTAGCTGAAGCGTTTGTTCGTTATTTAGTTTTACAACGTCCCGTTATACCTCATCTGTTTGTACCGAGGAAATAAGTTGGTGGCGAGCCCAGTCATATTATATTGTTTCATGCTCAAATCTGGGAAATGATATTTAAATGCAATTTTTGAGGCCTGTACCTAAGTAACTTCTTATCAGAACGGCAGGATTGAAGTTTTCCTGGTCTGTGAGCAGTGGAAATATACCTAGCTGTGTTCCTTTAATCCATGTTTGCACACCACACGGAGATTTTTTCTTGGAAAGTCTATCAGCGGAAGTTAATAGATTTTCTGACGGCCATTGCAAATCAAAAATAACCGTGTTAATCAGTGGCGATAATACGTTTTTATTTGAAAAAGTTCTCATATTTTCATTCTTTTCCCAGAGGATGTCGTATCACACCCTTACACTGGATCCGTGTCACCCGAGTGTGACGGTTCATTCTGGTTGGAAACCACCGTTATCTAAGGCATACACCGATTAACCACGTTAATGCGAATTAAATTAAAAATATACAGGTCAAAATACAGAATGTACCTAAAGTCCATCTCCCAGAAACTGATGTTTGGTTAACATCTCAGCCAACATTGGCGACAATTTCTTTCCAAAGCTTTCGGTTTTCTGCTAATTATCGAATGGTTTCTTCCAGGGGACAGCCACATATGGAGTGCTGCCACCACACTGTACTCAACGGAATACCAGAAAGTGGATGAATTCACATTTTTAAGAGCAATTGTACAAGCAGATGGCAGATCGTCCAGGGGGATCATGTGTCGTGTTTTACTCAGAAGAGATAAGCAGGCTAATACCAATTCGAAATGATAACCATATTTCCAGAAACAGCGAATTTCGGTTGTTTAATGCGTTCACAGTGATGCTGTAATATGGATGATACGTTCTTTTCCACGGAATGTATAGATAACAATAAAAAAAATTGTTGTTTAAAAATCTTTTATACAGGTAATATCACAACCCCTTTTCAGGAATTTCTTATAGGTACTCTCACGATACTCTTTGAGCTTATAATGTTAATACTGTTATTCAGATGAACATTAAATACACACACGATGTAGTATAGGTGCGTGGCTATTAGTCCCTACGAGTCCCAATCGAGCGCCCTCTTTTGTCTGCGCCAACAACGGGCCATTGTGTCCGCCGCGTTCCCTGGGTCGCGTTAATTACCGTTCCTCTAATAATAATTTATCGTCCACGCATCGAACTACACTGTTTTATATTATTATTATTATTACTATTAAATCTCGACAGCCTCTTTGGTCGCAGTGTGGCGCACGGTCGTCGAGCTGAAAATGAAAAAAAAAAACAATTCTCATTTACGCGATACGCATCTCGAGCACAATATTCGGTTCGAACGCTTCACGGTAATATAATAATAACTATAACAACGTCGATTCGTTTTGGAGGGAAAAACATAATCATGTTTAGCGCACAATGAAGCTCAAGCTGAGGCCTATACGTCTTTGGCTATGCGTACCTACACGCGTAGATTGGAATCACCGCGGTCATTGTTGTCTGTCGTGTATCGCAGTGTCGAGATTCGGGGGGGTTGGGAACGAGCGTAATAATATGAATATATTATTGTTATTATTATATTATGGTTAAAAATAATAATCGTAAAAAAACAAAACAAAAAGGATTTGAAATCTCGCGAGCCACCTGACACTATCGGTCTTTTGTGCGAGCCCTTTAAACGGTATTCTCGTGGTCATAAATCAAATTCACGGCGTGCCCATTGTGATGTAACGTTATACCTGTATACCGCGCATATTTTCAGTGTATTCTGGGACATAGAAATTTGAAACAATCGATATTCAACCGCGGTCATCATCACTACGGTATAAAATATTACAATAACGACGATAACGCGTCGTCTCGTGTAACGTTTTCGACCAAAAATCTAATTTTCATCAGCCAACCGTTCGGTATTTGAAACAATACTGAACAAAAAAGGAAGTCACTACGAAATCTGCGAGAAAAGTTTTTATACATACTACTAAAAGTATACTACCTGCACCTGGTCAGATTTTGAAACCGTTTGCAAAATAGTCGTATGTTGAAAAAATTTAAATTAAAAAAAAATGGTACGCAAAACGTTTTCAGACTTACCGGTGTGTTGGAAAATGAAAAAGAAAATGTTTAAAAATTAAAATATCGACATCAAACGTGGAGGTGAATTTTTAAAAACAATTCATTATCATGCTAACAAAACATAATATTTAGTAATTTTAAAAAATAATATAAAACGATGTATTGTTTAAGAAAACAAATTATTGAACGCGTAAAGTCTCTTAAGTTCACTTTTTTATTTTCGATGTTTATGACACGTTATCCATCTCTAGGATTACAGACTAGTTTCTAGACTTATTTTAATGTATTCTTTGACACCAAAACTCAGTAACTGTGTCAGTGTAATGCATCAACTGGTTGATTGTGATCAAATAGAATTCGATGGATGCTAAATTTTATTTCTACATAAAACAGGAAACAGCATATTTTTGTACTCAATATTACTTTATCGTGTGTAAAAAAAAATAGTTTTACTATCGTTTTATAGGTTTATGTTTTTTCCCTTAAAAATAAATTGCATTTAAATTAAATTTTTACTAACCAGCTATTTTATTCAAAATTCGTCAGTAAATCATACCGTTTACCGTCTTTGTCAGAAAATATTTATAGATAATGAACTACGTTATATAATGCCATTTATGATAACCGAAAATTCGTATGTTTTAATCTAAAAATAATTTGGAGAGGTGAACTCATTTGATCATTGCATACCTGTGAGTTATAAATATTATATAACTCTCAAAAATCTAAAAGAACGTGATTAAGTATGTTTATTCAATAATGTCTAAAAATAAAGTAGCATTTTAAGAACAATAATCACAAAATTTCTGGATTTTTGCTCAAATACACACTATATTAAAAGATAAAAATATTTAGAAAACAAATTTTCTACTTTTTCCGTATTCTGCGTGTTTACTCTGAAACACCAATTTTGTAAAATGTTAACTCAAAAAACATAAAAATAATGATACTATTGATCGTCTGATAGCCGAATAGTTGTTGGCAGAAAACAATACGAATTTCAATATAACTGTGAAAAATTGAATCTAAATGGGAATAGTACAAACAATACACAAAATTACCCCTAACATAAAATAAAACACCATCTTTACTGTGTTTCTTAAAATCAACCAAATTTCACCATTCCAAAAACCTAACATTTTTAAATCAAACAAAATATATACCCACGTACCGAAAAGTTATTTTTATTATAACACCGAGTTGTTTACATATTTTTTCGTTTAAAAATAATAATATTTTTGAAATAAATCGTCATTTTCTATAACGTTAGTTCAAGTATTATAAGAAACGAAGGTTTTTCATAGCGTTATACCAATCTAGATTTTTTAATTATTTGTTTAGAACATTCACGATAAACTCCTTTAAATTTTGACCTTTTCAATACTGTTACTGCTCCCAGCGGTGTTCAAAGCGTTTGTTTTCTGGAGAATTATTCTGTTTGTGACAACGTAATTTTATGTCCTATATACTGTTTCGGATATTATTACAATCCGTTTGGTTACTTTTTTTTCAAAACTCGATCCAAACAGGTTATTGTCTTCTCAGATTCGCACTGGAACCGGTATGATCGTAACTGGCCGTGTGGTCTTGCTTTCTTGGAAAAAAAAAATAATAATAATAACACGCAAACTTCTAATAAATTGTCGTGACTTAACGCCTTGTCAAGCGCCGACGACGTTCTTTTTGAAGGTCCCCGTATAGAGAAAAACTATCCAATAAATTTCCGCTCGCGCCATCTGTTCATATCAGTTTCTAAATATCAATGGGCCGGGTACGTATTATTATTGTCCAATGCATACGTAATGTAAAATACCTGAAAAAACACACTTCGCAATACACCACGAAATTCTTAGTTCAAATCGAAAAGTGGAATGTTTTTCATAAAATACGTGAACAGCTATGCCGCGTTGATGTTATCTTGTAATAAAAACTAGGATTCGCTGCATGTTAAGATCTTGGGAAACAGTTATATAGTATTTTTTTTTTCTTAACCATTCCCCTTAAATAGACCCGAGGACCGACGAGAAAATGTAGTTTATAGATTGATAGATGTCGGAGAAATATTTTGTAAAAATATTTTCGAACGTTTAATTTTAATGTTTGAAGGTGAGAAGACCGGCAAAATTTGCTGAATTACCTATATGAATCGCGTATCATATTATAATATGAAATTAAAATTTATAGTCAATTATATATTTATATTTTTAAACTTCATTGCAGACGACGTTTCTTTTTTATGAAAACCAAAATCGTGCCAAACGTAATTTTTCCAAATTTTGATATATATCGATTATATCTGTAGCTATGAAACATAATATCTGTAGCTATGAAACATAATGTACAACATGCTGTATAAAGTAGAAGAAACTCGGTTTTGAGCTTATTCAAAGTTATTTAGATAGGAAACGCACACAAATTGTATCTAACATTTATCAAGATATTATATTTTACAAAACGTGTTGTACACGGCGTGGCTCGTAAACTGTGCCACCACACTTTAATTGTAAAGTATATACTGCAAGTTAAAACTTTTTTCACCAGAACCGTATTTAATTTATTTTCATCGATGTACGAGGTTTTTTTTTATTGCAATCGTATATTTTTTCAGGAAAGCCGTCTTTATAAAGTTTGACAAGCCACGCTTTTCGTCGTGGCCATAACAATTATTATTATTATATCCGTCTGAAATAATCGCCAAGGCAACGGAATTAAACGAATTTTTTTAATGTCGGCTTACTTAATTATTCATCTTAGCAGTCGAAATTTTAAAACAAAGAGCAGACCATTAAAAAAAAGTGCTAAAAAGTAAAACAGTAAAATTGATTCACTTCAGTTCTTAACGTCTTATTATTCTTTACGCTTATAACATAAATAAATTTATTTTTAGTCTAAAATATTGATTAGCCCTTACAAACTTTAAAACAACGTGTGCGCACCATAATAATTGAAAAATTTACTCCTTAATGTCAAAACGATTCCAAAACCCACAAAAATATTATATTTAATCATTTCTAGAGAAACGTTTTCTGTGTATTTAATATTGAATTAAAAATCATCGGGGATTCCTCAAGATGGCCATTTATCGCCTATTTTATTTATTTTATTCATAAACAATACATCAAAAGTTTTAAATAAATGTCACTTCTTATTTTTTGCTGATGACCTAAAACTCTGTTCCCATATGTCTTCAATTAGTCACTGTTTATATCTTCAAGATAAATTAAATATCTTATACAATTGGTACCAGGATTGGGAAATGAACTTAAATATTAATAAGTGCTAATTCGATGTGTTTCTTCAGGTCTCACGAACATATTCATTTTACTTATTGTATAAACAATAATGAACTGAACTCAGTCACTTCTATTCAAGACCTAGGTATAACCTTAACCCATTGGTAATTTAAGTGTTCAGGATCATATAGAATGTATAATAAAATAATCACTCCGTGTATAAGGCTTTGTTAAACGTCATTCATCTGATTTTGGGAATTTGGATTCACTTAAGTTGCTTTATTTCGCTTTAGTTAGATATATCCTAGAGTATGGATCTCCTATTTGGAGTCTTTATACTAATTCCAACATTGAGATTGATGAAGGGGTTCAGAACCGATTTTTATGGTTCGCTGCATATAAATTCAACTTAACCATTAACCGGCTTGACTACACGTCAGTAAGATCCTTTCTAAACCTTTCCTCTCTAATCTCCAGAAAAGATATAGCCAATATTTATTTTTTATATAAATTAATCAATAATCATACAGGTATCGATACTTCTTACCTATTAGAACGCATTCCATTTAACATCCCAACTTATAATAATCAAACCATTCCCATGTTCTACTTACCATTACACATCACAACTACTTAAAGATCTCTCTTATTATTAGAGTCATGGCTTTGTGCAATAAACTTGCACCTAATGTTGATTATTTCTTTACTCCGTTAGTCTCTATTCTTAAAGTATAACTTACTAATAATGTATAATATTTTTCTTTTACAATTGTTTCAGTCTATATTCTAATAATCTAGCCTATAATTATTAAGAGCTTATGTTTATTGTGTCTATTTCTATATTAATGTGTTACGTTGACTTATATTTATAACCTGTTATATTGGGAACTTGGCCCGTTTTATTCACTTGAATAAACTATTATTACTATTAAAAATAAAATTATTAAGTACCTAATGATTAATAATGAATTCATTTGGATTTACTTAAAGTTAAAAAACTTAAGAGGAAGTAACACGGAGGATCGGACGGATAGCAAATTGTTACAGTGACTACGGTGACTGCAAGTAGATCATTGTTTTTTTTTTTTTTAAATAATAAATAACAATTCTGAATAGAACTGAATTTTATAAAAAACATTAAGTATAGTTTTTTGATCGTTATAATTTCAATTGAATCTACAAATCACATTAAAACGATATTATAACTGTAGTATAAACGTAACAACTAATTCAGTAAAAAATGAATTTACTAGAATTAATTATTCAGATGTATTACTAAGAATATTGAAATTGATAAAAATAGTCGATATTTTTCGAAATTTTAAATTTAACCGACTCAAAAAATTATTTAAACCTTATAACCAAACTATAACACCACAAAAAATATAAAAATGTATCTTCTGAGGACGTAACTAAAAATTGTGTCAACATTTCAAAATTTTCTAGATATCTAAAAACATTTATCTTATAAGCATAGCGTGAACGTACCCAATCATTCGGGCAAATATTTAAGAAGTAATCAGACATTGTATCGATTGTATTTAATCCTGTGTAAATTTAATAAAATTGTATGTCATTATACTAAATGATCATCAGATCAACAATTCTCGAACACTCTTAATGTACACTTTCAAAAACAAATATGAATGGATATTTTCAATGTTGATGGACGATGGTTTCTTACAGTACTTTTTGCTTTACACGGCCAATACGATCAAATTACACGAGCTTCCATATTATCGATGTATGATTGTAAAAAAAATTATGCTTAGCGCATTTTATGGGTTTTCTTATAGTGATTCAATACAAAAGTTTTTATTGCACAAAAACGACAACAAAACTATAAGCTATCAAAAATTTTAATATTTGACAAAAACAAAATAGCTCAAAAATAGACAGAAGAAAATAAAATTTTAAACATACTTTTTATACAATATTTGAAGTTTTCTCATTTGTTCAATGATTAATTAGTAAGTAATATCAAAACAACGAGATTGATGATGATAAAAACACGTATTTTATGGTTGTTTTATGTTTAAATTGTTGTATACAAAATTTAAGGGTAACAATATTTGAAAAATTTTAGATACAAATGGAATTTTCTCTTTAAATATTTGGTATATAAGTAACCAGTGCAAATATTAAATATGTAGTATAAGTTTTAGCGAATTTGAACGGCAACAAAAATTGGAAATTTCAAAATATTATAATTTTAAATTAAAAATTGTCAAATTATTTTTTAATTTTTATTAATTCTATGTTTAATAATTTAAAAATGTTTATTGAATATTGTAGGCTATTTCAGTTATAATTTTGGACGCTATGATCAAATAATAAAATCTATTCCATAAAAAATACATTGGCTATATTTTAGTTTTTATTTTGTTTGTCAACTATGTACTAATATGTTTTAAGTATTGAAAACGTAGCAAAATTTAGTTTTATAATAAAATAATAAGGATACAACAAAGAGTTGCAGAAAATATGACTAGACATATTGAGATTATTGTATTTTCCTATAGGAGTAAAAACAGACATTCTGTTTTGCCAATAGACTTTGTGCTACGATAAGATTTTTAAAGTTAGGTTCCGAAATAATCTAAAATAAAACAAAAGCTAATTAATCAACCAGAAAAATTAACATCAATATAAATTTTTTTAAATATTGTATTCTATAATTAAGTTATAATAAATATACATTATGCTTGTTATGAACTATGCTTGGACTCTTTGAACGGTGGTAACAGTGTTGAAAAAACATTTTTGTATTGGGTAACGATCAATATTTATTCTTATTTTCGACGCTTACTTGATAAATCGATCCTCAAATAGTTATGCAATTTGTTAAATTTTTCAAAGATGGAAAATAAATAAAAAAATTTTTCTATAGTTCAACAAAAAAACAGGAGAGATAAAATTTTCATTTTTCTCCGCATTTAAAGCGATCTAAACTAAATTGTTTTGATTCAGAAGTATTGAGAATAGGTACGGCTTTTCTACTTGAAACTCTGGAGTGTGCTCAGAATATTCTGTAGACATTGGAAAAGCTTTGTACGCTTTACTCTTGTACGAAGTTGGTGATCATTATTTCTTTCTACACGCAATGAAAATTTTCTAGGCACATCTTTTGGATGACGAAAACTTGAGTATCTGCTCATTTTAAAAGTTTATAGTTCGTGTACTTTTAGATGGAAGAAATATTATATAATAACAATCGCGATAATAATGTTGAATTGATAAAAGTATTTTTGAAAAATTTTCATGCAAGTAATAATTTGTTGTTCTATTTACAATTTATAAATATCATTCTCGTTAACTGGTTTGAAAATGAAAATAATTAATTAACCTAATTTTTAAACGAACAACGAAAAAACATAATGGGCACTCTTGATTAAAATGTATGTATCTTATGTGTGTTATAGGTCTTTTTAAAAAAAAATATTTTTTTTTCTGTATTAAACATGGAAAATAATAGTATTAATATTGCACAAGATATAACACATGACATAGATTCAAAAAGAATAACTTTAAATTCAAACACAATCATTTACCGTTGATTGCAAATATTTAAGTAAAAATACACTCAAAATTACAAATTGATAAAGAACAAATACTTTACTTATATTTTGTGATACTTTAAACATTTAGTATCGAAATTTGCAATATTTCCATTACCCGCATAAATTTGTTGAGACGCTAACCACACGTCTAACCAAGATTTAAAAAAAAATTGTTTTTTTGAAATTTTCTAGAGAATTAAACCAAGAACTTAACCAGATAATTAATCTTGGTAAACACTAAAATTGTTGTACATAGCGTACCCGGACAAAATAATATTCAATTGAAATGCAAGAAAGTTTTATAAAACCTAAAATTTTTTCAGAAATAGTTTTATTAAAAAAAAAAAAAACATTAACTAATCCAACATTAAGGTGTATGATACCTAAGCGTGACAAATGGATACATCTATAATTTTCTACCTTGAGTACTGAATTTAATTAAAATTTTCTCTTTTAATCTTAATGGTTAAAGTTTTTAAAATGATTTTAAAAATCATAACTAACGAGTTTTAAATACCTATGTCAAAAAAAAAAAGACGAAGGAAACAGAAATTCAGAAATTGAATCCGTTCAGTTCTTATATTGTTTACAAAAAAAAGAGTGTTCGTCAACTAAACCGTTTTTTTTTTCTTTTATACAAATCCGTGCGAGGAACTCGTTCCATTTAGAATTGGTTCCTTCAATAAGACTGATATTTACTATTAATAACTCGTTTAATGTTTTAATAGTTATTAGAAACCTGCGCACAGGCGCGGGCCTAAAGACGTTTGGCCGAAACAGGGCGTTGGATTAAAATATTAAAAGCATCGTATTAAACGCAATCATCAAGCGTGTTACAAAAATTTAAATTAGATTTTCGCCAGTTGTGACACACTATTTTTGTTCTTTTTGCGTGTGTATAATACGAACAATTCACGATATTAAATAATTATTTTTGTGCAGAACTCGTTAGACTAGATGGGTAAATCGCTCAGAATCGTTTTTTTCTTTTTCGAATCCGATGATTTATCGCGGCTTCATTAGGCAATACGGACAAACCGCTACTTCGAAACCAACGACACGCCCGAACCGTAGCCGCTACCGCGCACCCTCACCGTTCTTGTTTCGTTTTTACACCGCAACGACGAAATCCTGTTAGTTGTTGTGAACTTTTCGTCGTGTTTTTTTTTAATTCGATAGTTTCCCATTGGTGTTTTCTACGAGATCCGCGCCTGTTTACACGCTCGTTCACGAATGCGTTTTTGGCGCATTTCAAAAACGGACCTTTACCGTATTGGAGGCACGGCGAACTTTTGCACTTTGTGAAACTCTCGACGGCGTTCGGTTATTACAATAAAACATAGTGTGATATTAATATACATATAATATATTCTTCGGCGCCGTCCGACCGCCGTAGCTGCAGCAATTTGCATGCACGTCCGGACGGCGGCGCGTGATGGATAATGGTAAAAGCGGTGCGAATATTATTATTATACGTGCTTAACGCCATGAGGTGTATAGTAGTCGTATAATGGTGTGACACGAAAATAATAATGATGATGATGATGATGATGGTGATAATAATAAACAGCGGTGAACGTTTTAAGTTATAACACTCAGCTTCCCGTGGTTACGTGCGGTATTGTGGTCGTCGGTGTTGGTTAAAAAAAACACATTTTAAATGTATTTTAATCAGTGGCGCCGGAGCAGAGGGTGTCCCCCGGTATAATTCCATGCAAAAAACCGGAATCACTCCAGGTCGCGTGGGTGTTTTGACGGAATACCGACTACGCTTTGCACCGGTTTAGAAGTTGCGGTTTAACCGCGTGATTATTTCATATCTAAAAGCTACGATAAATCATTACCTTCAAAGATACGAATCTGGGCGAGCCCAGTTGTCTAGTGTACGCGTCCTGGTAAAGACAAATTTAACGATAAAAACTGTTCTCAAATTTTTTCCCCGCTTTAGTACCAGTGTAAAAGTTTCAGCTTCGTATTTTGAACGTTATGATCAAAAAAGTCTAAATCGATGGAATGACGAGTTTAACGACAAAATAACAACGCGAAACCGGCGAAAATAGCGCGAATCAATTTTCTAAATTACTTAACCACACGTGTAAAACTATGTTGTTTAGATCGTATTAAATTTTGAAACATTAAAACTAAGAGGTTTTATGGAATGATAACCGCGTAAAAGTTCAAAAGTTCCATAACTCCCTTGAAAATCGTCAAAATCGATTGAAATTTCAGCTGTGAACTCATTAAAACTCATTGAATGACTCGTATAAATTCAAACGGAGCGAATTCCAAAATTTTGACGTTTTCGTTTTTTACTCATTACTACAAAGATAATCAAAATTTCAAAAAACGCTTCAAATAAAGTATTATCTCGGATCAATGACTACCCGTCTTTCGTGGTATCATACGTTGAAATCGGAACATTCTTTCTACTAGAAAAAGCTGTTTTACAAAAAAAAAAATACGTTCTTTGCTAGCGCCCAGAATATAAAAAAAAAAAGTATTTTATTTCATTAATATTTTTCTTTGTAAATTGCCTCATTGATGGGGAAATATCCGGTAGAGTTACTACATCGAACGCTGCCAGAGTGCGTTCGATACTTTACATCTATACAGCAGTGTGGTGAAAATTGGTTCATTCACAAATGATACAATAATAAATGAATTTTTATTTTGAAAAATGATCACGTTGAGTTTTTTTTTTGGAATTTTGATTATTAAAAAAAAATATTCGTGAAATTAACTTTTCAACCACGGGGTCAATTTAAAACCCTAATAACATAAGAAAAAAAAATTTTGAAACGGCAATATATCAAGCAATCGATGTATAGATTGTACGTTTAAAAGTCACTGACTTCTAACTACATAACATAACTTTAGTGGGAAAGAACATGAAATGCAAAATGCCGATATTTAAACTATAGCGACTGGCTAGTAATCATAAATGAAAATTCTTTTAGCTATTTTTTAGGGTCATCGGAAGCCTATTATCAACTATAAGTATAATCAAACCATTTAAGCAAAATAAAAAATAATAATGAACTATTAATTAAACACGTTTGGTTCATAATAAAATATTATGACAATATAGTCGTTGAAATATCGTATACGTAGTAAAAAATGTATTCTATTTGTGATTTTCAGTTTATTGAATTTACTATGACATTTGTCTCGTGTTTTCAATTTTATATAAAATTAAAAAATATACAAAGTTTTTTAACTGGCCATAAAGTAATTTGTATATAGCTTTTAAAAAAGTGATAAAAAATAAAACGAGAAATTAAAATGGACTGTCATTTATATGTGTACCAAATATTAAATAGTTATATTAAAACATTATAATAATGTGATATAATATAATAATATGCATTGTATATACTTTCTACAAAAATTAAATGAAACTATACGACTGTTATCCTACTTGTATACCCGATAGAATATGCTGAAGAATAAAAAGTTTATAACACATACATTGGTGGGAAAGAAGTAAAATCTTTCCTTTGAATGTAATTATTGGGGCAATGGGCAGAAAAATAAACTTCAGGAAAAGATCAATAGTTTTATCCTTTACTTTTTTGCTTTCTCCCTTGTGAAAAATAGTACCTGAGCCTCTGATTTAAATAACGTAATTAAATACTCAAGAAAAAGTATTTTCATACTATAATAAATATCTAGGTATTTTCAAAGAACAAATGAATAATATTCAAAAACTTGACTTTTATTTTATCAACTATTGTTGTTTTAAAATTATTTCATTTGTATTTAATAAAAATTTTTTATTAACCAACAAATAATTATAAAGAACACAGAAAATTTTAAAAACATTTTTGTCATTATTCGTAAAATTTCTAAAAAAAACGTGTTTTGGTGAAATATAATTTAAGTAATAAACAGTATATATTCTATAAATAATGTGCTTCCGATCATAATTTCACGCACACCGTGTGGTATTACACCGTTTATCATGGAAAATATCAGAAAACTCAACCGAAACGGTTGATCGATTCAATTGTGTGCAAAATAAATTTAATAAATAAAAACGATTTGCACTTGAACCTGAGTTTTAAAATTGAATTTTTTTCCATTGTACCAATCGCGACCACGTGGCTTTCAAGATATGTGTTTATTTTCTTCGGATTTTGTAAACCAGAGAAATCAAACGTAGAACTTTTTATTTGTTTAGTATTTTTGCGAGCACCCACGGGATCACGCAAGAATATTACTATAAACACAAACAACAGTATTCTGCGAGTGAAATTCTCAAAGGGCATTTTGCAAACGACAAATAGCAATGATTGTTGTTGAAGTTAGGGGAATATGTAAACCTTTTTCACTTGAGGTCGTAAAAAAATCTACAATAGCTCTCAATCATAATAATAGTTCACGTGTCAGAGAAATGAAAAAAAAAATTTGAACACATTATCAAGGTTTGAAACCAATATGAAATGTTTGCGACTAAGTGATTACAACAAGGATAAGGCAAACCCATACAAACAGTACCCAACAAAAATTTCCTTTTATAATAAAATTGTGTTTAAAGTCTTTATCTATTTGAGTCTTAGATTACTAGGTAAGAAGTGTTCGTATGGACTTTTAAAACTTGCATTTAACCCATTTTTTTTTTTTTTTTTTTTTAATTATCTTTGATTTATAAATCATTTATTTTTTTTTTTTTTTTTTAACGTTTTTTGTTAAAATAAAGTTAATATTATAATATACTGAAAAGTTTTTTGATTTCTCTAAGGATAATGTTGCCTATTATTATATGATCTTATACGCTCTATGGCGTGTCCGTGTGACCGTACACGTGACCGGCCCGAAAACGGACAATCTTCAACGGAAGCTAAAATCGAACTAAAGTAAAAATCACGTGGCAATAACATATTTTTCCGGCGGCCAAAAGGTTGAAAAAGAGTATTTGTGGATGGATGATTGTTTTTAATGATATTTTCAATACCGGAGCATAATTAAACTTGTTCCGGTGATCGCCCTTGCCTGTGTGTTTGTGTTTGTTGAAATCCTCTTGAAAAGTAAAAACGGTTATAATTATAACTGCATGATGATTTTGGGGTTAAACTTGAAACAACATCACCGGAAAATCAATTGTTTCTTCAACATACAAAATTACTATTACTATTAAAGGTGGGTACTTACGATATTAGTGACAGAAGCCCACAAATACATTGCTTGTTAAAATATAATGACAAACCGTTACTTGATATGATTTCAAACAACATCATTGATAAGGTAGTTGTATAGGAAATGAAAACGCTCTAATGGAAAAGCGTTGTACATGCATATTATATTGAAAAGGGGTAACCATCCACAGATAGATAAAGTTAGTTGAATTATTTGCAATATTTATATTTTTGATTTATAAAAACTATAAATCTCTAATATACCTATAAATTAGTTTATTGGTTTAAATATAACACATTTTCGTAGTTCGCTCGGTAACCTAATAAAACAAACTGTAGAAAATGTTTGTAAGATAATTATATTTTTTAATTTGCTCATTAAGTTTCAATATTTAAAACTTTGACAAATTTAATATTTCATAAAAACTTTTTACACTCCAAATACGAGTATACGTATACATAAGCAGTACAACAAATAATACAAATTTATCGCATTATAACGACGTATATAATAACCTAAGTATTAAAATTTGTTTACAAAACTATTCTATGAATTATAAGAATGATAATTATAATAATAATATGTTTTACTTTTTGTTTTAATTTTTTTTTTTTTTTTTTGTCATTTACAGGTACATGCAATTTGTTTCGGTACGCTTGGAAAACACCCGTGAAATTAAAAGTCTAACTTTTTTTTTGAGCTATTTACTCGCACAAAAAATACTTAAAAAAAAAATTTTATTATTTTAAAATTTATTTTTATTTATTTATTATTAAAATTATTTTATTCCAATAAACATACTAATCGCGAAATCTTTAAAAAAAAAACAAAGTTGTGTGAAAAAAACATTGTGCACGTCGTTTGTGACACTATTATAGTGCCTGTAATATGTGTGTTTTGCGCAATAAAACATATATTATATAAGTACCAGCTACTTTTAGATACGATAGAAGTTACTGTTTGTTAAACCTTTGTAATGTGTCCTACTATAATAATATATTTGACAAGATGTCGTAATTATTAACGTCCATTCGAACATTATATGGAAAAGTCGTGCAGAGTAACGCGAATCATTAAACCATTGACCATTGCCATAGTTTATAATCGAGTACACATTTCCCCGATACCCTGCAGTACGTAAACGACTGTATCGATACTGCTTAAATAATTAGTGTTCGTTTATTTATATCATACTGTTTTAAACGAATACGGTTTCGTGTTTATACTTTATAAAATAAATTAACTCCGATGTGAGTACAAAATTATTCTATCAACAATTTAGTTAATATAAATTAATAAATTATACATCGAGGACAAGCTTCTGCTGTGAATAATTAAAATTATTTTTAAGGGTAAAAATCATTATTTTTGAAAATACTCTAGTAATTTACAATCACACAATTATTCTGACCTGTTTATAATGATTATCATTATATAGTGAATAGTAGATACCAGGGTCGTCGACTTTATAATGTTTCCAAAATTCACGGTGATTTCCATACTCTCAGTACAAAAGTATAAAATAAACGCTTCAAAATAATAAATTATTATTTATATTTTTGTGAAAATTTGTATACAAATTTACAAAAGTATATGTATTATACGTTCTGGTACAAAAATAATGCTGTAAAAACCTTTTTCAGTAAAAACGATTAGTTACACAAGAGCTGTTTTTAGTATCACAGAAGTATAAAGATGTGTAAAATTTTATTAATCCAATTATAATATATTTTTTTAATAACCTTGGAGAGTTTTTTGTAGCGCTTTTTGTTGCAAATCACACAAATTTCTTTGGAATAAATAAAATCTATCTTTAAAAAGAATAAAGAAATCGTAGCTGTGGATAAGTCACTTAGGTGTAATATTTTATGTAAAAGCGTTTTCGTTCTTTTTTTTTTTTAATACGTGCGTTTATTTTCAAAAATGAAGTCGATTGATGTAAAATTGTATCGTAAATTAAAAATGCCAGACGGTCACCACAGTTTCTTATTGGAAATAATATCGATAAGAAAAAAATGTTGGTAAAACTGTCACGTTGTTAGTAATTGTTGAAGACAATTTAAAAATGTTTTTTTTAATGATTAGTATAAGCTATCATCGACCGTGACTTATAAAGTAATTTCGTATTAAAATAAATAGAATACAAGGTAACCTACAAAAAAAAAAAAAAAATATAAAATTATGAATTAATTAAAAGCTATACTAGGTATTGCTTTAAAATTAGTGTTTGTTTGGTGTAACATAATATTTGAAACGAAGATCGGCTTCCCGAAAGCATCAATAATTGCTAACGAAAACATAAACTTACCTCAAAGCACTTTCCGAAATCCGTAGTCCACTAATCTGAATGTGTCATTTCGAAAGACTGATTTATTACGCAGCATTTAGTTTCATAAAAATATCATGCACCTTAGGTTAGAAAATAAATAAGATTTTTGACTAGAATACGTAATAAACATATTACAATTGAAATTTAAAAAATACTTCTATCTTAACACTTTGTCTTTGTTTTTTAAATGAAGACATTTTTTTTGTTTCTAAACGTACCAATATTTTCTAGAAACCATCAACTAAATCATAATCTAGTATTTTATGTTGCAAGTGTACATTTTGTATTTATGAATAAAAAATATGTATGTTTCTTTATAATCGTCTGTACCACGATTATGTAGGTATTTAATACTATGTACCCTTCTCAAACAGTGCGAAAGCATTATCAAAAATTTTGTACTAGTTTTGTAGTTAGGTTAGGTTGTAAACAACTTCACAGTTTCTCGTCACCGTAACTTGCGTCATAATTTTTTATGTTGACTTTAAACGATAAATTAACTATTTACAACGCGACATATTATTTACCAACACAGTTTTCACATCGAATAAAATTGTATTGTTTACCTACCAGTAGTCTAATCAGACGGTTTAATGTTATTTCACAATGGAACGGTGCAGAATAAAAAGGATTAAAAAACGTTTTCAGAAAACGAATGATGTAAAAAAAATATGCAGACTTAGAAAAAAACGTTTATTGATAAGAACCCATAACCACGGATTACAAAACTAAAACAATTACATAATAATCTCAGTGGTTCTAACGTTAACGATAAAATAGTTTATATCAATAATAATAATAGTTGTCGACAAACGTGTGACGAAATAAAGCGAGTAAACGCGGGGAGTAATCAAAAACAAATACGATATTTAATTATACATATTATCGTTGTGTTATAAATACGCTAGGGATGACAATCGGTTGGAACTGATCTGGCCGATAATCAATGGAACTCGTCCAGAATTTTGGAGTATATGTCGTTGATGTTCGACGCGTACTGCTGAACGTTGAGGTTGTTTAACGTCGACGCGACAGAGTTGACGGACGAGTCGTTGTTGTTTTCGTAGCTTATCGGTCCGTTGTTGATCGTGCCGATGCTTATCGTGCCGTTCTCGGCGTTGCTGTTGCTTATGACACCCCTGTTGATCGTCCCGTTGTTTATGTTGTACATCTTCGTGTCGCCGTTGTTCAGGTAACCGTCGTCCACGTACCCCTTGCGCACTTGGCTCTCGTTGTTCGCACCCGAGACGGCCACGTCCACGTTGGTGTCGCCGCAACCGCCTTTGTTCGTGTTGTCTATTTCCAACTTGTTTACTGCCCCGTTGTCCGCGCCCGTTCCGGAGGCGTCGTGTCGGTCCTCCAGCGGTGTCTTCTCGTCGCCCTCTCGCGGCTCTTTAAAATCGTCGTTCGAATCGTGTTCGCTCGCACCGTCGTCTTCTCGTGCCGCACTCTCGTCGGACGCGGGCCTCGGCCCGTTCACCGAAACGCTCTCGTCGTCCGTGCCCAACGTCACCCGTACCGCGATGTCGTCGTCGGCGCTCGCCGCGTCTCGGCCGCCGTCGCTCTTACCGTCGGACGGGCCGAGGTTGACAACGGCACTGTTGATCGTGCCCTGATTGATGTTGTAATTGTTGATCGTGCCGAAGTTCTGCAAGATCTGTTTCTGCTGGTCTACGGCGACCGAATCGTCATCGTCCGAAGACGATCCGTAGTAGACGGACTCGGAACGGTCGTCGGAACCGAACGCCGGCGAATCGTCGCGAGAAACGTCAACGTTCCGGTCGTCGCTCGATTTACACAACTCCCTGTTGTCCTCCACGATGGTGGTGACCGATTGGTATACTTTGGACGAGTCGTCCGTCTCAGAAACCGCAAAGTACTCGTACGAGTCGTGATGGGACTCGTCGGTGTAGTCCGTGATGACCTTGGTGATCTTGGTGATGGCCTTGTGCACTCCCGTCTTGCCGTCACCGTCGGACGTCTGTTGCTTGATGGTCTTTAGCACGAGCAGTTGGTCGACGGCCACGCATTTCAACGCGTCGTGGCAAGCCTGTTTCACCAGTACCAACTCTTGATCGGACATCGTCTCCGGCGACTTGTCCATAATTTCGCTGTTCACCTGGCTGTTGATGGTCAACGTCCGTTTTTTCACGTCCGTCCACATGCTCGACTTCCGAATGGCCGTCACGTACTTGAGGTTGGACGACCGTTCAAGAACACCGCCCGACGTCCACGACACCGATCCACTCTTCTCCATTCCCGCAGTCGCGGTCGTCGTTTCTTCCGTCTTTTGCATTTCCTCGTTCTCGTACGTGACTTCCGTTTGGGTCGTCCGTCCGCCCAGGGCCGTTCCGGCAAGGAACGCCGCTGACACCAAAATCGTGTACGCGAAAGTCATTTTCTCGGTGCGACGAAGAAAAATCGGTTTTATGAAAGTCTATCAAGTCCGCCCCTTACCACTCGGGAGTTAAGGAACGTATGCTTACCGTAGAGACCAGTTCGTGTTTTGTAGAAAAAATATCGCGTACATCGGCGCAACTGTGCACTGGCGGTTAGTTTGTTCAGTTGTCGTTAACGTTAACCCGCACGAGGTCCGACCGTGTTTTGCGCTTTGAACACGACATCTTAGTCGTAAATCACTTATACTCGTAAACATCGCAGAAAATCAATAATGATATATAATAATATTATAGAATATTCTATAATTTAATGATTTTTTTTTTATTTTTCTATCCAAACCAAGACCATTTTTCAACATCGGTATACACCGCTATACTTGAATAAGCGCACCCACCTTTTTAGACATATTTTCAATATCTAAAATGTTGTTCTTTTGCTGATGTCAAAAACAAGGTCAAAATATGTACAACTTCTAGATTGTTTCGATAACACGCACGGATTACAAAAAAAAAATGTTTCAACTATATTATCGTACTAATATTTTAATTTTCAAAACTCGTTTGTTAACTCGTTAGACTACAATTATTTCTGTTGTCTGAGATCACAATAATATCGATTCAATCAGAAGCTTTTATCTAAATAACCCTTTAGGTATTTACAATTTATTCACGTCATACCAATATCGAATATTATGTGGTAATGCTGTCTAATAACAATAAATACTATAATATCAATGATTATTGCTAAGAAATATTCTAGTTTTTCGGCTTTATAGACTTTCCCACTGTGTGCTATACTAAAATATTATATTGTTTTATATACATTAAATTATACTTGTGACTATTTATACCAAAAATAAAATACCCGAATCACAAAATAATACACTTTTAATAAAAGTGTATTATTTAATTTAATTAAAAAAAATGTATTATTTTGTGATTCCGGTATTTTATTTTTAATATTTTACATACATTTTAAAAAAATTACAAAAATTGCCATATTAAGTACTTTTTGAGCAGCCATAAATCGTCATATCAGTAATACTTTCAAATTTTTTATTCTAATAACTACTTATATGATTTACTATAGTTGCAATGTGGCCGCGGTAGCAGTGTGTGTACAAAATTTTTCTTTCATTCAATTTATAAAATTCACAACTACTCAAATATCTAGTTTAAATGTAATAATTTCTACTTTCGAACCGTGTGCTTTACTCTAACAACTAAATAGCTGGTCTAAGTGTTACGAAAAAAGTAAAAGATCTATTTTAAATATTGATATCGACGGCCTATAATAAACACACGACCACACACTTATCTTATCCCTGACAAAACCGTGATTGGCCCAGAACATATTATACCTACTTTATGGGCCAGAGGTTTCATTTTTATCAAAACAAATACTTACTAACTACTAGCACTGTTTACTAATACATTACTTGTTAGCAGTAAGTAGCGCTAGGCGAGTTATTTTTTTATTAAAATATAATACATGAGAAAACTATTGGGGACGTCATATCCCCTATTAGACCCAAATTGTGTTGAAAAGAGATAGAGAGTCCGTGTCAAGAGTGTTTGTAATCGCGGCATCATAACACTTCCGACAAAAAAAAATTAAACCAGTTTTCATCATTTTCCTTTCAAAATATTCGAAAAATATAAAATAACGCAGTTTTGGGGACATTTTCTTAACGCATATTTAAATGTTGGCATCACTGTCCTACCTTCAAAACTATGGTACTTAATTTGAAATAAAATGTGATTTTTTCTGGTGTTGCGATTTTGGGTCTGTAAGTCGGGCAACCAATTTATCCACAACTGTGGTTATGAACAAAATTGATAACGATACGACAATCTTACATACTTTTCTACGCTCTGTGTGTTGTTTTAATTTTTACACTTTTCTGGCCCAGATGGTCGGTTAGGTTAGGTTTATTTAAACTTAAAAAAATGTATGTAAAACATTAAATAATGGTAAAGTTGAAATATAATAAGAGTGTATAATTTGTCAAATCAAAAATGTAACATTTAGTACTTACATATTGACAAAAGAGAATTAAAAACTAAAGACTATATGGTCAAACAAAAATAAAAAAACTCAAAAATACAATAAAAAAGTGTTTTTTTTTTTAAGTTATTATAATATAATATGATAACACTTTATATGTATATATTATAATATGTTTTTATACAACAAGGACTACAATAAATAATATGTATATAAATGCATATGTAATGTTAATTAATGTATGAAGAATAACAAATCAAACATAATGAGGGAAAGAGAAAAATGGTTATTGTTTGGAAAAATCTGATAACATCCTGGAATAAGTTTGAACAATTTGTTTTGCGAATTGGTCGACGTCAAGGTTGTTCAACTCCAAGACTTTCTTGTTGCTGGAATTATCGTTGTTGGTACTATATGTAACTGGCCCTTGGTTGATTGTTCCGATACTGATTGTACCGTTATTGGCATTAACGTTACTTATCTCACCTTCAGTCACAACACCGTGGTTTTGGTTGTATTGTTGCATACCGCCGTTGTTGAGCATACCCTTCAGGACATAGCCTTTTTTTACGTCCTGTTTACTCGAAGAGCCCGAACTAGTGATATCGGTGGTCAAGCTACTCTTTCCAGCACCACCCGGATTATTCATGTTGACGGAATTGGTTCTGCTGTTAGTATTTTCTGCGGGAGCTTTAGCGTCACTGGATACAACAGGACTAGAGTCGACAGTTGTTTTGCTGTCTTTGGCGTTCTCATCTTGATCAGCGTTTTGTTCACCACCCAATGGTTTGGAACGCTTGTTGTTAGTTTGATCGACACTTTTGGCGGTTTTTCGGGTGGCATTGCTATTTTTAGGGTCAGCATTGTTGAGAATAGCACTAGAAGCAGTATTTTCTTTACCTTGAACACTTTTTTCCTGGTTTATGTTCTTAGAACGATCGTCGGAATTGGCGGAAGCCCCGGGTTTCGAAACGTTTTTGTTAGTTTTCTCGTCATCGGACGGTAAAATGTTAATGTTTGCAACGTTAACGGTATCTTTGTTGACGTAGTAGTTGTCAATAGTGCCATAATTGCGAACAATGTTATTTTTGGATGCACCTGTGGCGTCAACGGGTTCAGAAATTTTCATTGTATCATTATTGGCCGCGGAACTTTCAATACTTACCGCGTCAATTTTGCACAACTCCCGGTTGTCCTCTAATATAGTGATGACTGATTGATACACTTTGGATGGATCGTCGGACTCGGTCACTTCGGAGTACTGGTACTTGTCCTCGTGGTACTCGGTCGTGTAGTCGGTGATTACTTTTGTGATCTTGGTGATAGCTGTGCGCACGACTTCCGAATTTCCGTCGTCGGTTGACGGTTCCTTGACAGTCTTCAGCACAATCAACTGGTCTACAGCGACGCATTTGAGCCCGTCGTGGCAGGCTTTCTTCAGCTGATACAGCTCCTGATCTGACAGCGATTTTGGATCCCTTTCGATCATTTTCCCGTCCACCTGCGTCTTGATTGTCAACGTTTTATCCTTAATTTCGTTCCATATACTAGATTTTTGTATAGTGGCTACGAACTTCAAGTTAGACGATCGATCATCGTTAGCCTCATTGTTTACTGCACTCGGTTCCATTCCCATAGTCGCGGACATCTCTTTTTCCTCTCTCTGAACGTTCAAGCTTTTGTACGACAACTCCATTTGTGGCAGGTCCACTCTGTTCGGACCACCTAAAACCGAAGAAACGGCTAATATAGACGCTAACACGTACGTGACAAACATTTTTACTTCAAACGTGTAACTACTGAACAGTAAGTAATATAAATGTCGCTCTTTACAAAACAAAATGCTCCACGGTACAATTTTTTTGGTACGATTATTATTTTAGACCACGTCAAATTAACAATGACGCGGTTAGTTTAAACAGTTGTATTTGAGACTACGTGCCTGTTTTTCGTACGTCGATTTTTTCGCAAAAACAACTACCCAACACTATAAGACTTTAGCAGTGCAAAAATAATGCTACGTTTCGTTACATGCAATGATAGTAATAATTTTAAAGATTTTAATTTGTATGTAGTTTTCGGTACTTCTAAAAACATGTTATAACAAATAAAAATTTAATATTATAACTAAATATCAATAAACTAGAGACATTTAATTAGAATATGATCAATAATAATTATAAAACTTGAAAATTATAAATATATTTGAATGAGACCCCTTTAAACACAACCGTTGAAGTTAACATAGTAAACTCAAAATAATGAAAGGAAATAATATTTTGCTTAAAATAATAAGATAATATAAAGAGCTGAAAAATTTATGAATAGACAGTAAAAAAAAAAATGTATTACTAAATTTAGATAACTAATTAAAAACTATTAATTTTCGTAAAGTGTTGAGGTCTTTTACACCCCCTTGTTCAAATAACTTTTATTTAAAATCTAATCAATTTGAAGACAAACATCATAAAATAAAATCAGCACCATATTGGGTAGAGAACCTAACATAAAAATAATTTCGACTGTCGATTTATGAAACATTTTTGTCTATTTAAAAAAGTTTTGCTTTTTTATTGTTCATTATTTTCAATAAACTAGACAAAAAATTTTGTTTCCGTTGTACCGCGTAATACTCATTTTACCATATGGATGCATATGAAGCTGTCCGCCGAATTATTATTTTATATAATTTAACAAAATTGTTTTTTGGTCCCCGCACAAAAAAAAAGCGATCTATGTATAAATAAACATAATAATTTAAAAGCAATAACACATTTTACATCAATCCTTTGATCATGAACTACAATCAATTTTTTTATGGTTATTTATGTTGTGCTTTAGTTTAAATTTTATTTTTTGAAACATTTTTATCAATAACTAGGACACAATTTTCTAACAACACGTGTTTTGACTAAATAAATATAGATATGACTCTTTTTGAGGTAGAGCAATGCATTGAAACTATAGAAACCAAGTCGTCATGTCCAAACTGTATAGCAAAATAACACAAGTACCGATCATAACGTTCTACTAAGGTGAAACATAAATGATAATTTTACACTACGGTTCTCAGAATTTTCAAAACCCAAGTGAAATTTAACATGTCAATGGAACCTACATAAGTCTATATTTAAGTTAAGATATATTACGTTATTTAAACTCTTAAATTCGTGTTGATTAAATAAAAATAATTTAAATACCAAAATTATTCTGACTGTTATTGTTATTATATATCAAGATCCCGCTAACTTATTCAAAAATTTCCCAATACATAATCACTTTCTGGTAGATGGTTAATTTTTTTTTTTTTCGAATGGTAAATTGATACTTTGTATTTTGAAATTGTCGATATTTTTCAAGCAAAAAAACTAGGTAGGTACCACAATGTCCAGAAAAAAAATCATTAAAATGCATTGTTTAGATTCTGAGCATAACAAGAAATTAATTTATTTTCAAATTATGGTCATTACTTGTATTTGATCTTGTAGTATAACTATAAAATAAGTTTATTGTGTACAATAAGAAACGGCCTGCGTGGAGATGGGGGCCAATAGTGTAGGATTTTAACTATACGTAAATGATATATTTCATGATTTGAACGCTCTTAAAAATTCTAAATCTAATGGGGCGCAACATCCCGTAGAAAGTTAATGTACCTAAATCGGAAAGAATACCAAAACCAAGACACGTTTTGCATTAAATATTACCACCAACCATCACGGCGTATCTTACGCGTCTCATCGGCCATCAAAGAAGTTTCGGGTCTATGAAAGTTTGTACATCGGTTACGGGCTTAGTATACAGATATATAATCCTTGTTATAATATTGTAACAACAAACAGGTCAGGTGGTCAACAGAGAGTTTTCCCCGAGTTAAACTTGAAAACTATACTAACTAGCTGCCCAAAACTGCCTGTACAAGTATAACTAAACATTATACGGTATAGATTGCAAGTTGAATAGCGCTTGGGTCATGGGTCATGGCTGGTGTACACAACCGTGATGATACCGAAGTAAGAAAACTGAGTGTAATTTAGTCTAATTATATGTATGTATTAAAATATATTAAATATTGATAACCATAGTATTAGTTATGGGTTAACTGTTAACCGTTTTGGGGAAACTCATACAAGATTCATATTGATAAATTAAAAATTGCCATAAATTCATTGTTAAAATTCATATTTCTTGAATCAAGATATTACTATAGCGTTTACATTTTTAATGATTACGATCCGTCTAATTTAGATACCTTGTTTTACAAAAAATATGTCTTTTTATGTTTAAATACAAGGAGTTAGTTGAATACTCAGTGCCTAATTATGCTACTATAGTATTATATAATGTATATAAATATATATATATAATACTACAGTACTATATAATATCTCAACAAGAAAATCCAATAAATTTTATCTACTATAATTTGTTTTTTTGCAAATTATGTGTCTAGTTAAAAGCTAATTTTCACAATATTTGAGATAACAATAATAGTTTTTAACATTTTATTGTTTGTGTTGAAATTAAATATTTTGATATTTAAAAATATTTTATCTGTTAAGTAGGTGAGAGATATAAAATTATTGAAAAATATTTTCATTTGATTTTAGTTTTTAGTTTTTCTTTTCTTTTTTATACCTACACTTGGGTACACTCATTTGTAGTTAATTTGTCGTTATTTTTATGAACTTCTACTAATATCACAGCCATGGTGTTTAGTGAAATGATCAACCTTGTAATATTCCATGTAATCAATTTTATCCAAAAAGTTGTTGTTATTATTATATCACTGAAATTCTAAAATTTGATTTTATTGAAAAACACGTTTTTAAAAGTGGCAATACAATTTATTCAATAATGTTAACTGAGATTAAGCAAAAAGTATTTTTTGTACGCGTAATGATTAAAATTTTATAAAATGGCATTCAAACATTGACATAAACAAAATCTACAGATGTGATCCATTTAAAAATTAAAGCCAAACCACTATTTTCAAGATTTTTAAAAAACATTATACCGTTAAATGATTTTAATTGTTACTATGTATGTCATCAAAATATGTGTAAAAAGACTAAATGACTGAATTTCCCTAGTTGTAAATCATATTGTTACTTGTTTGCCCCAAACGAAATGAAATCGTGTTATAAGTTATATACAAAAAACAATATGTGTATAAATATATACATCACACACTAAATTAGCAATGACTATTTAAATTGTTGGGTACTGAACACTAAGTATGCGATGAACACAACATCAAGATAATTTTCTGTATAGTTCACCACTTATTCGACGTCTGTTTCGTGCTTTTTTGCCAAAATATTTTGAAAATTATTCAAACTAATTGAAAATTTCAAACGTTATTGACATTATTAAAATTAAAACCCCATACAAGTTTTAAACATATTTTTCATTTTAAATCAAAGTATAGAAGTTTATAGTTAACACTTTTTTTTCTTTTTTAATTTTTTAAAATTAAATAATTTTTTTATTCCACTTTCTGAATCCATCAAAAGTTAATTTGTTACGAAAAATTGTATAAGTTCCTTGTGGATTTCATATAGTGTTCTAATTTTGAAAAATACAAATGTCAATAATTGTTACTCCAATTGGATCGAAACAGTAAGATTTTTTGACACGTATAACGTATACCAAAATGGTTATCGATAAATCAACAGCTGTTAATCTAATAATAAAGTTTAAATCATTTCTATTAAAAACCAGTAATTATTATTTGTTTAATTTTAATTTTAAAACCTATAACAATAAAACCCAATATTATAAGTACTGAAGAAAATATTTTAGGACACAAAATACGATATTTTCTTAGCTAAGATTTTCATAAAATAATTTTAATTTTTTTCCATCGCTTAATACTTATATTCATAGAACTATTATAAAAAAATACGAATTTTGTATTATAATTTACAACCGTCAATATACTCGTAAATGAGTCATAATATGGTGTTGTTTTGTATCATGCACAATAACAAATGTTGAAAAAAAAACAATGGGACAAAACACACCATTAATCACCACTTTTAATTGTTGTTTCAAATAATAAATAACCATTTTTTTTAAAAAAAAACTAGGAAAAATAAACGATATTAAAGCTAAGCACAGCCAAATTTTATAAAAACGATGTTATCAGCTAGCAAATTACAATATATATTTTAAAAATGATACAAATTCAAAATTATTTTCTGTATTTTTATTTTGTAGTTATTAACAACTCATATTAGATAGTTTTATGAATTTAACATCTTTTAGCGAAATTGAAAAAATTTTGTTATTTCGAACTCAAATAAAAGCAAACAATCAAATGAATGCAATATGTTGTAACGCAATCAAATATAATGTTTTTGTTTCTTAGAAAATTATGTTTGTGAAATACTTGAACATTTGATTGAAACTTCAATCTTTACACATAAAAGTGCTACACATTAAAAATTAAGTGCTGTGAACTGTAAACTTTCTTTGTCACTAATTTCATGTGAAATACAAATTGAAAAACCTGCAGATCCGTCAACCCTTCGTCTATGTTTTATACTTGGAGTGTAGGGATAAAGATATCGACTTTACGATTAAATTGTTTTTTCAGAATTGAACATATTTTTGAGTTGTATAAAGTGTCAATAAAATAACAAAGCAGTTTTATTTGTATCGTAAATTGACATTTT
Organism: Hormaphis cornu; assembly: GCA_017140985.1. NCBI lineage: Eukaryota > Metazoa > Arthropoda > Insecta > Hemiptera > Hormaphididae > Hormaphis > Hormaphis cornu. The sequence continues at coordinate 37,071,850 of CM029357.1, read as the reverse complement.
CATGCAATAATATTCATGGAATCTTCTTTTTGGTGTAAAAACCAAACAAGTCCAACTATTAATAACAAAGTTATGGTAAATTTAAATATATATAATATATTATATTATATAATATATGTATAATAATAAAACTTTAGTTGAAACTTAACAACATATTTTCCTCTTGGTATGTAAAAAACATTCAAAAATTGACCTACTTAATTTTTGATTACTAACATTTCACCACTTTTAACATCATTTATATTCATTCTGGGCGTAGTACGTTATTGCATTGATTTTAATTTTCTTGTACTTTTTTGAGTTGTAGAAATGCTCAGATTTTTATACGACTAAAGATAAGTAAAACGGCCTTAGACGGTAGTTTGGTTGAATATTTTTTAAAAATTATGTTTTTATTTGAGTGACGAGCCAAAATCAGATCCAATTTTGATGTTTTTCAAACATTTTACCAAACATTGAATCTGCTGATTTACTTGTAAATTATTTGTCCCAACAAGCAAGATCAGAACCGTAATTTTTGCATGCAATCCATTGCTTACAAATATATGAAGTAACATAATTATCAATAACTACTCAACTTTTTTCACACAAATTCCACCAAAAAGAATTCAAATTGTTTAATAATAACTTGAATGTAAATTACCGTAACGATCAAAATTTAAACCACGACCATATTTTATTTAAATTTCAATTAACACCGCTGCCTGTGGCTAACAACAATTCTTTTAAATTTAGATACGCAAACATTTTTCAACTTTTGTATGGTTTACCTAAGGACACAATACATATACAACTTTGTATATAGCCTTTATCATTGCTTACAGTGCATCATATACACTCGTTTCATAAAATTATAAGAGTTTATATTTTGTACAAATGAAATTCACTTTTTAAAGTACCTAAAACTTAAGTTTTAAGTAAAAAAAAAAATATTAAAGTAACTGAATGAAGTAAATAGGTTTTATCTTAAAGTTTATAGACCGTGGATACAATATCCGTATAAGTTTTGAGAGAAATAATATTATCATTCATCATCGTTACCGAGGCTATCGCTTGATAACTTACATCGGTCAACACATAATTGTAATTATGTATAACTTTGCAACGCGCTTTAATTAATCGATCAATTTATGTAATTTATTCTGCTTATGCAACAGCATGTGATAATATTATATACGCGCTTGTCACGTGATAAACTGATAACTTTTAATATAATCCTTTCATAATAATTTTTCAACTGGTTTCATAAGCTTACTTATAGTTGATACGAATAATTAAAACTTCAAAGAAACCATTTCCATCAAACATCAATCCACACAAATCGGATGACTAACTATATTATACAGTCCACATCCTATAATTCTCTGGCAACTAAATCCCTAACCTAATAGTATTGTTAAATTATCATAATATTACGAGAACATGGAATTCTGTTACCCCTGTTTTCGTATGTTTGACGTCGACCTGAAGAGTACCAAAAATAATTTTTACACTTGTAACCTTTTGAACGTATTTACCTTCTATTATTTCATTAATATTTTTTAACACTTTCATAGGTAAATTTATATTGCATTAATATTAAATGTTTGCACTATAAACTTTTTGCCAACCTAACAATGCCGTAGTTAAACGATTACATTATATTTATTCCATATATTTTAGATTCTGACCAAAAACCAAAAAAAAAATTGTGATATTTATGGAGAAAAATTTTTAATTTTCAGGTTTTTAATGACGTTTTCGGGTATTGAAGAAGTGCTCCAATCGTTACGTTGAGTATTATATAAAAGTTAGGATTTTGACTTTAACTTTTTGTTTTATTTTGCAATTTTTCTAATATTTTGATTATTCTCTGAGCTATAATATGCCAAAAATGACGAAATTGGCGAAATTGTCGATTCGTAAATTCGTATCACTTAAAAAACTTAGGACAAAAAAATGTGTAAGCCAACGGTAGGTGACGGTCACCAATGTCGAGAACGAACCACAAATAATTCTGAGATGGACGATGGCACGATATTTTATTATTGATGACAGCAGATCAATTATTATTGGTTTTTATCAAAGTATTTTCCAATTACGTCCGGTACCAAATTGAAAATATACAAAAATACACAAGAAATTTTAAAAACTGATAGCCCAACCAAAAGATCAAAAAATGTCTGATACTTCCACTGTATATTTGTTTTTTTTAATCGTGTAAAAACACCGAAAATAACATGTTTGAGTGGATAAAATAAATGGAAAGGGCCCATGGAATCTTCCTATGAATATAATTGGTATAGTTTTATACTTGGAATTTGATTCTATAACGTTCTCAAATACGTTAATAATTTTAAAATGAACTCAACTGACTATTCAACACAAATTTAGTGTTTATCGTAAAATTTGTAACACATTTTTTCTACGTAGCAATATATTTTAAAAAGGAACAAATTAAAAAAAAAAAAACATCCAAAAATCAAATAAAAGCTCAAAAGAGATTCTCTCTCCTTAAATTTATTTCACCATCAAAGAGTGTAGTAGTTCAACATCATCAACACGGTATAACAAAATATCGTTGTTTTTCATAAAAAAAAAAAGTACTTTTCGTAAATGTATAACGCAAGATTTACCAAAACAAAACTGGATTCGTTCAACAAAAACGGTTGACTTTAAACGCGCCAAGTTTTTAGTAAACCACAAGGTTACATCGTAACGGAGAAACGCCTCTCTGCTATGACTGCTCACATCGGAATTCGTAAACAAACACGAATTCCAAAAATATCCACTCGGTCGAATAAGAGCATAATAATTATGATATTTATTTACAATTTACATTGTGCAGTATACCATTCGCTTCTATGACAACTGCAGAAACGGGCGTGAAGCGTTGTTCTCTAAACAAAATAATAACCGTGCAACCATCATCCTATGTTCACATAATAATTTTCCTCATTTTACCGACTCAATACTGTCATAATATATATATGTTTATATATACATATCACGTTATAATTATATTGGACGTATTGTACAGATAAATGGAAATAAAAACACAAGACGTCGTTTCTTCCGATGGCTGTAATTAGTTATTCCGCCGAGCATACCGTAGAAATCATTATTTTTCCGTGCCACGCGTGCGTGTTGACCGCAGTAGGTATAATTTTATGAGCGTCAACGAGTAGGTAATGTATTGTTTTTACAAAAAATTTTTATTTTGGTTTTCTGTCGAGGAATGCTCAGATTTTGAAAGTTAGTATTTCTAACGAAAGGTCTATGGACTCCAGTGATATTTTGGTTGAAGTTATTGCTTACTTTTTGAGTAAAGCCCAGAAACGACAACAAAATTTGAGGTTTTGGAGAATTTTAAAGCAAAAAGTTTGAAATTTTAAGATTTGTGGTAAAGATTTCGTATATAAAGAAGCTCCGGTTTTCAAAGTCAGTACCTCTAATGAAAGGTCTATGAACTCTGGTGGTATTTTGAGGAACTTTTCAAATTTGAGAGTTCAATCGATTTAATTTCTCAGCAATAAATTCCAAAATATTTAAACTAGAACTAGCTGAATCATTTACATAATATTGAAATAGGTCAAATACACATTTGATCTAAGTTTCAAGTGATTTTGAGAAATTTTGAACTAAGTAGAGAACTTAAAAATTTTCAAAAATTTCCATTTTCTTTATGGCTTTTTTGAAACTTTCATCTAAGGTTGGAGGTATGTAAATACATAATATCCTACCGAACAATTTCAAATATCCATAGAGAAAATGCCTTTTTTTTAGTCGTTCAAAGTAGCAAAATTTTCGAAAATTGGTCATACATTTGATTTATTTTTAGAAATAAACTTGTAGCTCAAACAAATTTGTTAGGTATTTAAGATTTTGCCATCTTATAAAAAAAAACCCGTTTCGTAGATTTTGAAAGCGTATAAAAAAAGTATTGAAGAAGCCCCGCTTTTCCCCCAATCCACACAACACGCCACCTGAGGTAACACGTTGCTCGTTCCAATGCGCGACGATGCGTCAGTGCGACGTGCGTAGAACTTATTTTTAATACGGGTACACAGTTTAACTTCTATTTTATTACGAATTAAAGTTTTAATTTGATAAAGACAGGCATTGAAATATTCTTTTGAGCGTTATATTTTGGTGGTTTTTATGTGTAATCCGTTGTTACTCGTTCTTTGAACAGCGTATTACACTTTACCGTATAATATTTTCATAGGTTATAGATAGTACGTATAAATCGATATGGTTATCACGAAAAATATTATTTATCAGAATTAACAAAGTACACGTTTCTTTACAGTTGACACAGTGTTTAGAGCTGTTTGACAATAGAAAATATGAATCGATGCAGTGTCATGTTACATTAAAACTATTCAACGTCCATTTGTTACTCAGTGTAGTGTTGTAGGGGCTTACTCCGATCACATATTTTTCCGTTTCCTGCCATGCCCTCCAAAGATTGTGCTTATCGTTGACCACCTGCACGGCCGCCGGGGAATCTACGACCTGAAGGATCTCGTTGATCGGCTCTCCGGCATTCACATCGAACGTGGACGCCCATTTTTCGATTTCGATTAAAAATTTTGGGAAGTCTCTTTCGAAATTTTGGACGTTGTCGATCGTCCCGGCCCTCGGGTCATTCGCGTCGACCGCAATGATTTGCCAGTTGGTGCAATGCGACTTTTTGTTGATTAACGGGTACGCGCCCACAATTTTCACGTTGACTACCGCTCCGTAATCGTACGCGTGATCGCCGAACACGAACACGTCCAGCTGCCCGTTGTCGCCCTTCTTATGCGTAGTTGGGTCGATCACGCGCTTATCCTCAAAGGTCTGGGTCAACGCGCCGTAGTGCCACAGCAAACCGACCGATTTGTTTACATATACCAGCGGGTTCATAAGCCGATCCGTTTTGATTGTCTTTTCCTCGGTGCTCAGTTTGGGCGTAACGATCACCGCTCGGAACACGTCCCGTTGGCCGGTATTCAGCGGGACGTCGTTAAGCGGCGAGACGAAACCATTGTTGGAACATTTCATCAGGTACAACGTTTCGCCGCTCAACTTCGTCTTGTACTGGACGTCTTCACTGGACGTCGTGCAATCGATCCGCAGTACTGTAACACGCATCAAACGAAAACATATTGTGTAACGATAATCTATACATATAAAATCCAAATACCACTGACTGACTCACTCACTCACTCACTCACTAAACAACGCACAGCCAAAACTACCGAACGGATTTATTTGAAATTTTCAGGAAATGTACTTATTACTATGTGTAGGCGCACTAAGAAAGGATTTTTCGAAATTCGCATTTTAAAGGGTAAAAAGAGCTTAAAATAGTTAAGCGTACGGCAGCGTACGGGTCCGCAAATACGGACATTTTGACCCACCGCGGTACCAGGGACCCATGATCCGCATGACGCGGCACGCAACACGTGTTTGTGGCCACGTGGTGCACTTGAAACGCAAACGTCGGCTTCATGGGACCCTGGTACCAAAAATTGATAATTTTGCGGAGCGATGGGCTATATTTATTGATTAAATTATAATATTCTATAATATTATAATATTCTATGGTTATAAATATACTGTATATATATATATGGTAGGGTTTAGGATGCGGCCGGATTTACTGACGAACGAACATGCTGTCGACATAAAATTTCACCCATCGGCGGCATTCGGTGTTAAATTTCATTTCAATCCTATTGGCCACTTTCGACGGGACGGCGGGGTGACAGTGCACATGTAATTTGAAAGATTTTTTCCCCCGAGTCACTGTTGTGGTCGCCCTAAATCCGGCCCTGCGCACGTACCCATGTTTCACTAATTATATATATACAATATTTGTGTGTATAAAGGAGAGTGTACTTTACCCGGGGACCTTTTTTCGATGTAATAATGTATAATAGATACGCAGTATTGTCGTTACTGGTTATAGGAGAAACAATTATATAGTAGAAATTAGTACTTAATTATTATTGGTTGCCACCGGTTGTTCGGGCAGACTAGGTACAAAAACTTGCGTCAAATCGAATTTTTGAACACGGCCTACCGAGGTGGTACTTTGTCCGCGAACCAGGGTGGCCGAGTCGCGCTTACTGTAGCGATTACACCCAAAAGTACTCGAACAAACACGATTTTTTTTTTTTACGAATTATCATTTTTTACGGGCAACGAAGTGCGCGGGATCAGCTAGTTATAGCATAAACGTACGACGTGATACGCTTCGGTGTGCTGATCACGCTGTAAGGAACCGTCTCACGAGGATGACGACGGACGAGAACGCGGTCGATAAAAACTACCGGGGATCGAGATGGAAGTATGTGATAAGAAAAGACTCGGGGGACACGTCTGAATGGAGGACAGGATCGGATAGCGAGAGCGGTCGATAGGGATGGCTGGGGGTGTGCGACAGGACGGTAAAAGCTACAACGTATTTTTATAACGATTATAGAAAAACTCGATCGTTACGCCTGCTGCAGACGGAAGGGTATAATATAAAGTACCTACGTAACAAAAAAAAAAAAAAATTGCGTGTTACTTTGTATTTTAAACAATGTTCACGATGTTCTCATAGGTTTGAACACAACGAATAACTTTAAATGTTTTATTATGATTAAAATTGTAAATTCTATGAACGAAGAAGATGTTTGTTTTATTGTTAAATCCGTTTAGTACAAATTTTTAGTGGTGAATTTAAAATTCATTTTCCTGATTTAGCCCGGATTCGGGGATAGAACACAGGTTTTTCAAAACGCTGTGTTTCATAAAACCGTTACATTGTACAGTAAAGGTTCAAAGTGTATTGACAAGTAATCGACAACATTTTTTCATGGACATTTTTAAATATTTGTAATTATTTTTAAGTATTATACATTTTGGATTTATCATCATATCGATTTAGTTACTCCGCGTAAAATTATAGTTTCAATATTTATATTTATTGAGAAATTGTGACTGGCGTGTTACAGTAATTACCAATGTTTAAGTACATAATATTAGAAGACATACCTGCAATGTTTTCGTATGGAAAAAGTCCAGAAAAAATGATTATCGCCACAGTAAAACGTTCGATTGCATTCATTTTTGCTGTTCTAAATAATGGCCGATAAGAATGTCGGCTAGCTGGTGTTGCAAAAACGATTGGACGATGATTAAACGATTTTTGGAAACGTTTTGTCAACTCATCGCTTTTTACTGTCATGCATTTGTGTGTATGTTTATTTTTCAATAAAAACAATTGTACATTGCTTTTGAAACTGAACGTTAAATGTAGGTATAATTATCGTGAAAAACAAAGACTCGTATCGATAGAACTGGCTCGTTCGGTCAATATAAATAAACAAATAATATCAATATTTCATAAATCTCTACATACGTCATACGCTGTGGCATGAACTGTTATACGATTATTAATTTGAACAACCAAAATAATATCACTCGTCTTACTCGAGTTTATACAAGGAGTCAAGAACTTGCCCGTATGAATTTTATCAACGAAATTTCAGGTCGGAATTAAATAATCCGCATAATAGTATAAACAATCTTCCATGTAACTTTGATTTACAGCTTTGACGAAATTCCAAGTTTATTATTATTCGTGGTTCGTAGCACTCCTCGTATTCACTCAACGTATTTACATTAAACCTTATTTTCATCAATAACACTTACGAATGCTTAAAACAAAACTTAATACCTGTAATCGTTGTTAAAATATCGAAAAACTATAACAAATTAGTACATTTACTTACAAACTACAATGGACATAAATTTTTACAAAAAAAAATTATCACCTATTAATTCGTTTTAACTATTCCTCCACTTTTTTGTTTATTTTGGGATAAAATGTAAAACTCAAACTACTTTATGGATCATCAAATTTTCGAAGTTATGTTAAATTATTGTAAAATAGGAATTGATAAAAAAAAATTTCGAGCCAATTAGAAATTGTATGACTTTTCAAACTATAAACAACTAATGCTTTATAAGTTAAAGCCTATCAGTAATTTTAAAAATGTTTCAAACTTAACATTTGTTAGTTGTGCAAAGTGCTGCATACAAAATATGTAACGAGTAAAATTACTTAGTTTACCTTTAACAATTCTAAATTCTATGCGCAGCGAGCAATATATCGATTTCAATGGAGTTTTTTTCTTCGAACATTTTTTCAAGTAGTAGAAGTACTCAGATCTTTAGGTAGATATTATTATGATGCCACAAAAAAATTAATTAGTTTATCAAGATGGTATTTTATTTAAAATGTTTTTTTTAATCGTTTCGTAATTTTTAAGTGTTATAAAAGCCATAAAATAAGCTCCAAATGAATTCAAAATTCATATTTTGATATTGTGTTAACTGGTAGTTTTATTTAAAAATTTTAAATTTTTTTATGTTCACACTGAATTAAGAAACATGAAATTGTATTTTCCACAAAACAAGAATGTTCAGAAAAAATTAAAAGCTTGTGCAATCATTTGGTGAACACAGAATTAGATTTTGTAAAAAATGTTTTATAAGTCGTTGCATGAGAAAAGAAATAAATAATATATATTTTGTGTCTTTTAGCCCGTACTGTACTACAATGAGATAACATTTTGTATTGTTCCAAGTTTTTTTTTCAGACGTAAATGGAAATTCTTTTATTTTAACTAATTTTTTTTTTTTTTTCATAAATTATATTCCTTATTAATAATAAAGCAAATAATAATTCTTAAATTTAATCCAACAGCTTAGATTAAATCTAAGCGTATACTTCGACACCAAAAATCTATTTAATCAAGTAACCTATTATATGTATAATACCATATAATACATATAAAAAAATTTTTAAAAAGCGATTCATAACAAAAAATTTTAAATGTCTAAAAAAATGTTTACCGCCATAAATATAATATCTGTAGTATAATTTATAGTGTTATTTTTTTCTTCAATTTATTTCATTGTTTGTTTATTTTAACCATCATACTTAAATTATTTTTGAATTGTTCACAAATAAGACAAAGACAACACAGAGTCATAAATATTTTTTTTAAATTATAGTTCATTTTTGGAAATAATTTTTTTATTTCAAACTAAAAATTATATTTCATTTTAAAACAAATCCTGAAATTATTGTTATAAATCTAAAATTTAGAGTCATTTATATTATAATGTATGCTATAAACAAACCACTAACATTTCCATAAAATAAATTAGTTTACGTTATGTATTAAGTTTAACTCAAGTTTAGATAAATTCATAGGGATAATAAGACTTTGTTCATTAAAACTATTTTATTCCGGTTTTTTTAATTTATAGTAGTTATTATCGCACATAATATCAAGGTAGATGTGACCGCTTCTTATTTTATTTTTGAACGCAAACCCCGCAATTATTTTCTAAAATCAGACATCCATAATATTATAATTGTTTTACTACAACATCTATTTTTAAGTTTAATATTTTTATACCAAAGTTCTTTGTAAAAATCCAAATGATAAGTACACTAAGAAATAAACTAAACATTGAGTCTATGGTTTAGGTACCTATTTTTGTAAGTATTTTTATTGGAACAAATTTAATGTTTTTGCGTTTATTATTTATGGTTAGTATGTGTCATAGCTAATATGGTTTGACTTACTTATAGCCAAAAAAATACTGTTTTCACGGAACATTTCAACTACCAAAACACAGGTATATCCGTACATTAAAAGTGTATATTTTGGCATGCATATTTATATTTTCGGCCAACGAATTAATTCTGTACCAATTACAATTGCTAAATGTAAAACTAAAGCCAAAAAGTAAATTATAAACATTAATGTATATTTTATAACATCGCATGAGCCGCGTATCAACATTTATGTCTATAAAATATAACATTAAGTTATACACGGTAATAAATCAGTTTCATCGTTAAAGTGATTTATTTTTTGGATGATGTTTTCAATTCAGTACCCCAGAAAAAAAATCACAATAATCTACTTTAAAAATTCATTTTGAAAAAAAATGTCAAGAATTTATGTTCTTGACAGTAAATTAAAATATGAATTGAAAACAAAAAATAACATTCTTCTGGAAAAAGTACCATCATGCCAACTATTGAAACACTATTTAACATAGCACGTTCTATAACAACTATTTGCATAACTTTATACAAATTTTCCAGATAAAAATCCTAATGAATGACAGCTGTTATGGTTGTACATACATATTTTTCCAATTAAATTTTTTAATCCACCAGTAGATTAAAAAGATTGTTAGAAGTAGCTAAATATGTTAAGATTATTTTGTATTTTTAGCTCTTTCTTATTTTCGAATTAATAACTTTCTGTTGATTAAAACAAACATTCTGTTCATTATAACAGACTGCATATTTTGTATTCAGTTTTAATATATTATTAATTTTTTTGTGACAGACACGTTGACATTTGAATGGATTAAAAAATCATATTCATAGGGATATAACTACCTTATACTTTGTTGGTGATAATTTATTTGAAAACACGTTAACATATTGTCTACTTCCAATGTTATTTGAAATTCTTTATTACGACTACGAACAAAAATGTTAGTTGTTTTTAGTAATTTAACAATCAATCAACATATCTGTAGCAACAAAATATTGACAAAAATTCAGTCTAATAGTATGCAATTAGTGAGACTATTGGATTGAAAATTATTTCTAAGAATTTCAAGTGGCCAGAACATAAAAAAATAAATAATAATGTATACCTTTCTACATTTGAAAACCAGTTTTAGACGAAATTATAAATATAGGAACAACAGTATAATTACAGTTGTCATTTTAAATCCTTAACGCTATCATTTGGTTGTGGGTTCATTTTTTTAAGTATACGAACACATATAAATATAGAAATATTATGATACATTTTATAAGCCTGAAAAATAATTTATCGTTTTAAAATAGAAATTTATGATTTTTAAAGTTTTCATTTTGTTATTTTGTGAAAAAACTTTCAGATAAAAATAACATGTGATAGTCAAAATATGTTGTGTGTTTTAATATTGAAATACAATATGTTTTACTAACTAAAAATTAAAATATACTTGTATATTAAACGGTAAAATGTTCTAGTAAAGCAGAGGCAGGAACAGCTAATAAGCAAAATACACCACGTAAGTTAAAAATTTCGTCCACTTTTCTAAAAATCCCAAAAAAAACTTTTTGATTTTTTTTCTTTTCCTTTTAGTCGAACCGTATTAGTACATGTCCCTGGTCCCTAAAATATTTATAGTTGTACCAAGACTAACTATAAATAAATATACATTTTATAATAGTAAAACGGAACAAAAAACGATACACTTGCTTCTGCATATTGCAAATAATACTACCTTTTTATTATACTGAACCCATTTAAAAAAAAAAAAAACCTACATTAATTCTTATTCATGCGTGCCAAAAAACAAATTCAAAAACAAAAAAATTAATGTTTTTTCTTTCTGTTCAAAACGATATTTTCAAAGCTCAATAATAATAAAACCGAACTAGTATTATAATAATAATAGGACTTTTTAGAGTGACAATAAATAAAACTGAATCAAATATTATAACCTCAACTAATTCGTTTATGTTGGTCGTATCATTATAAAATACAATCTATAGTTATGTATATTCTTTTGATGGACTTGAAAAACTCAACTAGAAACGTTTTTATACTAATGCCCATTGTAATTCACCAGTTGATTCACCAATGATGCCTACTTCACGTGCCCTATCAATTATTTTGCGATGTTAATCATAAAACCATTTCTTCGTACTTAGTTATTGTTTTACAAGCAAATTTTGTTCTAACATTCAAGAAAAGATATCGCTTGTATTTATACTGCATAATGAATTCTAAATTTTTTAACACATAAATATGTATAATCATATAATATAAACTTAAGTATTATAGTATGAATTTGTCGCGTTTTACTATCCACAAATTTACCAATTACATGTTGCATATAGTAAAGATTAGATAGTATCATACGTCACTTAAATTACATTATTATCACAGTGAAACTGAAAATTGTTCAAAGTTATATCTAAGAATTTTCATGTATAACAATAACTACAAAATATAAAATAATAATTTAAAGTTTCAAAAAAATCGAGCTGTATCAAAACAATATATTTTGTAAAATACATTTTCTTACGTAAAATGTATAGTTTTCTTTTTTTGTAATATTTTAATCTTTTACGTTAAAAACAATTAACAAAAAAATTATTATAATATAATTATTATAAAATATATAAAATAATTATTAACAATAAACAATTATTTGCGGTTTTTAATAAGTCTTAGGAAAAATTTAATTTTCATAAAATATAGACGCGTTACAGCGTCAAAATTCTTAACCGTATGCTCATAAGTTCTCTGTAAAACAATCAGCAAAAGTCTTAGGGAACCCAAAATGTATATTTTTTCTTTACCAAATTAAGTTGATAATTCTTAAAAAAAAATATAATTTTTAAAATTATAGTTGAAAAACAATTCAGAAATAGCGAAAAATAAACAAAGTCAAAAGGTCAACAAATTTAGCATGAGAAATTTGATTTTTTGTCTCACTTCTAAGCCAATGAATCCAAAGACCTAAAAAGTTCTTGAATTTTTTTTAGCTAAATATAGAATTTCCAAACGTTTATCAAATTCATCATAAACATAAGCATTTCTTACTTGATTAAATCATGAATGTTTATTTTTAAACCAAAAAATGTAATACAAACTTTATAGTTTATTCTTCATAGTATGGAGTTTTAAGGCAATATGATTATCATTAATCTTGTATCTTTGTTTAATTTTTATGATCATTTAAACATTACAAAATGAAAAACTTTCCCCTCAAAACAAAAATTTAAATCTCAAAGGTATAATGGTCGATTAAAAATCGTTATTTGTTACTGGCTTTTTTGTAACGAAAACCATAGCCGTAAAAAGTATTGTTAACACACACGGAGTGTTTAAATTTATTTTGCATTAAACATTCATATCAAAACATACACAACAAATGCAATTAAAATACACAAAATAAAATTGGATCAATTTGTTTTTTAAACTTGATATGGTATAATTGTAATTTTATTATTATTTTTATCATTTTCTCTTATCACGCCATTTCTACTCCATTAAAATATTACCAAAAAATTATACTTAATTTGGGTTGCACGTCTAGTGCTTTTCTTTAATGTCCATCGTTTGTCTTAACTATTTATAATTCACTAATGTCAATTTAAGTAAGTACCTACCCTACAAACAATACAACTATGATAATAATTTAATTAAGTAGGTGATAAAGTTCTGAATAGTGCCCTGACGTGATCATGTTTATGTTCACTAATATGTTACCCGTACATAAAATATTAATATTGTCTTTTCTCTAATTTATATACATTTTATCTTCTCAACTATTTTTCCTTTCTACGAATAATATACATTATTTATGTTTTTATAATGATTCTCTTGTGTTAAATAATATCCACGGACGATTTTCGTGCAGGGAATATCTACTTTGTTGACTCATTTTACAGAAACATAACTTTTGCTGCGATTCCGACTAATTTACATGACTCATCACTCATTAGGTAGCTCATTTTTTTTTTCACTTTCATTATTACCTACTTTTTTATAATCCCATCGTGCTGACATCGAACACAGACCTCAGTAAAATTTGAAAGCAAATCCTACTCTAGTAATAAACAAAATATCCATATACACACTTCAACCAAGTATCATAAACATGCGCATTATGTCCTGTCGATCACGGTCATTTCTTAGTGTTTGTATAGTGGCTAAACGAACCTCCGACAATATATAACAAAATTAAAAACGGTCATGATAAAATCATCACATTTTTATTGAGAAATTATGAATATTGTGTACTGCTATACTAACTCTAAATATTAAAAATGCACAATACGTATAAGGTATATACGTCGATACGTAGGTACTTACTAGTTAAATAAATTAGTATTGTACTAAATAATAAGTTTTTTTTTTTTTTTAAGCGTCTTATTGGATTTTATAAAACAAATATGGTCTCAGCAGTACCATAAATTAATTATTTTTAAAATCATCTTGTAAAACAGTGTTTAGGTGCTTGTCTTTAATATTCAACTTATCAGTGTAGGCTAAAATACAAAATAAAAACATAAAATATATTAGCATGACTCAACACTTATACTATTAAAATAGTGATTAAAAGCTTCCAAATGTCTAAGACGTAACGTTTCTTAATACAACCACAAGTTATGAACCATTTTCAAAACGAAAATTATAAAATGCAAACTTAGTAGTATCAACAGATCCATGAACGACTAATACATTTAACAACAGAAAAACTTAAATGATTATTGAAAAATATAATAGTAGGTATACATAGTATAAATAGTAGTTTATAAATAGTAATACCCATCTATACTGATCGAGTTATTAAAAAACCTAAAGGTTAAAATTACAGAACGCTCCAAAATCTTTTGATATAAGGGTACCCCTGTACTTTTTTCCCTCTCGACGTGTGTCGCTTTTTAGAATTCACGTGTTTAATATAATATATATATATATAGATCACTCTGTATAGGTACGACAACGATCGTTTATTATTATTACGCGCAGTGTTGTACATTATAGGCCCGTAGGTGGTGAAAATTCGGCTAGTAAATCAATAAATGTACCTATAAATAATATAGTTCTGTTTGATGCCGGGCCAGGTATAATATATGCGGCATCCGACCGATTATCCAAACAGAAACCGACAGACGTAACCGCCGCCGGTCCTATCAACGTTATATAATACTATTATTGTACATTGCTAAACCCTTTGGCGTGCAGACGATTCAGAAACAATAATTTTTTTTTATCCTTTCATCTGAAATCGTAATGATATTTCGGCACGCAGAATATTATTTTCCTTTTGATCTCGATATGTTGTGTGTACACAATATACTTATAGTTATTATCGTGCCCGTTTGGAGAATTATAATTATTGTACATCGATAATCAGAAATGTATTACCCGAAAACGCGAGTATTCACTTGTCAAACACACAGCTGCACAGCGATAGCACAAAGAACAGTACAAGATAAACTGTATAGACAAGAAAGAGAATTTGACAATGTTATAAAGTTCGCAACTCTCTAAAAGTATTAAAATTTGATAATACATTTCGACTACAGAAATTTTTTTTAAGTAATTAAGAAATATATGTCAGTTTAAAAGTGTGATTCTTAGTTGATAGAAAACTATTTGATTTAATTTTTTTTTTTTAGTTTTAAGAAACTATTCGTCTTACCTCGTACCCGGAGCAATATGAATTTTGGCGGGGTGAACTGACAATAGGTAACTATGAATTAATTATTTTGACTAACATTAAATGTTCTTAATGGATTTCAAAAATGTCTGTACAAAATTTAAATGGTTTTAATCGAGTACCTAAAGAGTAATAATCGGATTAACATCGTCAATTGGCTGGCCCCCACTCCTCTCCGTATAAATTTATAAATTTATTTTGAATGTAACCTTAGAAAGAAAACGTCTAACCATCAAAAACT
This sequence comes from Hormaphis cornu, assembly GCA_017140985.1. Classification (NCBI taxonomy): domain Eukaryota; kingdom Metazoa; phylum Arthropoda; class Insecta; order Hemiptera; family Hormaphididae; genus Hormaphis; species Hormaphis cornu. Next base: position 37,056,318 of record CM029357.1, on the reverse strand, counting down.
TATATAATCATATGTTTACAGTTACAAATTCTTGGTTTATGGATTATTAGATGTTACCATTTTTTTTTATAATAGTATATTTGTCATTTTACCTCATACATCAACCTACCTACTCGTTAAATCGGATGAAAAAACGTCATTTTTTATTGTAGATTCAAATTAGTTTTTATGGTAAGTACTTTCACCGCTTGAAAAGTAATACAAAAATAATGTAAGAGTTGCAAGATTATTGTACGTGATCACGTTGTAATTTTAATTTAGTTAATATTTTTATTTCCAAAATATCAGACTCGTATAAAAATCATAAAATACAAAATATCAAATAATAATTCGTTTGACTGACTTGAAAATTCTAATCACCAAAAATTGTTCAATGATAAAACAGGAACCTAATGTTCAAAGTACCTATTTTGAAAGAATTAGACAATTTAAATATTGTTTCTAATCCTAATCTTATGACACTATGCTGAACCTATATTATTATAATTTATAGCCATTTTTTAAAACACTAAAATAGTCGAGACCTTATAAGATATTTGAACTCAAAAAACGGAAAATAATGGTGGAAAATAAATTTGTTCTATAGGTACAACGTGTTGTACATAAATAGTTTATTATATATTAAAGAATTTTTGTGTTTTGATATTGATGAGTCGAAACACTTTGCTCTTACACATATATATATATATTCTATTCTTATATTTTTTTATAAACATACTCAACAAAATCTGACTAACCTCTGCAATATCAAAGATATTCATTAATACGTATGGTTATATACTTATAATAAAAAGACATGAAAAAACATTTGGATAATCTACCCTTTGGCGATACTCTTCTATTTTTCTAATCTTACGTTATAAAAGAATATTGACTTTTTTTATTATTAGATATTATTAGATGAAAACATGTTCACGCCACATTTTTTGGAGACAGTGAAAAGGGTTTCCAGAGAAAGTGATTGTGAGATTTTTTTTTTTAATTGAATTTCATCAATTGAACAATTTGGGTGGTAATTAAGGGGATGGTGAAAAAGTTTATAGTGACTTTTTACAGTCTATTTTGCTGTACATATAGGTGTGTATAAACTATTGTAAATGGTTCGGTTGAAAGAGTGTAAAAAAAAGTTTTGTATGAAACGTATAATTTTTAACGGAAGAGGTTAAATTTTAGTAATTTTTCCTGTGACCCTAAGCTCTATTCCATACACGCGATTCGATTTGGTTAGCGGTTTTTAAATTTTTATTTTGGAATATAAATTAATTTTTTCTTGTACATTACCTACCCTGGCTTAAATTGTGTCGAGAATTCAACACTAACAATTCCGCTCACGTTGATAAATGGGATTCTTTCACTTGACTACTCTGAAAAGTAAAAATCGTTTATTTAGTTTTTTAACTTTACTCGTTATCGTTAATCATAATATTAGTGATCCCATAACGTTTTAAATGTCCCAATTAGTCGTCTAGTTTGAAAATTAATTACTTAACCGAAACAGAATAAAAAAATAATGCTTGGTAACTCTTACTTATTACTAGCAGTCAAACATTATATTTTAAAATAATGAACAATGTCTTTCCAGCGTTTGAAATGTACAAGTGCGCTGTAAACAATATATGTTTTTAATTCAAAAAGAAACCGTGTTCTATAAACACTATTCAAACGTTGGAATCAAAATATTGTGAATTTGATATAGGTATAAGCTTTAAGTACTAGTTTCTTAAGTACTGAGTACAAAACTTCAATTCTTCATGTCGATAAATCGTACCAGAATATTTTTTAAATCGGCAAACACTGATGTCAACAATTACCTAACTAACCGGTCAAAGAAAATAATATGGCTATTGGTTTTCATTTTACAACGTTATTTGCATGTAGGTTTCTCAAAATCTGATTAAGTCGAGCTAAAACTAGAACATAAAGGTATAATTACAGCTGATGCCATTTACATGATTTATTTAGCTATCATAACACGTATCTGCATGTAGCTCAAACATACTTCATTTTTTAATGGATCGAGTATCTTTAATTAAATTGACATTCATGTGAGAAAACTTAAATCGATTTTGGTTTCTAGAAACAACAAAAAGTGTTTTGCTCTTCCGACGTCGTTTATTACTTTTTATTTAGTATTAACAAACCGAATACCCATTATCTGTGTTACAACTCATAAAAATATAAGTTTTTTTAATAGCTTATAATATAAAATATGATGATTAACCAACGATATCACTATTCGATGGGAGGTTCCCTGTGAGATACGTATCATAAATAAATTATCGAAGGGTGAAGGCTATAATAATTAACACTGTGAGACATATATAGATGTATTGTGTGATGGTGCGGACCTAGTTTAGTAATAATCATTTTTATATAGGTAGGTATTATTAAATATAAACGAGGTTCTAATTTTTTTTTTTTTTATCATTACTATTGGTAAGTATAATCTGTGTTGAATTTCCCAAAACTCAGTACCTAGTAATTATTGTACTTGTTATAACCTAAAAGGTATAACAATCCAAACGCGTTGAACGCTCTTATATCATATATTATAGTAAATACAAATCACATGATAAAAAAAACTTATTTTACAGCTTGTAAAAAACCAAGAATTTCGAATTTTATTTTTAAAACTAAATTCGATTTTCGATATTGAACGTAAATTATGTGCAGCAAACGAATTATTAGGTACTTACAAAAATGTTAAAAAATAAAACACGTAAATTCACAAAACACGTTTCGCGTACCTACAACCAATGATTAAAAATATATACGTTGTACTTAATCAATGCTACAACGGGTACAATCTCAATGTTTTTGAAAACTGTTCGTCGCAAAAAAAATAAACATTTTAAATCAACATCAATAAATTATACAAAAACATGTAATCAAATGAATGAAATCAATAATAATGAATGAAACGCTTTTATTGTGGATGCAGTGTACATTATTTTTTTAAATTTAAATCAAAATGAGAAGTAGATACGTGCGTTCATAATATTTATTTTATTGTTATTATAAATAATATCATCGTTTTAATAGTTACAAGTGTATTAACCCGTCGTTAGTGTCGTTAAATTTGTAACTTTATTGTTGACGTATTGCTCACATATTAAAAAAAATCAGTGTTTTTTATACGAAAAAATAAAATAAAAATGCACTAAAGAGGACAAAAGAAAGAACGTGTTTCCTATAATATTGTATTGCCCATATTGCCAGATGTAGCGATGCCGCTATTTGTTTTGTTTATTTTGTTAGGTAATTATTTTTGTTAATGTAGCATTATTTTAATTTTGACACGATAAAATAACATATTTAAATCGGTGGTTTCAAAAATGGAAATTGTTTGAGCGTATAATCGCTCATACCGTCAACAACGACGGGTTAAACATAATAATATTAACATTTACGTATTCCGTAACAGGTCATTTTAACGCAATGAAACATTTTTACTTGGTAAAAGTCTGTAAAATATATGGACAAAACTCAACTGCCGTAAAATACAATAACTATTGATTTATTGTTATATTACATAGAGTATAAGTGCGTGTGTTTTTTGTACAGGGATGAAATAAAAAAATGTATAACGACGGTCAGTTTTATCAGCGTCGGCGTAGGTGGAAAAAAAAAACGTAATAAAAACGCGTTGCTCGAACCGGTTGTTTGTGTTATTCCCTTATGGAGATGTGTTTCACATCGTTTTACAGAAACTGCCTATAGTGTTTACGGTTAAAAAAGGGACCATTCGATCGGCAGCACGACGTACTCGACGTAGTACCTATGTACTACGCATCTGATGTATTATTTCTTTGTTTTTTCTGTGCGTTTCGACCACAACGCTTTCGGGCAAATACGCGGTTTCGTTCGTAATGATACGTTTTGTTTGTTTCTGTAACGGCCGTGTCTCCGGGGGATGGGCCCTCTTTCCGAAACACCAGACACCTTTTTTTACTTTTATTATTATTGAACGATCAAATAACAAATTATTGTTATTATTTCATGA
>CM029357.1:37024995-37041064 GCA_017140985.1 Hormaphis cornu | reverse complement strand
ATTTGAAGTGTATATTTTTAAATCACAAAACAAATCAAAATACTATTTACTAGACCCGAATTGTTATTAAACCTTATTCTATTTGATGTTCTTTATATGAAATACATTTTGAAATCGAACTAGTTTTTACGAAACTTCTTACACCATATAGTTTAATCGATTTTTTTATAACAGAACCTTTAAGCAAAAAAAAAAAAAAATTAATCCTAGTGATTACATAAAATACAAATAAACGGTTACAACAATAAAAATAACATATGCAAAGTCAAGATTCACGAGGCTAAATATTTTGATAATATTTGAATAAAGATCAATAATAAGTTATAATCTGCTAACTATCTAAGATGCGGATTAGTTTTCGATTTTCTACAATTAATAACATTAAATTATACTGTTTAAAATAAATATATTTGATTTTAAATAAAATAACTAGTTATTGCATTTTACATGATAAATGGAAACACACATAATTAAATGGAAACCGAAAATGTATCAACATTTTTATTTAATGCTCTTGTGTAAAACTATGATACAGTGAGGGATATTTAACGTTTTATACTGTATGTAACTATAGTAGAGTTTGTGTATCTCGTTAAACTTTGTTATTTAACACTTACAATAATTACCAAGGTGAAAATATAAATATAAAATGGACAAATTCAAGTTTGTAGATCAGAAAAGATTTGATGAACCAGTTGTTTGACATAAAAATAAAAAAATATTAATTCTTATAAACGATGTGAACTATAATACGATTCATGGACATCTACGCAACTCGAACTTTTATTCCCACGTATAGCTAATAATAATACTGTAATATCATTGCATTTCAACAATCTCCAACATTTCAAAATTGATTGAAATCTTAAAGACAAATGTATTTTATCTGATTTGTTAAAATTTCAAGTAATTTAAAGCACTTTTAGGTATTGTTCTTTTTTAATATTGAATCATAATTAAAAAATAACTAAGAATATAATGCTTACAAATAAAACACCGTTATCGTCCAATTTTCGAAATGATTATAATACATTCTGTAAATTTATGAGAAATTTTACTACTCGAAAAAATGTGCACGAAAAAAACCAAAAGTACAATATTATCATTTTGATGTCAATACATTTTTTTCTGTACGCTTAAAGCTGAAAATTTTTTCGTAGATAGTTATATAAAAAGTTCCCATAATATTAAATTTTTTTTAAACGGTGTCTTTTATAATTGTCAAACACAAACACTTGTCATTTACACAATTATATTGATATGGATTTTTTCGTAATATTTTCTTTAAAATGTTTAAAAATGCTGACTTTTATAAACGGCTGATTTAAGTTTCAAAAAACATTCTGTACGCGTCGTGTATCATAAAACTGTGCATGAAAATAACAGTATATTATATTATTTAGGTGGGTGCCGGATAAATCCAATTATCTGACAAGCAAATTACGAATGAGAAAACAGTAGTTGTAAAACTGGCTTTTACAATTTGTAAGGCGAAATCGTAAAACCATATCATGATTTATTTTTTGTTTATGGTAGTCACTATAGCCGGTGTATGTCCAGTGTGTCCATGTTTCTATCTATTATAAGCAGGATCAGAAGTATAAGTCTAAATAGAAAAAAACACATTTAGTTATTTACATTTAAGTTGTTCGAAATTATTTCTATTTTGACAGTTTTGGACAAATCAAAAAAGCAACTCGATCGTCTCTGTAAATCAATTGGTCCAATCAATTGATTTTATGTGTAATTTATAAATCATTGAAAAGTGCCAAGTACGAGTACATGAGACCTATTCAATTCAGTAAGTGGCCGACTACAGCTACTATTATACCAAACACTTGTTGCCCATATTAGTTTTTGTTTGTTTACAGTTTTCCAACGCGGGATTCATTTAAATTCATGTAAAAACCAACATCCAAAAAATTTAAAACTTAATAATTATAACACTACAAGATATCAAATAAAACGTTCAATCGCTGTGTCCGACCTATTTCATTAAATGCACCAGTGAAATATAAAAAGAATACTTCCGTGTTTCTGATACCAGTTTGAACAGTTTGAACTGTGTAAGGTTTAAGATTGTACAACCAATCTTCCAAAAATATTTTTTCGTTACTATTCTGATAAAACGAATTTCTAAAGTTTTTACATGATTTGTCATTAAAAAAAGTCTACAATAGGTAAAATTAATGACAAACCACATTCAAAACTGAAAACAAATTATTTTGAAAACACATTAGTTTTGACGTATATGTAACGTTATTAATAATTAGACGTACCTATCGCGCTAAAAGTTTAACAAAACCAAAATCATTCTGAAAATATTTGATTCAATTTTATGTTGATTAATTTTTGCTTTTATGTCGTGAAAACTAATCCTGCGATCGCAATACGCCATAGGTACTCGGTATACAGCACGTACAAATAAAATAACTCTTTTTGCTCGTTGCCATATAAACTGTTATTTCCCATAGAGAATCAAAGTACCTACTATGCACATAAATTATTAGTAGATGGTTGCCTATATAATCATAAAATGTTGTAAAAATAACCCTAAGCAAAGAGTCTCCGCCATCGGTTCCGCGATCGATTACCATTTCGATTCGCAGATTTTCGCAGTGCGAAAATCGTAATATTATAATAATCACTATTTTATAACACGTGTAATATAACTGTAATTTACATCCTACATATTGATTTTTACGGTCAGCAATTAAATGAATGTCGGATGTTGATTTGTAATTTTAAATTTTGAAAATAACTTTCCGCAGTTTATCAATAATACTATTCCAATAAGTACCTGCTTGTTCTTAAGCCACATTTCAAAAATTTAACTGTTTTATACTTTTTAGTGCAGTTTTTCTTTTCAAATTCGGTCTTATCTATTCGACAAAACGTTTTTGTTTTATTTCATAATCGTGAATACTTCCTGTGCAATTCAAACAGTGTCATTTGCAACCTTGCCATTGCGCACACACGGGGTAACCAATATTAGTATTTGTTATTGATATTATTGTTATTGTCTGTATTATATTGTATTACGATGACAATTATAAACACACGAAAAAAACTATCACATGAGAAACCCGGTGGCTACCGATCGCAAATACGGTTACTGGCCGCGAGAAACGAGACGTCGTCGTCGCAATTTTATTTATTTTTTTTTACTTATATTTTTTTCAAAAAGCACTGAGACAAATTTCGATAACATTTTCACGAATCTCTGAACGCGTGAAAAATTAAAAAAAAAAAAATACCCACGGTAGAACTTGCTTCATTTTTGCGGTCGGTTGGATAAACGAAGACGACACGGATCGATTTTCAAAAATCGCTAAGGGCGTAACCGCGGCGTACGGGGGCAGGCGAAGAAAACGGGAAAAACATCGTGTGTCCCACACACAGAGGACGTGCAGGAAAGAGAAAAACGATTACTCGTAGTGGGTACATTGTACAACGAGTGGTCGACTTGTACGACGAGTTTGATACGATACGTATAGGACCGAACGGCAAATTAAAATTATTAATCGCGTTTTTTTTTTATTTTCACTTTAGTCGCTTAAATCGGTTTTCGGGAGGAGTCTGGAACAAACCGGATGGAAATAATGTTGTTATAACATGGGTGCGTCCTGCGTGTACACGCGGTATCGGGATTTAATTGCGTTCTATTATATACATTATGATGCACTACGTTCGTCCGCACTACGCCGCCCCGTAACGTGGCATTATAATATTATCGTATAACTCGTTATTATAACTCGTCATTATTATTTTTTCGTATTTTTCGTATTAATCATTATTATTACTGCCGCTGCTGCTGCTGCTGCTGCTGTTGCTGACTACCATTAAAAAAAATATGTAAAATACTCGCGTACACGCATATTATGATGTTACGAGCGCGTGTGGCCGCTCCGGTGTGTAATAATAATAATATCTAATGCTTATTTTAAATTATTATTTTTTTGTTATTGTAAAACTGCAGTTGCGATGCGACTGCGGGGGAAAACTGACAAAACACGTCGACCCGACGTGTAGTTGTCCAGAAAAATATGCGATCCGACACGCGATGTTAAGTAAAATACGGCGATGAATCGAAGTGTTATCGAACGTGATAATTTCGGTCCAGGGTCGTCTGCTCAATAAGTATAATATTATTATACGCGTCAATAACGCATCAGATTTTGAATTTGATTCCGCAAAGCAAGAATCCTTCTTTAACAGTTACCGATACGTGTATATGTAAATGTACGTTATTCGTAATAAAACACATTGGAATAAGTACACCGATACGTCTAATTATCGACTCGTTCTCCAAAAAGTACTTTTCTGAATTATCTCAATTAAACAAGTCGAATTTCGGTTATAAAATATCTTTTTTAATTCATAATTTATGTTACAGTTCGATTGTTCTTTGAAAAAAAATATGTTTATCCAAAACTGTGCGTAATACGTATAGGTGATGACAACAAAAAAAAAACACACTGCACACGCATCTTTGTAAAATCAATAGCTTCCTCACTACGCTCAGAATCTGAAGAGTATTGGTTAGTATCTGAATGACGGTGTTCAAAACCAACTGTTCTGTCAAAAAATATTTTCGTACTTCTTTTCAAAACAATTATTATTCTTTACGTTGTACCAGTTTTTGAAATTGGATGTCTCTACGCACGATTTTCCTACATTTTTCATTAATGTCCGTTCAATTTCTATTTAAGCTACACCAGTCAACAAATATATAGATAACAAAAATAAATACGCTCAACAGCTATAACAGATGCGGCTTAAAATATGTAAATTCACATTGCATTTCGTATTTAATTCAACTGACGAAAATACGTGAAGTCACAATAGTTTCATTATATCCGTATTGGTGGATTAGGGATTATTGAGTTATTTATACGGATTCAAACTATACGTACGTTCATGCTTAATTCACTATATTGCACAATAATTTATCATTCTTACTATAAAAATATGTAATAGATAATGCGTAATATTTTATGAACTCACCAGCCAGCCAGGTCTTCATATTAATATATTTCGCGTGAAATTGAATTAAATTTTATCATAATTCCATTTTTCCTGCTTGTCGTATTAAGATTTTGATGCTGTAAATTATTGCCCGAAGAAACGTAAGCCCACGACTCGCTAACGACAGTTCTCGACTATAATAAGAAAAGTGTTATTTTATAAGTTAGCCAAACACGACCTCATTCAACCCGAGAATCTTGTCGTGCGTTTAAAAAAAACAACATTATTGCCAGAGTTGAAAATTTTATGCTGAGAAAACGCAATACTGCAGAAAAATATCTTACTATCTAGCATAAATGTTGATTATTAGATCTATAAACCTTATCGAAAATACAAAATCATTTGTAAAAAAAAAAATGTACTATTCGATACCGATGCGGGAATGAACGAAATCGTGCTATACATACACAAGAGAATATTATAAAACGCGCGTGATTTTATCTTCATTAAAAAAATCAAAAATATCTTGACACCTGAAAAGACGTTTTGAGTAAAATTTAAAATATCGTCTAACCTTAACATTTAATATTTGTATTCGAATATATTTAACAACGCATCATAAATTGTTTTCCATACACGTACGATAAAATTCAACGTTTGAACTGAATATTAAATATTGTATACACTATATACTGCAGTATGGTACACAAATGAGGGTTTAAAATATATACGCGTTTTATCAACGTACAATTTACCCGATCGACTAAAGTGTTTACGTTGATTCACTTTTGAATTATGTTAAAAACGCTTAGTATCGACTAATTTTATTATTATTAATCTATATATTCGGCACAACATTGTTTTTGCTAGGCATTCTTTAAAAATGTAATTTTATCTAACGTGTCTTCCGAAAACAGAAAAGTTGTTTATTTTTTTTTTTTTTTTTCAATAACATTTTGATGCTACAACGTAAAATTTTTCCGTACAGATAAGAAAAATAAAAATATACATTTATTTTACTACTACGGTTCAATCAGTCGTTAAATAACGTGTTCGTGTTCATTCTTGGACTTTTTTTTTTTTTAAATTATTTTGGAGAACCTAACATCGGTTACGGCTCGGATATTTTATACCAATAACTCGAAGAAAATATTATATGAATATTTTATTATCGTTACATATCGCTTTAAAATTTCCCGATGATTTTGTTCGAACGGTAGACGATTATTATATTTTATCCGTGCGGGAATTATCGTGCGGCCGCGAACCGTTATTACAGTCGGCGCGGCACTCGCAGCTTTTCGTTAGATCCGGCACGCTTAGTTCCTGTCTTCCCCGTCTAATGAAAACGGATTAGTGACTTTCCAAAAGGGTTTATATTCAATTACACATAATATGCACCCAGCGCGTGTCATACGTCTCGGAAACCAAGATCAGCTTTTCTCCTCCCTCGGAACCGGAGAATGCTGCGAGAGCGAGTTCACTTTGACACGACGTGTACGTACGAATGTGCATACTATCTGTACGTTGCCTTTGTGCCGAGAACATTTACGCAAAAATCGTTCCGACAGTGAGGAAAAATAGATTATTTTACGTTGTCGTTTGAATAAAACAAGAATAAAATATTAACGTTTAAACGATTTGATAACTAAAAAAAAATGTAAATTTCAAATTTTACACCCCTCAAAGTACCATCAGAACCCGTAGGCCTTTCAGAAATGGTACTGGTTTTAAAATTCGGTGCATTTTCACTACCTTTAAAGTTTTCACAGAAAAACGAAAAAAAAAAAACATCTTTGTAAAAACAATACCTTCTACTCTGCGCTCAGACTATAAAACGGTTCATCAAACATAAAAATACCATTATATAAGGTATTTGTTTTATTTTATTTTAATATAGTTATATTTAACAAATAAAAAATAAATATTTTCGTTCATTAACCGGAAGTATCACGTCAAAACTGTTGCAATAGGTACTTATAAATTTTCTGAATCTTTTAAAATGCTTTTTTTTTCTGAAATAATAAGAAACTAATGTTTCTAACATTAATCTGTTTAAGCTTGAAAGTTGATCTAATTTGATATTTTGTTAATTTGATAGATATGTGTTTATCACTTGCATGTATATCAATGTATTAAATTATAGCATAATTTTGGTTATTTTACAGAACTTTTTGAATTAAAATATTAAATGAAGAACCACTTTTGGCGACAAAAAACAACCTTCAACGTTTCGTTAAAAGATAAATCTAAAATAATCGAGAACAGAAAAATTGATCAAAACTCTATAAATAAAAATTCTGAGAAATTTAATCTAGACTCTTATTTATTTCTTTAAATCAAGTTTATAATGATGTATGATACAACTTAAACTCATACATACCACATTAATATAGTATCTTTTATGTACATTAAAAGTAACATAATGAAATTGAACCTCGAATTAAAAGTTAAAAGGAGAGATTAAATGGGGAAATTATGTTTAACACTAAAAAGATAAGCTGGGTTTAATTTCTGATAGACTCGCGTCCATACAATATAAAACTCTATAACTTTCAATAATTATGTGTACTCGCGTGTATTAAAAATTTAACTAAAATACAAATATAATTATGAAATATAAATATAATATTATAAAAAATGCAAACATCACACAAATATCTGCTTAATTGTTTGCTATTCGACACCCTTTATTTAGTCTATAATGGAGCAAGTATATCATTACTTATTTTTCTGAAACTCTTTTAGGATTAACCCCATTAATCATTTATATTTTGCTGGTAGAAAAAACTTTTTTTGTTTATACAGTATTGTATTATATTATACGTAGGTAGTGGCAGTATTTTTCAGTGAAATTGATTGAGCTGAAAAACGTGTTTAATTCTATATTCAGTATCTAATATTTACAAAGCTACTTTACCGTAGCCAAAGAAAAATACGAACCAAAAAGTTCATGATTTTGTTTTTGCTCAGTTCTTAAAAGCTATTTGAAGTATAAGCATAAAAACTAAAGTGATATATAAACACATCGGCCATACAATAGGTACAATTATTCTAAAGTAATCATTCTCGGCTAGGCTGGGCATTAACTCATTAAAAGTTAAAATTAAGTAATAAAGTAAAGTTAGTTTTGATTAAGTTAATTAACTCGCATAACATAATTATTTAATTTTTTTTGTTAGTTAATTTTTGATTTAATAAACTAAAATAGTTAAAAAATTAACTATTTACTCAACTATTCTTTTTGTTCTTTCAATTATTTTAATTTAACCAGATAAAAAAAGTCGTTAGTTTACCCATCCTTAATTCCGGGTTACATTACTGGACCGACATTTCGGAATTGGAGGGCTCAAAAACGTTTTACTAGAATCTTCATGGTCAAGTTTAATAAAGTGATTTTTTTAATTACAATTTATAATTTTAAAAAATAGAGGTTTTAAAAACTTTACACATTCAAAATTATAATAATATTTACACAAAACAGTATGTATGCACTATAATGCTGTACCTTTATATAATAGCTGAATATCTTGTTGACACTCTTTCCATATATTTTTTTTTTTTTTTCTAGTTTTGTGTTCATATTAAAGTATATATTAATTAAACGTATAAACGTTGAAATATTCATAAACGATTTGTTAGCTGAATACTTGTAGACGGTGTATAATTAATCCTTCAAAAAATTATTTTTGCTTGAACATGTAGGTATTTTAAGAACATTGTTCTCATCTTCAGTATTTTAAAATAACGTTTTTTTATACATTGCATATTTTCAATTTACTTTCAATTTAAAATCAATTAAATCAATATTTTGTAAATCTCTATGTATAAATTTATCAATTTCAGTTCCTATAAGATGTTTGAATACAACAAGTTATGAATATAATTTGTAACACCCCAATACACATAAGTCATAATAATTGAGACATGTACCTACTGCAGAAAACCTTTTTATTATTTCTAGTCCTTAAAATTTCCGATAATTCAGTGTAAATTATGAAAATTTCAGAATTTTTCATAGCGAATAAAGTGATAAATCTGTCACCACTTATTCGAATCATATTTATTTAAAATCACAAAGTTTGAAATATTGTGCCGTCACTTTGGCGTCATCAGACCTTTTAGACATTTAGGTTCTTCTGAGCCGATGGTGAGAAATGTTTTCAGCTCAAGCTCGAATGAAAAATGTAAGTACCTAATAAAAAAAAAAATAATAACAAAATAAGTGTATAATAAAACGACTATTAATAGCTTTTGTCCGAGCCACGGCAATCTGGAGTCGGTCTTAATGTATTCCAGAGTGCCCATATTATTATTATTTTATTGCTAAATATAACTCGCCTTTCACAACATTTTACGCGTGACTCGGCAGTGAAAAAGAATTTGATACCATAGCTGGAATACGAGAAAACACTTGATTTGTTTACTCTAAGTAGTAACCAATAACTTCATGGTGAACACGTCCATATGCCAAAAATAAATCTAGAAAGTATTGAATGTTAAAGCGGTCACTTGTTAGGATATGCCACTTTTTTTTTAGATCAAACACTGCAAATCTGTTTAATTTTAAAGTTGGGCAACCTTATTGAAAAAATTAACTGCGATAAGTGAAGTAAGTTCAATTAATTTGCCTTCGGTTAAAATTTTAAAGTGAGCAACAAAAAAAAAAAAAAAAAATAACTAGATAAGTCAAGATACAAAATGAAATAAACTTGATTCAGTTAAAAACAAGTTAGTTATTACTGATTTTGCTAAACAATTTACAAGTCATAAAACGCCCAATCTATACAGGATTTTTCCTTTAGACAATTTCATTATATTTTAAATAAAATCTTGATTGTTTAATAATCCAACATAACTTGATTCTTGACTTAAAATGTCTACAATCAATGGTATTTTTATACCTACCTTTTATAAGAAAAATGAACTATGTAACCATCAATAAGATCTTGAAAAACATAAACAATAATAATGTTGCATAATTCATCTATTCTCTCTATGTATCTATATTATTTCCAACAATACATTTTTTTATATGACAAATAAGTACTGATAAAGAGCCTAAAAATATATCGACAAATATTTTTAGTATTAGTTTTTTAGAGTCTTAAATTGTTATACATAGTAAAATATATAATAATATAACTAAAATAATCCACAAAAATCTATTTTATACATTGTTTTTACTTTTGAATTAAACAATTGTTCACAACAACTCTGAATTTCTTGATATTCTTCTTTAAATCTAGATATTCTTTTTTATTTTAATTTTTTTGAAATTCTTACACCTCTATGTTTAAAAACTGTACGTTGGTTTTTAACGGTGTTTAATAATAATAAATATAAATTTAAAGTGGATTTCAATACCGGTTTGGCCGTTTAAGCGTGTGCACCGTAATATTTATTATTGGTGCCAAGTAGATGCACTCTCAATATTCAAAACACCTGCATCGGCTTCGGGAAAAGATAAAAACTAATTAATATAAAACTGGATAGACTTGAGTAGCTGCCACTGTTTCGGGAGACCCGGTGTTTTAAATTATTATGATTTTGATTTTAAACGCAATAATAAATAATTATTAAAAACTGTTTCTAACCGAAGTACATAAGAAAAAAACAAATACTATAACAACGTTCAATGTACAGTTTTTATTAAGCTCGGTGTGTATTAAAAAAATATTACTTACGTATGATTAAAATAAATAAGTACCAACGTTGCTGTACAGTTTAGGTTAAAAACATCGTTTGAAAAATACTGTTTTCTAATCATTAATTCAAACAGGTTTTATTCCCTCTGGAAATTATTCTTTTTTTTTTTTTAAACGATATTGTATGGTTAACCAAAACAAAAACCTATAATTATTTTAGCGATATATTTTATTGTTATGTTTTCAACAGTATTTGAAACATTATGTTCTAAAAATAATGATGGATTAAGCAACTCTGTAGCAATATTTATCTGTAATATTAATTCAGCATTTCTTTTTATTGTCATGTTCTCATCAATATTTTTAAAAACTATCACCATAAGCGTGTTTACATGGGAGGAAAGGAGAACTCCCCAGTCACTTTAGCGTTGTTTTCTTGGCCGAAGGATTTCACGTTTTTACTGCTGTAGTTGCACTAACAAAAATATAAAATAGGCAATAAATTTTAAAAGTCCTGATTGTTTTAACATTAAAAAAGTATAAAACATTAGTTTGACTGCCTATTATTAATATTGATAATGTCATTGAAACTTTGAAAATATAAAAACCAGTAAACAGACAAATAAAATTCTAAAAAGAACTTTTTAGTTGACTGAATTTTATAATTGTTTGTTGCAACTTAAGAACATTTTAAGTTTGAATCAGTATAGCTAAACTGTATTTTTTTTATATATATATATTTATTGTATAGAATCTATCTAATTTTAATCGATAAATAACTTATAATGTTATAATTTAAATTATGCGTTGACACTTGACGGTTAAGATAGGATGTATTTATTTTATTACTAGAATAACTATTCTTTTTGTAAAATATAATAGCATGATTTGTTAATTTGAATTATCAACTGTCATAAATATTTACAAATTTATTTAATCTCGTAAAAATTAATTAAGTACCTAACACGTTAGTCGGTCGGCTTTAATTATTATATTATGTAATAGCATTGTAAACCAATTTTATAAGATCAAAATAATATCTATCATTATGCAGACGGAAAAAATCCAATGCTCAAATTTTCCATACCATTAATACGCCCGCCGTGAGATAAAAGTCACAAATATAGAGTTGTAAAAACTACGTTAAATTAAAAGACTTTAATTTCTTAACTGTCCTCCTCAGCCACGGACACGCCTATGAATATCACTATAAAACATGTCTTAGAATTATCTTTGTCCTAATATTGTGAAAACGTTGCGTTTTCATATTTCGATGTTGAAAGAAAATGTATACGTTTCCATCAGATTTTTGGATTAAGTTTTAACAATATTAAAAAAAAAAAAAAACATTTGTTTCAAAATTATCGTCAAAATAGGTTTCGATATCTGCTCACGCACACCACAAGTGTACATAATAATTATTTACGAGTTCCTACCCATTGTTAAATTAATACGATTTATGACGTACAGATAGGAGGAAAATCGGTTCTGTCTCGAACCGAAGAATAGGCGCACAAGATCGCGAACCGAGACCGATCGAAAACAGTAATTATTATTAGGATTATTATTATTACACTTGTACACCGCACAAACGAAAACGTGTTCCGGTACGTGGTCCACTCGAGTTTGGGGTAGAACACATTATATTGCGTATATTATGTGGGTGTATTGCGCCATACCGTATAGACAGTATACGAACGATGTAAAATATTACGCATTAAAATTTGAATTCAAAAAAATATATAAGTTATGTATGTATATTTTTTAAAAAAAAAACCAACAAAAAAGAACGATACCGCGATAAAGGTGCAGTAGCGACTACGATTTGGGTGGCTAATTGGTTTCGAAATTGCGGTTTATCCGTATTATTTAAGATCTAAAAGTAACTGTAGTTCATAGCGTTTGAAAAAAACGATAATGACCGAGCTGTCTAATCGAATAGGTCCTCGGTTAAAAAGATCGCGTATTACTCTTATTATGCGTACATAAAAATAAAGTTGTGTATTATACCTTGCAAAAACGTTTTTCATTTTTTTATAAAGTATTAAGTTCATCAGCTTAGTATTTGCATAGCCGTTCTGACGCCATTCTAACACGATTTCGCCATTTTCGTCGTTTTCGGCACGTACCTAACTCAGAATAGAATCGAACTATCAAAAAATACTTCAAATAAAACGAAATTCAAAGTCAAAATCCCAATTTTCATGTGGTAATCAACGTAACGATTGAAGCACTCCTGTTGTACCCTGAAACGACATTACAAATCTGAAAATTTCAAACTTTTCCCCCGTAAAATCTTGATTTCTTTTTTGGGTTTTTGGGTAAAACTCAAAAAGTAAGCAAAATTTAAAAAAAAAAAACTTCAACCACAGAACCACCGGAGTCCATAAACATTTTAAAAAAGTAACTGACTTTAGAAATTGGAGGATTCCTTCGATAGGAAAAGTTATTGACAAAAAAACTAAAAAAAAAAAAAACATCATTGTAAAAACAATACATTCCGAATCTTAAAGAAAACTGTTTATGACATAAGTGAACTTATTATTATATCCAAACATTTTAAACTCTACAGAATCTACCAATAAATTACCGATAGCAATTAACTATCGCGTTCCGATCCGATCAACACTTTTGGACACTCCCTCGGATGCCTAAAAATATATCAAATCTTCGCATTTTCAGGGTACCCGTTTGCTCCATAATTGAAAAATATCTACGAGATACATTTTTATCTACAACTGCTTTATCTTAGACCATAATATTGTTTTGTAAATTATTTGTATAATTTATAGTTTTGTTTTGCTACAACGAATAACTTAATTCTTTTACCTCGTATTGTGTAGCAATAATAATAAAAATACATTTGTATCACACATTTTAGAAAACATTTGAATTAACGTTTTTCAAGTGAATTTTAACAGTGTCTGCGTAAAATATTAAACATTTTGAAAAATAGTATTTTTGTATTTACGTTTCAAAATATTTAACTATTATATAACTGGCATTTGTTATTTTATTAATTTATTTTTATTTTAAACAATAACCGTTTGGGGGAAAAGATCGTTTGGGAATTTCGATTCGGAAAAAAAGCATTTGGGAAAAAAAGCCTTCGAGTTTATGGACTTTCGAGAAAAAGTACATTCAGGAAAAAGTACATTCGGGAATTTCGATTCGGTAAAAATGCCGAGAACCCTTTTTTCAGTCACATCGCAATAAGTGTTGCTCGGACAAGGTACTTTCTAGAAATTTTATCGCGTTTCACGTAACGTTCACGGCGCGCAACGAACGGATCGAGGCAGATTTAAAAATTCATCTACGCATACGAAAATGAAACACGTCGCAAATAAACAAGCTGCATGAATATATTATAACGATATAGTTTCTTCTTTGTTTGTCTTCTGTTAAAGGCGAAAAAACCACGCGAGTTCATTTTGGTTTTTTTATTATTGACAATCTTGTTCGAAATTGTATTTAAATTAATAAAAAAAATTAAACAGACTTCAAAAAAAAGAAAAATTTATAAATAAAATTATAAAATAATCAAATGAAAAAAGAATTTTATCATTTTTTTTGGTGTCGGTGCTCCATATCGGTATGTCCACCTTATGAATATTACATATTGTCAACTATAACAAAACGATTTGCGAAACTAGAGACTGAAGTGCGGGTCTCGTTTTTAGTCCGTACCATAATCACCGAATCAGCAGAAAATCGCAGTACTGTCAAGTATATAGTTTATTTTTAATTATATATGTTAGACAGAAAAGAATCCAAAAAAAAAATGTTAACATTTTTATTTTTATTGTTTTATACTTGTTTGTTAGATTTTTTCAAGTCGGCATTATATTTTTGTTAAAAATTGTTTTCATTTCATAATTTTTAGTTGAATGTAACGCGATCGAATTATTTATGTTTAATGTATTGAATAAAATAGCCAGTATGTAAATTAAAGAAAGAAAAACGTCGTGTCGTCGTAGTGTCATTTGCAACTGAAAATAGTTACCAATTCGTTACCAACGACTTGCAGAAACGTTATAGCGACTTCTTCTGTATATTTTGATTTTTCAGTTTTTTCAAAAAGAACCGAAACAATTTTAGTGAAATTTATATGGTACCACCTCTGAAGTATGACCTAACAAAAAATAATATAATCATCAAAATCGGTTCATAATTGGCGGAGTAATCGATGAACATAAAAAAAAAAATACTCACAACGTATGAAACAAAGAACCTCCTCTATCTTTGAAGTCGGTTAGGTCAAAAAATAAAAGTATTTTGTGATAGACATTTTTGAAGAATGTGTATAATATACATAACACTTTTGTTTTTAGTTTTTTGACATTGAATAAATGATTATGGCATAATCTTACGAATTCCGGTTGGAATGTTGATTTATTTATTAAAATGTATATCTGCATCCTGATTCTTATTTACATTTAATACGGATGTGTGGAGAAAGTTATACGCTTGTAATAATACACGTGCACGTGAAATATATACTAAGTTATAAAAATAGTATTCTAAAACCAGTCCTAATATAGTTTTATGCCGTCTTGTATACCAATTCCAGTTTTATGTAACTCGGTCTGTAATCGTATGAAAATTTTTTTTTTTCTAGGTACGCAATATATTAATTCTTTTAGTAGGTACCTAAACGAACAGATAAACAAGGAATAAAACTAGTTTAGTTTTTAAATTGATAAATGGATAATTTTCTGTACACAATTCAATTTTTTCCAAGCCATTTTTTTTATGGACTACCTGTTTACTCAGTCTTCAGGATGAAAAAATGTATTCTGTGAATAATGACGTATAAAATAAACATAATTATTCGTTTGACGTATAAGTAGTACGGTATACCACATATGGGTACGTTTGATTATTTCAAATGATGTTTTGGTCAAATATTTTGTTTGGATTGAATAAAATTGAAAAAAAAACCAATATTAATTGGAGTAGTATTATTCACCGTTGCAAAACGAAACATTATACTATCAATGTTTGTTTGATCGTAACTTAAAACAACCCGGTGTTGTAGTTTTTATGTCGTTTTATACAAGTCATTGACAATTTTACTTAGTACTGCAGTCTACAAACATGGTGACCAGCTATGTTGGATGTGCATCACTGAGGATTAGGTTATGTTTGTATACCTTTTGTTGAATTTTGATTAAATCACTCATTTTTGAATAGAATATAATATAAAATACGTAGTTTTTCATTTAAACAAAATAAATTTAATTTAAAGTTTAAGGTAAAACGTACATGTTAAACGCACAAAAATTTACGAAGAGGAGCTTGCCTGTAGTAACGTATAGTCGAAACTATGTCGTGTAAGATCCACCCAGGGATATTATTTTTCTTAAGCGAAAACCACGGAATTATGGACGATATTTTGTTTTTAGCTTGTTTTTGCCATAATATAATAAGAAAAATTTTAAAATTTTATATAG
>CM029357.1:36935927-37010745 GCA_017140985.1 Hormaphis cornu | reverse complement strand
TACTAACACGACATTACACGTTTCGTGTTCTACATCACGCTGCGGGTGTACCCTACGTGTACAAGGTACGCGTTTACAAAATATCATGTACAATAATAATATTTTGATGTTGATACGCGATTACGAGCGGTACGCGCGCACTTAAATCTCGAAACTCGTCTGACACGTGAACACGTACAATATCATGCCGACTCGCGGACTCTTCGAGCAGCAGCAGCACACTTCATTATAGCACCGTGCCCGCAGGAAACGACTGGGCGGCGGCGGCGGCGGTCATTTAATGCGTGCGGTACGTTACAATATAATACACGGGTACTTTTTACCTGCGACCAAACTCACTGCACAGGATATTATTACATGCGCATGTCTGTACGGTCCGCAGACGCCTGTGTGCATACAGGGTGCCATCGAAACGCCGGCCGTTTCGGATCAGGGGCGTGCGTTTGAGCAGTGGCGTGGTGGCGAACGGCGTTCAGCTGGGGCCCCAGGTCCTGTGCCGCGGCGAATACCGGTAGGCTGACAAGATCCTCAGACGTACTCGCTGCGAAAGGCTCTTTTATATGTAAACAAAGTTAAATCGCGTGAAACAATAATATAATTTAATCGATGTAATAAAAATGTAGTCTTTCGCTGAACTAGATTCGTGTTACCTTGTGCTCCGTACAAAACATAGAACTTTAGCTGTTTAAAAAATGCTCTATTAACCGCCCAATATTGACGACTGTGACCGGGTATTGCAATGTTTTGCCCCGGGGTTTAAAATACAGCGTTTAAACGCCACCGCGTTTGAGGGACAGCAGGGTACGATTGCCTGCAGGAATTCAACTAAGGGAAGGGACACGATATAATACGTGGAACATACGCGGTAATAATTTATTTCGAAGTATAGAAAACTTCCTAATATCTTTCAAGTTTTGACCTCGATAAAAATACAACGGTTAAAACAGCATTACATATAACCTCCAATTTTTGTATGATTACGCGTTCTTCCAAAATCAGTCAAAAAATATTTCGGCTCAAGCCTCTCGCCGCAAAAATGTTCGACTTCAGACGAATTTCTGCAGGAAAGGATCCGGTGCAGTTCGATTGAACGCACTGTGTGAATAGATTTTAGAAACAGCAAATTTAAGAATCGTATACGACATCAAATGCGGAATTCTAAACGTGGACATTTTATTGAAAAGTTACCTACATGTTTTTACTTGACATACAATTTTAACTTTTACTCTATGTGCGTTGACATAAACATTTCGAAGACAACTACAGCCGGTGGTAAGTTTACGAAATTTCTAACGAATAAATAATGGGATAATCCCCCAACCTCCCCCCTTGCCACTGACGATTGCTCCTCCTTTACGAGGTCTAGTGATGTGAGTTGAAAACATTCGACTAGAAAAAATTTTTACTTTGAACATTCTGACCTACAGAAATTTCAAAAAACATTTCGGTTTTTTTTTTTTTTTTTAATTAATTTTGATTTAAAAGGCGACACTGTAAGTAGACCATCCCTAATTACGAGACAGTATAAAACATGTGTTATAAATAAATATAAGTATATTAATTGTGATGAAAGGAAATATTATTATATTACTATTCATGCTTGTTTCAGTTAAATTGTTTAAAGAAAATAAAAATAATTCATTTTAAGTTTTAATAAGTTAAAGTTTTTGGTTATTTAAAAGTTAACTATACATGTTTATAAACTGTGTATGATATGTTACATTATAATATTAACTTATATTTATCAACAGGTCATCAGTCAAATTTGGCGTTTGCAGACTACAATTTAATATCCTTACGCGATCTTAAAAAAAAAAAAATCAGAAATTTTAATTTAGAATTTCTCAAAAATAAAATTTCCGAAATTTTACAGCTCTGTCTACGACTTATTTTATCTTCAGTTTCCCAACGTCTATTTTCTGTACACCCGGTATTTTTATCAAAAACAATGGCTTTGGAAATTCGTATCGAATCGGTTAACATTTAAGTATATTATAAGTATTACCGAACTAGTAATAAACACATTGTTGCTTTCGTTCACAAAATGTCACTTTTAACAACAATATGTGCTTAATGAATAAAAAAAATTAATGGAAATCTTTTTCTCTGACTCATCCGATTACTTTGATGTTTTATTTTTTTTAATGTAAATCGCGTAGTGGGTTTTAGACATAAATTTAGTTCAACGAAATTAATAATAAATTAAATAAAATTTAAAAATTACGTTTATCAGACATGTTCTGACTGACTCGCTGACTGACTGATTATACGAATTATTATATTATATTATTATAATATTTTTCTCAAACTGAACCACTAAGGTGTTTAAAAGTGGTAAAAGGTGGACGTAAAAATTAAAAACGGTTTTTTGGTCGGATTTTTTGAAACTTGGCATACAAATACACTGCTATACAAATCGTTATGACATTTTTATCAACCGATTTTTCATAGTTATATCCTAAAGGGCTCTATACATACCATTGGGAAATTAAATTTGTTTATTACGCAATGGATTTCAACGAGAAGTTATTTTTATCGAATTTCGTGATTTTATACAATATTGCTTTCAAATTAAATAATATAAATCGTTCATTATACTTTATTGTTAAACACTACGCCGACCAAATCATTCAACCTAGGTAGATAGGTATCTTAAATTTATGCCACTCAAAACGTGGCATACTGTAATATTTCTTTTCAAGTATTTATTCATTTGATTTGTTTTTTATAACAAAAATAAAAACTGGAAGTCTTGTTATTCTTTTCCCGTGTTTCACTTTTTTTCTAGATACAATAAAGAAGTTTCGTCCAAGGAAGTCTGACATAAGCCAGTGTTATAATAAAATCGTCATTACACATACCGGGTACAGTCGACACGCAAGAATATAATTACATAGAAGTCGACGTTTCTACCATTTTTTTTTTTTTTCCGTCTCAATAAATATTATTATAATAATTATTAATATTCTACAAACGTCTCCTAAACACATATACTGGTACATACGTACGTGTGTGTCAAGACGAGCGTATATATAATTTATATTGTATAAATTAAAACAGAAATATTATTCAAAGTGCGTACGCGTGCACTATAACGAAATGATCGACGATCAAAATCCAGAGCGGATAGAACAGTAAAAAGTCCTTTCTATCAAACTATATTATAATATACAACAAACGGTTGTTGATATTTTTCAGATTAAGATTCGTAGGTATATAATCTTTGGGATTTATAAATTACCTTGATGGATAATATAATACACTTATACCTATTTAGTAGTATTGTTATATACGAATAAGTATCGAATACTTTTCCGTTTATTTAAAAAATTTATAATAATATTTTCACGTACGTGTCGTCTCTGGCGATAGCATCGATTATGCTGTAAGCTGTTCTCGCGTCGAGTTGTTACAGCCTAAGATTCGTTTTATAATTCGGTCATACTTGACTCAATTGCCGATTTTCGAACATACCGTGTAAAATATATTTTGTCATGGTAGGTATACTACTAACTAATATAGAATAATCGTAAAAACAATACGAATAATCTTACAACAACAGCTGGTCCCACAACATTCGGTTTATGTTGTTAATGCCCATGTTTTCCTCCTCTTTGCGCCCGATATAACACTGACGCGACATTGGTACCTGCGTGGGCTCCCTGCACATGCACTTTGCGTTGAAGCGAAACCGAGTCAACGTGAATCGCTGTCGGGGCAAAGAGAGGTCCGAAAATTGCATCACCTTTCTTCATATTATATATCTATAATCGTACACGTTTAACATGAACTTTCTGTGTCGAAAACGTTCGGGCGAATGCGTAAATGGCTGTCATTTATCTCATATCCGAATTGATTAAAATTCAGCTGACCAGACGCGTTGTTTTAATTATATTTCAACGCGTACCAAGCTTATCTTGACTTATTTATCAAAACAGATTAATACGACTTATAAAAAGCGAGGTTATTTTAATTAAATTTTTATTTAAAAAAAAAACCACTTAAACGTTGAATGTCAACTTATTATTATATAACATCATAGAAAGAGAAGATTGAAAATCGTACGCTATGATAATTTTAAATAGGCGATAAATTATTACTATCAAAAAGTATGTGCAGGACGAGCAAGATTTCGAAAATATCGATTCATCGCGTTAAACTTTAAACGGAAAGAATTATGTTTTAGACTCGTTTCATTGTGTAACGTATTAATAAAAAAACCGTGAGTTTGAAAACAAAATCCTAGTGTTAAAACGTTATCTAAACTAATGTGTATATACAGGTTGGATTTTAAATTAATACGTATTAAACGTAATTTATATTTTTAGTTTATTTAAATATTATAATATCTAATAATGTAATGATGCAACGTGGAAAATCTGACCGATCCATAAAAATGTAGCCGTACGTATTTCGTATAACAGTTCTTTCCAACTACGTATATTATTGTAATGTTGGTTTTGAATTTTAAATTTTTTTTGAAATAATATAAAAATATTATGTTTATTTATTAAAAATTAAAAAATATAGGTAGGTATAGTACCTATCTACTGTTTCCTTATTATTTATACATATTTATGAAAATCAACTCGTACATAATATGATCATTCATTTATTTTTTATTCGTGTTAAGTTAACATTCTATCGTATTCTAAATGAATGCTATTTTTTCATCCACGTAGGTACGATTAATTTTATTTGTACAGTAAGTTTTGATTTTTAAACTAAAACATTCAAAAAATATATTTATAAGTTTGTAAGAGTTAACCACAAAACTGTTAGGTACCTACTCATAAACAAATTGAGAAGACTACGGGAAAATTTTAAAAATTTAATAACTTTGAATTTTTTTTTTATTTTCTATGATTTTTACGGGACTGTATGGTCAGTACCAAATATTGTAAAAGGTTCATTTATTAACTTTGACCGTCGTATTTGACGTTTGATGAATACTACACTCTGCTCTACCGTTAAATCGTTGGTTGAACACTCAAAAGTCAAATCTGTACAACACACAAGGGACTGACAAAACGTACATATTATTATGGTTGTCATATTATCTGATATCAACACATCAATTTTTCAACATGATAAATCTTCACAAATCAAAAAATAAACGAAATAAAATTGCAAATATTTTTTTGTCAAGCTTTTAGTTTGATATCTACGAGTATA
Source organism: Hormaphis cornu (assembly GCA_017140985.1). NCBI lineage: Eukaryota > Metazoa > Arthropoda > Insecta > Hemiptera > Hormaphididae > Hormaphis > Hormaphis cornu. The sequence continues at coordinate 37,005,570 of CM029357.1, read as the reverse complement.
ACATTCACAACACCTAGACAAAGTTTAAATTTTATGTCTTCACTTTTTTAACAATTATAACTTTCAAAAACAATACTGTATTTAACATAGAATGTAAATACTAAACTACATGCTGAAATTAATCTCACATATCTTGTAGGTAATTTATTTGTACTGAGACCTCTTTACTTTATGCGTTTGTTATATTGTTTACTGTTAATTTTTCGTCTTGTGCCTTATCAAATTCAACGTTATGTATTTACTATTTTACGAGCATATCCCGTTATGTTAATAATAGAAATAAATACCACTGCAACTTCATTATTCTTATTTGCGTGTAAGCAACTCAGAAAATTATGAACACTATTCAATGTGACAGTAGGACGCGAGTCGATGAAATCGTGAACACAATTAAATAAGAAGCAAATATTATTTTAATGAATGATTAATAAAATTAAAATTAAAAAAGAGGTAATTGTCAAGATTATTCGGCTTTGCTCTTTAAATCGAATAATTTAACCGTTTAGAATACTATGATACTATGACATTTGATGGTAATTAGTTATTAATCGTGTATTTCACATATCATTCGTTTAAACAAACGTTTCATCATTAAATGCCACGGGTCAGTAATTCGCCAAAGAATAGGATGGCAGATCGTAAGCACTTAAAATACAATCAAAACTCATTTTACGTTGAATTACTTTACTCTGCGTACTCGCATATGGTATAATGACGCTAATGGCATAATAAAATTTACCAGAAATCGTTATTGGATATTGCACGTCACATATTATAATGCTATTATTAATAGTTCGACATTCGATTGAATTTTATGATTTAAAAAATAGAAAACGTATTCCCGCATTTTAAGTCTGCGCATTTTAACGTCATTCCGGGCAATAGAGCTCGCGAATGTATGATGAAAACAAAATATAACACAACGGTTCGTTCGAATTTCGGACGGTGACGTGACAATATACTGAAGACGAGCACTGTCTGCTGTAATACGTGTAAACGTGACTGCTAGCACAACAACTGTTAGGTATATGTATGTAAATTAAATAAACCAATAGGAGATATCTACGTGTATTTAGCCATTTGGGTATCTGTGGAGAATGCTCACCGAGTCGTTGACATGAATAAAATATAATAGAAATCATGCTGATTTTTTATTGTTTTATAATCGTGTGAAAACGCCATGCCAACAACGAATAGAGACAATCGTGTCGTTGAGTACTGGTAAAATAATGCGGCGTATCGACAGATCGACTGTACCGATTTAGTCTTTATCATTTTTAGTCTATACGATTTGGTTTATGCAAAAAGGGCCCTTGACGGCATTTCTGGCAAAAATAAGTTAACTGCGAATTTTCAATTCTTGGGGGTAGGCACGCGTTTTATGCAAAACGGGACCTTAACCAGACGTTCCCCGTACGTTTTCAATTTTATTTGTATGATATTTCATACGTTAAAGGTTAACTGACGACACTAGGAAGGTAAAGGAGCGAGAATTTTTAGCGTCGTAAAAGGGGTACACGGAAATAAAAAATGAGCGAGCACCCCCCAATCCTTACAACCACAAACCCCATTTTAATTGAACGATTAAATTTATTAATTGAAAATAACTGGGTGCTCGCTTGCTCATTTTTTATTTCTGTGTACCCCAGCTTCTACGACAGTAAAAATGTTCGCTCCTTTGAAGCTAGTCCTAGGATATGTATGGGTATGCGTAAGTAATAAGTACAAGTCTGGTCCGTTTTGTTCGGATTTTCTTCTATTTAGATTTTCCAAAACTGTTCGGTATATTTTACTAGCTCAACTAAAGTGTACCTAGGTTGATAGGGCACCATAATTGATGTCGAACTAAGGGTAAAAATGAATCGACGTTTCATTACATTCAATAGTTTTCGTTTAAAAATCTGTTACGAAATATAACATGATTCAAATCTCCAATTCAAAGACTAGTGTTATTTACTTACGAAACATACACTTATGTTCAATAACTCATGATTTAACCTCGGCGTATATTGCGATTCATAAAAGTACCCAGGAAAATAAAACGATATAAAATTATACGTTACTCTGCACCATAAATATTGATATGAAAACGTATTACACAAACGGTATAATTTAAAATAACCTCGAAAGTAACAAAAAAAAATAAAGTTGATTACCTGCCTACTTTATGTAGCTACTGTTTCAATTAATAAATTAACCATATTCGCCGAAGAGTTCAATTATATTTCCATTACTGTTGTTTTATTTTAAAAATTGCTATTTTATTCAATATTTCAGTATTTTATTTCACGTATTTAGAAACGAAGCTAGGAATATTATAAGTTTATCAAATAATATTACAAGACTGTGACATTGAAGTCACGTACTAAAGAATCGCACTTGGTTAATTTAGGTACAGTCCCAGAGACATGACGTGATCCGTATAACCACGGGTGTGTTCCTCGAGTTCGTTTGTTTTTGTTATTTCCAACAACGGAGAAAACGGCAGTAAACTTATAAAACGATAAAATATTCTAGTGTAACATAAAGGTCGGATTTTAGTTCCTTCTGTTTTCTCAAAAGTGATCCCTTTAAAATCGTACCGATCGTACGAAAAATCTATCCTAGGATAATGCCGGTAATGGGATGGGGGTCGTACACCTAAAAGACGATAAGGACTGTTTTATCAAACATCGAAATTCCATGGATACCGACCTCGAAATTAATTTCTATTTAAATTTAACGTCACGCGCGTGCGTGGTATAAGACAGCTTAAGTGTCTAGGTTTTTCAAGACGCTGCGTGTTTGACACTCGCTCGCTCGGCTCCGTCGCTTTGTTCCGCTAATAGATAATAGTCTAAAACTATAAATCGCATCCAAACCTAGACACTTGTCTTCAAAGTTGGCAACACTAAATTTCGATTTTCTTATCATTTTCAGGTGTACCACGGCCCCTTACCGCAGAACAACCAGAAAGCTCGCTTTTCTTGAATCACACGGGTTCTTACGGGGTATGGATTCGCTACAACTGTCGGGTGTCAGTGTAGCCTGTACAGAGATTATGGTTAATCGCACAACCACGCACTATATAGTATCCTGCCGTACCGTATTACAACTTCCAATCGATACAATAAACATTGTTCGTCGTTTTATTGTACAATAACGATCGTACCAATAGTCACGGAAAACGTAACGACGACATCGAAAAATGTTTAGAACCAGTTTCGGCGTCAAAAGTGGATTTTTAAATAATCGTTTTCGAATCCTGGCTACACTGATATCACCCAGAATATTTTTCACCAATTTTCGAGTTCTCTGCCAGCCCCTTCTGGTGTTCCCTAAGGATATTTTGTATGTTACACAGTAATTATTATCAATTATCATCAATATTCTTCGGTTTTTTTTATTCTACAAATACGCGGCGGCGACGGCGGTCCGACCGAAAACACACCGCGGTCGGCGGGACGTTTCGCGGCCGGCAGAGATCGCCACGGTACGGTGCCGCCGCCGCCGCGACCGCAACGGACGACGAAAAAACCGGCTCCGCCGCCGGCCCCTCCGCGTCCGCGTGCCAGCATTCGACCGTCGGCCTCTCGCGCACGTCGTGTGTGTGTTTCGCGGCTCGTGTCGTTGCCGTTTTACGTCGAGTTTTAAACAGTATCGTTTTTTTTTCCGCGTACTCAGAACTGTTGTCGTGTACATAACATAATATTATTATTCGCCGATCGCTCCGGGTTGTGTCCGTCGGTAATAACTTTTTTTTTTTCCCTGTCGCGCCCACATCGTAACGCGAGTGTTCTCTCAGTTGGACTCGCGCGATGCGGTGATCCGTCTCCGTCCGAACCGAGAAAATACCCAGCGTCCAGCAACCATGAGGATTCTCCTGTGCGCTCTCGTCGTCCTCTACAGTCTATCAGGTCAGTACCGTTTGTAATCGGCGGTGTATTTGCAGGAATTTAAACTAAAAAATCAAACTAAAACAAAAAAAAAACATCTCGTTTCCACTCCCCGACACTATGGCGCGCGCGTAATCAAAGGGGGTACTCGAGAACAACGTATATTTTAGGTGGTTTGTTGTTCGAAAAGTTGTCGCACAAAATTCCCTTCGTGTAAAATTCGAGCGCGCGCCACTGCTCGGCCTCGTTACAGACCGTTTATAAATTAATAATGACGTAGCGGTGTCTTCCCCGAAGACAGAAAAAAAAACCCCAACTTTGTGCGTTCGCGAATATTCGTTTGGACCAAATCCAGCGCGCGGGAGCGAGTACGGACGATAAATGCGTGCACTGACCGCCGACGATAAATTCCGTTTTGTGTGGCGAAACGTTAGAAACGATTTTTTTCCTCTTCTTATTTTTTCGAGTAGGTACGCTATATTTTTTTTTTGGATTTTTTACCCGCGTTAAAAACGTTTTGATAATTTGTATCGCGCGTGGTCGACGCGACGGGGGCAAACGGACACCGCTGCGCCCACGGTTGTTGTGCGTATCAGGTAGTCGAAAAACGCGGGATCCGACGGCACACTAGTCTTTTTTTATTATTGCTTTCTTTGCAAAACAGATTATGATTATTATTATTTTTTTTTTTCAACTGAATATTTCGAATGCGGCCACAATAATACGAGGTATAATGTTATAGTCGTTCGGTCGTTATGAAAATACTACGTAGGTTTTATACTCGATATTATACACAAAGAGATCGATTGTGTGAATTTTATATTCAAAAAAAAAAATTATGAAACAAATATTATACGTACGTTTATGCAGTGCTTATTCGATAAAAATGTTTTTTACGCATTTCATCAGAACGAAACTCGCCTGGTTTTGCTCTTCTACTACAGCTCAATAGAACGCAATCTCTTTTTCTCCAGACTCGCGCGGTTTCGATTTTTCGTAATTTAAAAGTAAATTTTTAAGTAAGGTTTCCGATATAACAAGCCGGTAACGAAGATTTCTTTTTTTCAAAATATTCGTATTTATAATATAATGAGTGTCGGGGAATTTTTTCTCAGTAGGTCGTCTAATTTAAAAATAATATCTAGCTATTTACGTTTTTAAGCTATCATTTTTGAGAATCGCGAGAAGAAGGAACAACAAACAAAAATCCGACCTTAAATCTACTCTAGAATATATTATCTTTTTATAAGTTAAAAGTTTACTGTCGTTTTGTCCGTTGTTGAAAATAATAAAAACAAATCAACTCGAGGAAAACCTATGGATCACATGCCTCTGGGACTATACCTACCTAAATTAACCAAGTGCAATCATTTAGTACGTAACATCAACGTCACAGTCTTGTAAAATTTTTAAAAACATATTATTTGATTAAAACGAATTTTTAATGTTCTGAGCCTAGGTATGTAAAATAAAATACTGAAACTGAAATATTGAATAAAATGGCAATTTTTTAAATATTAGGTACCTATTCATAGGTATTTTAGTTGATAAATCATTTAAAAATAAGATAAAACAACATTAGGTAATATAGGATGAATGTATAATATATGTGTAATTTATTTGAAACCTCTGAAGTAGGTAGACAATCAACTTTGTATTTTTGTTATTTTTGAGTTTATAAACAAATCATGGTACCCTATCAACCTAGGTATCCTTTGGTTAAGCTAGTAAAAAACATGCTGAACAATTTTGGGGAATCTGGTAAATAGAAGAAAACCTAAACTATGTGGACTGGACAATACGTATACTTATTATTATTTTATCAAATTTTTTAGATAGGCTTACCTACCTATTGCTTAATATAAATTATAACTCCCTTATGGTTATTTCTAATAGTATAGGGACAGGTGAAATGATTGTCAGTATAAATTTTGATTGAAAATTAAGGTGTAAATTATGTTTACGCAGCTCAAAACTAAATTTTACTACAAAAATTGATTCGTTGACCAACATTTTATTGCTTACCTATATGTACGTAGATGATTAACATAATTTAGTATAGATGACGGTGGTAATATTTTTACCGATGCAAAACCCCCAGTCATAATAATATATATATATACTCGTAACGTCGTATTTTATTATGGTAAAAAAAAAATAGTGTTTGCCCGGTAAATATTTTCAAATGTTTATGATTCGAATGCCCTAATAACTGTATAGCGCGGCGGTCGTAAACTTGTGTGTATTATACAGTTTGTTGTATTGAATTTTTAATAAGTCCCTAAACCGATTTTTCGCCCGCGGTCGTGTTGAACACAGTATAGTTTCAGACCTACCACCTACCTATAAACGTTTGAATTTCGATTTGAACCGATTTTACCCAGTATGTTATTTTTTTTTCTACATTTTTTTTCTACTGTGATCGTCGCGTGTTCCGTCTGTATTTCATTTGATTTATGTACATTATGTGCAGTTTTGCGTCTTCGATCCGAGCCGCGAGATCTGTAAAGAAAACAAAAATCGTTTTGTCAAAAAACCCATTGAAAACGTTTATTTACAGTAATAGGGATTCAAAAACGTGTGCGAGCTGTTGTGCTGTGAACTAAACGCACTGGAAACATATTTGAAAACATGCCGTTTGATTTCTTTTTTAAAAATCGTTTAGCCTACCCCTTCTAATTATATGTTCTCTTAAAATGTCTTAACTGATGTACATTATAAAATTTACTTTTTGTTTATCTGTTTTCTATAAGCTAGTGAATGTTATAGGTATTTATTTAACTCTTGGTTGATCTCGTGCGCCAGATTTCCCCGATATTTCCCGAATTTCGTACACCGTTTCGCGAATAACGATTTATCGTGACTGCGCTCCAATTTGTTTTCGGTGTAAAACGGTAAAATTCGTTTCCCTATTTTGTATTCCATCATCTTTCTTCATATTGTTTGTCATAGTAGTAATAATAATATCGTTTGCTTGTCCAAAAATCATACCGAACCGGTGTTCGATCCGCTTGCACATGTCAGCGTGTAGAACTGTCGAGTGAGCAATATTTTTCCAGCCAGACCGTCCTGGCGCGGCTCGTAACAAAAAAGAATCGGCGAGGGGCGAGTCTCGTGAACAATATACATATTGTTGTAACAATTTATTGTTGCACCTATACAATGATAGACGTATAATATGACACGCGAGTGTTTTTCGATCTGTATTGTAATAATTTGTCCGATACCTCTGTAAAATCGACGGTGTTCAGAGACTTGACCCTGCTACACCGTGTGCGTTGAAGGATTTCTGATGATGACGTATTCATGCGTAAATTTCAGCAGCAAACTCGAATCCGTCGTCGTTCGCGCGGTCACGTTCCAATGGTTTGTAAACGTTTTTTTCTCCTGGAAAACGCATCGCGCGCGGGTACCCGACAAAATTAGCGCAAACGTTGTTTACCTCCGGGGTGGTCTGTGCCGTGACCCCAAACGGTTGAACATTTCTAGTCTGCTAGGAAAAAAATACCAAAGATATACCTATAGTATAGTGTATATGCTAACGAAATTAAAAAGAATCCAGGATTATGGAATATTTTTGTTTTTTGCCATTCGTTATTGTTTTTCAAACGTCTGTTTTTGGCAAAAAAGATAGGTAGGTACGCCGCAAGTGTTTTTCTTTTCACGCGGAAATATTGTTCCGGTTGTATCTTAATATAATTATTCAGCTATAAACGAACACCGAGATGAACAATTCATACATACATACGCCAAATGTAAATACTGAAAAAAAAAACACAGTTTTTGATACGTTCACCGTACGGATGACCGTTTGTATTTTTCTTGTAATGTATAGTGTGTGTTTAACCTCGAAAAAACGTTTTATGCTCCGTTCAAAATAATAAGTGTACGCATAAACAGCTTACGTAGGTATTGCCTACCACTATTCGTAAATAACAATACTATTTTTACGTTATTTTTTACCCGCGCACGAGAATCGTATAATTTATTGTATCTACCTACGTGTATAAAAGGACATCACGGTTTTAAACAAGTCAGCGTCATATTATTTTCTTGGTTTTCAGTTTTCTCGGAAACGGATTAACCCGAATAATGAATATATTAAAAAATACATTTTTTTTTTTTTTCTTGTAACACGAGATGACTATTGCGACACGTCGGTGGTTTTTATATTATTCCTTCGGCACGTTTTAGTCACCTTGTCGGCTTGTATTTTTATGAGAAAAAGCACTTACGGACGATAGGTCCACGTCTATTACGCATAACAGTCATGCTGTCCGCAGCGCGAGTGGCGACTACTAACACTTTCTCTTCGGCGGGTATTTTCGATGAATCGGCGGCATCCGTCGTTCCCGGAATATCGAGAAACGTTTAACACGAAATGCGGCGATTCAATTATTAACGAAACATACCGTGTTGTGTTTGTTTTAAAGTGTATTAGATACTGAAGAAACGCGTTTTATACGTATCGTTAGCCAATGGTGTCGTGGTGGTGTTTTCCAGTATTTTGCCTTTCTGTCCAGTACATGTATATACGTACGGTTTTTATGTTTTTAGTTTGTGTTTCGTAATAATTAACGATCCTTTTTCCGCGACTGAGCGCGTGTACTTACCGAATGTCGGCAAAGTATTGTAAAATTTTATTTTTTTCTCTTATTTTCGTTCTCAGGCGTCTTAATTATTATTGTTATTATTACAGTCGCCACATGACGGCTTAACGGCCGTTCACACATTTTCGGCCGGTTGCACAACGTTTCGGCGCATTGTTCTCGGGGTCCCCGCGGTGACACTAACCCAATTATTATTTTACCTGTTGTTGGACCGTTTACTACCCGCGACGAAGTGATCTATAATGTCGTATACGCCCCGATCACAACCGACCTACTTCTGAAGGATGGAAAAAGTTTTACTGTTCTTCATCTACATAATCTTTTTATACGTTTTTACCTCCGTGTTTAACGTTTTTTTTTCAAACACTGTTCGAAAGGCGATACGTTTTACTACGTAATCGTTTCAATTCCTACCCAAACTATAATTATATTATTGTTCCATGGTCGATTATACGCGCGTGTAATTGCGGATCTATTGTCTGTTGACAATAACATTGTCACCGTGTCGGGATAAAATCAACCCGATCGTTATGTTGTTATACTGTGGCGTTGTGGCGAAAGCGCCTTTTACCGACCGTCGCAAAACGTTGCTGGAATCTACAACCACGTGTAACTAGGGAAAAAAACATCATCGAAATTTCGAACGCATTATCACATTTTCGTGAAGCGTATTGCAAATATTATGTACGTATTATACAGAAACGTATAGTCGGAAAATCGCTATTGGCCCAAATCGTTTTTGCACAATGCTATAATAATAAATCGTGTTGCAGTGTACACATAACCGTGTGTTTCCGTGCATTGCTCGATTTTTCGATGATTTACATGTTATTTTGTGCGTGTTTCCATACTCTACACACTTCTCAGTTGTTTCGACGATGGTCTAAAAACAAGTAGATACGTACTCGATATACATAAGTGGTACATGAATGCGCGTGGAATGACGATCAGGACGTTCTGCGTACACGCGCAATGATCGAATCCCAATAAAATATTCTGTACGATATCGTGCTTTTTTTTTTACCTACCTGTAGGTATTTTTACATAATTTTTAAATTTAAAAAAAACTCTCGGAAAAGCAATAAAACTAATATGATGCGTCTTTACGCGATGATTTTGAAAGTGTGTAAAACTGGTTGCGTTTTGGTACCTAATAACTAATATATTATCCCCGTATAAATTATCGTATACACAGTATAATATAATACGACTACCGTTCGGAGAGTCGATAGGGTTGAAACGCCGGGTTGAAATGAGTTTAAGTATACTCAATTCCTCGGGTAATAAATCACTGAACACGCGCGTATATACGTACGTATATATATATATTTGTAAATTATATTATATTAGACGGTATCTCTTGGTGAACAACAGCAGACGAGCATCGTATATATATAATGTACTGTCGGCACTAATGTCAAATCCCATTACCGTCAAATAAATTTTCGAACCATAACACTAAACTACGCAACGTTATTGCTTTGAAATTTTATCCGACACGTATATCCCCGTATAAAATATACAAGTATAAATATTATAATCATGCGCGAGCCGTGGGCGTAGTATAATAGTATGTACGTATATAGTGTGTGTACGGTATTTTTTAATTTTTTGTCGTATTTTTTCTTCTTATTCTTTTATATTGTTGTATTATTATTGAAATAAATGTAGTCGCCCGAGAAACTGGTTTTACACGGTATCGTAACCAGTTTTCACATACGGTACATAAGGTATAAATATAGGTATATGTATTAGTATTATGAGCGGAGCCATGAGCACACGACCGTTTGTGTGGGTCTGCATGCGGAACAGCAGTGTAAGATCGATTGGGCGCCGTACCGGTCGCGAGACGATTTTTATACGAAACACACCACGAAAAAATCCTCCTCCTCTTCCTCGTCCCTCACGCGCCGATCAAAACGTGTTCCCCGTAGTTTACCATGACGACATCGATCCGCTACAACTATTGATAACTTTGATCGGGTTTTATAAATTACGTTATAATACGTACGATACTTACCGGTCGTTAAATTTTTCACGAAATCAAAACAACTGTTGGGTAACACAGACATAATAATATAAACCTATGGACTGCGCGTGTCTATTAACACACAAGTCGACAGTGAAATGCAGTGATGGATGAAATATTTTTTTTTTTCCTTTTTTTCCACGAAAAATAATGATTCTATCACGATATTTAGGCTTAGTACTTTCAGGGAACAATCAAATTAAAAATAATTTTTCATCCACGATTGCCCAACGTTTATTTTGGCGACTCAATTTCATATCAAAGCGGTCTCCGCGGGTATAACGTCTGTATGACTGCTAAACCGAGTTCTGTATAATATCTAACTAGCAAATGTGGTAATTTTTCACGGAGTTTAGTCGGTGTGTACGACGTGTGCGACCGATAGCGATATTATCTGCGTTCTAAAGAACTGCGCTGCAGGAAACTGCATTCGCACTATTTACAAGAACAGCGATTTTTCCTTCCGAATTTAACAATATAGATCCAAATTAGATTATTTTAGTCCGCGAAATAAATCGTGTGGGTGCGTATTCGACCGTAAACAACAACTGTCCATTGTTGATACAAATCGTGGTGTAGTTGATTAATTTATTAGATTTAAAAAGAGTTCATTAACGTCGGTGATGTATACTTATTATTTTTGTTTTACTTTTGAAACGCGTAGCTCACCGTCAGTTATATCGCACTACCCGATATTATAATCGACAAAAGTTTTATACTTGTTGAGGTATGCAGCGGCCGATAAGTTTCTTCCGCTTTCCTAAAACGCGACAAAACTAGATTTAAAAAAAATGTATAATACTATCGATCGCGCTGATGACACCTTCGTTTTGTGTGTGTGTGTCATGTAGATATAGGAAACGATTAGTAGTTGTGTTACGAACCCACATTTTCGAGGTCGTACCGAACTCGGACAGAATTTTTAAAATTTTTTACGAACCCGAACCGAACTGTTCGATTAAAGTATCGAACCCGAACTTCATTAAAAAAACAATATACGAATTTATGTCGAACAATGTCTATAATTTATCAAGTATATATAGTAGGTACATCTTATAAAGTACATTCCGCATTTTTCCATTCCTTTTTGCCGTCTTTCGACAAATTCGGGTGCTAATTTTTATTTCTCGAACGGTTCGTGACATCGCCGTAGAAACGATTGTATAAAAAAACGTACCACGGTATTGCGGTTAGTGTTGAGTACGAATTTTCAACCCGCCCAAATTACGGTGACACCGTGGCTCATTTTTGTTTGTTTTAACCACGAAATATTTCAAAATTGAAACTCTCAAACTCGCGCTGCGCAAACCGTGTCGTGTTTGCGCGCGTGATAGGTCTTGTCCGACGACGGGTTTTTATCGACCGTTCACGATCTTTTTCCTCCCGAAACCCCGGTTGCGCAACCGACGCGACAACGCTGCACGGACTACCGCCGCCGTCTGCGGTCGCGCGTTTTATTGTCGTGTTTGTTTGTTTTGCGTCGGCGGCCGTCGGACGCGGCGCGTGTGCTTGTTATCCTACGCGCCACGACGGCAGCGCGCGCGCTCGTCTGTATAGTAGTACGTAGTGGCACACGACTCGCGTCGTGACCGGGAAACAATGGACGGTGGCGACGCGTCGTCGTAGCTGCGGTCCACCCACCACCACCCACCCACCACCACCCATCGGTTCGGTGGCGGACCGGTCCGTCGCCGGGGTTCGGACCGTACGCTGAACGGTAAAGATTTGTCGGACAACCGTACAACTGCGATGAGCGGGGCAAAAAAAAAAGGTCATTAGGTGTGATGGGTTAAACGTGAAATTTCGTTTCTATATTTCTATGTTTCTTATATTTCCGCGGCTTTTATCCGTACGAAAAAAAAACGGCTGGACCGACGATAACGGCAATTATCACAAACGTAATCGTGGACGATTGTTCCGCGAAAAGTGCGTAATGATGACGATAAGCAATTAAATCTCGTTGAAAATATCGTTATTATTTTTCATGGAAAAAAAAAAAATATTAAAATCGTTTCATCCGCGCTATTCATATTGGCGACAAGCGTAAACAGTGCGTTAAAAGTGAGATAGTCCGTAGGTTTGTCTTCAGTGAAGTAAATTTATTGAGAAAGTAATCTGTACAGAATGCTTTACCACTTTTTAATGGTATATTCCGTTTAACGGAAAATCGTTTACAAACGGTTTTTTTTTTTTTTAAATATCTCGTATAGTTCGAACGGGCCGTGAAAAACGAATAAACCGACGATAGTGAAATGTGTTATTTTCCAAATTCCCATATCTAATTGCACAATACCGCGAAATACCGTTTACGCGTACAGTTGATCCGAATAAATTCACACGACACGTAATTTTTTAACGCGCGTTAAAAATACAGCGCAAATCTTATGGATCATTCAAAATCACACTTTTGTTGGCTAACATTACGTCCCTGTAGTGTGTTTGAGGTACACGACGACGAATATAATGTAATAACTGCGCGAGAGTGGAAGTAAGAAAATAATAGAAAAAAAAAACAAAAAAAATTTCTTAATAATGGCGGTTTTTGTTCGCGTGCCACGAGCCGGCCCGTGACTGCAATAATAATAAGCGACGATACCGCCGCTAATTTATTGAGAAATTCGCACCGCGCAATAGGTCGCGGCGAAGAAAAACTTAAAAAAAAAAATCGCGCTGAGAAAATACGGTTTTCAGAGTTCTCTTTACAAAAGCTCGTCGTTCGTATCGGCTTCGTGTCATGATGAATGCAAAAAAAAACGTTTTTTTTCCCCGTGTGGCGCGACCGTAGTCTCTGCCAATATTATCGCGTAATAGTTTCTATAGTGGATGAAAAAATATATTCTATCAAACGTTTTTTTTTTTCCTACGAAAAATAATTATGATTCCATCGAGATTGCGTACTTTTCGCGGAATAATTTCTCATCCACGGTCGTTCTGGCGACTCGATTTCACGTATCAAAGCGCAGCTGTCCACCGCAGCAGTCGTTTATAATATTGCGACGTCTCTAAACGCGGGTGGGCGCGACGTGTCTCGTGCGAACGGTTTTCTGGTAAAACGTACGTATATCAGGTGCCTAATCGTTTCAACGAATAGTTCCGTTTTCGGACGGTCGTACCGAATTATCGTTACTATTTATTCACGTAAACGCCGCAAACGATCATAATTCGCGTGTTTGCAGACTTGGGGACAACGCGTTTTCGTCCGCCTCGGGATTTTCGGACGTTTTTCAAAATCGTTTTTACGCCGCTGTAGTACTACCGAGCTGTGTGTGTGTGTGTGCGTACAGATTGGACCGTCGCATTTATACACGTGTAACATTATGCCCTCACGGAATATTCAATTTCAACTGTTCGCAGGGTTCTCGCTTCGGTCCCGCAAATCCATGCGGGGCCGCGTGATAATGCCTACGTGTGCGACATAATGTACGTTTTATATTATACACGCGCGCGAAAAAACGGTAACGGCCATCTGCCAGATTGCTTTTTAATGTCAACCCTGGAGCGATCCTCCGGGATGTTCCCGTCCCCGCGCACTCGGTTGACCCTGCGCGCGCGCGCGATATAACACGACGTTATGGTCGTACGACCGCGTGGCGAGGGGGGAAACAGTTTTATCATCGGATGTTTCGCTTAAAATCAAACATTTACGTATTCGGCGCTATCGTGTTATGAGAAAAGTTCAAACGGATTGTTTTCAAACAGATTTTCGTTCTTGTCTGCACTCGCTTTAGGCTGTCGAAAAAATATACTATCATGATGTCGGACGGTTCACTACAAATGGGTAGTAAAAGTATCGGTTTTCTTATGCCCGTATTAATGTGACTACCGCGTTTAATAAAACATGTTTTCGTAGGTCAACAGTACTAGTCATTTGACTTTTTGTTTATAATTTTTTCCATTACTTGTACACTAATTTATCATCCTCGCCGTATTTGTTGCAAACCAGAAACCGGTCACTACAGCGTTTAAGTAACCGCTGTACTTGAACTGTCTAGGCAAGATTAAGTTGTAAAACTTTGGCTACATTCGCGAGAGTTTCAGAACCGAATCGAGTCGTTTCTGATTATATATATATAAAAAAACTAGATCGTCAACGAATGTTTAATTCCCGCGAATTTTTTAACTTACTCGCACCGGTAAATGAGTTTATTTAATTGTGTAAAAAAAAAAATAGTGTATATACGACAGAAACGTTTTTACACAACTAATTAACAAAGAGTACGCTCACAATTATTTATGAAAGGATTGACGTGTATATTGTTTGTGAAGTATCGATTTATTATTGCCTTTTTCGTTCGTTGCCACATAATGATTTTACCTTGATTTTTTTTTTTTTTATTCGTCGGTGAAACAATGGCTTTTCATTAAAAAAAAACCCCCATATCGTATGGGTACTTAAGCCATATGCTGTCGTGTAAAACCAGTTCTACATCCAGACGTGTCTTTTGTGCAGCCCACACTATTGTTTGTGCCTAACACTACCATGTATAGTATAGCAGGGTCTGATTAAAAGAAAAAAAAAATATATAATACAAAAATAATTTTGCCCCGACTGTCTTTGAGAAACATAAAGACTTACACTGAAGAAGTAGACGTCTTGTTATTCGGTCCAGTCTCTCAAATAGCCATTGAATTTTGATCGCATTTTAATTATACAGCGTACCTAATTTGTGGATAGGAATAAAAAATGCGTTATATAAATATTTATTCAAATCGTCGAGATTCTCGTATAGCATTTGGCTTGTAGTTATTTTATCAATACACACGGATAATACGCTATATTTATTCACCATTTTTTTTTTTACAAATTTATGTTAACACAGATTTTAGAGAATCGGTAAAATTATCACATAAATTTACTATGTACGGATTTGTTGAAATAACGACCATGACGAATACTCTCTAGTGTACCAATCTAAACTGCTGCGTTTTAAGTATTTATACGATTAAATTGTAATTTTAACTCCCCAGTTGAAATCGTATACGTTTGTATTCCAAAAGCTTTGGAATAATTATAATAGGATGTATATGTATATTGTACATGACAAACAGACGGTGTATAAATTATAATGGTAGGTACATCTATTAAGCCAATTACACGCAATGTGCAGTAGTAATTTACTGTCAAAAAAAAACGGGGAAGTTTTTACCATTTTCTCACTTTTACCTGGGTTGTGTTTTTACTCGGGTCATTAATAAACATTCAACTGAGGGATTTGAAGAACGAAACGGATTAATTAAAAAAAAAAAAAAACAGTAACGTAGTATATTATAGTAATAACTCAGTCCCTCCTTTGCAGCAATTTACTAGTTTGAATCTTTTGGTCGTTAGCAGCGCTCTGTCAAAAACTCAGATTCGCCCCCAGAGAAATGGCTATGGGAGTTTTTTTTTGTTTTTTCGTCAAAAAACCAAGAAAGAAAAGAGTTTACGCATTAAAAAAGTCGTTATCAACTTTTTTTAATAGAGACATTTCGTGCGTTCTGAGTAGTTTCGCACAGTTATCGTGTAAATAGTAATTAATATTTTACGTTTTCACAAAATTATACCAAACTGCGCGACATAGTCGAATCGCGAACTAAATAAAATATGTTACAGGCGTTTGTATCAACAAACTGTAAAAATAATATCCAAATTATTGCGGTCCGCGTAATACATTAGAATTTGGATTCTCATACTTACAATACGATACGGTTTTTATGTCGTTAAAAATGGGCGATCTTAGTATCCTTTAAAAAAAGAAAAAGCTAACGATTCAATTTAAATCCATTTTAAGGTATATTTTATCAGTTCGATTTTGTTTGTAAAATCAATAAAAATTCCAATAGTGGTGAAATTATCTTCTCCTAAAAATCCGTTATTGTTTGTTGTTCTCCAGTATTCTCCAACGTGTCGAACTATGATCCCTCCTAAATTACGTTTTTTTACGCAAAATAATTTCTCTTCTGAATTCGGCGCGTTCAACGAATATTTTACTCTGGCTGCACATAATATTATAGGAACGACGTAAAATCGTAAAAATTCTAACCGATTCGTAGAAAATTATAATATAATAGTGTTATTCCAGGGACACCCCAGGACGTTGACCCACCCGCCGTCTGCAAGTTTACGGCCGCCGTTAATCTTTACGCGCGCGTACCTAACCAGTGTGTGTGTGCCAGTGTGTGTGTGTGGCGTGTGCTCGGTAAAAAAATATGTAATAAACGTAGTGGACGTATAAAAAAAAGAGAAGAGAAGAGCTGACGGAGGAAAAAAAAATTATTCGATACCCGGTTTTGAGGTTATAATAATAATAATATTGTATAAAACAGAAGTGGCTGCTGCTGCTACGGCTGCTGCTGCTGATGTGAAAGAGAGCGCGATGCGGAAAAAGAAAGAAGAAACCAGTGAAACTAGTTGGAGCGGCGGACACACTCTGCCCGCGTGTGTGTTGGTAAAAAATAGTATTAAAAAATAATAATATTATCGTGTGTGTCTGGGGGCTAAACGAACCGCTACACGTCGCCGAGACCTCTCCTTTTGACTCTGACCCGCGGTCATGTGTTACTTTTAAAACGTATCCGGCTGCGCGTGCAGCTGCACAGATCGACAAGTTCTCTCTGGGTCTGTATCGATCGATAACAACATACGAGTACGTAGTGCAGCGGCTGTAAATCAAATTATGTTTATCCCGGAAAAACTGTAATGTAATATTATAAAACGACGTTGAAACGGCATCGTATATGCCTGCAAAATCGGGCTTGAAGAAAAAAAGTAATGGTATAACATGTAGAATGATGCGCAAACCCAACCTTACCCGCTACGAAAAAGCCCACTGATCCGTATAAAACCGTACGTGTTCAAAGCGTGCATCAAACCTAAACATCCTGCGCAAGTGCAATTAATATCGGATTCCGCCCGGACTAAACTCGAAAGAGTTCAAACACTACGTACTGCTCTCGGCGAAAATGGCCAGATGCAGTGTCCGACTGCACGTGAACAACACGTTTCAACCACGCTGTTAATAATCGTTTATTTCGGAATAGTCGACACAATCACTTGGAAAAAACAAATCCACGTACGATATCAGCCCCGACTGCGGGCTTGCGAACACGGTAAATCTGTTTAAAGCAGAGCGAAAAAAAACAGATATATTCCAACAACAAAAAAAGTGATTTTTCGCTAATGAAATTCCGAAATCGCACTCTGAATTCGGTCGGTCTCTGCAGCGGAGTTTCAAAACTTTTACCTTCGGTATACAGATAAATACTGTTTTGTCACGCGAGAGAAAGCTGAAGTCAAAAGTAACTTTCATACGAGTTAATTCGTACCGCGTACTAATTGAATGATTATCGCGTAAAAAAGACGGGGAATATCACGTAACTCGCGCAAATCGACGCGGTAAAGATGTTCGTCTCTCGCTCGACTTCATTAAGAATTCGACCACGAGTCAAATGAATAAATACGATCAAACTGGATTTACTTACGCGCACGACGCTCGTATTTGTGTTCGTTTGTTTGTTGTACTTGAAAATGTTATATATTTTCATGCAAATATCGCACAATGCACAATAGTATTTTGTGAAACACAGGCCTGCAGTGTTGCACGAATTCTTTTGATCAACATACTTTTTTTTTTTTTTTAACCGATGGATACGGAATAAAAACTTTTCGTTACCGTTATCAACTTTTTAGCCATCACGTACAAAAGGTTGTTCTCGGTTTTCTTCATTATCTTTGTGGCGTATTATACGGGTTCGTAATGTTAGCAAAACAGCCGTATGTGGATCGTGCGCGTTTCGGGAAAATAATGTACGTGAGCAAAAAAAAAAAAAACAATCGTCTAATAATACCTCGTGATAAACTCATAAACGGAGAAACGGGGAAAAAAATAATGATTTTGTACAAAATTACACGCTAAAAGATGATCACGTATTCGCGCGTATAATTATTATTCTTGTGCGGCCCGGAATGATGCCCCGTTATAAACGGTCGTAATGTGTTTGGCAGTCAGGACCGCTGATGCCGATAAATCTATAAAAACGAGTGATTTTATTTTTTTACGTATATAAACAGAATTTTGAACACATTGTTTCGCACAAGCACACTTTCTATTCTCGTGACACGCGCGCATACGTTGCAGTATTTATTGGAAAGTTTAGAGTTTTAAAAAACGCATTTCAAGGTGAAAGCAGGAGGACCGAAAAATGAAGATTGATGTACGCCGCGGTTTACACACCCTGTACGATCGTTTTCTTAATTTATACGCGCATTAAGCTCTGTTGTGGTGCACGCGGATCAGTGTCGGATGATTCTGAGGTCCGTATATTAATGGGTCGGTGCATCGATACGTAGGCGCTGTTCTGCGTGTTGCCGTGTAAAATTGTAGAACACTCGTCGTAATCGCACTCGTGGTCTAACTATCTATTGTTTGTTTTGTTACAGGTAAATTATTCTATTATCACTCCGGTCGTGAGGTTAAAACGGCAGAAAAAAAAGTGAGTACGAAAAAACAGTTACCCCGCTAATGTATATATATATTATGGTTTCTCTTCATTCGAGTTTGAATGCGTTTGAAAGAAAAAGAACTTAAAACAATCCTTTTTCGATTTTCTCTTCCGTTGAACGCCCAATCAATTGTCAGTTGTTTTGACTATATACACTTATATTAATAAAGTACGCGTTTCGTCTACGTTTGCCGTATTATATTTTTACTGAATTCAGTCACATTTTTAACCTACGACCGTATTGTCCATTAAGAAAAAATATTATGTACATTTATCTGTGTATACATTTCTATTCTCATTTTAAATCTAGCGTCGGTATTGTTAAAAACTTGGTTGACAAACCGTTCGTTTCGCTTTATATTTTACAATAACAATATTATCGAGATTTTTATAATTTTCGATTGAATTGTTTCCTATAAAATCAAATAATCAATACGGGTTTTTTTTTAATTTTCGAGTATAATTACTCTGTCGGTTCAGAAAACCGTTTTCATTTACTGTCCCTCCATATTCAATATCTTTTTATACTTGGTTGACAGGTTTTATTTGTGTTTTTTTTTTTTCCATAGTAGAAACGTATTATTTCCGTTTAATATAGGTACATTTATTCCATTAATAATTTTCAATTTTGATCGTTTATGCAAAAATTTAATTGCGACAGGGCGAGATAAAATATAGGGATATTTACGAGCCGTTTCCTACGTTGAACAATGTAGGTGCCCCGGGATGTAAAATAAACAAAATAAAAGGGAGAATAATATTATCGATGGACGTTGTTACGAGGGCACGATGTTAAATGGACAAACGAAGCGTTTTTCGATGGGGTGATCCTTCGAGTGATCCGCCGACCGTCAACAATTACGTTGTGTACGTTTAATAAAGGTGTTGCACAACACTGAACACTTTTCACTGGTTTGTGTGGCGAGAAAGCTTGAAAAGAATTATTAGCGCAACTTGTGAAATTTGGCAAATCATTTCTATGGAGGTAAAATTCAAAGTACAACGTGTTTTAACTATTACCAAAATTGCAATTGCAAAACCAGTCGGTTAACGGATATTTGCCGTTGATGATGACTTTCAAGTTTCAACTGTAACCTATTTGAAAACGTATAAATTGTAAAATCATATAATACATTCGTAGTGATTATTAATAGTTTTATAAGTAAGTAAGTATAGTCGAGGAATGTGTCTGTTTTTACTTTTTGTTCGAATATTATCGTACTAAGAACTCAAATATTACAAATCTTATGTAATAGCAATTGTTGGCACATGTATAAAGGTTAGGTGCTGGTGTGTATACATACAATTTAAATGTTATTAATAATAATTCATCGCGTGAAGTTTACCGTTCGTACCGTATATATTATATTATATATTCAACGACTCTTTTCATTCTACAATACTTGTTCATAATTACTTAAACAGTATAAAATATAAAAAATTCTAAAACGAAGTCGTTAATGAAATACTTACCCGTGTAATAATTAATATTTTTTCTTCAACTTAGTCATGTATAAGTACTGCAATTATTTCGCGGCGCACTTTTACGACATTTTCGACCGTCTTTTAAAAAATAATAATACAGATTCACGTGTAATATATCCTTGACGGCGAACAATGATGCGCGGTCAACTATACAATCATGGTCAGTCGTGGAATTAAATAGTCGTTATGAATTGTGAGACTAACAGTTTCTGAGCGTTTCATAAAAAAAAAAAAAAAGAAAAGAGGTAGAAGTTACATCTGACTCAGTGATTTTCCCGCGAGTGAGAAAATTTTCTGCACGAATGGTTAGTTTTTGGCCACGCGTCCAAGATAATTTTGG
The DNA here is from genome assembly GCA_017140985.1 of Hormaphis cornu. Lineage (NCBI taxonomy): Eukaryota > Metazoa > Arthropoda > Insecta > Hemiptera > Hormaphididae > Hormaphis > Hormaphis cornu. The sequence goes on along the minus strand of CM029357.1, from coordinate 36,984,750 downwards.
AATGCGTCCAAAATATGGGCTGTTTCGTCCCATACTCTTCTCGTACGTTGAATTATACGTACAAATTTTGTTCTTGTGTTTATATTTATGTAATACATTTTTCTTTTGGGTTGTAAGTTTCAATTTCGTATAGTGAAATACGCCACGTCGTTATAATATACCGTCCTGTTAGAATTATTCGAAATTCAAATTTTTTAAAACAAGCGCAAAAACTAATGCATAAAACTGATTTGGTAATCGTTTAAGAAACGGGAAGTTTTTACAGACATTTTTTGAATCGTTTTTTCATCTAATTGTAACGTAGCGTTTCAATATTACATTATAAAACCAATGAACAACGATTTTTGGTTTGGACGACTATGGTAACTTTCGTCAGTACTTTTCTGTACATTTCGTTCCTGGGATAGTTATTTGAATTTTAAACTTTTTTTTATATTTATTTTATCGATTCTTTATAAATATTTTTTAAGTATTCATAATACGAACGCTCCAAAACTTTACAATGAGAACGAAAATGTATAGACATTAAGAAAATTACTGTTATTGGTCATTCCTGATAACTCTATGATACGAACTACATAATAACATATTGTTTGCAAAAAGTTTTTCCCGTGTTGAATTTGTTTAAAAAAAATACTACCGTATTTTAAAAATAAGTTGTAAAAAATTAATGCTATATTAAACTAAAAATGTTCTCTCTGCGGGTAAAAAATATATAACTTGTAATTATTTACATAGGTAAGTAGGTACCTATTACAGTAACGTTTGTTCAAATTAGCTACAGAATACGTAGTTTACCCAAACATATAGTTTATGTATCGTGATTATTTTTTTTTTCGCAAGTTTTTTTCTTTACCTACTTATTTTATTTGATAAAATATACACCATATCATTAGTAATTAAATACCTACTTAAATATAATATTACACATAAACGCTGTACACGTCGTTTACAATAATTCTTTAAACTCTTGTAACTTAAAAAAAAAAAAAACTTATTTTTGATCTTAAAAACGGTGTAGTTTTTTTTTTTAAATCGCGCGCTTACACAGTATTAATTGGACATTAATAAAAACTAAAACGAGGATTTTACTGTTATAGGATAATTCGCAGCCACTAGTTTCCACGCATCGCAATTGTTTTCGGTTTCGAAAACTAACGGTCGTTTAGTATAATATTAAGACGTAACGATTCGCAGTTTGAATAAGGATTTGAAAAAGTGTACAAAGATTTTTTTTAGCCTATGGGTCAGTAGGTGAAATAAAAAATAATATTGGTCACTTTTTTTTTTTAGAAGTAAGTACCTATATATTAGTGTTAATAAATGACACGAACCGGTGCGGAACTCTGGTCTGCCTGTACACTATAATATTATATGGTCTGGTCGCAATTTCATGGTAAAATTATCGGCGGTACATTTTGTTGTTACGATAATGTAAAATAGTACAAGCATACGAATAATCTTTTTTTTTTTTTTCTAAGTAAACTCGACGCGTTGATGTAAATTTTTAAAATTATAATTTGTCTCGAAACTGTTTGAGCCCTACCGTGCGAGATCGGCGGTACCAAAAGGTCTTTTTGGCGCAACACTGTCGAAATCTCCTATATTGTAAACAAACTTTGAACAAAACAGAAGTACAAAGACGTTTTCATTCGATTCTTACAGTAATTGATTGTGCGCAGATGATAGAAGCATTAGTTTCGCTTACTTGCAATACGACACAAAACGTACCTACGTATAGTTTCCTAAAAATCGTTTTTAAAAACAAATTCGTAAGTAAAAAAAAAAAATTTATTTTTACACAAAATACCTTACAAGTTAGTTCTCCACTTCGATTTCTATAACATACGCGGTCTTTTTTAATGTGTTACGCTCTTCGTGTGTGTTTTTTTTTCTGTATAAGAAAAACAAAGCTATTCTCCTGCAGAATATCGGCGATTCCCCAAGGCACGACCAGCAGCACGATGTTTGATGCGATTTACGTACAGCTATAGCGGTGTATTTACACGCCACGACTGTTTCCATCGGCTCGTACTTTCTGGTATTGTGCACTCGTGTCTCATTTTATAAACTACACGTTTATAAAATGACACGTGGACAACCATATTTTGGATTTCTTCCGAAATGCGTACGCAATTCCGAATAATTTATGTGTAACCTGTTTTACAGTTGTTTTGAATCGATTACTCTTCGTCCGAGTATACTATTACCCACTCGAACGACAAAAATTTATATTTTGACGAGCAAAAAAAAGTATACGTTCAGTACGTCGACTCTCATCATCGCGTTGTAAGATAAATGAATGAGACAAAAACTTATTTTACGCGTGTGTGTGTACAGCGTTTCGATAAATTGTCACATTTACGAACACACACTTCTTCCTTTGATTAATTTAGTCTTAATAATAAGAACAGTGGGTGTACACTGTTACAATATATATATATGCTTACTCTGCGGATAAAACTAATATCGTATAATATAGTGCAGCGTGTATTTCTTAAACTTTTTTATGCGTGTTAAAATAAAAATAACAATAATTTTACTAGGACGTCCAGCCGTTACGCGCGGTCGTCTAGCGGCTTTTGGATTCGACTTGTTTAATTTTAACTTTTAGAGAAGTGAAATCGCTTTTTATCGTTACAAATATCGTGCCTTATTGACGAGAAAGTTGTGTTATCGTAGTGCGTATTATATGTAGCAGTATTTTCTCAGAAGTTCGCGGTATCGTAACCAATATTGATGTTTTGACGGCGGTCAAATAACGTTTCCGTGTAGAACATTTATAGATCGTTGCAGGACCAGTGTGACGCAGAAAACAATGTGGACGTGAAAATTTTTAAAAAAAACACGACACTTGATGTAGAGTAACGCCCCTCGTTCGGATAAATGTACGATACGGGCGAGCTGATAGTCGAAAAGAGGATATTATTATGTATATAAGACACGGGCCGGCAAGATCGCTATCGATATATTAAACAGTATGTATGTACGTATAAAAAAACGGACGCATAAACCGTGTGCAGCAATCCAGAGAAGGAGGGAAAATAAAAAATAAAAAAACGGGCGTATAGAAAAACTGGTCGTCGTCGTCGTTATACCTAGAAGCAGCCACGACGACGACGACGACGACGAGTGCGTACGACCGCTATTAAAAAAACTGTATTTATTGTGTGTACACGAGACGGGCGTATCAATACGTACCAGCGGTCATCCGCTCTGCGTCCTCTTCCGCCGCCGCGTGGCCTCCAGAAGCGTTTTAATTGCGGCCGGCCGCTGTGCCTCGTGTACACTATAACACCGTACTATATAATGCCATTATACGGACAGTGGCCTCCGTGTGTACAGCTCCCGGGCAATTTCCTATGCATAGTGTGCGACGTGCGGAGGAAAAAAAACCGAGTAAAATAATAACTACTATTGTATAGATAACAACGACTCTCGGGTGTTTGTATATTATGTGATTTTGCTATCCGATTATATGTATTATATGACCGGGGGGGGGGGAAGAAACAAAATAATAATAATTACGTTCCGTCTTTGCGCGCCGTCTTGCGGCGGCCTACGGGTGTACAATAATAATAATAATTATAAAACTCGCCGTAAGAAAATACGGAAAACACAGTGGCGGCGGCGCGAGGTAAAATTTATGTGTGGGCAAAGTAGAAACTTAAAGAGGCCCTTTTTTGGCCATATTTTTCTTCAGTCAATTATAAGTCCCTTTGAGGTGCGAGGCCGTGGGCAACGGCCCACTTTGCCCACGCCTAGCGCCGCCACTGGCGGTGCATGCGGCGACGCATAGGAATTTAATTCCTCCAGGACGGAGGATTCGGCTCGTGGGGGTGGTTCTTGTGTGCGTACTACGAGATTCGCATTAAAACTGCGCGAGCGCTCAACGTGCAGTGTACGGCGGTGTCATGTGTTGATCTCTCTTTTTTCTTTTAAAAGTTGAAATGAGTCGTGTAAACGCATAAATGTGACTACAAACGACTTGTCCGCGTCCACGCGAAAACGAACGATACGATGACGCGATTTCGAGTATATCGTTCGCCCGGAATCCTGCAAAACGGTACACAGAGTAGAATAGTTTTTCCGGTAACCATTAGTTCAGTCCCATTTTTTTTATCACCGCCTTTTTTAAATCCTCCCCGAGAGGCTCGATTACAAAAAAACAAAAAAAATCCGACCAAAACTGACCGTTTTTATTTTCACCCCGTGTACGGGTGTGACTGGAAAATGTGATGGCTTTTTTTTGTTATTACAAACCGCACTCGCAATCGATTCCGTGCGACCGAATTAAAGCGAAAAAGTTTTCGACAAAATTTGTGTTTGATGTAGCCTAAAGGGTGGAATTTCGAAAAAATCGGACAAGTATAGTTTCGGGACACCCTGCTGCTGCTGCTGCAACATCGGACAAAGATTTCCATTTTCGCGGTTTACATGCGTACACAGATATCGTACTATTGTTATTTTTCTTTTCTGCAAAACGTTCGATCGTGCGGTCGCGTAGCGCGTGCGCGTGTCAAAATATTATACGGTCGTCTGCAGACGTCGCCGGAAAACGGTCTCCCGCTGTCGTCAGAGCGTGCTAAAAAGGCTGAAAACTATGCCGCTTGTATACGTCAGTAATAACGTTTGTCATATAGGTGGTACACGTTTCCCTATCCACGGCACAATCGTATATTATTGTTGTCATTATTAATATTACTATCAGTGTTGACGTATAATGTGCGGAAAATACCATCGTGGAATCACGGCGCGACAAGCGATGTACAAGGGTGGTGTACAATATAATGTACGTCTCGTTCCGTTGACAAATGGCGTAATATCTGGTAAAATACTTTGGCTGTTATTGCGCAGAACGCTTCGGACGATCGAGATATACAAGCGGATAAGTTTATTTTTACTATAGATTTACTAGATCGAGTGTTTGAAAAGTGTTCGTCCGAGAAGCGAAGGGGGCCGCTGGATAGGCCGTAACGACGTCGGGAGGATGGTGTCGGAAAAGAAAATCCGAAAATCCAGAGGAGAGAAAATTATGGAGACCGGATGGACGCAGCGGAGTGTATAAAGAAGAAGGACGGGAGAATCCGTGAAATAATACGGCGTTAAAGTCTTTATAAAAACGAAAAAAGTCGCGATCTCTCTACGGCTCGTGTGTAGTTTGACGGAGTAGCGACCACGCTTTGGGCGGGTCACTGGCTCGGAGGTCGCGGTTCAAACGTGTTGATATTTTATAACCGAAAGCGAATCATTTCCTTCGAAAAAAACGATTCCGAGCGAGCCCAGTTGTATCTAGTATACTCGGTAAGTTGTTCGAGAAATTCAAAGTTCTATACTTAGCTCAAACATTTTTGAAATCGCTTAAAACTTTTATCTAACCGGCTACAGTATGGTTCCTATAGTAATATCGTGTAAAAGTTTCAGCTTGTGTTCCGGTTGTTATTTTGGACGTTATGGCCAAAAAACACGTTTGCCGTACGGGTGACTTTTTAAATTTTAAACTTTCGAATTTGATGTACCATCGGAGTTCGTCGTAGCATTTTTACTATCCCTAATTGTTCGCAGACAAAAAAAAACCACTATTGTGAAAACAGTTGCTGCGCTCGGAATTTAAAATATTACTATACTGCGCACGCGTCATACGTTTTTGCACACGAAACAGCAGCTACGTGGTGTTAGGTTATAAAAACCGCGATTTGTGGTCATTTATTGATATTTATACGACGTTTATGTAAACGTTTCTGACGTTATTCGAACAAGCCGCGTTTGTAATAATAGATATATATATATATATATGTATACACACACGTCGTAGAATAAACAGACAGGGAATAAAGAAAGGTTTAGCGTTTATTCTTTTCACGCCAACTCGTGACGATCAAGACTCGCGCTAAAATAAACGTACAGTTTTATTTCACAATAAAAAAAAAAAAATGGTTTTTAACAGGTGTTATTATAGATCAAGAGCTGTATGGCGGAATAAAAATTAACGTATGTATTATTCTCCCCGACTTAAAATTTTAATCGTATAAATATTTTTGAAACTCTGCGATGTGTGTACATTCGAATAACCGCACTATGCCTGCTAACGTCAGGTATTTTTATTCAGTCTTGACGTGTCAACAGGACTATTCACAATCTGTTCACCAGTATAATATATACATTATAAATACGTTTAACCATGTTAAAAAACCTCGAGAAACGAAATGTCCAAGCAAAATTATGAACACTTGTTCTCTTTCAAAATCTCTTGACGATTGATGTTTTTCCTCGCGTCTTATGGTGTGCCAAACTCCAATTAAATAACTTTAAGTACACTGTCGATAACAACAACACGTTTCGAACCACCGCTCATATTTTACTGGTATTATATTGTTGTAATTCAATACTGAATTTTACCTATAACATTATAAGATGTTAAAATATTTACTAAAACAATTCTTTTTTTTTTTTTTTACTCGCCACATATTTTGGTAAAGAACGTATCGCGATAGTCTCACAAAGTTCTATAAAATTTTTTTATTTTGAACCTTTCTTATCCTCATATTAATAGGTGGTCAACGTTATATTATTATTATTATTAGGTGTAACAACAATGTATTTTGTGCGGATATAGGTGCACTTGCGAATTTGTCTATATATATATATATGTACAGTATACGCATTAATATTGAAATACAACAAAACATTGATCGTATTACATTGTTGTATTGACGTTCGCCGAAAACTCGATTAACCATTTTCCACGCGGCTACTACTACTTTCAATTAGCTCACGTCCGCTTTACAGGAACCAATGGCCTCAAATAGCGAGCGATTAATTTTCCCGGGGGAACGTGAAAACATCCGTGCGAGTTGGAGGGCAAAAAAAATAAAGAAGAATAAAATAACCGTCGGCTTCTCACACGTTTTGTTCTCAGAGTGTGTGTATGAAGCTTATAAAAATGTAGATCGGCTGCAACGAGCTAAACACAGTAAAAGACCGAGTGGAGCCGCCGAGCGAGAGAGAATAGAGAGAGACGCACACGGGCACGTTATAACCGAGACGAATTGTATTTGCTCACGGACTTGCCTGTTCAATTGGATTTTGTTTATGTTTATACACTTTTTATTTTTTTTTATTCATTATTATTCCAAAGCGTTCATTTTTTACACCGCGCATCAACAATAGACTCATCTCTTATTTTTTTTTTTTTTTTTCCAAACACTGTACGCGTTATTATCGCATTATATGAAGATCGGAGCCAATTTATAAAACAAATTGTTCTGACAGCTACCATCCATTATTGTTTACGTGCACACACGCTCACGCGCGCAGATCACTTGAAAAATATTCAATTACAACAAAAGATATTCACGACGTGTCATTTTGGACCTCTAAGTGCAGCGCATTATAAGTTTTCTGCGCGCCTTCGGAATTTTTCGGCTCACGCGTGCTCATTATACCTATAGAGGTACGCTAAATTGCTTTTGTACGTGTATATTTACGTTTCTGATGATGATTTCACGGTAATAGAACGCGTAACACTGTTATATATTGTTGTATTTGTCGAAATCGTGAAAAAAAAACAATTTGACTGCGTCGTGTGTGCGACGAACAATTTAAAAAACGTGTGAACGGATTATTACGTCTTTGAACAAATTTAATATTTTTATCCTATTTATGCTACATACTCACTGTACGAACGCCGGTATCGAGAAACTGTACTGTACGAAATGTCTCCGTAAATCACGCCACCAAACGGCGATGAAAAACAAACAATAATCTCGAAAGAAGTATATTATGACTTTAACAAGACATGTGCACGTATTGTTGTTTACGCTCGAGTGTAAGTATCCAATAAAAGCTACAAAAAAAAAGTGTACGAAATAATGTAAACTTTTTTCTCTGGTCAGCACAGTATAATAATATAAGTATAAAAAAAATAACCGCGGGTAAGATACAACAGTAATTAACCACGCGATATTGAACTGCACGCGAAAATCGATGTCAATATCCATATTCTAACTAGAAATACTGTTGTTTGCACTCGTGTATTGTTATTTTATCTGATGGTGAAAATGGGCGTACGGGCCGAAATCGCTATAAATGCGATTCAGTTCAAGCGAGTTTTTGCTATTCGGCCGATTAAAAAAAAAAAAAACGAAACTTCATTAAAATATTCAGATGTGTAATTACTATAAGTGGGTCGAATAAAAAATAATAACAACCATCGCGCAAACGGTCATGCGAACTTTTGGCTTTCTCGACGTTCCGTGCGAAACTACTGGACTTTAAAAGGTATACGTCGTTATGGACATTTTGCCGCTAATTGTTTTAATGTTTTTTCTTGTAATCGCCGTGCTGTAATAAAATTCTGGCTACACGTAAAAAAGAATAACAAAAAAAGTTATAATAACAGTAGTACGGAAAAAAGTCAAACACAAAAGTCCCGCTCTTGTTGAACAAATAATATTATTTGCCGTCACGCTATCCCGTCCGTTCTTGTTATTACTCCTATTTGCTTTTTATTTTGTCAAACAAATCGTAATTGACCATTGAAACATTTTATATTTGGGTCACTGCAGATGATCGCGGCGATAGTTGAATTTATTACGTGTAAACTACCCTTGTAAACACAGTATCAAAATAACTCGTAACTTTTTTTTTTTTGTAGCATTAAGCATTATTATATTATTATTTTAGGCATGACGCGTGTACGTATAGGTAAAGGGCATCGATGAAAAAAAATGGCGGTTAAAATTTAAGATTGAAAATTCAGTTGCAGAATTGTAGCTTACGTTCGTACTGATTCCCGCAGGGTTTTTAATCTTTAACACAACCTACGACGTTTTAACGTTTTTAGAAAGAACGAGTTCTAGATTATGAATGTTGGATACCTTCTATCTGCAGTCGTACATTTTTTAAACACATTTTGACGTATTTTATCCTATGGTTTTAGTTTTCGATTCGGTAATGTGTGTTTTCATTATTTAATTTTTTTTTTTGTTATTACCGTGTATATACAGTAAACTTATACTTGAATAATACCAGCTTACACAATCTTATGGTTTATTTGACTAAATTTTTTGAGAAACATAATAAAAATAAATGGAACATAAGAATCACTATCGTTAAAACAATAATATAATGGATTTAAAAATGTTAAAATAAAACAAAATCGATCTGTTACTCCGGTATTCGCTAAATTGAGAACCGAACGTAAAAGTATTAATTATTTCACTTAAAAATGACAACGTAATATCATAATATACCTGTGTATACACCATAAAACGATTCAAAGTGCAGATGGCCTCCTAATAGTTAACGAGTTTCTGTTAATTTTGTACTTAACGGAGTATTTTTGAAACGGGATTCGAAAAAACGAGACGAGTTCGTTTGCGTTTTACAGGAATTGTCGTTAACTTTTTTTGCCAGTGTATCCGAGAGATACAGCTTTTCTCTCGCCAAAAACTGCACCGAACACTTTTATCACGCGTGTACGTGCGCGACGTAAGATTGTTTTGGGAATATTTTCGACGCGTTTGAAAGTTTTTTGTGCAAATTGGATCGAAACTGTACACCATATCTATATACGATTCGCGCACAATATTTAAATTCAACGTACACACGTCCGATAGCCCGCCGCCAACAGCACTACACGAGCAAACGGCTATGTGTGTCGGTATTATGTGTGTACGGTTTCAGGAACGCGCGAGAATTGGAATATCAATTGCATTATATTATAATATCTGCTGCAAAAGTGTTTACTGTTTCTCCCGACGACGTTGTTTCTCCCTGTTTCTTGTGCCGTCTTTGCGCAATGTTTACACGTGCGTGCGTCGTTTTCAATTTCCCAACGTCAACCGCCGGAGGTATCACGAATATTTTCGTGGATTTACTCAACGTTTTTCGCGCGATCGCTCGAATATATGTATATGTACAGGTTTATGTGTGTTTTAATAATAGTATTCTTGTGGTACTTGCGTACCATTATCGTTTTACGCGGTACACACTACCACTGAAAGAGAAAGTTTCCCTCGCGAACCGACCGACCCATTTCATAACTGCTGCTCTGGCCGGTCTTAATTTTGTCTTACCGTACCCATGCATTATCGGCGTACACGTATATTTGTGATTAATTTGGACACACACGAACTTGTACACTTTCCCGTATGAAATCTACCTGTAACATATAACTGGTCGCATGAGAAACAAATTTATAATAATCATGATCTCGGTTCGTGGAAAGCGACATTGTGTAAACGGCTGCACAGTTGAACTACTTACACGTCTAATCGGGGCCGGATTTAGACTTTTGGATGCCATGGATGCAAATCTTTCTTTTCTTTTTTTTTTTTTTTTTTGAAGCCTCTTACGGTGAACAATATTTTAAGATGCCCAATGTGTCGAGGGAAAAAAATTAAAAACTCTGCTGCAGCTTTCTCTACTAAATTAAAAAAATTATAAAAATACGAATCGCCAAAATAAACGTAGAGCAATCGTGGACGAAAAATTATTTAATCTGATTGTTCCATGAAAAGTACGTTATGATAAGCTTGAATCTTGATAGAATAATTATTTTTCATGGAAAAAAAGAATGATAATATATTAAGCTGCTAGACGACCTGTAACTAAACTGCTGGGTTTCCTAGACGACCGTGTAACGGCTGGGTTTCCTAGTTAAACTTTTTTCATCCACGAACGCCCTAACGTTATATTGGGAACAACGAGTACTTGTGTTTAAAAGTGAGATACGCGCAGTCCATAAGTTTATACGTCTATAAACTGAAGGTGAAAAGTTTAAAAAAAAAATCATTTTTCACTCAAATAAGAGCAGCTCAATGAGTTTACTGCAGTACTTAGTTATTCGTAGATAACCGTAGAAATATTATATTGGCTTAAAACGCACCGAGCGTTAAAAACTATATATATTATATTTTTAGCTATTTATTGAATCTGCTTAAATTTTGCCGAACTACTAACGCTTTTCATTTGTTTTCAATTTACTAATTATTGTTGTTTTTTTTTTATTTCCAGGTATGTTGAACGTGATTTTCTTTTACTAAACGTTACGATCGTGAGTATAATACGGATACTTAATATTGTTTTACGGTACAATTCAAAATATTTGCATGCTGTGAGTGGTAAACAAACTATAAATGTTGTGCTGTAATAAAATCACACGAAAACGTGTTTTAAAATGTACCTATATATTATACTGATTTAAATATTTACAAATAGCAAAAACAAATTTCGCTATTAGGTTAGGTTAGCTTCGTGTGGCTACGAAAAAGTTAATTTTACTTGTAAATTTCCTCGTTTTGCTTAGTAAGTAGGTACCTATTCGATAAAGTAATCATAAAACGTATAAGCGTATAATAACTTAAATAAATTATTTAAATTCTAAAACGTTATTTTGTACACAATCAAACGTAAGATTACAGATAGTAGTTGTTTTTGTCCACTAGGACCCGCGGTAAAAACTCGATACGCCTCATAGCTATGTTGGGTGGTTATTATAAGTCAGGGCTCGTGTTATAAAGAAAAAACTCTTATTAGGTAATCTCGACGTTTAAATGTCTAACTTTTAATTTATTTTCCATCCATATACTTTTGCCGTTATTCGTCATGATCGTCTATAACTCCTCTCGAGTTGTAGACTCTAGAAAATGCTTTCAATGATCATACGAGCCGGCGGCAATTATAAGCGAATTAAATGTAAAATGTATTGTGTATCGGCCGTGCAACCAAAAAAGAAATGTGTCGTTTGCTGTAATCCAATCGATCATAGTGTTTTATACGGGTGCTCTCAGCTGTATCGTCTCACGATATTAAGTGTCAGTGCTCCTGTCCTTGTTACACATGACACCGCATAATATGTCGCTGTACATCAGACTTTGGCATTATTGAGTTACAAGTTATTGTAGATCATCGCGGGACTACCTGTTGCCACCCAGCAGTTTGATTAATTTTGAATAACAACAGAACGTTTTCCACGTGTTGGTTTTTGATATACAACGAGAATATCGGAATTTCTCGAATCAAAAGCGTTTACATTTTCCGTTTTCGGTATTTTAATTAAATAAACTTATCAGTTCGACGTTCGAAGTACAATAATTTTTGTTACACTCGATTAAATTCGGTGAAAATTATTTCAATAAAAATCTGTATATTATTCTTTTCTCGCCATATACGTATTTGATTGATTTTCCCCTTTTTCGGCTTCATACTGTAATTTTTTTCTTTTATGTAATACGCTCTCTTTTTTCACTATTTTTAAAGAATTCCGGCATAAATTAAACATCTTACACGGTGGAAAAAAGTATATTGGATGTAATACCTACTCAAGCAGCAATGATGGATCGAATATTACGTCGAATCTAAATAAGTACGACTTTCTCGATGGTAACGATATTAAATTGAATCACTCCTGTTCGAAATCCCGCAGAGGAAATATCCTACCCAGAATATCAAACAGGATTAAATGGATACAGAACAAGAGACACACATATCTCAGGCGTGTATATATTATTATAATACAGAACAGAAGATGAACTCGGGTTTTACGTTAATACGTATATATGTGCGCATACACGCCACGCATGAACATCGATTTAACGTTTAGGTTACTGCGGCAGTAAGAATATTACGTTTGATGCTGATGCTAAATTCTGAAATCTACAACGTGTATACAACGTGCGGCTTATGCAAAAACGAATACCTATTGAAAGAATGAAAAAAAACATTTTACCCAAAGTTATATATATATATTATTATAACTATATTTTATCGTCTACATAATCAACCCACTGATAGTTAACGTTTTTATGCGCCTGCGCTGTATCATTCGTTTCTCTATGATGTTTAAAATTACATCGTCTCTTTATTTTGCACAAATTGTAGATTGGAAATATGTAAATGTACGTTTTACTCGTTATTTTTATTCCTTTTACTCGTTAAAAAAAAAAAAAAACATTAACGTTTTTTTGACGCTGCAAGAGCGTATTTTTCGTTCAACAAATAATGATTGTGACGTCGTGCAAACACGATGTTATTAAATATTGTAACTGTGAACTCACAGCGCGCAAGTCACGATAATCTCGGGGTTTTACAAATGTTTTTACGCTGTCGAGGGTGAACACTCTGAACTCCGTCTTTACAACGTGTAGCTATTTTTTTTTTTGTTTTTTACTCAGTCGAATGAAAACAATAAGTTCGCGTTGTGTTTTTTTTTTATTAGACGAGTGTGATAAAACCCCTAGGAATATTTCCGGAGACAATCGAGCTCTGCGTGGAGAAAAGCCACCGCGCGTAATGACTGTCGCGTATTCTTTTTGCCGCAGCGAGAGGAGGGTAAACTTAAACGCGCTAAAAGTTTATGTCGAGAGGACACGGATCTCGGGGGTTCTGGACGAGGGGGAATAATGAAGCCGCTTCGTCCAAACTGTTTTATCGTTATTATTTTTTTTTTATATATATATGTACAGTTCTTTTCCGTCCCTTTTTGCGAGACGATTAAAAAAAACCGAAACGGATGACAACGAAAATGTACGCCCATATATATATGTATATAAGAGCCGTCGTTATTTTTGTTTTTTGTGCCCGAGATATTTTGACGCAAAGTCAAGCCTTGTATCGAAATCTATTGCCGAGAAACACTATTTTTCCGACCTTTTATGCCCGTCTGCACAGTGAGCGCGTTTTGCAGTTGACGAGTTGCTAAAATGTTTGAAAATTCTATTCTCACGTGCCATCATCGTTCTGTACCGTTTTGATTTACGTCACCGACTTCACAAACAACAAGTATCTTTCTGCAATACGTGTAATATTTTTATTTTACTTGGAATTTTCAGTATCATTATTATACGCTATATGATATACCTAATTACGGAAAAAAATGTTTTTTATCCAACTTAGTCGTAGGCGTATCGCGATATCTATTGTACCTGTTGATTTTTACGTATTTTTTTTTTTTTCTTTTAGTATAATAATAATAATACAACAAAATAAAAGGCGTCGGTTGATAAAACTATTTTAATTTCCCTCCGAGCATAATATACGGCGTACCTTAGTATGAAGGTTTATGCGCGCAAAATCTGGTACAGCGGCGATCGACGTCCGCGCGTTCATTGTGTCGTGCACTTACACGGCGTGTGAACGGGTCATCGGACAATATTAACACTAATATTAACACACTGTACATTCGAAAATATATATAAAACGCGTGTAATTCGGTACTGTGTAATATAATAATTGTTATCGTTTGTTGTTTTTTTTTTCATTTGCCCCGCTTTGTTGTGTGGAACGACGCGCCGAATGTTTAGCGACGTTGGAAAATTACAAGCTTACAAGCACGTCGTAGGTGTTTTAAATACAACCTAGCGGGGAAGGAAAAAAAACTGCTCTAGTTTTAGACACCGCGCACTGCACGCCCAACGGCCGCGCGTGCTCTGTGCGTACACCTCTCTCGCGGTTACACGTAACATGGGTGTATACCGCGGTTACAGTATTGTTTATCGGGCACCGATCCAAGGACTACAGGAGCCTCCGGGAATTTTGAGCAATAACGGACTGCAGTATTTCGCAGTGGCGTTTCTATAGCATACACAGTTACGGGCGAATCCAATAACAAACAACACCGCTTGGCCTCCGTTGATGGTTTCCCCGCGAGTACTGCGAAAATTTAACGATGTACCAGACTTGTGGACCGTTTAAAAGAATTTTATGTAGCGTTAGGTTTCGAACCCTTTAAAAAGCGACAAAAGCGAAACGGTGCGTGATAATTTTTAATCAGTTGTGGTCCGCGGAGTAACTGAAAAGAAACAATCAGACAACTCCGACTGTACATATTAACGACGTGGTGGAGCTCGAATGCTTGTCCCGAAAACCCGTATCCTACCGCTCGATTACTTTGAACGGTGTAACGTTTCGCACACAGTAATGTACGGATAGCTGAAAAAAAAAGACGGATAGTATGTGGATATTCTTTCGGGTTGATATTTATTGTTGTGCGAGACAAAATCGTTCGGGTCCCGCGGATTTCGGGCGTTTTTGACGGACGCAAAGCCCTGGACTGAAAATAGAAGGGTACACCGCCCCCTCGAGCAACCGCCGCTGTTACGAATTGTTTCTGCAAACAGCGTGAACGGGATTTTTTTTTATGTTTTTCTTTCACCGCCTTCCGCGTCGACTATAAACATTATCGTAAAGTTAGGCGACTTTACGAACGGCACGCGCTCAAGATAATATCCTTTAAAAATTATTATTACAATGTGTCACGCGCTTGCTCGCGATACGAAAAAATCGTGAACCAGTTCAGCTCGAGCTACCGCGCCCGGTCAAGAGTTCAGATCTCGGCACGTCGGGCCGGCCGCGCCTCGCTCCGGAGTGTGTCGACCGCGCCCCGTTTGCCGCCGCCGCCGTCGTCGTCTCGCTGCAACTTGCGCGTTATTTATAATATTATTATTGTAACACGTTTAAAAGCTATTATTATTATTATTATTATATCCGTACGAGAAAACTGTCGATTGTTTTCCAACAATAGGCGTTCGTAAGATAATATTCCGTGTACGGAAAGAGCCGTTTATAACGTTATTGTATTATGACGATAAACGAGAAACGCCCACCTGTACCGGCAGACTCGTCCGATCGTAAATGAACAACACGAGACGCTGTCGTATTGCGATTTAAACTTCTGCACTGACACCGCCGAAACGGAGAAATCTCCCGGAGCAAAGCGCAGTCGCAAGTTAATTTTTAAATACGTTTTTCCGTCGCGAAGAAATATAATCGACACATGCGCATGTGACCGACTCGGAACTATGACGTGTGTATTACAGTCGCGCGGTTCTCTTCTGAGAGCCACCGCGCCGTAATCGGGAGGAGAAAGGTCTGCTGAAGAAAAAAAAATGTGCGATCTTGAAAAATGCGTTGAAAGCACTCTTAAAAATAATCGTAAGATTTAATGTTACCTGTATCTATCGTGTCGTGTTGTGGTGTCGGCTACTACGAATAATACATACCGTCGGCAGAAATTCTGTAGATATTTAATTACGATGATAGGCTTCGGAAATATTTTTAGTAAAACTTTACGTCGTGCACAGTATAAAAGATCGTTACGATATTATCGTGAGGTTGATATCGCGATATCGTGCGCGGAAACCGTAAAAAAAAAATAGACCCGAAAAAACACGAGAATAACCCGACTTACGTATAAAAAAGGAAGTACGTGATCTCGTACCGATGTTTCGCGTTTACGTATTAACTGGTTAGTTCCGAAATGTACGAAACGTTATAACGTATATTATATGCGATGTGTACATTTTCTTTTCGTCGGTTTCCCGGGGCACGTGTCGTTAAATTGATTCGCGCGCTCGCTCGTTGTTCAAACACTGCCGCCTATTATTTTTTTTGTATTCCAAATAAATCCGTAAACACATTTCTCTCGAACAAACACTGAACATGATGTATTGCCCGACGCCGAATAAATCAGACAAAAAATTACAGCTTTTCGCGATACCCATTGTAAACCTGTACTGTATTGGCGCGCGGACCGCCGTCATTTTCGAAAAAAACGTTACGGTAAAATCGAGATTCCGGCAGCGATCCGTTTCCAAAAAAAAGAAATACCGTCGAAACCGCTGACGGCAGCTGCGAAAAAACCGCCCTGTAACGCGGGCCTGTCGTTGAGCCGACGAATATTATCTCGAGGCTCCGAATATTTTATTTTCAATAATAACCGCCGTGTATAATATACAACCTAAACCGGCGTGGTGGTGCTCATTGAAGTGTAAACCCCCGTGTCTCGTTCCCCAGAGAATCGATCTTCAACGTGTCGTGGGCACAAGGAAATTTTGATTGTGCGTCCAGTCGCCGCGCCTGTATTGTGCGCAACAACAATGTGGCTCCCTCTCTCTATTAAATCCGACCCGAAAAAAAAAAATACTTCACCCTGTATGTATAATATTTCTTTACACCGCACAAATGTCGAGTGTTTGACCCGAGCAATTTTCCTGCTCGGCTCGTAACAACAATGTGCATCGTGCGTGCTCCTGGACAAGACATCTGATCGTATCTGCAGCGTGTGCGCTACAGTGGACACGAAAAGAATATTGAATAACACACCCCCTGTCCCAATTCCAGTATAATTTTACACCGGAGCAGATGCATTTTGTGTACGCGTCTTTGACGCGACGCGTTTTGTTTGTACGATTATTGTTTTTAAGTGTCCTCCTAACGCCCGTTTCGCACGCGGTTTTCTTTGGGAAAAAATTCAAAGCGTCCATAATTAAATCTTTAACGGATCTTGTCCGTTTTCCCCGGACGATCCGCGAGTCAGTCATTTGTACCTGTTGTTCGTGTACGCGTACTTTTTTGTAAACTCTCGAAATAACGGCCGCTTTGCGAGAATAAAACTTGAGAGCGAAACATGAATGCGAATCGTTTCTTTTATCGAACACACACACGCGCACAGTGTTCCAAAGCGAAAAAAATAAAACCGAGTATATTTATACTTTATGATTACGGTCGAGAACTAGGTACGTTGTTTTCCGCGCGCGGTACTGCTGCACACTATTATATACGTTACGTACTTAAAAAATGCCAGATTGTCCTTTTCCACTAAAAATAATAAATTGTGCGCGTTCGTATAATATTGTTATACCAGGTACACCACCAGGCTACGCACTTATTACGATACGCTATAAATATAATTTTTTTTTTTTTCACGTCGAAAACACTTACCTATATATATGCTCATGTTTTCGCGCCAGGGGTATAATATAATGTTCGCCATTAATTTCGAACGTTATTATACTCGATACGTGTGTGTATGCATATTGTGTCTGTGCCCAATCGTCTGTAAAATATTGTAAGGGGTCGTCCCCGTTATTGAAATCCTGAAAACGAATTTCGTACCTGGGCGTGTAACACGACCGCGCCACATGCTGTGCTTCTCATAGTGCGCAGTCAGCACGGGGCCCAAAATCATCCTTGCTTTTACGACTGCAATAATAGGCACATTTTTGTATATCGTGTACTTTTTATTATATCGATTTGTCCACTCGAAAGGCCCGTGCGACAACTGCCGGCTGCAGTTGTGTTGCACTCTCGGTGCACAATATCGTATAATATAATAAACCTACGTTGCTGTTGTTGTTCCATTGTGCAGTTTTTAAGAGAATTTGTCAAGCATCACATATATATTGCCCGTTTTTATTTTGTCGGCTTCTTCGAAAATGGAAAACGCGCGACGGTGCGTTTAATTTGATTTTTTTTTTATTATTATAATCGACTGAGAAAACATTTTAACAAGCGATTATAATAATATCACGTGCTTTCTATATACCGTGTGTGTGCGCGCGCCACATACCGCGGCCGATATCACAGCCTCGGGGGACCGTCGTGCTACTTTTCGTGTTTGACGTTAGCCCGGGCGACCCGCGAGCGAAAAGGCAATTTAATTTACGAAAAAAAAAATAATAATAACGTCCATGCACCACACAGCGTCTTATGGTTAACTATAACGTACAATTAGTTTGCCAAAAAAAAATGATTTTTTTTTTTTTAACATACCCGCAGCTTATGATTCGATTTTTTTTTTGCAACCGTGTTTTCAAATTTTCCGTACTACACATACTTCGTGTATTACCGTCTTTTAGTTCCGCATACAGCAGTGGGTCCGTGTGGTGATTTGAATATAACAAAAAAAAAACGAGTAACGATTTAGTCGGTTCACACAATTATATGTTTGTTTATTTTGTGTGTGTATACGTTATAAAACTGTTAGAACTTACCTACTTTTCTGTAGTTGAATTCTGTTATTGAAATTCAATAGTGTGTTTAACAGTCTGTAATACCCCGAAGACAGGAAAAAATTACGTTTAACCTCTAACCCGAAAAATTAGAAAAATATGCTGCTAGCAAGGTGTATAAGAGTGATTACTATCATCACCCTACGCACTACAGCTCGGTCGCGAGAAGAGAAAATGTGTTTGATAATATAAAGCCAAATAAAATAAACCGATTTTTTTTGTTTTGGTAAAAATATTATGTCGGTCCCAAACACGGTAATTTGGAAAAATTGTCCGTTTAAATAATTATAATTATACGATGCGTGAAAAATTTGACACCAAATATTCTTTTCTAAAAAAAAAAAAAAACTGAAATATCGTGGAAAAAATGTGTTTTTATAGAATAACGCGTACAACAGACGCAACAGAATACGAGGTGTTTTAATGAGATTAAAATCTTTCTTCCGAAAAAAAAAAAATTGAATCTTCATTAAAATTTACTGTCTATCTTAATTATTAGAAGGGAAAATCCATTTCAAAGATGGATATTATGCTTTTCGGTTCGCGTTTTATTCGTTACATTTTGTGTGTTTTTTAGCGATCCGATTGTTCCTTCTCGGATGGTGGCCCAAAAATACTCGTTTTCATTTCGTAAACCATTTGTTTTTCTTAAAGTTTTATGTACACACAAAAGTTTCGTTTCATTCGTGTGTACCGTATACGATTTCAACCTTTTAATACGTACGTAAAAATAACAATCCTGAGTAGAGTTAGGTATCGTAAAAAAACGCTTCTCGTCATTTTGAGACTTGAAAACTAAACGAATAATCTGCGTTATTATGAGTTTAAAAGATAAGGGTAAGTTTTAACTCGACGGATTTACGACGGACGCTTCAAGGCAAATATGTGGCCTTTACTATAACGGGGATGAAATAAATCACCCCATTGGCAAGGGATACTAGAATGCCAATGTGGTATTAAACCCATTAACGCACATTCTTTCGAGAAACGGTGAGAAAATAAATGTGTCTTGTCTATAAAGGTGAAAGCTAAAAGAAATAAAAGATAAAGTTATTACCTTACTTAACGTATTTAAGTAAGTAGACGGATAGAATATTCTCCAGTTTCCAATTAATCGCTGTTCGTTATACATATTTTAATCGAATACTTCTTACAAAGTACACGAATTAGTCTGTTTCGAATATATTTTATTATAAAACGAAAACGCGATAACAACTATTTTTTTTTTTTGTAAATAATTATAACTGATAACTGTAGGTGACCGAGACAGTGTATGATAACAAAGTAAAAACTAATGTTAATTTCACCAGTCGTTTTTCTCGTATAAAAATTAAAACGATTTCCGGCCTTTAGGTGCCGCGTGAAACGCGTATAGAAAATACCCGATCCAAAGTAAAAGTTATAAAATAAAAACGAAACAGATTTTTACTGAATTCGGGACACGGTATTCGCGAGTTACACGCTAGTTTTCGTTGTAACATCGTGTTTTACGGTGAATAAAAAATTCGCTACCTATCTCGATAGTATTGTTTTTTTTTTTTTCAAAGATTTGTGCCAAAAAGAACACGGACAGTCCATTGTTTTCGTCGAGTCCGATCGCCATCACGTGTACGCTGTTAAGTGGCCATTAATATTCACCTGTCGCGTTCGAATCTGCATGACAACGGACGCTTCCTACATTGATCGTCCCACGCGCAAATAACTGACAAACAGAGAATAAGAAAAATTTGTAAATAAGTGAATACTACTTTTGTTTGCTCCGGAGGGGTCAGCCGTGTGTGTGTGTGTAACGTATAGAACGAACGATCATTTTGTTTGTCTAATTACGTATTCTATTTGAATTGTACAAATATAATATAATACTTATATTGTGTACGAAAAAAAAAAAAGACAAGTGAAAGCTACCAAAAAGAGGAGTCGAGTCGGAACAATGAATTAAAGTGGGTTGTTTTTCTCGGGCGTGTACGCGCGCTCAAAGAGGTGTAGGTACCCGAGAATTTCGAAGACAAGCTGTCAACTCGCCGAGACACGTCCACGTGTCAGCACTTAAGCTAGACAAATTGTCGTTTTACGACGACACTTCCGAGTTTTTATTTGTGTTTAGAGGGTTCGGGTTATCATCGCGCTCGCATTCGTACAGAACGAAATTAAAATCAAAATGAGTGTTTGAACTTCAAAGTGAATATAATGTATATTCTATAAGGGTGTGCGGTGTATACTTTGAATATAGACTATTCACGTACACGTTCGTCGGTAAAAAAGCATTTATCTCGTCTGTCAGATGAGTGGATAAAAAAAAAATCGTTGGTTTTTTTTTTTCATAGGGAGGAGGAGTTTATTTAATCAGTCGTTTAACGTCATTGAGTTTTTTTTTACTATCGGTAAATTTGACAATCAGTTGATTCGGTTAGGTTTGTGGTGTGTCAAAAAATATAGCATATACATTATACACGTGTATAACATCCGTGGGGATCAATCATATTCTGTGTTTGTCTGGGTTAAAACGGTCGTTGAAAGTCTATCGAAAATGATTTTTAACGTCGAAAAATTTGCATTCGTCGCGTCGTGCATGTACAACGTCTTTCCTGTCTGTATTCGCCGTAAATCGAATCTGTTATTTATAACTGCACCTTTTACTATATGATTTCTGCACGTTCCCGTGTTTCTGTAGCAAGTGCGCCTGCACACACGAACGAACGAAAGGGATATAATGCCGTAACATACCGGCCGGTGCAGAGCTGCTGCAAAGTATATGAAAAATCTGTGGGAAAAATCCACGTCCCGCGGGAGAGATCGAGCGATTTCTGTATTGTATACAGGGGGAGGCCGTTTTACGCATTTCATAAATGGATTACAGCGCTTAGGGCTGCACGTGCAGCTTTTCTCGCCAGACCGATAATCGAATAAAGACGTAGTTCGGTCGCGGGGTGTCACCGATACTTTCTGGATAGTATATTATAGGGGAGCGACCGTTTTACAACCCCTAGAATGTTATTCCGTTATGACGTGGTGCTGCGCAGCGTCGTGTGGGCTCACTGTGGACGTAATTGTCGGGCTTGTTTTGCGCGCGTGTACGACCCGTTGTAAACGCGATGAAAACCGAACAGGTTAGGTCAGGTTAAGACGTCAAAATACAACGTCGAGTGATTTTACGACCAAAAACACCGTTGTTTCACTGAATGTTCCGATCGAAAAGGAGAGTTTTTAAAAACATTCGATGAAAAAACATTAATTCCTTGTAGAGCGCGTCACAATTTTACACGACATTGCTGTTCACTGTACGTGTTTTATAATAACGATCATTGGTTGTTCGTTTCAAAATTACTGTTTTCGCCTGTGAGGTTCGTGGGCCCACTTACTCGCTCTTCGGAACACACACGATCTGCCCTTATACGCGGGGTTTAAACAGTCGGTGTACGCAAAACACTGCAGCATTAGGGGCGCATGAAATGTACATCAACGGGGCCGTGGAGAGAAAATCTGGGCGAATAGTTGTCGAGGTTCAAACGCGAACGGACTCGAACGTGATTCTGTTTCGTTTTAAAATCCGAATAATACACAACGTTCATTACGACGTAAATTCGTCAGTTTCAAAAGACCCGGATTTTCGTCAAACCCCCTTTATTTTTATTTTTTTCAGTCAAACGTTTGGACCCCATTGAAATGCCACCGATCCCTCTGGACGGGCCTGACCGACTGTTATAATATTATGCCATGCTGCTGTATAAGGCCCAATCTTGAATCCGGTCGGTCTACTCGGGAGTATACACGTTCCTAATCAGAACACAGACCGACGCGGTTCTTTCCATTTCGCGACTGTGAGACGCGTGTTATGGGGCCTCCTGCACATTATTGTTATTTCACCGCAGTAGATCGTGTGAAAAGGAAAAAAATCCGCCATAATGTAACGACATAATGGAACGTGAGAACGTGTGTTTTGAACTTTTCGCCACGCGCTCGTCGTGGAAAAATAAAAATAATTAAAAAAAAAAACCACCGCGCGGACGAAACTGCAGCGTCGTATATCGTGACATGTGCGCGGCGGTTTTTCGAAACTCCACCCTCCCTCTAGAGCGGCACACTTGTTCGGTTTTTTCGAAAACAAGTGCCCGTTCATTATACAGCAATATCAATCATATCAACCGAATCCCGCGTGCTTTTCGATGCGTGTCCTGTGGGAAACCCTCGCGTTGTAAAACACGTCATCGCGGCGTGCATCGCGCGGTGTGATGCATCTGGCCTCCGCGGATTTTGCACATTATGATGTGTACACTAACCCCCCGTCCGTTCGGGTCACGATTTTCGAGAGTTTTTTACGCGGCGCGCGATCGTTGTATAACAAAAACACACAGCAGCGTGTCGTTTTTGCGACAGGTTCTGTCGATTTTCGGTTCCGAGCGCAAATTTGTTATTTACGATTTTAGAATTAAACGTAAAACAAAATTCGATGTTTGAACAAAACGATTTCAAATAAAATCCGCCCGACAGATTCCGAACGCGTATTGAAAAACGGTGTTATCTCGATTGTAACAATGAAATTACGCACTGTTGATCGATACCAAAAACACAACGACTTAAAACAACGGTCCGGACGGTTCGAAACGTTCACACGTTACTTGTTGAGTTGATAAACCGATCTTTGTGACCAATTTCTTTATTTCTCCATTTGAGTCAACGAGCTCGTTCTCAGAATCGTAATTTTTAATTTCTCGCGGGTTTAATACACGTACTAGATAAACCTTCTAAAACGGTGAGCATCAAACTACGGCTTTTTTTTTTACACACCGTGCGTGATCACCGTTTCGAGGGATATCGTTACTCGTACTAAACTTGTTTTGTAAAAAATATTACTGCAGTTTTCCGCAAATTATAATATCATGTATACCTAGTGTGTCAAAGGCTTACCTATATTCTCAGATAATTCAGACGAATCGTTAACTCGCACGTTTTGTCGGTAACTACGATGTATTATTACTATACTTTCGCATACGAATTCGTGTGTACACAGGAGAAAAAAAATCGAATTTTCATTTATAATTTACATCGTGGTGTAGTGATGTGAATAGTTATGAAAACCGTTTTCGCGATTAAAATGTACGAATAAAAAATAATGAATTTTTTCCACAGCTATACATAGTTGCCGCGGCTTTTTCATTACCACCTAAAAAATAATTTCTACATTTTTCAACCGTCTCAAATAAAATGGTCTTGTTAGTCGCCCGTTCATCGGTGCCGACAGCAAATTTTCGTTCCGTATTTTTTTATTTGTTTTTTTTTTCCCGTGTATAATAAAAACGCGCAGTAAAACGATGACCCTTAAAGTTTTTAATACGGTCTTCAGCGGCCTCTTGTGTGAAACGAACTTGTGCATAAAAGTAACGTTGCTTTTATTATGTTGCCCGGTTAAATGTTCTTATAATGTCAGGTTACTGAAGAAAGCTAGTTAAGTGTGTAATACGAGCGACGAGAGTGCATAATATTGTGTGTATACACGTATATAGTATATAGTAACCACCACTGTAGCCGGAAACGACGTGATATTTTCATAAATTATTTCAACTGGAGTGATGTAAACGATACGGCGTGTACGCCATAATATCTACGTGTGAAATCTACTACCGCAATATTCAATAACAGCACATTCGACGGTTCGAGGAGGAAAAAAAAGAAAAGATCCTGTACGTATGGATCGTGTATTACTACGTATATTTGACAATCCCGTGTCCTTTTTAAAAATTTGTTCGCACTGTTTTCATCCGTTGTACTTATAATCGTGCTCGTTTTCGTACACGGCGTAAATGTCATTATTATTACCAGAAAACAAATATTACTCTCTGTATTATGTTATACTCAAACGAAAAAAATACAATGATAAAATATTACGCGGTAGGTGCTCGTATAATAATCGTCACCGTAAAACATTGCGTTGAATCGGCACGTTTTAAAACATATTTTCACGATTTTCATTGGTTTCGTTTCCGTGTTGTTCCAGGTAAATATTCGGCGATCTCGCGCAACCGGTGCGGTGAGTATGTAAATCTGGGACACTGCACTCGGGGTTCTGGTAAGTGGTACAACGCGCAGCAGTGCCCACGGCATACCGGTTTATCCAGAGCAACGAAAAATGCCAAAAACATAATAGTTATTAATAATAACTTTGTTTTTTTTCCATCGTAACAAACAGCTCTCTACCAAACGTCTCGATCGCTACACGCGGTAACGAATTAATGTATATTATGTTTTAAAAAACGGTCTCGTAAGAGTCGATCGAACGAGATTAATAAATAAAAAATATTTACGTTTACAATATTATTATTGAAGGTAGTATTAAGTTTCTTATTTCGTTACTTGAAACCTATAATTTATCATGTAGGTATCTTATAACGAACGAACTAATCGTAATTTAACTCGCATCTCTTTGATTCATCACAGCGACATCGAAAGGAAATCAGTTTAACGCGATGTTCCGTGCGAAAAAAACTTTTCTACATTCTCCGTGTCGTGTAGCAAACTTTCGGGCTTACGTCCTGCTGAAAACCTTAAAAATTTAATAACTTTAAGGTAATTCAAATGCTCGTGTTTACCCAAGAGATGTTTCCTCGTTACAGTATTATGTTTAATTATTGCGTCGTGTGAATCTCGGGGTCGCGTACAATATTTATTGGTCCGACAAAAGTTACAACAAAAGTCGTAATGTATAGTAAAGTACTACAGCATCCAATTATAAACCCTGCGATTTATGTCGGAAAACTTAAATTGTACTCGGAATTTTCACCATTTAAAATCGGTAGGTACGCATCATTAATTAATAACATGTACGTCAAATCGTACTTTTTATTCTTACATTTTATTTAATAATTTTCTCCTCCATAGTGTAGCGAAAATTTAGCGTTTCTTAGTGATGTGCATCACAAGAATCTCAATCAGTCGATTTTCTATTGATTTAACGTGTTAACTTCAAGTAAAGCTGTAAATTTTTTTCTTTTTTTAAAAAAAAAAATATTAGAAGACAATATTTCAAAAGGAAATAGAAAAAAAAAACTTTTGAAACTGAAAAAATGTCATACCATATAAGTACGAATCGTGTGAATTAAAAATATGAATAAATAAATATTTATTTTGAGCAAAATTATTTTTTTTTTTTATAGTTCAAAAAAGTTGTAAACTCGCCCAGCTTTGCGCACAACTTCGCTTTGTTGCATATTATAACGCACTACTCGGATATGTGAAAATTTACGCGAGTAACCGCGAAAACTTATATTAAACACACATCAGTTTTCCATCATAGTTTTTTCCCATTATCATTTCAGCACCGATATCCGTAACGGTGTTCTCGTAGTGTCTACAACGTTTGTTTTCTTCTGTTTTGTGCTTGCTTAGTCATTGGACCATGAGTTTTATATTATCATTATTTATATTTTATTTTTATTTTTTCATTTTGTCCACCTTAAACGCTATTTAACAATAACAATTTAGCCTACTTTACAACCATCGTATCATGGTATACATGTGGTCAGTCCATCACCAGGACAATGACACGACGATTGTTATGTTATTTTTATTCTTATTGAGTTTTTATACGAAGGTTTGTGCCCCGCGATAAAAAAAGTAAATATCAGTTTTGCTTATACGAAACGCTGCAAAAATGTACCGTAAACAGTTTATATTCAAATATATTGACAAACTCCTCGTTTCCAATACTGTTTACTATTTGGATATTATTTTACGCGTCATCTCCGCCGTCGCCATAAAACATAATTTAATAAACAGAAAAACGTTGTATAACGATTTGATTTCTACATAATACGAGAATCGTTTGTACAATTATTATACTCGAGGTCTTCTGAGTCTGCTGTGAAGTTGTAAACACCAACGAATCGAATATTACAAAATATAGTAGTTTTCGTCTGGGAAAAAAAAACCAACTGGAACAGTCTAGAAAGTGAAAAATCGTGTGTGGTGAACCGATTTTAATTCTAACTGAAACCGATTAGTATGTAATGATGGTGATTAAAAATGACTACACATACTGTGAACTTGAAAGATTTTTTTCTTTCTTTACCTTGTATAGTATTGAACTCGCAGCATTCACGCTGAAAAGTATTATAACGTATTCGTTGATGGAACCATCCGATTCGGACAGTACATCTATATCCGGTAGACCATGAAGGCCACGGACCACGGGTATGAGCAGATGTTTTTGCTGAAAGGAAAATGTACTGCATATCGCCATCATCAACATAATAATAATAATTGTTCCATAATAATATTGTACTATATGAATGATTTTAAGAACATTTTCCAACTGCATTAAACAACGGTGCAAATATAAAAGGGAACTGCAGAGCGAACGAATTATTATATTATATTTTCGGCGTTTTGTCTCCTCCCCCATGCGTGTATAATACTTGATTGATGAAACTATCCAATGAAACAATATTGATGAGTGATGATAGGCTTATGTATTATATTCTGATTAGTCATTCGATCGATTTTCAGTTTACCTACGTTTCTGTTTATGTACTGTAACTCACTATTATTGTTATTAATAACACTGTATGTAATCACAAAATGTGTTATACTGCATTTTAGTTTTTTCATAATAGTTAAAACGCTTTTTTTTTTCAACGTTTCACGCGTACACATAAATAGTTAACACCTATGTAGGTAAGTTGATGTGAGTAAACATAGTGTAATTTCCATTTCTGGACTCAAAATGAAGAAGAAGTAAACATTACCGCATATTTTACGAAAAAACAATTCGTGTAGATATTTGTTTACTAGTAAATCGAAAATTTATTTTAAGTATGCGAAATCTTGAAAATATAGTAGGCTTAAATTCACATTTTCAATTTGAAAAAATTGATTTATTAGTTTTTGAAATTTAAAGCACACATACGTATTATAACATATATTGCCTTTTTTGGCGTTTGTCTGTACAAACCGCCAAAGTCGTCTTCGTGTTCCGCGTGTTCGCCCGTTGTAAAATATTAATTAATTAAAAAGAGACTGCAGAACAGCATATAGCCATTGTTGGCTGTTGTTATTTTATATTTCTTTTCGCGTATAAAATAACAAAGCGTTGGACCGAAACCAAACACATCTGCCACGTGAGTAAACACGAATTGCAAAGTATTCGAGAATACGCCCCATGTGTGCAGCTCGTTTAATTTTCATAAAGGTTCCAAGGGTATTTTGTTGTTCAATATTTTATTCGTAATTACTATGGCATGGCGGCAAGAATGACTTTTGAGATTTATTCTTCCCCTTCGTGGTCGGGTGGTGTAGGAGGGTCGTGTCAAAGTTATTAATTTTCATTTTTTCACATTCCTCTCAAATACATAAAAAAAAAAAATACCCGCCCATCGACCCTCGGGGTACAATTAAGATTCCTGGGTGGCGTCGAGAGGGACCCAAACAAAAAAAGGCAGAATCTCAGTAATATTCTGTAGGTACGTGAAACTGAAAAGAAAAAACTTCAAACACGCACGAAACGGCTGAAGTGGATGTCGAAAAACGAGTAATACCAATACCGTAATGGTTAAATTTTAATTGCGGCGACGAGGGTTGTTTGAAAAGTTTTAATTTCGGACACCATCTACAAAACTCAATAAAGTATTATCTGATTATCATTGTTATTGTTTTCGCAATTAAATATTCATCCCTTTTTTTCACTCTAATAATATGTACACGACAAATATTACGGGTGACAGCCAGAGGTTATATATTTCAATAACGCCCAATAGTATTAATTTTTTCAATAGTATCTCGACCATTTGCCAAATACAATAGTCAACAAAGTCGTATAAATATCATTCAAAACGTTACAAATGTCGTAGTAACATTTCTCTTTTTTTTTTTTAATTAAAATGTATGTCATAAAAATAATTTCATAACCGTTTGGTCAACGGTCTATCTAGGTATAATAACATTACACATCTAATCGATAATTATTCATAAAATATTAATGAAATCATGGTTCTTATAGAACCTATTTAATTTTAACAATTAGTTTTAGTAATTTGATTATTATTTAATAGGTACGTTGCTTATATTTAAACTACAACCCAGTGATGAAAACCGGGGATCGCATTTATCCCAACGTTAGGATCGCAAAAGCGCATCAAATTAGCTGCATATTTTACACATTACTGGAACGGATGAAGTAGGTAAAAATCAAAAATATTAAGATCTGTAAATCGTTGAATATTTGACTCACCGATCTCGCTGAAAATCGTAATTTCCGTGTTGAAATCTATATTATTCCTTAATGTATTATATAGAACGTCGATCTACACCTTCCAAACCGTGATGATCCAAAACAGTGACCTACTCCATCGGTGATTCATAGATTTAAAAAAATAATCTAGTTTTGTTGTGTTTAGCGGAGGAGAAGATGTGTTGAAATTTTTTTTCGTTTGCGACCACTTTGAATCGTCGTCACAGCTTACGCTCTACAAACAGCGATCGCCTAAAATTGTACAGCAGTACAAGAGAATGGTCGATAAAAAAAGTATTCCGACTGAAAATTCAAAAGTACCTGTACACGTATACTACAAATGTTCACCATCGTTGAAAATATTCTTCTTCTGGGCTTTTACAGGCCTTGAAGGCCCATCGCCACACCGACATATCGTTTCCATCCCTCTCTATATGTTGGACATTATTCCGCGTTCCTTAAACTCGGACGTTTCAAGTCCTCTCGTACTCTATCTATCCATCTTTGGTCCTCTAGGTCTCTTAGCGTCGGGTTTCGTCTGTTCAGTTACTGAACCAATCGTTCTTTCCGCGGTACCAAGTGTCAAGCTCAACTTGTCCTCATACTCTTCGGGTACCTATCGATTAAAATATTGGATTTTTTTTATTATTCTTTTGTTTAAAAAAACACAACCATCCTCCGAAACGCCTCTTAAGTGTATCAGTGTATCGCATTAGCCGTTTGAAGGATCTTTAAAGTTCGTAAATATATACGACGCGTCTGATGGTCTGTAATTATAACGAGAATTGCTGTGTACGCTCGCTCAATTTACCAGTAGGTTTAGGTCGGTTGTACCATCTTGTTTTTTGGTTTTTTTTTTGCGCCCTCGGCCAGAGTCTACGGCGCTTGAGTTCTACGTACAGAAACAATAAAAGAAAATTATTATACTTACTCCCCTCAGACTGCTTGGAGCGCGCTGGGGGCGGTAACGACGACGGTCATAATAATTATCAATCCGTTTTGGTCATTTCATTACCGACGGGGGTCGTGTTACAGACGGAAATATAAAAGAAAAGAAAAAAACGACTTTGAAAAAGAAAATATACAACGTGGAGTGGTGTTCAACAGGTGCTTATCGTGTCGTCGTCGATGTATGGTGGTTATGGCGCGAGGGCGTGAAACCGACCGGCCGAGCGTCGAAACCGTCCGGGGCAGATGTTGTGCATAGGTAACCGCCGTCGGTCGCACCTGCCTCATCGCGCCGACCCGCTGCAGGCCATCTCGTCGGCGGCGGCGGCACTGATTAATCGTGATGACCTCGAAAATCGTTTTACCCGTGTACAGTAAAATAGACTATATATACGTTTTTTATTATGTTATCGGAACCGAATCTGTAGAAGGACGTTTTATGTATGTTGTGTAGAAAAAAAAAAAGAAAGAGCCGAAAGAATCGACGGGGGCGGCAGGGCCGTTTTGGCGCGGGTCGGCAACGATATCGATTGTTGTAGGCTTGCGGGGAAAAACAAAAATTAATTGGAAAAGGAACGTTAATTATTACGACGTACCTTTGTGTAATCTGCTGGATTCCGTATGGTACGAAATTCTCATTTCGTATTGTTACACATAAATCGACGAGCTTAATTATCGCGCGAGGTGAAAAATAATACATTTACTTGCTATCGCGTAACGATTATATTTTTTTGAAACTGATCACATTTTTCTCTCGATCCTGCAATAACATACATGTTTTCCTATTCGAAATAAATGACGAAAGAGTAAATAAACATCAACACTTTTTCTCGAGTCACGATCATATAGGTGCGATCGAATTTTTGCGAGGCAAACGAGAGAGATCTTATAGGCGGAGATTGGGGGCGTGCTTAGGGAAAACTTAGCCCTACATTATCGGTCTTCAAAGTAAAAGCTCTCCGTTGTATCGAAAAAATTATAAATAACCTCGCAGACTCCCGAAGAAACGTGATCGCCGTTACCTGTGCGGCCGATATGACGCTATCCGATCCGAAACGGTTGTAACAGATCGCGAAAAAAACAAGTGGCAAATAATTGGTACACTACGCGCGGGCTTTTTTCTTCCGTACGTATGTCATTTAAAAAAAATACAATGTCAAGGAAACGCGGGTGAATAAAAAAATTTTGATGCGCTCTCTGCTTTACACCCTGTGCTTTTCTCTCGTGCAGCAATAAACGTTTTCCGCTTGTTTTTGACGAAAATCGTTTCCGCAACGTTCTCGGCCCTCAATAATAATAATAATTTTGAAAAAAATTCACAACACCTCTACGAGTCGTCAACTGTTCTGTACGGTTCTCGAGTTACGACCGTCGTGTAACATATTATCCGTGTCCGTTGACGAACGCGCGCGTAAAGTTGACCCCGAACAGATGGTCACGACACCCGCGTGTGGGCGCGTTTGATATCACACCAGTCTGGCGTCCAGCGTCCAGCGTCCAGCGTCCGGTACGAATGAAACGCAAAATCCGACACGGCGAAAACATGTGAATTATGTTATATTTTTGTGTTCTGTGCGAGGTGTGCTTACTGCTGGCGAATAAAACACAGTCGTGTTTAGAGAAACCTTTACGATTCCTTTAATATACGTGCGGATGTGTAAATGAGGTGTTACAATATAAATAGCCGGTGTCGGACCGTACAGCCGATGGTTGTGGCCTTCCGGTACTACGTCGTTCAAACAGAGTAGTAACGCGATCTTTTGGATTCGTTTTACTCGCATACTACCATAACGCGTGTGTTGAACAAGAACCGTACGAATGCGTTCTCCCGTCGTTGAATTTGTTGAGAAGAAAAAAAAAGGTTTATAACGCGGCCGTACGAGTAAAAACGAAACAATCGCGCGGATCGTACGGAGTTCTTTCGCGATGCCATCTCTTTACTACGAATGTAGTAAAACATTGAAACTTTAAACAATTTGACGAGCACAATAATGATTGCGTGTAACTCGAATTAACTGTACAACGACCGCCATGAATCATTTTTTTTTTTCCAATCACGAAACGTTTCAAAACTGTAGTATAAAATCTTCAAACACTGTTACATACGAGGAAAGGACGCAGTTTTCTCTATCCACATCGCGACTCGCTACAACGCAAAGTGCGTGTGGCGAGAGTGGTACCGACATTTACATGATTGCGGGTGCGTTTCGCGCACAGTCTTCTGACACGGAAATCCGTGGCCGTAACGACACTCCGCGCGGGAACAGCTTGGACGCGGCTCAACGATCCTGTTACCTGCGCATACACCGCGTGCGCAGTTCTCACTTGACAGGCGCGTAATGTATCTGCTCCGTGGCAATCTGTAATGCCGATCTGCGAACAAATCTTCGTCTAAAAAACGTCATCACAAGAACTGCTAGTACTGCCTATGTTCTGTACACCAACGATCTGTGCACGGCGTAAGAAGTGTATAACGCTCATTATAATAATATGTAACCACGCTCTACCACCGCCCTGCCTCGCCCACCCTCCGTCGTGTAACGCGCAACAGTGTTATATTCTGGCCTATACACTTACAAAAACCCTTTTGTATTGGTACTTTACCGTAGGTATATATGTATATGTACACCATCTCGTTACCTACCTGTTGTCGTCGTTCGTTTTCGTGGGCTCCGCGCAGTGTACATAATTTATTATGTTACACACATTGCGCAGCGCACGCAGAAGAGAACGCGTTGTCGTCGCCGTCGTCACCTCGCGTGTCCACCGCGCGTTTTCCATGTACATGTTATACAGTGTGGTGCGGCGCAATGATGGGCTCCCCGGGGTTAATTTTAAAAAAACGATACGAGACAACGCGGAAAAGTGTATTATGTACGATTTTTATTTTTTTCAAAAGTGCGATCGTGGGTTCCGACCGGTACTGCGAAACGTTTTTACGCACGAAAACTGAAGAAAATAAACACCGGATGCCGACTCGAACGGGACGGGGCCACAACGGCCGGTCGTTCTCGCGCTGTTTCCCGAGAAACCTCTCCTCTGGTGGTCTCCTCGAGGGAAAACATCGCGCACCCTCGTTCCCCTGTCGCGATTCGAGCCCTTGGTCGCTGTTTCTTTTGCGGGGCGCACCTCAAAACCGAAGTTCTCAAACGTCGAACCATTGGAACGGGCTTCCTAAAACGGCCGTCCGTCGACGATATAACAGTGATAACAGAAAACTTTCGAGAACGGCTCCGTGTTATACGCGCATCAAGTTCGTCAAAGCAGTCGAATAGAACAGACGAGTTCGTTACGCCGCACCCTGTATGATACCGACTTATAATAACAATGGTACATAATACAATATCATTATGCATTTGTGCGTGTCTATATATCGCGTTGACGAATTTGTAATGGCTGGCAGCAGCCTCGTGTGAAGGCGAGGATTTCGTTCGAAGACGTCGTTCACACGTCTACCGTATCCGATTCGGTTCGCCGTCATGAATAACAACGATATTCCAAGCTCCTCAGATACGTTCCAGTCGTCGTGTACTGCACGTAATATGCGTTTATGTGTTATAATCTACGAAATGAATTGTTTGAACTGTCCGTCCATCGTGTATATATACGTACATTACACGGCGAGTGAGTGTTAATGGACCGAAAAAAATTGGCAAAAAAAATACCACGTACTCGGTGTTCGAATCTATAGAGGGTTGGGGCGGAGCGCCTCTACTTTTTTGCAAAATGGGTAAACTTCAAATTTACTTCCCATCTAGGGATTTTGGAACGCTCGTGTTCTACTCAAAAACGGTCTCTTTATGTTATTTTTTCAACTCGAGCACTATATTCTTGCGTCGAGACAAATGTTGAGTAGCAACGTTGTGGTGCGCGAAAACGCGAGTTTACTTTGCCACGGTCCTAATGGTCTCTGTGGGGTAAAAACACCCTCGCCGTCCATCTGTCCCTCTCTCAATTTTACGTATACACGTGTTCCTGCAGCGCGCGGTAACCAAAACGTTGATTTTTTCGAAAATGTTATTTCGTAATTTTGTATTGTTACCATTTTGTAGTCAGTTTACCTGTCCCACACAGCCAATAAATCACGAGTTGAAAACACGACAACAATATTATATATATATATATATATATGTGTGTAATAACTGAGATGCCCGAGCGCGTAATCATATTTTGTTTCTTATTTTTGTTTGTTTTTTTTTCTTACGACGACGGTCAACTCGAAATTCTTCCCGCGTTCAAGTGTCACAATCGCTACTAATTACGTTTTATAACGTGTTCTCTCGTCTATAACACCGTTCTTGTGTATACATACTAATAATAATCAACATTGTGTATTATATTGTCGTTTGAAAAACACCTTCGTTAGTCCGCGACGCAACGCCGCTCCTTTTGATAATTTAAACGATTTTGTTATTATTATTATTTAAAACTCATATTTATTTACATTCCGTTTGTAGTCGTCGCTGGCCGTCAGTCTCGCCGTCAAAACGTTGTCACATTCATTCGTCTTGTTCGTTTTACTGTACTTACGTATTCGTCTGTAGTTGCACTTCGACGAATACGTGCCGACAATGCACGATATTTTTGGTGGAAATACGCACTTATTTTATTTATCGACGACGTCTTGTTATCCGCGCAGTTCTCGCGTGAAATTCATATTCATTTGTTTTTTCCCTGCCGTTTTGTATTTTTATCAAGAATTTCACTAGAATCGTACGATTTGGATACGCCGGAATTCTGTTTTATTCTTGTATCCTGCAATATGATATATCCATCCGCTCGTAAGTAGTTCAATCAAACAACACGTAATTTCGGATCATCAATACTTATAGTTTGTAATCATATTACCATGCGGTTGGTGGCTATATTATTATAATATTATACCGGTGGTGTAAATATTATACGCGCGGAAGAAATAGGAGAAAGATATTGTGAATTGTGAAATGTTTGTGAATAATTAAAACGATGCCCTTTTTCCCAGAGTTCGTAATAGATGGTTCAACGAAAGTCCGTGACAGCTAACAGTGCCAGTCGGACGAGGGTGAAATAAAAACTTTTTTATCCTTATTTATACTTTGAGAGTAGTTGTTGTTGTTAGCGTTCCGTATTATTATTTTCGGAACGATGTCTGAATCATCGTATACACGCGTTTAATGATTGAATTTTTCGATGTAGTTTTGTTGAAAATCGTATTATGAAAATTGAAACAACACAGCAAACTGCAGTACATAAGTTACAGGCACTCAATAAATATTCTTTCCCTACAACGTCATTGGAATATATATTGGCAGATTTTTGAGATTCGCTTGTTAGGTGTATTTCCCGTTTATACCATAATTATAGCAATGTTTCTTGTCTTGCCTATATCCTTGCTGAACGCAGAAGAATATTAAATTTAGAACTCGTCGGGGATTCAATTACCGTATTCTCCATTTTCGTTGTCCCAAATAAACTTTGAAATCCTTTCGCATGCGTCTCGTTCTCGAAATGTTTTCCATGTACCCAGGTCCTATACAAATTTCTTTAAAAAATCAGCCTCTCCGACTCCCTGTGTCAGTGTGGCCGACGAGGACCCTTCCTATTATCCGACGGGGTTTGTTTTGACGTATTTCAATTGTGTTTTTTATTTATCCTTGTGTTTTTGTATAATTGTTATTGAATCATCCTTATTTTCGTTACCTAATATTGTTGTTGTAACGCTATTTTTTCATGTAAAAAATACGGAAATTTTTAGTAAATAAACAAACATGCTGTAGCGAGACAGAGAACTTTAGTTGGTATATACGCATGAATACGTACAGAATATAGTATATTGGAAATTATTAGCATGTATTCTCACTGTAATTTCCGTTAGAAAATATGAACAAAAAAAAGCAAAAATATCGTCCGTATAATAATAATATGTACGTACATCGCGGTCGTTGTCTACTATTTATATATATTGTATTCTCTTTAGTAACAATATACATATATATCAATATAATACCGAAGTTAAACTGACGAATTTCCCGGTTCGCTGACAGTTTCGTTTCACTGTGTTCAGTCAACGGTAACTATACGTACATTTTCCCTCTTATTCCCCAGCCGCACTATATTACCTACCTACAAATAATAATAATCGCAATGTTCAAACATCCCCGGTGGATATTTTCCCGCGGTCTATACCCACTAATAATAATAATAATATACGTATGTTATGAATTTCTGAACTCTTTGAATTAATAAACATTTTTATTGATCCCCGTGGCTGTCGTGACACGGTTTTCTTGCAAACATATAATATACACAGAAAAGTTAATATTCCAGTCAACTTATATAATAATGCGCACTCGTCCACTGTATACACTATTCATATTCCATTCCACGAGAGAATAATTTCGTGCATCTCAACTCGCGGCTCCGGCAACGCCAGACTTTAACTTCCAAGCGTGTCTTCAGCGTTAGACGATTAGTCGTCACCCAAAGCCAAACTTTTCAAACAAATCGATTCCTTTTCTTTCGAAGGAAAAGTTTGGAGGACTCTCGTGGAATGGAGTATGTATACCTTATGTGTACAGCCGCTACAGTCCACGCGTCTCAAACATACGCACCGGATGACTAAGGTTCTCCAAACAAAATGTGTAAAACGTTCACATCTCTGCAGCTGTTTCTTTGTCTCTCGAAACTCGGTAAACAATTAAAAGTGGATACTCGTCAGTTATTCGCTTAACACCGCGCAATACATACATGAAAACCAAAAGCCAACACTTTATTATCGATAGGAACGCTCTGTGCATTTTTCGTATTACTTAAAATAACGTTTTTTTTTTTTAAGTTTGCGCTATTTTTTCATTTTTTCGAATAAATGAACGCAAAAACGTAATAATATTCATTGGCTATATTGCATGCATTCCATATTAACACTATTTTTTGCTGTTAAGTAGAAATTTCTGTATTTTATTTATATTGATCATATCAATATAGCTAATGGGTGTCTCTATACGTATTTATCGTTAATGTGATTCATTTGTTCGCGCAAAACGCTCGTAAAACTTCATCAAAGTTAGTCGTGGAAACTATATAAAGACGCGAATCGACGGGGACCGCTTTCGTTTGTAAACAGCGTTTACGTCCACCCATGCACACGATTTGTACGTCCGCGAAAAAAAACAGTCATTTTTTTTTATTACCATTTAATGTGCTTGTATGCCACCGACCGGTGTATACATTTATCAGAATTACGAGGTGCGAGAATTCTTCCACGCTCGGTTTTAGACCCAGCTATAAATAATGTTTTTTTTTCTTCAGCAGTCCGATAAAACACGTTTACAGATACCATGGTATTATGGTATTCCCTATCGATGCTTACGAAATTCACATAAATGATAATACTTGTCCGTACAGAATCAAAATAAAAGCAGTTTTTTTTTTCAAAATGCATTCGCTCGTCACACGAACAACTTCCGTGAACTATGCTTAAAAGTACTGACGTTTGTAGAGTACGAACAGAGTCGAATAATAGTTGGTACACGCGCTCGATCATGAACAGTGCCACGTGTTTAAATTTGCACGTATAAAAACTAATTGGAATCTTGTTGTTTTTCTTGTAGGACGGTCGTGTTTGGGTCAAGAAGGGCTGACCGACACCAGAGAAGGCGAAGATATTTCGTTAAAATGCCGATTCAGTGGTCAGTTGCCGTCCACCGTGGCGGAAACTCAATATTACTGGCTAAGGACTAACAAGCACAATCAAGACAACGTGGCCATCAAAGCTACGCCGTTGGAAGGCAACTACAAGTAAATAGCGAACTTTTATTTATAACTTATACGCGTAAACAGTTCTCAAATTTTAAAATTCTTCGGCAAATAGAAGTTCTAAATTCACTGTACAAAATATGCATAGTCGATATAATATCGTGCTGCATAAGACAAAATTATTTAGAATAGTATTCGTTTCAACCATTCTCGTCCATATTGTTAATTTGACCCATATTAACTTAACGTTTCCATCGTGAATGTAGCTGGTGATCGTACACAGTACAGGTTTTCTCATCGGAACATGAAAAAAACCAACGTCTATGTAAAATGATTAGAAAAGAAATCAATACGTACGATAACAATATTATAAGGTCTTTGTTTTCGACCGATTTTCGTCTTGAATGGTTCGCAAAAAATAACGTTCTTCAGTTATCCGAATCGATCTCATTGCACATACCAGATCGCACGTGTATTTTATCGGCACTCCATCGCATAGTTTTTTTACTGTCTCGTTTGATCCTATCGCAGCAATGGAGTATAAATTATACAAAAACCACAAAAAAAAAAAAAAACTTTTGATCATAAATATAGTAGTAAATATAGGCGACGAAAACTATTTTGTTCTTTTTTAATCACGATATTTTAATCGTACAATAATCGCGTCAAGTAATTAAAAAAAAAAAATCACTAGCGTTGAACAAAATGGATAACAATCGAAAATAAAACCGTAATTATTTTTACTATCTCACTCGCGGCCCTACCAGCTTTGGTATGACGCATCAAACGAGGCACGTCCAGTTACAGTGTCCCCGCAATCTGCGTAGATTTGTCGTGCACTCTCGGACGCACGTAGTTGCTCTCCTCTGACCCCGAGACCGTTACCGTGTTCCAGGCTCGACTTCCGCCCGGAACTGGGCA
This sequence comes from Hormaphis cornu, assembly GCA_017140985.1. Taxonomy (NCBI): domain Eukaryota; kingdom Metazoa; phylum Arthropoda; class Insecta; order Hemiptera; family Hormaphididae; genus Hormaphis; species Hormaphis cornu. The sequence continues at coordinate 36,946,134 of CM029357.1, read as the reverse complement.
TCTACGATCTGCTCATTTCGAACTCGACGTACGAGAGGGACAACGGCAAGTTCGAGTGCCGGCTGAAGGCGGCCGGCTCCGGTCGCGAGATCCACTCGCAGAGCTTCCAGATCACCGTGCTGACGCCGCCGAGCGCGCCCAGGATCACGCCCGGGCCCAACCCCGTGGCCACCGAGGGCCGGCCGCTGGAACTGGCGTGCACGAGCACCGGCGGCAGCCCCGACCCGGTGGTCAGGTGGTACCGGGAGGGCGTCAGCGACCCCGTCGAGTCCGTCACGCGGATCGGCAACAGCAACCGGGAGACGAGCACGTCGGCCGTGCTCCAGGTGACGCCCAGCCGCGAGGACGACGGCGCCGTGTACCGGTGCGTGGTCTGGAACAGAGCCATGGCCGAAGGCGCCAAGTTTGAGACCAGGACGATGTTGAGCGTTAACTGTAAGTGTAACAACACGTATAGGCGTAGTTCCCCGCGGCTCTCGGGAGGGAACAAGAGCGATTTTGAACTTCCGGAAAAAAAAAGTACCATATCGGTAAAACGAACGCTGGGGGTTTTGTTTTTTTTTTCAGTTTAACGAAACTCTTAAAAACGATGGTTATAATGAGAATTTGTCCGATGCACACAAATTTTAATATTATACACACATACTTCGATACACATAGATGTTGTTAGACTGACGAATATCTCTTTACGTTTTTAGTTTACAAAAAACTAACCGTGTATAAAATACGTGTTTACGCGGAAAAGTCTTAAGCTCGCATCCGTAAAACGAGTCTCGGTTTTCTGAAGTTTTCGCGCCACGTTCGTTTTTTTTTTCTCTTTTCTTTCGGTACTAAAAATTTGGCGAGAAAAACTTCTCTTGTGAACGAAAATATTATATAAAAAAACAGACCCGTTATAAAATAGCATTTTATGCGCTCACTGTTCAGAATTTATACATCATATTATTACACGCACCTACGTTCGAGAATCCGGGAGGACGATCTATCACAGAAAACACATGGCCTCTGGTGAAACGAAAATAGTTTTATGCGGTATCGATTTCACGCGCTCTCCTCTTACAACGTTTAGTGGCCGCTGCAGTTTCGGGGCCGTATGTGCGCGCATACGTTTAAAATGTATAAAACCGACTACTGTACTCGTGTAATACATATATATATCATTATTACGAGCGACCCTTCCGTACAAGAAGTCTCGAGAGATTTATGGACGGCCTCTTTTAAATAGAACACGCGGCGTTAACCCGACTGATTTATCGACAGTTTGCGGCTTGTACGCGGTAAAGATCCGAATGACGGGTAATAATGAGTATCGTAAATTAAAACTCGCGTATAGTAGTGATCCGAACAAAACGCCTGCACAACAGCCATAACCACGAGTATAGATCGAACGGAGATGTACTGTAAAATTATACTGTGAAGGATAACGCGTTGGTTTTGTTAAACTGCTGCATCTCATGTTCGATGTGCATACGAAATTCCTTTTCGCGCGAACGCAACAACAACAACGCTGACCAAACGATTTCCATTTGACGACGACAGGTGAAATCAATTGTATTTTAACCGATGAATTCGGTTAAAATACCGTTTTAGCAGTACAAGCGGATAGGAAAATTTTTATAAGAGATTATAATAAAAATCGGTGTTCGGCACTATTGTAGCGTTCGCATTTTTTTTATTTTATTTATACTTGGCAAAAAATAACAGTATGCAAATATACAAATTCGTCGCTTGATGTTAGGAAAATATACCTGCGGACATTTGGACGTGCGCGTCGTACGGAGATTTTGAACTAAAGTGCGCGTATTGTAAATTTGGAGAATTTTTTTTTTTCGTATCCAGATTATTTCTAATAACTTCTAATAATCTAAACCGAATGAAGCACTTTGTTAAAAGTTTAACGTATTTTATGTTAATAAAATGAATTTGAAACGGCATATTTTACGGTTTACAAGCGCATGTCTTAGAATCGTATTTTTAAGCGCCTGCTTTTAATATTTTAAAACGTATTGCCCGCGAATAACTCCCCCCAATTCAAAAACCATTCAAAAACTTACCCACGAAATGCAAACAATACTTTTCGTTCTACACGCGCGCGCCATATATTTACCGTATTTAAAATGTTCATTAGACTACTGCAGCAGGCCCGTCTATTAATATAGCAAGATTTGCAGTATATTAATATGGCGAGATTTGCAGTGTTCGCGGAAAGTTTTCGCGTACAAAATACGCGTTTTCATATAAAAATAAAACCGCGGTGGTTAAAAACCGATTTCTATCGCTTCGTCGATCGTTTTATTTTCTCAAACCGTTAATAATGTACGCGTGTTCTGCTTACAGACACGTTTCGCGTGGTGTATTATGAACCGGCGCGTTTTCATACATGAAAAAAAAAACGCTTTGTTTATAATACGGTAAATTTTTGAACATCGCTTTTAAAAGTACGTTTGTCTGCCCGACGATACGCACACCCAAAAATAACTAGAGTGAATGCTTTTGGTCCGCTCGGCCGCGTCGTTTCGCGTTTCTTTCCGCGTGGCACCTACACATTATTACGAGTAACGTCGAGCTTCTGAGAAGCTTCGGATCGCGCGATTCCATACCTACTCGTCCGCGGCTCTAACCCCGGCATCCCGTTTTTTCGCAGACTATCCCCGCGTGCAGATCGGCCCGGAGAACCCGGTGCGCGTGGAACGGGACGATTCGATCACGCTGCAGTGCAACGTGGACGCCAAGCCGAGGGTGAACAACGTGCGGTGGATGCGCGACGACCGGTTCATCGCGACGTCGTTCACGCACGTCATCCAGAAGGTGACGGCCCAGGACGCGGGCACGTACACGTGCATGGCGGACAACGGGCTGGGACAGACGCGCGAGGCCGAACTGGTGCTGGACGTGCAGTACCCGCCGACGGTGACGGTGGAGACGGGGCCCGGCGCGGCGCGTCAGCGCGAGGCCGAGGAGGGCGAGAGCGTGACGGTGCAGTGCAACGTGTCCGCCAACCCGGCGCCGGTGTCCGTGGAGTGGATCCGCGACGGGCGCCCGGACTTCCGTCAGTCCGGCGAGGTGCTGCGCATACCCAAAGCGACGGCCGACTCCGGGGGCGTGTACACGTGCCGCGCCGTGAACGTGCTGAACCCGACCTCGCTGTCCCGGCAGCGCGTGAACCGCGTGGGCAACGCGTCGCTGACGCTGTTGGTCCGCCACAGGCCCGGCGCGTCCCGGATCACGCCCGAGCGGCCCGTGGCCACCGAGGGCACGGGCGTCACGCTCACGTGTTCCGCGTCGCCGCCCGGCTGGCCCGCGCCGCAGTACAAGTGGTGGCGCGAGTTCGACACCGCCAACCCGTCGACCAGCGCGACGATCCTGGCCACCGGGCAGAAGTACACCATCCAGTCGGTGCACCTGGGCACCGAGGGCCGGTACCGGTGCCAGGCGTCCAACGAGATGGGCAACGGCGACGCCGCGTCCGTCCAGCTCACCGTGCACCACGCGCCGAAGTTCGTCACCAAACTGCAGCCGCATGTCACCAGGCGCGCGTCCGACGTCGGTTTCTCCGCCATCTGCGCCGCGCGCGGCAAACCCAAACCGGCCGTCGTGTGGCTCAAGGACGGCGGCGAGGTGTCCCGCGACCGGTTCGACGTGACCACGGACGAGACGGAGGACAGCAACGGCGTGACCACGGTGCACAGCACGCTCAAGTTCGCCGGAGCGGACAGGCCGCGCGGCAACCAGCTGGTGCCGTCCGACCGGGGCGTGTACTCGTGCGCGTTTGAAAACGACGTCAAGAGGGTCGAATCCAGCATGCTGCTCCGAATCGAGCGTGAGTATACCGTCCGTACGATACGATAATAATATTACGCTCGCGGTTTGAAGAATGTGAAACTTTTTTTTTTTTGGGGGGCAGGGCTATCTTGACCCCTGCTGAATCGTGCAGAACCCCCATCCAGGTACACAGAATCTATCGCTCCCCGCCCTTGTTATAGGTATGTAATTGGACGCGCACCACCTAGATAAGCGTCTAGATTATCCGTATGGCCGGGAGAGAGGTGTTTTGAGACTGTGACGAGAGATAATTGGAGGGTGTCGGAAGACAAAAAATTTCGTACCGCGCAATCGTCTCTTATTCCCGCACGACAGATCTCGTTTCTCGCCAGCGTTTCTCTTTTTTCGACTGCTTCGCCGCCGTAATTTTTTAATTAGACTTGGTTTTTTTCGCCCCCTATCGAGGAGTCTCTGAAATGTGTGCCTAGATTTAAATCGAACCTCGTTCGACGGAACCTTTCTGTCACTCGAATCGCGTACTCGCCGCAGTTTAGACGGCCATAAACCGTTACTACCCGACGTACAAACGTATTCATGTCACGTGTTTTTGCAGATGAGCCGATCGTACTGCACCAGTTCAACAAAGTCGCCAGCGATCTGTACGAAGTAGCCGAAGTCGTTTGTCGGGTGCAGGCGTACCCCCGGCCGGAATTCCAGTGGAGTTACAACAATCACTTGGCTCCGTTGCTAGCCGGCAGCGACGGTCACTACGAAATAAACACGACCATAAACGAGAGCGGCGGCGACATCTACACCAGCGTGTTGCAAGTGTCCAACCTGCGAGAGACCGACTACGGCGACTACAGCTGTCGCGTGGCCAACACGTTGGGAAGCGTCCGGCCCACGATCAGGCTGCAGCCGAAGGGACCGCCGGACCATCCGGAAAACGTGACGGCGCTCGACGTCGGACACAGCAGCGTTGTGCTGCGGTGGAACAGCGGTTTCGACGGCGGCGTGGTCAGCACCCGGCACTCGGTGAGCTACAAAAAGGCGTCTGCGGACGAAAACGAATTGGACAGCGACTGTTACGCGGTCAAGAGGTCCGACCAGCAGCCAGAGAAATGGCAAGAGTTCGACTGTCAGACGAAGAACCCGTGCAACGTGACCAATCTGGAACAACACCAGAGCTACGTGTTCAAGGTAAATTATTATCGCTCGTGGTAGGTAACGAAAAGATAAAACGGGGTCTTGGTGAGATCGTAAAACGGGGAGATCGGAGAGGATCAGCAGAGCAGACGAAAAGACGCTGCGTAGAAAACTGATCGTCGGCCGTGGAGCGTCCTGTGAGAATAACCAGCGTCGACACTGTTGACGTGATGTTGTGCGTTTGACGCTCCTCGCGCAGGCCGACAGTAACGAGACGAACCTTTTGTCGTCGGACTAATAACGTTGAATCGGATAAAAAAAATTTGAAACTCGATTTGTTATGTGTTATTTTTTTGTAGGTAAAAGCGTACAACGTCAAAGGGCACAGTGAATATTCGCAAGAGACGGTGGCTGTGACGAAAGTGGATCGTATACCGGCACCTCAACGCGTCACGTTCGATCCCGAATCGCACGCGTTGACCATCAACATCGGCGCGACTTGTTTACAACTGGTACGACGACGATAACAATATATATACACCTCGTAGTTTTCACGATATTATACTGTTCGGAGTTGTTGTGTGTACGTAAGTTTTTGTTTTTCTCTCCTGTCTCAGGTTGGAGTCGTTGAAGCGTCCGTGGGCGGCGGTACCCGAGAAAACTGGCATTTGATCGAAACATTGCCGCTGTCGGTCAGCGGCGGCGGATCCGTACACCGCGAGGCCACCATACTGTCGCTGGTGTCGCGTCGACAGAGCGCCGGCGCCCGTTCGTTGGACGAGGACGACGCGACGAACTCGATCGCCGGTAATAACGGGGACGACGACGACGGCGGAGTAGACGCCATCGACAAGCCGGCCGACGATGTGCGCATCAGAGTCAGGCTGTGCCTCCGTTCCAGCCAGACCACGTGCGGCGATTACACGGAAGCTGAAAGTGAGTTTAGTTTGCGAACGATAAAAACGTGTTTTTTTACACTCTCGTCGTTTACAGCAGACGATCGTTGTCACGTTTGTTACGTATTATTGACGTTTTGTTTTTTAGTCGGCGCCAACGTCAAAGAACAACAAGCAATCGCCACTCCTACACTGATCGCCCTGGTCGTGTCCTGTGTCGTTTTTGTTCTGTTCGTCGCCCTGCTGTTCGTTTTCTGCCGCTGCAAGCGCAAAACGGCGAAAAAGACCAACGGAAAGGAATACGAGATGGACTCTTCGACGTAAGTTCTTTCAACCGTTTTGTTTTTTTTCCCCCCGTTCTCCTCGCAAACCGATGTCGCTTTTGTGTGTCCTTAACGAACGCGACGAAATAACAATAAATCTCTACAACCTGTTAAATCACGTGTTAAAGAACTTAGAATACGATCGTCTTCTTTCGTGTCTATTTGCATAATTTTTTAATTTACAACACGAAAACGTGTTTATGACGTATTTTCCTTAGCAAAGTGTGTATAACAGTTTTAATACAATAATCTTAGACGAGTGCCCGTTTTTCCTTTAAGAATTAAAAATGATTTATTTTTGTATTCTCCTCCGTATAGTATAAGCGATTACTTGATATCATTAACACTTATGTTAGGCGCGAGTAGTTTTTAATATGTGTACTGGGCGTTTCATCAATTGTTTGTAATTATTTATAACGATTTCTGTTTTTTTTATACACCTACAATTTACTCTTCATTACCCTTTCTATGATTACACGCTACTACGTACTATGGCGTTTTCGTAAATTGGTGAGTACACTTTTGGCTATTTACCGTACACACGCTTAGGTTAGTAGATAAAGCATTTTTTTTTCGCTTCTGAATGTTACCCGCAAATATTTCTTCGTATCAGCCGTTTTTAACATCCGATGTATTTTTCGTCGTTTTCAGCGTTCACCCTAGCATCATACACGGACCACCGCCCTACACCGAACCCGGTCTCGACAACAAAGCACTACAGCAGTCCGTGGACCTAGTTCACGATGTCACCAAGAACGCCGTTTACGGTTCTCAAAACGAATACAACACGTACCACACGGGCAACGGACTGCGTTCGAATGGTGAGTAGCTTTGATAAATAACAACCCCGAATGGCAATGTGGTTTTTGAACTTAAATAAAACAAGAAAAGAGAAAATACGTAGAAAAAAAAAAACGTGAAAAATCAACGACTTCGATCGACTAATTTTTGTTGTTTTTTTTTGCTACAGGGGTCAACGTTGGATACGTTGAAAACAGTTATTCTAATTCAAACAACGGCGGCTCGGTCAACTCTCAAGATTCTCTCTGGCAGCTGAAAATGGGAGGTAACGGCAGTACTGGCGGCGGCACACAAATATCTCGTGACGATAATTTGCACATGACCGAACGCGTGAACCATTACGGTAAAATTTTTATACTGCATTCGTTGCCATCTACTACTATTCATAAATTAGATAAACGTAATGTCTGTAAATTAAAACAGATTGCATAGTATTTTGCATTAATTGCTGGCTATAATTGTGAAATCTGTTTCGTTTACAACTAATCTTCTTCTTTCCTCGGTTCCGGCCTTTAAGACCATAAATACAAATCCGTCCCTATCCTCTGCAGCTTCTCTCCGTTTGATTCTTGGATCTATCATTTTTAAGTCCTTTTTAACACAGTCTTCCCACCTCAGTCTGGGTCTTCCCAGAGGTTTTTTTTTCCTATCGGTTCATTCTCTATTATCCGTCTAACTAGGGATCCTTGTTGTTTACGCCAGGCATGGCCCCCCCCAACCGAGTCTTCTTTTTGCGATCTCCTATGTCTATGTCAGGTCTCTGAAACTGTCTTTTGAGAGTTCATCATTGTATAACTTTCTCCATTACAACTAATACGGATGTGTAATTGAACACAGGAGGATATGACCCATTGACACACGGCGGCTATGGAAATATGGACGATTACGCGCACTATCCACAACTCACGTCTGCCAGCCCCGACTATAGTACTCACAGTCATGCACCGTCGAGACAAGATTACATTCACAGTGGCCACTTGCAACCCGCCGAAAAAAGCCGCAGAAGAGACCCCAATCTTGGTGGGTGCCAAAATATTTTACGAATTTTCTCAAGTGTAATAAATACTAAAAAAATGTTTTTACGTTTAGAATCGCCGTACGGTGACGTGAGCGGCTTGCCGGATCCGTATCTCGAGCAACTAATTGACAACGATGACCACATGAAACTACCTCAACCGCATTTGTCCATGTCGTACGATGAGAGCCTCGAGTCTGGATATTCTACGCCAAATTCACGGACGCGACGCATAATCAGAGAAATCATAGTTTAACACTCTCATAATGTGTTGCTCTCTGTATGTGTACAGTGTTTTAATTTTGAGATTTTTTTTTTTTTTGTACATAAACCAACGTCATTGTGTTGTTAAGACGTCGTCAGATCTCAAAATTTTGTTCGTGCTCAACATCCATCTTTAGATCATAACGATATAAACTCTAGGTATATTCAATTTCTGTCGCACTGCCTTTGTGTTCCAAGTGCATGACGTGTATATGTAAATAATTTTATTTCGAATCTTGACATTATTGATTGATACATCTCGCATATTTATCAACGTGTGTTTGGCCTAAACACGATCGTATTATGCACTCATTATACGGCTATTTGCAAAGTTCATCTGCTTGTTTATCTAAGACTATTGTATAGTAATTGACTTAATTGTTTTGATAATTTTCTAAGTGAATCATGTGTGTATTAATGCTTCTATAGTATTGTTTTATTATTAATGAAATATTTCATCTAATTATCATTATTTGTATGTTTTTTTTTTTTTTTTACTAAGATTAGTAAAGCTATCACTGTGTGTGTAACTAAAAAATTGTGTGTTGTTTAAAAGCTCAAAATAACAAATTTTTTCTTGACACATCTGTGTCGCCAATTTTAGTTGTATTTTTTATTTGGAATAGAAAACTCAAATCGTTCAACTTACTTTGTCTCAATTAATTTTAAAATATCTTAATTAATACATTTGTACTATTTAAATACGGCGTATCAAATGTAATGCACATCAATAGGAAAATAAATCTGTATGTTCCTCATTTTGTTGTATTTAATTATTGCAAGATCAATTTTTAGTATATATTATTATTATTATTAATAATATATTTTTTTAATTTTTTTTTTTTTTCGGTAGTTTACTGCTGACCTAAGACTGTCCAGTATTTTACTTTATTTCTTGACTTCTCGTGTACACTCATCATTATGTTTGTAACCAATATCCAATTTATAGTTTGCCGCCGATTTTCAACAAGGTTTACAGGGGTCTAAAAAAAACAAAAAATGTAATTTACGGTATCATTGAGTGTATATTGAAAAGTCAAGAAAATGGAAAATAATATTGTTATAATCAGAACAACTTAGATACGTGCCATTATACATTAATGTGCTTATAAAAAAAAAACCATGTAAATATAATTTAATTTTTTTAATATATTATCATAAAATTACTGTAGTATATTTACTTAAGTAAAATAAAAATTTTTTTTTTTTAAATGATGTATATACTGAGTGTTTAAAAAGTACGATCTAAACCACGTGTTTGCTTATACTACAAAAATATAGTATAATAGTCCATACTTTTTGAACATTTTACATAATTTAACGTGTACGTACATATTTATAGTTAAAATATTTATTTTTAAATTGTAATTTGACTGCTACTAGTATGAGTGTTTCTCAATATTGTTTTTTTTTTTTTTTTTTTTTTGTAAATTTTGTTTTTTATTTTGTACGTATACTTTAAGTTTAAAAATAAATATTATTTATGAATATTATACTGTCGTATATACATTAAAGTACCATACATACAACAACAATATTGTTGAATCTCTTCTATCGATTTATTTTTGTGAAAAAAAAAAAAAAACAAGTTATCTTTTACAATACAAATGTATGTATGATAACGGTCATTGGTCTGCTTTGATTTGTACGCAGCCAAAAACAGTTGCATATTATTATAATATATAATAACGTACTTATTACTTAAGTATTCTTTTTATAGAGTTTTATTATTCATTTTTTTTTTTTTATGACAAGTGCTGTTTTATCGCTGTTAGTCATTATTCTTCATTGTGCAATGTATGGGATATTATAACAAAATAAAAGAAAAAGAAATATACTAAAATTTTGTTTTTACCAGAGCCTTTTTAATAATATCTACTGTCTATTGCTTTAGCTATACGAAATAATAAAATTACCATTGTTCCGTTGGAGAAGGAATTTAAAAAAACCAAAAACGGCGATCCACCCCTTTCATTTAATATTATGCCAATGACGATGTA
>CM029357.1:36913051-36930927 GCA_017140985.1 Hormaphis cornu | reverse complement strand
TATCGCGGGTTCCCGTTTCTCTACAATTTGGGCGCGAACGGCTCAGATTCTTTGTTTGCGGACGGAGCAGTTCTTCCCTGTCGATTGATGAAAAAAATTAATAAATCTGGGTAGAACTCAAATTCAGAACTCAGTAAAACGAAAATTCCCAAAAGGTTTATACTAAGTCGCGTTAAGTGTCTATAATACTATATTCAGAATAAGAACGGTTCTCGGCGGCGACGCGTTTTCGTCGGGCGGCGGTCAGATTCCGCCCAGTCGACCAGTCAACTGCAGCTCTACCGGCGGCGGCGGCGGCGACGACTGCCGATTTACGGCGGCGACGACTGCCGATTTTCGACGCCGGCGCCGACGGAATGCGCGTGTTCAAAACGTACCGCTACGCACTCTCATCCGTTTCAATGAAATTCAAGTTATTCGTTCGGATCGCTGGTTTACGACAGACTAATTACGTCGCTCCGCGGCGCCAGTGTCCGTGGTCGCGCGCGTAGTGAAAGCCGCGCCCATGCGCAGAACTCGGCGGCCGAGGACTGTTCTTATTCTGAATGTATAGTATATATGGACGCAATCGGTTTTAGGCTGAGTTAGGTCTAGTTTTAGGTCTGTTAGCGGAGCAAAACGACGGCGCCGAGCGAAACACGGGGTATATCTGCTCGGTCACATACTTACATCATTTGTTTTCTATGTTCGATGAGAGAACGCACGGAATCCGCGCATGTAGACTGACGGCGGAGCCAATCAAATGCAAATCCGCGCTCTAGTGACGTGCGACCGTTCCCGCCGACCGCTGTCGATTGGACATGATTACGGACATCGGCCGGTAGTGGGTGTGACGTGCGCAGAACAAACCGATTTTTGTCGGGCGGCCCGTGCGTTCTCTCATCGAACAGAGTATAGGTCCGGTCCGGTTCGGTTAAAAAAAAAAAAAGAAATTCCGTCAAAGAAAATTTTAAATTCTTAAATTTTTTATTTAAAGTTATGCCCGATGAAATTCGTCCTATTATCGGTCGTTTCTCTTATCACCGGGAAGAACCGTCCCGCGACGAGCGTCTCACGCCAGCCTGTCTTTTTGGCTTCCGATGCGCGCGCATCACGGCGGCCTCTAGGTTAGGGTATTTTCCCAACCAGTCCTTGCTTACCTAACCTTCATACCACCAATCAGATTTGAGCTTCCTCCGGAATGAAAACGATAATAGCCTATTAAAACCTATTGCATCCAAACCTAGACACACGGACTGGTGATGACGTATGCGGTGCGCGAACGTGCGCGCGCATCGGAAGCCAAAAAGACAGGCTGGCGTGAGACGCGTGTGTCCCGCGAGCAGTCGCCAGCTATCGTTATCTCTTTTAACCGTTGTCCCCGCCCCTTTTCCGCGGCCGACGATAAACATAACGTCCGTGTTATAAATAGTAGGTACCCAACAGTTCCTCCAATCACCTTCAGTCGACCGAAATGTTATTAACGTTATGGCGGTTGTATTTTGATATTGATATTGATATTGCTGTTGGTCCTCACATTTTGCAATTTAGCGTCTCGCGCGCGTAGTGCGTTTCAGAGTTTTTCACTCCAGTTCTGTAAGTCTAGCGCACATCGCTTCGAGTGTTTTTTTTTTTTTAACAGTACGCTTGTTAGCCTACGAGCGTTTCGAACATAATAATATATCATGATCTTACAGTTGACAGGTATCGTTGGACTCTTTTCGCGACTTTTTTTGCACGTCAACCGGTCATGGAGAACGCGCAAAAACGTCCGCTGGACGACGACCCGCGCGAGACGGATGGCGACGATCGTAAGAGGCCGAAAATCGACGGCGTTCTAAAAATACCGCCGTTCGGCGACATACCAATACCAAAAGTGAGAAACCCCAAAATGTGGGAAATGCTGCCGGCGGTCATAAAAGAATTGTTCTCGCTGATCAAGTCGAGTAAGGCCGCCGACGAAAAACGGGTAAGCGGTCGGTTTTGATTCTTCTCACCGTATAGTATTCCTCCCATCAGTCGATTGGTATTCGGTAGGTGGCACGCTCTCGCCCTCTTTCGGCTTGCCGTTCCCCCCGGCTTCAGCCGTGAAAAGGCCTAAACGCGACTAGTGGGTGGGACAGGAGTACCCCCAAAACAGTGTTTAACTTTTCGTAGCCGACGTGACGCTTGCACAAGGCTCAGATTTATCTATCGTCGTACCTTTTCAAATGTTGAAAATTTCCTACACGTACTGCGCATTTGTGTGCCTGGCTCTTGTAGAATGGAATTGGGTGTATTTCTTTTCAAAAGAAGTCAGCCGTTTGTTCTATTTTGATTTTATCTTTTCTCGTGCGTAGGTAGTAATTTACAAATTTATTTTGTGATAAAATGGTTGTTTCGTGTAATCGCCAGGCTATAATGTTTTTACAAATAATATCTAATTAAAAAAAAATTATTTCCTCAAAAAGTTACAGCTTTCTTTGCTTTTGACTTAACTTTATTGTTCCTTCTTTGATTCACTTAAAATAAAAGCGCCTACTTGTCTTATTTGTTTTTGAATCGTGGTTGACAATATACATGTATTACACTGCTTTTTTAACTACACACTAGTAATCAATAACGTTTACTTTGAATAAATTATTTGTATGTACCTAAACTTGCCGCCTAGTCTTACTGTGTGGCGTTTTTGAAAAGTTTTTAATTTAGGTAAGTACGCGTGATCTCTGCTTTGGCAATATCTCTTCTCAAAACTAATACTTTTGTAATCTGGAATATTCTTGTATATTTGTGTATTTTTTTTCTCCTTTACTTTCTACCCTACGAATTTGGTTCAACTATTATTGTCCTAGACTACCTCTTTATCAATTTCTCACATCCTTCACGCACAAACAACAGCAGCCCTTTCAATTCTAACCATTTTAGATTCTGGGTGTAGGCTGTATAGCAAACAATTTTTATTAATTTTCACACGAATATTCACATAATAATTATTTTATTTTTTTTTTTTTTATCATTATGAAACCATGTTAACTTCGTTGGGACGTATCATAGATTTAAGGGTTAAAAATTGAAAAAATTACCAAACTCGTATCTTGACATAATCAATTTTGTTTTTTTGGCCATATCTTCCGAAATAATTGTTGCAATGAGCTGAAATTTTCACATAATATTAAAATAAGTAAAATAAAAGCTTTAATATATTTCTAAAATTATTTAGCTAAGTATAAAACTTTGAAATTTTTGAAAAATACAAAATTTTAGATTTAGACACTCACTAAAGTTGTTTTAGTATTATGTTTGTATAAAGAAAATACCAATGTATTTCCAAACCCGTAACCATTATAAGGAAGGGAATACTTAGTCAGAAGTTGAATAGAAACTAAATTTAGGCTGAAAATGTACAACTACCTATGCCCATCTTATAAATTAAATATTCTTCAATTAATTTAACAACTAATTAGAACTTTGTAATATTAAAGGTTCTATTTAAACATTTATAAGGCATGTATTTACCTTTTAAAAATCTTACTGTTATAGACTTGAGTTATTTCAACTTTTGGTAATTTACTATGTAACTTACTTAAACTTTCTTTTTTTCTAGAAAAAAGTCCTTGAAAAAATTTCTCGTGATACTAAAGAGGAATTGACTGTTTTACCAAATCAAGCTTATGAAGACAAATGCATTGTTCCTGAAAGTGAAAATTCTGACGAAGATAATAATAATACGAAAATTAACGGAAAAAATTCTTCTTTAAGTTCAGGACTATTAAGCTCTACGATATCAAATAATGTTGTTGAAGAAAAATCTGTCCATGAAATTCTGGAAGAGTCAAAACTTTTTACCATTAAAACCGAAAATGATGAAGTGCAAGTAAAGGTGACATCAAGTGTTGAAAAAAACCCAGTTACTATTGAAAATAATGACCAAGAGGTAATTTTAATTTAAACTAAAAGTATTAATTAATACAGAGAATCTCCTTTTAGAGGATTTGTGATCAGAATAGTTTTCTATTATTTACTTCCTTTCAAGTTTTGCTTCTGCAATTTCTACTTGGCGTCTGCGTTAATTTAAGCAATGTTGTTGCATTTTAATGTGAGTTCTAGTAAACAACTGATTGCTGGTTTTTTTAACAGTGATGGTGGCAACAGTCTGTCACAAAAAGTCACAACCCACTCATTGTTTCTATTCCCATTAATAACACTACTAAACCATTTCATGCACTCACTATAGCCTTAAAAATGTATTGACTGTTACCGTTACTATTGTATTAAATTTCAATAATGTACAGTTTTGTATTATAACACCTTTAAAAGTTTTGATTTTTGTTTTCCATTAATTAATTAATTTTGGCCATGTTTAATGAACCTATCGGAAGTGACATGACATTAATATTGTCTTTTGCAATTTAACACATTTGAAACAGTGCGTCCCACTAATAATCACGCGAGTACAAGTCACACATTTAGGATGTTATAACATTTCACTTATGATAGACGGATGACGGGTCTGACTCATAATGTTAGTACAACCGATTTTCAAACATCAATATAAAATCTCATATTAATACCACAGTTTTCATTCTAGTATCAATTGATAGGAAATATTGTTTAGATTATTTATAAAAGAAGAAAAATAATTTGCATTGCGTGGACTAGCTTGGATAGTTTAACTAAAAGTGCCTATTACACGTAAATAATAGGCGAAACTATTATTGACCAAAATAATTATTTTATATTCTATTATATTTTGTAGTATTAAAATTGCACGTTTTGAACTAATATAATTTGTTATTGCGATATTGTATTGTTTTTAAAATGATTATTATTATTTAGGTGAATCCGGAAAAAAACGAAGGTAGTGAGAATATAAATGTGAATGAAAACAACATTGTACCAGTAGTTGGTTTTTCTCTTGTTGCATCTACGTCTATGCCTTCAAAAATTGAGGACAAGAAAAACGATCAAGAAAATTCTTTAACAGAAGATACTTTTGGATTAGCTAAAAGTAACAAAATCTTAGACATTTTAAAAAATATTTGTACAGATGATATGGATAAAATTCCCACCTCTAAGCCTCCTGCATGCGTTTGTGTACATTGTATTTCTGTAGATAATTTGCCAATCAAACATTCTGCAGTTAACCAACAATTAAAATCAAATACTGGCTTTCGGGATCATTCATTAAATAGAGATATATATTCTTCAAGCCGAACTGTTTTTGATTGCTCTGTTTGTGCATCAAAAGGTATTTACGTTACAAATGACTGCTCTTGTGTTAGGTTAAACTCAAATTCTAATTGTGTGGCTAATACAGAATCTTCTAGAAATATTTGGATTAACAATTTAACTACTTTGATTAGAAAAAATGATAAACAATTTAATGTTACTGAAACGAAAAATAAGAGTTCTTATGTGAAAACTGCTATTAGTAATATAAAAGAAACTGCTCAACAAATTAAAGCACATATTCCTTTTTGTAAATTTTGCAAAAAATTCAAAAACTCTGGGAATTCAGGTTGTATGTGTACACAGCATTTGAATAAAGACAACTATGGTAGATATACTAAATATGATAGATATTAAATGGTAGATATTGTAATATTTATAAATTTTATTTTATGCATTTATTGATTTATAGTAACATGTTCTAATGCTGATGTAAAAATAAAAAAAAAAACCCATTTTGTATCAAATGTTTAAAGGGACTTATGTGACTTAATTTAAAATTTAAGAAACATGGTGATTCCAGTGATTCATTCTTATTGAATATTGTTAAATCCTACAATACTGTATTATTTATTTATAACTAGTATTTAGTTGATTTCATTGTAACGGTAATATTGCCAACAGTGTATTTAAAATTTTTATATTTTAAAACGACTAGGTAACAAATTGTACAACATTGAACTATAAATTATTATTTATTCAAATAGATTTTAATTATCATTTAAAATAGTTCATTTTTGAATGCATTTTGTTCTTTAATAGTAATATATATATATATGTATATTAATGTGGTTGACTAATTTAAAGTTATATTAAGTGTAATTGTTACATTATCAATCAAATTGTTTTACATACTTTTACACACCGTTGTGTGCGCAGACATTACGTATTTCAAATTTGTTATTGAGTTTTCATCCTGGCGTAGTAAGATATTGATTGTCTAATTACTTTCGTCGCAAATATAACATTCTGTTTTCCTTTTTGTATCATCAAAGTATTTTGACGTTCGACAATAATCATAATTTTTAGTCGTAGTACGTATTTTTTTCTTCTTTTCGCATCCGTCATTCATGAGGGATAAACAGTAACAATTAGAATTATCATGACGGTTTTCAAAGTTCTGACTGGAGAATTTATCGGGCGTTTCATTTGTGCACGACTGATGAAATATGGGCGTTTTCTCATCAAAATTGTCCAACAACTTTGTAGCCAAATTGCAACAAAGCGTACACGTCAATGGACCATAGTTTTTAACGACGTTTTCATAGCCCGTTGTTTTTTCAATTTTGTTTCTCCACCACGACTCTTCGTGTGCACCACCAGTAATGGATTTTTCATTCGACACCGACGAATTTTTACCGTTGTCGCTCTGTAATAATTTCGGTCATGTTTAGAACGCGAATTGTACGTCAATTGTTTACTTGGGGCAACCGTCGAGATATTGTGTGTATAAATAAAAAATGAATCATTTTATTTTACCGCAGTGATGGGGTACTTGGATTAAATTTAAGCAATAAGCCAAGCGTTTGTTGTTCACCAGTATAAAATCACGTGTATTTTATATAAAATAGTTAACGTTTTAAAGTTATTAAACGTTTTTTTGAAGAATATAATATATGCGGTACCCAGTATATTATATATCGTATGATAACGTTCTTTTTGGTTTAGTTTCGCATACTTAACAGGTACCTCATAGGCGTACGAAAATTTTATTTGAACACGGGTGAGAAGAAAATATAATAGTACCTCTTCGCCGTCGTCTGCGCCAGCGCTCAGGCCGCCGGCCACCGCCGCGCGCTGCAGATCGCCACTGTACCGGTACAGCTTTAACGTTTCCCGAATGTCGGCGAGCGCGTCCGAAACGGCCGGAGGAGCAGCGGCGTTGCACTTTGGCGGCGCAGCAGCGTTGCACTTTGGCTGCGCAGCGGCGTTGCACTTTGGCGGCGCCGACGACGGATCGTCCTGCGGTCGCCCGACGGCTCTTTCCGCGTCCACGGCCATGGCCAGCAGGTCGTCCGGCGGCCGGCCGTCCGCGCGCTCCCCGAGCAGCCGGTCGGCCGCCGGGCCCGGGCGCAGACCCGTCACGAATTTGTCGGCCACGGCGGCGTCGACGCGCCGACGGCTGCCAAAGTGACACGGGACGGCGGCCACCCGCGTCCGGCCGTACCAGTCGCTCAACGGCTCTCCGTCCGCCTGTCACGGACTAGTGTTTTTGATTTTTTTTCATTGAACCCCGCTCAACAGATTGTAATGTAAATTGTTAATTGAGCGAGAAATCTAAATGTCGTGTCTTACCAACGACACCTACACCTTACCTACCCGTTGGTCATACCGAATCTAAAAACCGTTGTCGATGTATTTTTAAAATTCGCCTCGACTATGGACGATTTTTTTTTGGTCTATCCGCGTTTTTGTTCTACTACGAACGCGTGTACGATAAAACTAAAATCTTGTTAGTCGGCACAGAGGTACACTGTGAAACGGAGCGTAAATTATTAGCT
Source organism: Hormaphis cornu (assembly GCA_017140985.1). Classification (NCBI taxonomy): domain Eukaryota; kingdom Metazoa; phylum Arthropoda; class Insecta; order Hemiptera; family Hormaphididae; genus Hormaphis; species Hormaphis cornu. The sequence goes on along the minus strand of CM029357.1, from coordinate 36,923,239 downwards.
GTAGGGATCAAAAACCCACACTATATGATATACCTAATGGGTACGACACTGCATCGAATGATTATCAATTCGTCGTGTTATGGAAAAATAGACCGAACGCTGCCCAATCAGATTGAGATTTGTTTGAAAAAATGGAACAAAAGGTAATTTTCCTGCAAAATTTCGATTTTTTTTCTTACAAACCGTTCCGTTTCCGTAACTGTGCACCGTATTTTCGATTCTCGCAGGAAGATGTGTAACAAATGGAATTAGATAGGTAGATAAATACGATACGCGCGTACTCTGCGAAAATTTTTAGGAAATCATCCCTTAAAACAGTATTTACACACCGATGAACGGTGTAGCAGGATGATTTCCTATAAATAATACTTGTAGGGTCATTATGGATGATTTGGTGTTCTCACTTGTCGAATCGCGTAAAATCGCGCGCGGACGCGGAACTCCGCTTCTAACGGTTCCGTCTTTGGCCGCTTCGACTCGCCTGCAAAGCCGTCCATCGTCCCTACGGTAGGTATTATTCACCGTAAACAATTACCATTTTTATGTTGCACAATGATACAGTTTTGATGGTTTAACTCTTATTTTATTGTTGATTTTTAAATTTTAACTATAAATCATTATTATTATTATTAGTGATAGGTAGGTAATACGTAACCGCACGGTTTCCATAGGGATCCCGAATTTTTTTTAAAAAAGTACTGGAGGACGGTCGTACTTATATTTTATACTTCACATAAACGTTCGTCGTGAGGAGGATTTCAGTGTAAAACATTTAACCTTTAGGCGTAACATTTCTTTTTCCTCGTACTTGGTAACTATTATAATATTAATGGGGGTGGTAGGTACGCAATAAAATAAACACTGACAATATTCAAAACGAGTGTAACAGAAATAACGTGGATTAAAAATCAATATTTTATCAATAATTTTGTGAATAAAGTGAGTACGGGACAAAAGTGCGTGGGTGAAGCTCACTGTTCAAAAGTAAATACCACTTGATAATATGTCACCATAATTGGCATCCGCGATCGTTTAAAAAAATATTTTTAATTTTACGCCTAGCAGTCAGTCCTCATACCTGTGTTAGCACTGTTTATTGTTATTCATTGTTTTCTGTGAAACACTCTCCGTTCCAGTTACTGTGAGCATGTGCTACATTACTATAACTCAATTGGTCATTATAATAAATAAAACCACGCATTACAAATAAACAGTGTCCCGTGTCGTCTTTAAACTATTGATTCAAATTAATCCAAGTACGCGTACACAACAATACCCACTAATCCCGATTGAACTCTTTTCACACGCCACCTTTTAATGTTGAGGATATAGGCAACTTTATACAAATGCACCTTAAAATATCGTGTATATCCTTTTACGCAAATTTCGCGAATGGCGCAACCCCTTCCAAGTTGCAATTTTTTAAAAATGTAGGCTATTTTTATTGTATATTTGTAGGTGTGCGTGTATACATAATAATACTGTATTATAAACATTCTGCCTTTTTTTACAACAACAAAAATCCGTTTATTATACTTGAGATACTCTTCGTACAAGTTGTCTATAATGACTCGGCTGACTCGGTGGATGCCGCAATAAGTGCATTTATGATTTTGTAAACGTGTCCACCCGCCTCCCAATCGATTGAATTTCACCACCCTTGCACACGTATTACCCTCGTATGATGTCGAACAGTCTCGATTTTCGTGCAACACCAATACTTGTATTTATTCTGATATACCTATACTTTAACCGTACGATTTTTAACCATCACCATAGGTTATTTTATTTTTTACTTATATATTTATGTTTTCGTTCACCTACATCGTGTTTTGTTTTCAGCCAGAAAAACGGGTTGATCGTGTCTAAAATCGACGGTTACAACGTTATCGATTATTTACGAGAAGATACAAACGAACGTGGTGCTGCTACACGAGTCAAATATCGAACAGGTAAATTACGAATGTTCAACAAAAACGCGTATAGGTACATCCAAAGGTAAATCAATTTCTTTAAATTCGTAAAAGGCTGCGGAAAATATCAATAAGTAGGTAGGTACCCACCCACTACGCTAAACACACTGTGGCTGGTGCACTTTATTTTGCGTACACCAGACGGCCACCAACACGCAAAGGGTAGATGTATAATACACCTTATTAGATATAATATACAGGATGATTTTTATATTTTCTCGAACGTTTTGACCAGGTAAGATCGTGTTGTATTATTGGTACCACGTCGGTCAATGTTATTTGTAAATTGTAGCTGTATTAATCGGTCAGAAAAAGCTTACGAATATTCCAGTGTACTCATTCGTACAAAAATCGAATAACCGCAACAGTATTGTTTTGTTTAGGTGTATTTCTCAGCTATTCGCATACATCCTAGCTCCAAATGCCCTCACGATTATAATGTCATATTTTATTTTTGTCGAACAACTTTCTATTTTAAATAGGTAAGTGTTATACCAACAATTCTTAGAAGTTATACAACCACGCCGCAAAAAGGCCGCAAAAAGTAAAATCATGATACGCAGTTCTGATTACAATGGAGGTAATTCAAGTTGAAAAACGATAAATTAATTTCCATGCAAAAATGTTTAACCCTTCATAAAAACACGCATTATGACTACTATTGATTATACCTGCACGTGTAACCGACGGGCAATAGCATAAATGTTTACGGGATAAAACTATTTTGTTATCGAAATGCCTCTTTGAAAAAACTAAAAGGTGTTGAATTTTAGCCGACGCAGTTTTCATAATGTTATTTGTTTGACAGTATTTGATCGAAATTTCGCTCGCTCATTAAATAAATTAACCGTATTATAATGTCTGCCTCAATAACAAACTGTTGGAAACGATTGAATACGTTTAAAATGTCTCTGTTTAATCTATTTTATTATTATTTTTTACAACACAACAGTGCTGGGAGGAGAGCAATAGCAGGAGAAGGATTCCTAGGGATAGACTTCTATACACGGGCGATCCGAACGAATGAAAACTTTATTTTTTTATGTAGAATTCTTTTGTTCGGTCACACGAATAAAATAATACAAAACAGTAATCGACCGAGAACGCAAGCGCGTATTAGGCACTCACATCATCACGTAATGCGAATAATCAGTGGTCTTCATTTTTATAAAATATTTTACCCCTTAAAATTGGCAGGGAAATGTTTGTGACTATTTGCTCAACAGCTTCTTCTATTTTCTTTTCAATCCGAGAGCGTTGATATTACGAAACAGCTCGCCCTGCGTTGGCGTAGGTATCTCGGCAGCTACGACCCTCGGCGGAATGTGTCGGGAATGAAGAAAACCCGTAGGACTCTTAGAATTTACGCGACGGCTTTAGTCGAAAATCCCTCTGAAAAACGCAAAACCATCCGTAGGTGTTTTAATTTCGGACGATCGATGCAAAATCGGTAGGAAAAGTAGTTTCCTAATACACCCTGTGCTTGCAGCTGTTGTACTCGCGATGAATTAATTATATATCGAACACGCATATATCGGAAAGCAGAAAAAGTAAAAAGTATTGTGCGCCAGTGTTTGCTGGCAGCTCAGACCGTGTACACCACCCGCCGGGCGCACGATTCGAAAAAAAATACGTTTACGTGAGTTTTGACAAAATCGTAATGTTGAGCACAAACGTGTGTAGAACTTTCCCCGACTATTCCTGATGACGTGTGCGTTTGTATAAATTTCGCGTAAAAACCTTACTACACCCGTATTATGCCGTTGATTTTTTTTTTTGTGCCCAAATCGAATATTCAATAGGTTTTTGTAACGATATTTCCGCCCACATCTCAATATTTTTACGCCTAATACATAGTTTTTAAAAAGTTTACTCAGTGTACAAAATAGTTAATAACTTTGAGATTTAGAGTACGCAAACTCGTTGTGACAGTTGATTACAACATTTCACATTATAATAATTGACACAGTATTATTTGATATTAGTCAAAATGTATTTTAAAGTGAGAGCAGTCCGTTTCGCATAATTTTATGTTGATTTGACAAATGGTTAAGCACAATTAAACGTAGTTAAAAATAATTGATTTTTCAAAGAGTTGCAAATTTTTTTCCCGTCTAATTGGTCTTTTAACTGGACCATACGTGTTGCACAATAGATGGATGTGATGCCGTGGGTTTATAGGCAAAATTAGTAGGGTGTCTCGAATCGTATAGAACCTTGCGTACGACTCGAGACGAAGATAAAAAAAGTAGGAGCTAAAAAATTAATGTCCAAGAGCAAATTTTCGATACCAAAAATTAGCTTTCCGAATGTACTACTTAGTTATAAAGTTAACAAAATACGTGCGCAGTAGCAGATTCACTCGTTAAGTACGTGTTGGTAGTCATTTTTTAAACAGTGAGAATATATTTTTTGAAATCTGCCAATCCACCGTAGTAGTAGATGGGTAAGTAGTCTGTATAATGTTTTTTTCTGATGTACCTTCTTTGTGTGTTATAATATACCTGAACCTATTGTAAGCATCGTGTAAGCATCATCAGAGCAATAGGTCAAATTTGAAGAAAAAAAATTAGTTAAACATAGGTCGATAATTAGTTTGTAACGAGGCGTAGTGATTGTACAACTCTACCTTGGCGACTATAATGGTCAACCCTACTCTCATCAATGGACAAACACACAAGTCATTTAATAAGCCTCTGCCAAATGACAATGTCTGTACACTATGGGTATTATATTACGTACCAACTAAAAAATTACAGTCGATTACAAAATACCTACTTTGGTATTATTCTAAAAAAATTAACTGACACAAAGCAAATGATCATTTTTTCTACGACGAACCTACAACATTTGTAGATCGCAGTGGACCAGTTTGCTTCTGTAGCATTATTTAATCGTTGCGCTAATTTTCAGATTGCGCCACTCAAATGGACCGTTTACAGCAGCAAGATGAAGAAGCTGCCCGCGTACATGCAGAAATAACTAGGCTGTTCCATAGCTACTGCGACAATAGGATCTTCTACCGGAAAGTGTATCGGCTGTCATTCATGCTGTTTGCCATGATCATCCACTGTCTGTTTGTCGCCGCAATCCTGCACCACTTTGTCCGGATGGCTGACCAAAAAACCAGCAACGGTCCTCCTATAGCATCTGTTTTCTTCATGTACTTTTTCTTCACGGTTGGCGCATATTTTTTCAGCAACTTGTCTGTGTAGATATTTTTTATTCAAGACATAAAACATAGTTTTATACATTTTACACTGTTTTTTTTTTTTTTTTATGACATTTAGGTGATTTGCATGTAGGCTATGCGTATCATTAGTTCAACATCAGTAAAAACGTGACATATTGATTAATTTTAAACAGAGATATCTAGTAATTTGTAATGAGTCAATATTCAAATTATATAATTTGTTCCTGAAAACAGATTACTGACGTATTTTGTATTACTGATATATATATAAGTATTATAATATGAGATCACTCAAGGTGATGCAATTTTTAGAGTTTCGTGTGTTTAAGAACTTGAGGTTATGCAGTATTATTGTGGTATCTACTTGTATCGTTGAATTATGATGACATTTATAGCGGGAAGGGAGAAATTCATTTGTCATTTCAATTCTGTACAGTAAAATTAAGAACGAGCCACATACTAAAACAATTGAAAATTGTCATTATATTCTTATACTGTAAAAATTTGAATGTTAAAACATTATGTATTTCGAAAATAAATTTATTTTATTTGTAAATTGCAAAACTCTTGTACTCTTGTAGGTTATAACAGCGGACTATAGAAATTAAAATCTTGTTAATTTTTATTCGAACTAATGAAATCAATATTAGTTTTGACACCAGAATTGATAAATAGTAGTGGACATAAAACTAATACCTAACAAAAGAAAACTATATATAAAAAAATTATTATTAAAAAGGGTTGGTAAATGTTAAAAATCAGCAGTAATGTACTTCCAACTTTCTGTCACGTGTCTAAAAACTATTTCTATGTCAATACTTCTTTGACTTGCGAATTCATAGACTACAATTTAAACTTTGTCTAAAAAAAAGTTTTTATTTCAACACTGTAAATTTGGTCGATATCAAGAATAACGGTTTCACTTGGTAAACATATTGGACGGCCACCTTTATTGAGGTTTTTATAAGATAAATTGATCGATTAGTAGAATATTTTTTTTTCTTTTTACCTATTGTTGTGCAAACGATTATCAAAACATTAAATGATGTATACTTAAAACACAAAAATTATATATTCTGCACCTTATCTACAAAAGTGTAGGAAGAATTTTTAGTAAAATGTTTGATCAGCTTTCAAATCAGCTTTTTGCTTAGACTTCAAACCGACTAACATGAAAAAAACCATGCACAATTTTAATTTAACGCAGTGTCTTTTGACATAACCTATTATATATACCTACCCATATAATCACGTTATAATCATTGAAAAGAAACATAAATTGATAATATTCAGACCAAAGTGATTAATAAGTAACAAATTTAACATCACTTATGTATTCAAAATTGAATAATACTAGGTTTATTAGATGTATATTGCAATAAGATAACAAATTATTGTAGAAGTCCAATTTCTTTTTCCCAATCTAATTGTGTGTACATCATATCTTTTAATAAAGCTTGGCCGTTAATTTTCTCAGCTTTATTTTCAGCTACAATATCAACATTATCTAAAAACAATGCATATTAATTATAATTATGAATTCGTGGATAATAAATGTTTAATTGTATACCTAATATGGCTGGTTTTAGCAAGCACAGAGATTTAGTGAATTGCGGTAAATTATATCTGGCTACATTTGATAATGCTTTTACTAAATGATATGGAACTTTACGTTGGCACAAAAATTCTGGTAACAGAGTAAGCCAACTATCATAATCTTCAACTCTGAAAACAATTCAAACATAATATTTGAACATTATTGTATCTAGAAAAAAAAAAAAACTGAGATAATCTTTACTAACTGTTCTGCTATTTTTAAATGTGTTTTTGATGCTATTGAACACAAATATTTAAAAACTAATTTGGTTTTCTCTTGCCGATGGCGAGTATCAACTGTCACCATTTCATTATGAATTCCAACTAATTTTTTTATGACTGAATTCAAATCAAATGAGTCTTTTGATTTTATTAAATCGGTGTTGTCGGGGATAGTTTCAAGACACTGCATTAGGACAATGAAAGATGCATGATCAATTGATTTGAATGCGTTTAAAGAGTCTAAACGTTACAAAAAACAATCATAATTTAACAAATTATTAGTTAATTATATAATAATTAATTATTATTAAAATGATTAACACGAAATCACAACATAAAACACATACTATTAATATACACAGATATGCCTTTAACTGGTACTGGTAATTTTGTATATTTACTGAGTAAAAAATACAAAAAACATAGATCTATATTTTGTTTAGAACACTTTGAGTCTGATTGTATCATACTGTCTCCAAATAAATCTAAAACAACATCCGTATCAGATTTGTATTTTTTAGTTTTATCTGGAGTACGGCCGCCATTATTGAGTGTTACATATGGAAAGCCAGATAAGAAAGTTTGACATATCTTGGACCCATAATTGTGACTAAACCATGTCATCTAAAAACATAATTATTTAAAAAAAATTACTGAAGATCTATAAACCATGCACATCATTTATTACATAGATCAAAATACATGGTTAATTAATAAAAGACAAATAAGAAATAGTTTTTTTTTTTCCCATAAGTGTGAGCGTAATTTATTTTAAAAACTATAAATTGAAAATATACCCAATTAAATTGTTTTATTTGATACAGTGAGGCTATTGAATGATTAGTTAAATACAATTTGGAAATGAGAATACAAACACGTGAGTAGTAGATGAATCGGATAAAGTATTTGGTAATGTTGACTTAGGAATAATTAGGATGAGACAATAGTTTAGCAAGATAAAAAAAATATTGTTTGTATAAAAATAATATAACTCCAAGTAAATATTTTACAATAATAAATACATACCATTTCTAATGGGTTATCACAATTTTCAAATATTTTCCACAACAGAAGAATAATATCTAAAATGCATTTTAAAATTGATGAAGTTTGTAAAGTAATTTCTGAACTATTCTTATGTTCTCGTTTTCCAGGAGCCACTTCAATAAAAGTATCAATTAAAAGTGGCATGAGTGACGCTGTATAACTCTATAAATTAAAAATGAAAATTACACCAAATTAATTATTTAAATTTAATTTAATATAAATATTATTTGGATTGTTGAGTCGTTTTATTTTGGTCATTATAGAGATCAATTTATTTATGATACAGTAAATTTGAGTGACTTTGATACATTTTAAATCATTTTAATGAGTTATTATAAATTTATAGATTTTAGAGTAATGAAAAAATGTTAAATTAAGATTATAAATAAATTGCTAGAACTTAAATACTTCACGTTATGTTACTTAAAAGCATTGAACTTCATATTACGGTAAAGTAAATATTAATAAAAAAATTACTTTATTAAAGTGAAATTTCATTTATCAGTCATAGTCCATAGATAACTACTGTTAGTTTAGAGGCGTATTTACGGGGACCAATCATGAGAATATATCTGCCCCAAATGGCTTTTTTAATACACAGTTTAAGATATAATTATTACATTAAGGTGCTGCTCCTCACAGGAGTTCGTAAACTACAGTTCTTAGTTCAACCCCTTAGAAAAAATGCTAAATATATGCCATAGTGTAGTTTTATTAAAAATCGACTTTTTTACACACAAATTATACTGCCGTGACAACATAAAATAGACTCAATTATCAAAAACATTTTGAATTTATATTTATTTAATAATGAGTCATAGATAGAAGATACTATAAGTAGATAAAAACTCTACTAAAAATATTATTTTTCTAAATAATTGATACTATTACAGCCAGTCATGAACAAGTCAATATGACTAATATTAAAACAGTCTTTAGATAATCCTTTTCATGTGCTTAAGAATAGTCCAAAGTCGCTCTTAATTTTTAAAAAAAATACCTAATTTTATTTTATAATTGTAAACAAAAATGTTTACAATCTACATAGTACTTTTTAAATATAATACAAATAACACACATCCATGAAACAATACGTAAAATGTTTAATATTTAAATTAAATGTCTATCATAAACTGTTACGAGATATTTATGTTTCAAATTTGTACTTGTTTTAAAAGTTATGAATGTTTAACATAATTAAATACATATTATGTGTAGTAGAAAAAATACTTTAATACAAATGTACAATATATTAATACATTTATAATATTTATGGTCTCTAGTCCGTACTGTCTAGAAAATTATTATTGCTTATAATTAAATAAAATACATTTTACTAATGAATGTTATTGATTTAATTTGGTTGTATATTTAAAAGTCAGATATACATATTTGGTTTTACTAACTTGTACTTCAGTAGTCGAAGAAGTTTTTTCAATTTTTTGAATAATATTGAAATTCAAAGGCGATGCCTTCAAACTATTAGAATTGTATAATGGAACATACAAACGACATGAATCTTTCCAATGCACTTCTCTATTAAGGTCTGAAGAACCTACAAAATAAATTGAACAACAATTAAGTATTTGCTATAGTTATAAACACCTAGTCTTAGTCTTTTAGAGACTTATTTTCATCAAAAGACCAAACTTAAAACAGTAAAATGTATTGGCACTTCAATAATTTCAAGTCAAAACAAAATAAAATAAACAAAGCACAAGATACAAAATATATTGAGGAAATGTAAATTAATTGTTAACAGACTTTTTGAAAATATAGTCAAGTGTGAACGTACAGCCTAAGTTAATAAAACAATGGTCTAATCAAATCAATTATATGACTTAAGTTCTGTATCTGCAGTTATGTCCAAGTAGTTGTATAGTTTTTAGTTGGAATTCTTTTGAAATGTTTCAAACTGTAACTTGAGGGGTTTTGCAAGTATTCCATCGAGTTATTTTGTTAATAGTAATATTTTTCCTTATGTTGTTTAAAATGTTGAAAAATACTTATATATTAATATTATATTATTAAAATTGTTTTTAAAATATACATACAACAATTAAAAAGTATAAATAATGATTCTTACAACAAATTCAAACCAAATTATTTATTAGTTTTGTTGTGTTTTATTACCATGTTGGGGAAAAGTTTTCATTA
>CM029357.1:36885845-36908051 GCA_017140985.1 Hormaphis cornu | reverse complement strand
TACAAATAACAACAACATGATAAGCTGCCGCTGGCTGATAACTCGGCTCACGAGGCCTGATAAAACGATGACGGGCCGGTAACAGTGTAGGCCTGCCGATTAAAGAAAAGCACGGGCGGGTCGCGAAACACGCGCGCAGTGTTGCCAACAGCTGCGCGACTACGGGTGTACGGGACGTACACTCGTAATAATTATACGGTGCCGGGGCAACGTTCCTCCGCATCGATCGGCGCCAGAAATTGCCGCGTTCGGTCTGACAACGTCGCGACTTGTGCGAGCGAGGAGAACGGGGGTCGCGCGGTACGAGCGAAAGACGAGCGCGGAGGGAAAGAATAATACGACGTAGTAACGCGAAAGAGAATGAGAAAATGTTTCACCTCTGCGGACCTAACTCGATCGCATAAAAATATAGGTATACCCGCGGCTGTGTTACCGTAGAGAATGTAGATTATTATGACACGTCTAGGTATCGTTACACAAAGAGGTTTGAATAAAGTTGGCCCGGTCCCATTTTGACATTTTTAATTTCAACATGAAAGTTTTTCTATTGTTCCGCACATGGTCCGAAAAACGCGGTTGGACCGAATAACATACGATTACAGCTTTTGTATAGTACCCATTTACGTAAAAAATTTTAGGTGAAATAAAAAAATTGTTGAATCGTTTATGAAGCTGTCGTATACGCACGTACTTACATACTGTTTTTACCATTTTTTTTTTCGTTTAAAATTTCCGACCACGTACGACAATAATCAACATAAGCGTTACTTTGTATCTATACTTTAGGTATACCTGCTTATCTACTTAAATACACCTACTTTGTTTTCATAATATACGCGATTATGTTTTAAAAAAACTGCGCGTGTAAAGAAACATATGTGTGTAGCGAAAATCGGATACTTGCAGTGTTCATTATTCAAAGAAAAATAAAAAAACTTAACATTGACGTCTCGATTTCGCTTAACGTATCGCTTGATAGTTACTCAACAAACTAGCTTTTATATTTTGTGATATTTTTTATTCATAAACCATTCGAATACCTATGATTATCGAAAGTATCCGTTACCTATATATATATAAGCATCGAATCAAAAAAATTTAGCAATAAGTACCTATATTTAGTCGGAGAACGCTGTTTATTGAAAATTAAGGAGCGTTCCTGCATGTTAATTTTTCTGTACCATTAAATTATTTGTATAGAAGTGGTAAAATATATTTTGAAAAAAAAAGTATAGGGGAGCTCCCTGCGGCGTAGAGGCCCTCCCCCCGAATTCGAACACTGGTTTTAAAGTTTTTTTTCACGTCAACAGACTGCATTCGCGCCATAGATATGTAGTTATAATCGACTTGGAGACGGGCAAGATTTTGAAAATCAAAATCATGACTTTTGGTTTTTGACGATTTTGGTTTTTAAAAATCAATTCAATGATTTTTAGCGCAAACAACTAATTTTTACATAATTTTTACGTAATCGATGGTTTGTAGGTTGGTGACACTTGTATTATATTTCCTTGTCGATACGTAACGTAATATGTTTTTCGGTGTTTGGAGACCTGACCGCGGTCAACACCGCAGATATCTGTGGTTACCACTTACCGTTATCGTCGCCGTTACCAACGATCGGGTATAAAACATTTTCCCAACCGTAATATAGGGGAGAGTAGCCTATATTGGACCACCGCCTAATTTGGACCACTCGTTTATCTCGTTTGGTAATAATCAGAAATTATCAAAACATAATAATAAATGTGTATAAACACTTTCTAACGTCGTTGGAATTATCACACGTGCTCATTATCAGTAATTTCAATAATTATTCTATGTTTCATAGTAACCTCAAATTTAATGTTATTTTTTTTTAATTTTCGTAAGAGATTTATTGGGAAATGATTCGCGTAATGAAAAAAATGTTTTTATAACTTTTTATTAGAAATTTAGTTAAGTTTTATGTAGTTTTAGTTATTTGTTATTAATTTCGTTATTAAAAGGTACGTAATGATATTTCATAAGTATAATAAAGTTGTTTATATTGGACCATTTAGTGTTGCCTAATTTGGACCACTTATTTTATTGCAGATTTTATTAAAAATAAATGTAATAATGTCAAAGAGGGGAAGTTATGGTAAATGGACTGAGGATGAATTGCAGATGGCTGTTGCAGCGTATAAAAATGGTGATGCTGGGTTGAACAAGTGTGCAAAAGTGTATGGTATTCCAAAAGCTACGTTAAAAAGGCATTCAGAAAATAAAAATAGTAATGCAAATCTAGTCAAAGTATTTGGCAGACCTACTGTATTTGATTCAAACATGGAAAAACAGTTAGTACAGCACATTTTACAATTAGAATCCATGTTTTTCGGTTTTACAATTAATGACATACGTAAGTTGGCTTACGATATTGCTGAGAAGTATTCGTTAAATCATTCTTTTAATCGGGAAAAACAAATCGCTGGGAAAAAATGGTTTTACTCATTTATGAAACGTAATCCAACACTTACATTAAGACAACCTGAAGCTACATCAATGGCAAGGGCTAAAGGTTTTCAGAAACAAAATGTAATGGATTTTTTTGATATTTTGGAAAAAAATGTAGAAAAAGATAAGACTGAAAAAATTATGAAAAAAGAAAATACTGAAAAAATTATTCAAAATATAGAAATCCCCACCAAAAAAAGGAAAATTGAAAATGTACAATCGACATCAAAAGGGATAAGCAAATCAGACCATGGGAGTTGGTATTGCCCACTTTGCAAGGAAGCAAGACTGTTGGATATGATAATGTGTCAACAATGTGATGTATGAATGTGATGTATGGTTCCATGAAGACTGTTTAGGGATTCAGCTAGAAGATAATTTTTCATTATGTCATTGGTGTTCTGAGGTCAATAAGTAAAAATTGTGATTCCTATTACCTTTTATTTTAATTTTGTAAGTTTGTACACAGCTAAAGTATTTATTTTTTATTTATTTTAAGTTTATATATTATATTAAAAGGTTATGAAATAATATGTGATCATTATAAATAAATTAATATATCATTCGTTTTAATTTGAATTTAACATTATTTTATTATCAATACTCCTTGCGCGTTAAGATAGAGCCTTATCGATGGAGTGGAAACCAGTCGCCACAGACTTAAGATTATTTCTTAACGTATTTATTAGTATACTTATAAGTGGTCCAATTTAAGAACCGGGTGGTCCAATTTAGGAGACCAGTTGCTTATATTGGACCACATTGTAAATTTTAAAAAAATGAAAAAATTTCTAAGTTAAAATTAAATTAAAATGAACCTTGATGTGTCAAATTATAGTTTAGATGTTTATGTATTAGTTCAACGCAATTTTATTTTAATAAAATTGAATAATTTGCTGGAAAACTATAAAATGTCGAAAGTGGTCCAATATAGGCGACTCTCCCCTACAACGGCAAATTTTAGAAACAGTTGCTTATAAAATTGCTCGGAAAAGTAAAACGCTCCCGACCCGGTGATTAGTAGCAGAAACTTATGACCGCGGTCGAGTCTTTAGACGCTCGTGTGTCCGTTTTGTCGTTTATGCAACGTTTTTTTTTTTACTGTGTCCGTGTATATTGTGATCTTACCTTGAAATGAAAAAAAGAAGTCAAGAAGAAGATATCATCGACAACGAGGGATTAGAATAGTCGACAAGTATATCGTCTACCGTCAGCAACAAAAATAATGTACCGTTGACACTATCAAAAACTTCTAAAGAGAAAAGTAAGTTTTCATTTCAGATTCTGAGCCTATAAACCTACGGGTCACGAAAAACTTGCCGTTGGCGCCTTATCGCATCGATTTTGAGACGCGTTGAGTGGGCCATGTTTGTATGAAAAGTGCCGTTTTTTAATTGAAAATTTGTTACGTTAACATAGAACACTTTTACAAATCGAAAAATAATGTCTTCTAAAAAATTTCAACTGAACAATGGTACTTATTCTAAAACGATTCATAAAAAAATAGTAATTATGACGTATTTTAAAAACAACAGATCTTGCTCCGCTCTAAAATTAGATCAATATTTAGTTCTGAGGGGTACCCCCCGACCCCCCCGTAAATACGCCGTTGTCAACTATGTATGATTATTTCAACAACATAATTTAATTTATAATATTTAAAATTTACCAGCAACAATATAAACTAATTATTATTATAACAAAACAAATTGTTAATTTAAAGTCAATTATTATTTATAATTCCCGTTGAATGATACGTCGTGTTTGATATTTGAATTTCAGTTATTTTCTCTCGGGTATTTTACCATTTAATTATTAAGTTACGAGATAAAATAATATTATTTCAGTGATTTACACATTGTCACGGTGCGGGATGTATACTTTGTCGAAATCGACAGGTCAATAATACAATTGTATTTATTTCACAAATCAGAGCTTTGTGTCGCTTTAAAATATAAAAAAAAAAAAAATTCTCATAGTACAACTAATCGTGTTTTGTGGTTTAAGCCAACTGAATCTTTTAGGTGACGATTTTTATTCTAAAATCAATAGTTTTGATGATTTTAAACATTAATTTTTTAAATGCAAAATGTATTTTTCATGTTATTTATTCGCGATCCCCCCGCAGGCACTATATTTTCAAATCAAACACCGAACAGTATTTGCCTGCTTATACAGTACAACAACATTCGGCGTGCTACACACAGTAGGTACCACCGGCTCTTTTAATCCTGTGAAAAATGTTCAGTTTTGAACGCGTATAAGAACGTGTATTTAAAATTGCCTTTAATTACAGACGATACAGTAACTGTATTACAGTTTGTAGATATCATGCGTACCATATACGTGTACAAAAAAAAAAAATTTCATTTTAATTTAATTTCAAGACGGTTTTCTTGCATTCTATTTACATATATTCTCGTGTAACATTACGTAAATATGTTACCAGCTGTTATAGATACGCCTGTTATACGTATAAATAACAAAAATATGAAAAAATCTCAGAGTCATTTCCATCGCGTAAGCAGTTGTAAACTTGTAGAAAATTTCAATCGGTATATTGTAACACAGGTACACCTACCTAAGTACGATATTTTCAAAGGCGGCGTACGATAATATGTTTCGGCGGATCGTTTCGGTCGGGGTAAACGCGCGGAATACATAAAAAAAAAAAAAATGTAAAAAATAGATAAAGTACGCGCCCACCCGGATGGGCGGGGCGCCGGCCGCGATTCGCGCGGGCTCCCGGACGCGGTTCGCCGCCGCCGCCGCGACCCGACCGCCCCGCCAATGGCCCGTGAACGTCCGCGTGTACACGGTGCGCGCTCTGATGGACGCGACGTTGTTGTTGTTGTTACGGTGTTGGAAAGAAGAGAAAACGCGGTAAGAACCAAAAAAATGGCCACTCTTCAGCCGCGCGGTAGTCGATTTTTGGACGTCTCGTTCGCGGCGAAATATCACACAGTCTGACTGCGCGCGGGATCAAAACTTTGGTAAAATCCGCAGGAGAGTTTGAAGACCGACGAGTCCCCACAGTAGCCAGTGGCGTGGGCATTCAAAGAGTGAAATTTTGTCAAAAAAAAAAAAGTCGAATACGATCGTCGGTCGGTGCTAAGGTCGTCGAAGCAGAATGTGCTTACAAACGCTAGATTAATACGCGACCTTCTCCACAACACTATAGGCCATACAGCGACAACGGGCGCGTGTAAGCGATTGCACACGGTTAGGTACTTCGACGCGATATTGACAATAGGTCAAAAAAAGATGGATAATAATCGTAAACGGCGGATAGCGTAACGATGCCAGCACAAAGCTAACCATAAAGATAATAAGTTAAAATATAATTTATAAAAAACAAAAATGTATTATTTTATGTATTTTTGATTGATTTTCTTTAAAGTGCAATGCTTACAGTGCTTACGCGCACGCCCCTGGCAGTACCGTATTAAACGTTCCGAGTTGATTTGGATAAAACTATCGTTCGTAGTAGTTGTTTGTAGTGTCACTTTGTGACCGCGACGTCGCGTCTGCGCAGGACAGCGTTTTGCCACGCGAAATCGGACCGAAAAAAAATCAAAACAGTTTTTTACGCGGTAAAATAACGAAAATCGGCGAACATCGATAACAACCGTAATAACAGGTTTAGAGTTCAGTATTAGTGGTTAATGGGTCAAGCTTGTTTTGGCCGCTTAATTTTCAGTAAACGGTTTTTGCTGCAAAAAACGGGTTTGCTACCCGCGTGTGATGAAAAACGACGAAAAAACAGCCACATCTATTCATTTTCAAACAAACCACCAATCGAAATTCAATTATTTTTTAAAAAATACCGTGTTTCCACGTTACCTTATGATTTTAATAATAATGACCAGGGCTTTATAGTGTTCGCGTATTTTTTATAAAGTCCTCAAAAATTTCCGAGTAAGTTTAAAATTTGTCTCAGATATCTCATTTTTAAAATTTTATTTTGCACATTTTTTTTCGATTTTAACGCTATTTTTAGATTTTCAACGATAATATAATTTTTACCTGTGTTTTTAAATCGAAAGCGATCATATTTTTAGCGCATATTTGTGCGATTTTAAGTGCCATAAAATTCACTAACCCACTTAATGACCGAACAACATCAGTAAACATATAGGTACGTCGAGATGCCGTATTCGTAAGAGTATATTATTCTTATATATATATAGGCTTTACGTGTTTTCTAAAACGGGCGACCACGTTGCAGTTGAGAAGTTTTCAACTGTTTAGTGTGTTTTGATTAAAACATATTGTTCAAAAAAAAAAATTTTTACTTTGTTTCCTAATTTGTTGTTTGTCTAAATTCTTATATACCTGCTAATTATGCCTATAAAACGCGGTTTTTAGTTGATTAGCCAAAACTTTGAACGTTCAAAAGTGCTTGGGTGAGCGTTCGATTCGTTGTTCGCTATATAGTTATTTAGGGGTAATATTTTTCTGTTTAGGCAAATGCTTTTCTCCGTCTATCACACACCAAGTGATAAATCGTTTAAGAATTTGGATGTTTATACCAATCGTACCTACCTGTGAACTCAATGATACCTACCTGATTGTAGGTACCCTATATAATTACCTCAAACGTTGCAAAAACCGATTTAAAAATTGAATTCAACATAAAGTTTTCTGGAAAACAAATTTCGCAACTTATACAAACCTGCATGTTTGAAGAAAAAAATTTATTTTTGGAAAACTTCAAAAATGTTGCAAGAAACTCGTTTTCAAGTAGATCTCGTTGCGAATTCAAATCAGTTTTTTAGAATCCATACATGACACCATTAGATAAATGGGTGCGATCGACAATAGCTGTAAATTCTTATAATTTGCATTGTGTGACGGAGAAAAATAAATCGCGGTATCCCCTATTAAGGATAGTTTTTTAGTGTTGGTTTAAATTAGAGTTTGTATAGAGTATACCTATATAAACCCCTTTATAGGTGCAAAAACGGTCACTCTAAGACCAAACTCCTAGAAATTACAAATTTATTAAAATAGTGTTTTACAAACTGAATTTTTTTTCGTTAAAACTTTTTCCAGTAAAATCTGAGTGATCCAATCGTTAAATGTCACATATCACAAGAAAGTTTGGAAAGTGGACGTAAGTAGTATAGGTACCGTACCAACTGTCGTGTTCTTTTTAAAATTTTGAATATTTTTCGATCTAAATTTCAAGATAGCCATTTCAAAATGGCGGAAGTTTTTAAAAATTTAAGGGCGTTGTCCGGGTACCTAGGATTTTCGGTGATTTTTCAGCTGGGGAAGTAACAGTGGGTACATAGGGCAAACAAGAGAACAGAAATTATGGGTTTTTAATATTTATTTATTCGTTTCGATACGAAATTTGGTTTATTTTGCCTACGTATATAATATGTATCTACTAGTTAACCTAATTTTAATTATACTACAAACACGAGTATATATGTACTATACCTCTTATAAAATATTCTTTTATAAAGTTACATCACCAATGTACTGTCGCATATGTATTATACTGCTATTAAATGTCATACATTGTATATATCTATATACATAAACGTAAAATCTGTTGAACAATTTAAAAAAAAACAACTTTAAAAGAATTTAAACATATGCGTATAATATGTTATATTATAGATTACATAATTTATAATATATGTTATACCTATAATAGTAGTACCTAATATGTACTTAATATGAGTACCAGCGTCACTATAGTAGTGATGGCAACTTGTTATCAATTTCGATAACTGTTATAAACTGTTACTGTTACTCAAAATATAACAGTTAAAATAACAGTTACTGTTATTTTTCGTATAGTAACAGTCTGATACCAATAAATAACAGTAACATATCACAAAATAACCTAAGAAACCAGTGATTTCTCTATTAGAGTGTGTGTGTGTGTGTATCTCGGCTGTGTTGTTAAAACGTTGCCGGCTTCTAGAATGCACTGCATTATCAATAATGAATTACAAATTGATATTTGTTTCCTCTACTAGGAGGAATTTATTGATGATTTTCTTTATTTCTCATTATTTTGCCCTTCTCTCAATTCCAATAGGCCCTTATTATTTAATTTTTTAGCCTTTCAAGATGCAACTTATCCCAATCTTTCTTTAATTCTTAACTCTCGTAATGTTTCTATCATCAATGCAATTTTTTCTTTTCTCGCGTGTACTGGCTATCACGGTTCACAATATTGATTATCAGTTATTTGTTTATCACTTTAGTCCACGTTATGGAAATCACAGTAACACAGTTAAAAAAATAACAGTAACTGTTATTTTTTCTTCCAAGTAACAGGCTGTTATTGTTACTTCGCTAATAACTGTTATGAATAACTGTTACTGTTATTTTGTCCCATCACTACACTATAGTTGAACAATATACTGCACGTGTAAAGTGCACTCCAATATTCTTTATCTTATCTTTGAACTCAAACAAACAATTATAGGTACACTTGATGGGTCAATACAAAATGTGAGTACACGTAAGAATGAGTGTCTATAGATGAGTGTAAAACATTTTCTACTTAAAAAAAAAGTTAGGAAAATTATCCAGCCGTAATGGAAATAACTTAAAGAGTTAAATGGATAGTACCAAGTTAAAGTATATAGATATACCACCTACTTTAACTCGTATAAGTATACTACACAAGTAAATTTACTATACAAGTGAATAAAAAAAAAAAAGCGTAACATGTACGTGATTACGGTTTGTGGGAGGTATTATTACGAATTACTTACAAAAAAAAATGAGACTATTTTGGTTTCAAAATTTAAGGGTGCGGGTGCCAGGAGGACCTGTTTGTGGGTGCAGTACGTAGGTAGGTAGGTCACTTTGTTTGGCCGTTTTGGATGGTGAGCTCTGCTGCAGTGAGTCGAATACTTAACAAATCGAAAACTTCCAAGTTATATACTTGCAGATAAAAAAATACTCGAAATAATTTGAACATTTTATTACGTTAGTACGCTTTATGCCCATTCTAAAACGTTTTAATATTTTGGAGTACCTATAGATATTGTCAAAATAAAATAGGTAACGGAAATTACAAAATAATTCGTAATTAAAAAAATGTAATAATTATGATGTATACAATATAAAGTTTAGATCCTTTAAATTGAAAATTTAAGGTTTCTTTGAAACAAAAACTGTATTTACAGTGGCTACACGCTACATATTCAAACATTTTAAAGTTCATGATATACCTACGCTCTGCAAAAATGGCCGAAATCAGGGACGGATCTAGAAAATATTTTCGGGGGGGGCCCGATCAATCAAAAAAAAAAAAAACAAAAAAAAAAAAAAAAAAGACGAATTGTATATTCATATTTGTTTTTTTTTTTTCATTTCAAAATTTCGGGGGGGGCCCGGAACCCCCTTGCCCCCCCTCTGGATCCGTCCTTGGCCGAAATCTATTGAATCTTAAATTTCACGTCATTTCATCATTTTATAAATTATAACGTGTTAAAATGTATCAAGTTATTTGAATTTATTACCTATTTATATAAGAGGTATCGACTTTTTAAAGTTTTCTGGTTTTTTTAATAAAAAAAAATACTCGACATTTATAAAAAAAATTATATCAAGTTTCACGAATTATCTTGGTTTGATTATCTCTAATTGAAGGGGTTATACCTACGCGTAAATTTCGGGGAAATCGTTCCACCACCCGTGAAATAGAGCTAGTATAAAAAACGGAAAAAAAAAAATGAATTACGTTTTTAAAATTCATAGTCTAAAATTACATTTCAAGCTACTGTTACACTCTACAGGATCTAAAATGTAAAACTATTTAATTTAAAGTAATTATAAATGTTTAAATAACACTAATAACAAACGAAATGAGTGGATGTGTATAGATACGTAAAAATAAAACAAAAACAAAGGAATATTATGAAACGACTGATGGACACGGAGTATATTATAGTAAATAAATTGAGTAATAAAAATGTGAATACAACGAAAGAAAAAAGGAACTATACAAAGAAAAAACCGTATTGTAGCAAGCGAGTATTGCACGTTTTATAAGTATATCGTTATCTAACAAATACCGATGTATCATTATTTTTTTATCGGTTTGAACGTTTTAAATGTTCGTAAATTAATATTCCGTTTTATCTCACTGTGAATACGTAATTCCTCTTTTACACATAACAGTAGAGAGGTCCAAATCAGTTCAGAAATTGCATCCTTTCCTTTTATTTTAGATAACTGATGCAACGCAACACAGACAATGTATAGGAGTATGCGGATGTAGGTACTTGTATAATAGTATTATATAGTGCGTGTACCATACACAATAAATGTGTGGGTAAGTAGGTGTACTAAGTACCAAAACGACATAGCACATTACAGTGAAGTAGAACATAATATTATTAATGACGGCTGGAGATAAGATTAAAAAAATTAACACTTTATGGAATCATGTGTATACCTATAGTAAAATATTATGTACTAATTTTCGTATTATTATAGTCGTCTCTGCGTTGTTTATTCGGCCGTTCATTATGCATTCGATATAATATGATGGTACATTATATTATTATTGTTTAACCGATTCAACGAGGTAATTATATAGCAGAGGCATCGAGTTGTAACCACGGTTAACCACTCGGAATACGTTACTCGCCTAATAGATATCTCCGCATAGCTCAATATTTAAGTTTTAAGTAGAATTGTGTAATTTTTAAAATTGATTATACGCACAGTTAATACTATCGAACTAAATAACACCTCGATATACGCGCGTTTCATTACACACATCTGAAAAGTTAAAGCTGTTTTGAGATGTGTCATTTCATAATAATATTTGATCTATAATCGATCAACGTAAATGCAGATTGACGTCCGATTGTAGATAATTTTAAATTCGTATTATGTTTCATGTTTGTGATAGTTACTTATATTTTGTTATTTTTGGTGCAGGTGTTTTAGAGCATTTTAGACAGTGCTTGATTTGAAAAAATAGTAGGGACACGCAATTAAATAAAAAATATATACTGTGTATTGGTGTGCCTTAACTATATTATAGACAATTAATGATACCAAATTGGAATGGATTCGCTAAAATATTTTTTTCATGAAGGGGACCCCCCGCATACCCCGAGAAATTGCGCTCAGGAATTTTTTTTTTTCGGGGTGGCTTATTTATGTCGATACAATTATTCGTATGGTTACAATACTCATTTATTCATTTAAACATGTACAGACAGTTATTATAGATATTACAGATAGATTAGCATAGCTAATCCATTCGGTCGATTTTGATCCATCCTTAAGTAAGTTTTTAGTCTTCTTAAAGTAGAAAACGATCTTTCTGACGCACTTGTCGAGACCGGCAGAATGTTTTTAAGAGTATAATTACAGAAAAAAATAGATTTTCATTACGTACGATTAGTTTAACGCGCATCGATTGCGTTACGTGGTAATGCATGATTTTCACAACGGAATTTTCGATATCACAAATCAAACTCGGCAACAAACAGCATTATAACACCGTTTTGTGGTACATCATTTTTGTAAAATTCTATACATGTTTTTTAAACACTATTGTTGTTCTGTAGGAATGTTTCCAGACGGTAGGAGGCATTTAAAACTTTTAATAATACCTTTGAAAATCTTTCGGAAAAATTATTTACAAAAGAATGCGAAATAAAAAAAAAAAAAACCACGTCTATAATATTCTTCTTGATTTTTTGCGGGCTTATCGTTTAGTTTGATTTCTGAAATTTAAAATACAAAATTTTCGAACAAAATGTCAAAGAATCGTCCATTTTGGGGGGACTTAAGTCCGTTAGACCCCACCCTCGGGTGCTCCCTTACTTGACGTACCTCCGTCGAGTCAAGCACTGCATATTGTACATAGAGATAAAGTGATTTGTTTTGAAAAAAAAAACAATTTCTCTAAGTATTCTAGAGCCTTAGATTATAATACAATATAAAATGTCCTACGCGATGTTCATACCTATATATATATATATTTTGCTTCGATAATATCAAACAATAAATTCAATAATACAACAGTGTATATACGTTATACCTATTATAGTGAACTACTACACTCGCGCAATGCTGTAGGTACTCTCGATTACGTGTTGAGCCGTGAATGTATATACAACATAATACGCGCTATATACGCCATTACGTAGTTCAGCGACTTCTACTGAAAAATAATATGTACACTTTATTTTCTTTTCATCTCCTTTTTTTTTATGGTAATGAATCTCCTTTGCACTGTCAATTTTTCTAGAGAAATATCGTCTGTTTGTGTTATTACTCGTATCTATACATCGTATACAACACAAACACATACATACCTGCTGATATAGTTACTGTATAGGTACATTAATTATTCATACACGACGATATACAGGGTGATTTTACAAACGTAACATCGAATCATATTTTCTTAGAACATAATACGTTTATTTATACCTATATTTTATTTATTTTGACATCAGAAAGATTACTGGGCCACACCGAGTTAAAAACTCGCGTGGAGGCCATATAGTACTTTTTTTTTTCCCCCATTTAAATATAATATTATCGCTATCCGTATACGAAAAAATTAAAATCAAATCGTTTTATTCCAACGGTATGATATTGTTCATTCAACAAACTTATTTTTTAAGATAATTTTTCAAAGTAGAATACTTTTTTAAATGCGTTAAAGTTTTGATAATCATATTACTTA
Source organism: Hormaphis cornu (assembly GCA_017140985.1). Lineage (NCBI taxonomy): Eukaryota > Metazoa > Arthropoda > Insecta > Hemiptera > Hormaphididae > Hormaphis > Hormaphis cornu. The sequence continues at coordinate 36,894,883 of CM029357.1, read as the reverse complement.
TATTGCACTATACAAACCTGTATCCCACTACTTACCTACGTACACTTTGAAGTGTGGAGATTGATGCAAAGAATATTTTTACTCTAAAATTTTTTTTACGAATCATCGTAGATAATCGAAACTGAGTGTTATGTACAAAAAATTCAAAGTAACTATGGCTACGCTCAGAATGTAATACATTGCGCAGTCTTAACATTACTCCGTTCGGCAAAGAATATGTATTAACTGGTTGGTACCATATACCTAGAAACTAAAATATTAGGCCGATTGATTTTTTCAAAATAATATTTAAAAACAAAATCGGTTAAGAGTCAATACAGATATATATAATATAGTTGTAGCGACACAACAATGTTCAAACACGTTATGCAAAATAAATCTCAAATTGACGCCCGCACATCAATTTTAGATTTTTTTCTCGCTGCGCGTGAGACAATATTATTGTTCCATCGAAATAAACATTTTTGTTACAGAAAATCGTTTTTATTACATAAAATATGATTAAAGTGATGGCCGAAAAAGAAAAAGTAGACAAATTAATATGATGATGCGAGGAAACGACGATCTTTGTTCAGTCTATAAGGAAATAATTTTTGAGAGCATTATATAACCTTCAATAATATTTCGCAAATAGAAATTTCAAATTTTCCATTATTTTTATTTTAAGTAAGACCGTAATTTTAGTTGTTTAATGTATTAAAATAATCAACAAAAAAATATCGAAATCGAATCTGTGCACGGCATATTTAGTAAACAATACGCATGTAAGAAAATGTATGAAAATGATATATGTACATGATACATGTTTATACGTACATTTTTTACGCGATCACGCTGCATTATCACAACACCGACAATAGGTAAAGATCTCATATAATTACTTATAAAATTTCGTTGAACAAATATTCTTCCCATACATTGTATACATTGTATATAGGTTTAAAATAAATTTTGAGAAAAAAAAAACGATGAAGAACACAAACCCGTAAAGCGCAAACCGTATTGTACTCGACGTTGGAGTTCTTCTGTGTGGAAGGATGTTTTAAATTTGGAGGTTCTGTGGCCGGATAAGGGGTCCTTACTATTTTTATGTTCCGTATATATATTAATTATTTCCCGAAACCAAAATAGGTACCGCGATTGTATGTTGTATGTTCTTCAAACAACCAAACAATGCTCCTGTTTTTTGTTTTTTGCGTTCCAATTTACTTTGAACTTTCATACAAGTTTCGACACTTTGACAGATAAACGATCGTGCAATCAAACGCTAAAATAAATATACCGATACGTATGTAAGCGAGGTCGATTCTTCTTCCCGAAAAAATAATATTATGATACGATTATATTAATACACGTTAGAAAACGGGAGATATTTTTTTTTGGTCACTTTACGCCGATGAGCGGCGGGTTACGGGGGGAGGTTTAGGGTATCTAGTGATGTACGAATGATAGAAATGTAATTAAAATTTAGAATAAAATCAGAAACGTTATTTCGAACAATATTGTGGATTCGAATACACCACACGTTGTATTCACGGAATTGACCAGATTGCGCTACGGGTCCACAGCCTCTCATATAGACGTAAAGTGGCAATATTTTCACTGTGCTCCGACCTGTACGATCGCGGGTTTAGAACGACGCAGTTTGCAAAACTGTCCATTATATTCGTGCCAGTAGCGCAACTAGAAAAAATTCCTGGGGGGGGGTCCAAAATTATAATTATAATAATGAACCATACATGCCTAAAATTACCTTCCCAATTTTTAACTTTAAAAATGGTCAAGGGGGGGTCCAAACCCGGGGACCCCCCCCTTGGTTGCGCCACTGATTCGTGCCGTGCGAAATGAAAAGACTTCTCATTTCGCGTTTTTTCAGAAAGTCGAAAAGCGTTTTTGTCGGAACAGGGGCTCCATACATATTTAATCGTATCGTTTTCGAATATTTTACGTGTACCAATTGATTTTATTTTCGACGTAGATGTCATATTATATGGATTTTGTTAAAATTGTACGGGTAAACAACCTGTATACCGGATCAGGTACCGCGTATTATTATAATGTGACGATTGTGCGGAGGCCGAAGCACCCTATGGCCGCGTACGCGTTAAAATTTAAAATATTCGTTTATTATACCGATTGTACGCGCATAATGTCACAAAAGTACATGCATTATACATGCGACATATATATGTGTACGTGTTATAACATTATTATTATACTGAGGTCATGTTATTATCAACGCGGTGTAATAACGCGGAGAATACGTTTGCCGCACGTTTATCGGCAGTTCGTCGTACATGGGTGTACGATATTTACGCAGTTGGAATACGATCAGTGCTCGGAATTGAAAAAAACAAAAAAAAAACAGCGCTGCGACTACGCTTCGGGTGGGTTTCGAAGTTGTTGCGGTTTAACCGTGTTATTTAACATCTCGGAAAAAAAAGAAAACGATTATGAGCGAACTACGCGACGTAACGAGTCCTGTGTGAAAACGATCGCCAATTACCTCTCAATTTTTATTCATACGTAGAGAAAAAAAATTAGTGTATTATACATACCTAGCAAAAACTTTTTCGATCTTTAACAACGTATCAAATTGATTTAGTACGTAAAAGTTTGAAAACGGCGTGTATTTCTTACGACGATAACCGTTCTGACGCGCGGGATTCGGTGATTTCGTTTTCCGGCGCATAAAATAACGAAAATTATCGAAAAATACTTTAAATGAAATACGCATTGAAGCCGGAATCCAAACTTTTGTGGCGTTCGACGTACCGGTTCGAGCACTCCTTCTGCTCGAAAACGTCATTAAAAACGTGAACGTTTCAAATTTTACGCCGTAAAATTCTAGATATTTTTGTGGTAAAACTCAGCAAAAATAAGCGCAATTTCAAAATAAGCTTCAACCTAAGCACCACCGGAGTTCATAGACCTTTTTTTCCATAGACCTTTCGTTAGAGGTACTGACATTGAAAATCGGAGCGTTTCTTCTGTACGAAAAGTTGTTGACAGAAAAAAAAAAAACATCATTTTAAAAACAACACATTCCTCGCTGCGCTTAGAATCTAAAAAATAAACACTTATTTTTATCTATTATGTCGTTTGGGCAGCAAAATTAATACGTCCAGTTGTCTCGCGACGGCATAATCTTTAAATGAATTTTGAAATTTGTGTTACACGAACAGCAGCGGCATTTCAAACTTGAAATAAACACGCGTTTTATATGTATAATTATAGTGTGTAAATTTTTAATTTTTTTGTTTTAGTATTGGGTATTTTTAATTTTTTTTTATTCTTGTAGGGACCTCAAAAAACGATTTGTCCCGGGCATCATCCGATAGTCCAAACTCGGCCCTGGTTTGAACACTGAATATTATAGTAATAAATTAAGGTATTTTTTTAACTGGTATAGTATTAGTACTTACTGTGCTGCTGAGTAATGTGTCTGTATACACGGTACTTACCCAAAGTGTGCAAAAAATATTTCTTAAAAAAAAAAAAATCTGTTGCTCTTATCACAAAAATCGTATAGTTATACGCCTATGTATATATTATGTATAGATAATACATATAAACTATAGGTAAAATAACAAAAAAACAAACACCTATAGGTGGTTTATACTTAGAAATGGTTCGGAATTATCTTAAGCGTCTTTGTCACTCATTGATTTTTTGATGCGATTAAGCCATTAAGGTTGTGTTTTTCCAATCTTCGTTCAGAAAATGGATCTGAACACGTGATTATATATTAAGAAACTGCACGTGTTAGACGTTTGGAAACACTAAATCGTTATTTTTGAAAGCATAAAAACATTTCGGGTCTTTGATTAAATTTCGTATTACCGTGATTGTGATTTTTCTGGCAACCAACACTATGATGCGATGACCTAAAAGAAAAAGCCTTAATACCGTTTTTACAAGATAAATAAATAAAGTTTTATCATTTTATGGCCGTTTAAAATTGATCAAATATCACAATAATTTCAATACCTACCTATTTCAATTATTAATAATTTCTTTAAAAATGAATATTTTTTAAAAATTGCCCGAAAAACATATAATAGACATTATCACGAGTTCAGAACGATTTTCCAAATGAAAATCGAAAAGGCATAACACTATCAATTTACGGGACTGCCGAGACCGTATTAGGTATATTTGCATCCTGAGATCCAGAGGGACAATAAGGCCTTTGAGAAATTATCGTTGCCGGTTCAGTTCCAAAAGTATTTCTCCGCGGTTCTCGACACCGATTCTTTTGTTAAACACGAGAATGGTGCGTTACTACGTTTTTTTGCTGAAATTCCTTGATATTTCTGGCAGAACAACCATTTTTCAATTTAAAATATGTGGACATCGGGTAGTTACACACCTACTCGTACAGCAGCTAACGTGTTAATAAAGTGTACGTATTTTAATAAATAATACATAATAACTGGGTGGTGCATTAATGATTGTAATGTTATATTTTACGAACATTATGGTCAGTTATGGACCAACAAAGAATATAATTATACTAGTTATTACGAAAGAAGAAAAAATGCATAGTAACGGATTATACAATGAACCGAATATCAAGAATCTCTAACACGCGAAAAGGCTGTTGTAATGGTCCAGGCATACGTGGTGAGAGAAAACTATTAAAAAATCTTAAAGAAACAATGGAATCGAAGAACCGAGAACTGGAACCACACCATCCCTCTATTTATATAATAACATTGTCGGCATATAATAGTACACTATGGCCATCGTTTAAATCGTATATTTTTTGCGTGTATACGTAGTATCATTATGTTGTGTCATATACTTAGGTGTTACGTCGTTATGCTTACCATACCAGTATAATATCCGCGTGAAATACAGCTAATTCATACACGAACATTTTTTTGGTCCGTTAGTTTAGTTTTCGAAGGCTAAAAATTGCGAATGGGGGAAAGGAGCAGTAGCCAGTAGCCATAGGCGCAACTAGGGTTGAAATTCTAGGGTGGTTACAGCCCTTAACAAAACTGTAAGCTAAGAATACCCATGGGGGGTCCGCCCTCCCCAAACCATCGTACATTAATCGCTAATACAGTTTTTTTACCCGTAACACGAGAATAACGTAGAAAAACATTTCTACTAGTCAACTTTATTTATAAACGCAGTGGAACGCCAAAATTCTAAACATGTGGAATTATTTTTATCAATATTGGGTATAAAAATATTTAATTTACAAATTCAAATTATAGGCGTAATTTCTACGCCATTATTTATTGATTTTCTATTCTATATTGTACACATTATGTGATCTGTATTTTTAATAGAAAACAATAATATCTGTTTATAGCTGCAGTATTTTAGAAATTAAAAGCGCGGATGCATCGTGGTGATAGAATTTACATATCCATATTGTTTACACGCTGTACACGTGGGGTGAAAAGTTGTTCTAGATCACAATTGTTTAGTTTCATCCCCTATTTCCATTCTGTAAAGGGTGCTCTTTACCTAGGTCCTCCTATAGGTGGTACACCTACGGGAAATTGCCATTTTGTGTACTACATTATGCGCCATATTGTCCGACTAAATTTTGCACCACGGCGTTTAAAATGGTGACTGCTGCGACGCACGTGTTTATACGATATAATACGAATATATAAAGGAAACGGAACCAATATGTTGTGAAAAAAATTAACTGAGTCGATGTCGATTAAAAGCGGCGCCTTCGGTTAAAAGTTGACAAAATAACTGGACGAGTAAAGATAGAAAATGAAAAAACTCGGTCGAAAAAAGTTGATTTTTTTTAATTTTGCTAAAACGTTCACAAGTACCTACAGTCACGATGTCTTGCACCATAATTGACTGTACGAGAAGTTGATTTAATGCGGCAAAAAGTGTTTAAATGAACGAAAACAAAATCAATCCATCTTTTTCGTGTTATAAACGTACCGATACAAACCGGCTGTGCTCGAACAACTCGGGGGGACCGTCCCCAACCCCCTTTCTATTAGTTTTCAAATCCGAGCGGCGCTGATACGTGCACCATTTTTGGAATCGTTCGAAAAAACGTTCATCAATTCGATTTGTGCGACAACGTGTCGGACCCGAACGACTTAAAAAACAAAACAGATTTTTAAAAATCGGCCAACAAACAACCATCGTTATATCGTACTATCGTACATTTGCGGACAGCCCTGGCGGGAAAGAAATTTCGAAATTTTAAACTGCGCGAAAGGAACGTTTTATAACATCGTAGTGTGTAATAAACTCAAAATCAAACCGTTACGAGGTAAATAAAGAATGTAATCAAAAACCGTTGAAAAAAAACTTTGGGATTTTTTTGTATTTTTTCTCTCGGGACGACACGAAATATCGCTATAGTAACGGAATAAAAAAATAATAAACGACGCACTGCTCGCACCGCGCGGCCGCCGATAAAACGAGATCCGGCAACGTCGCGCGCGCCGTTTCACGCCGCGGCGTCGCCCGCGTGACCGACGGCGGTTTAGGTCGACTACATAAAAATAAAAATAATCGTCGTCGGCGGCGGTAATGATGATGATGGAAAAAAAAACGTGCGGGCGTTGTGGCATGACTTGCGCGACGACAACGACGACGACGACGACGACGATGTACGCACGCACGTCGCACATCCGCCCGGCCGAATGGATTTTTTTTTACGTTTTTTTTTTTTTCCCCTCCCATTCCCCGCCGGACCTTGAACGCGCCGTACAGGTAATACGCACGCACGCACGCACACACGATATTACGCTGCTCGTTGCCTCGTCGTCGCTGCTGAACCTAACCGACGGGGCGACCCCTCCACGAGCGCTCGGCGTTTGTACGCATCCTCGTCGCCGTAATTCTTTCCGTTTTACACACACATATCGGTATAAAAACATTGTATTATTACACAATATTTATACAATAATACACGTTTATCGTGATCACGACGCGTTTTGTACGGGGTTGGTTGTTGGGTGGGTTGAGAGGGTGAGGGGGAGGGTGGTCGGGCGAGAAACCCAGTCAGGGTCGGCCAGGATACGCTGTAAAAAAAAAAGTAGTAACAATACGCTGTTTAGGTTAGCGGCGAATAATCTTGGATCGTCTCTTATGGCGTTTCGCGGGACGGCGGTCCTCTGCAGGCGGCGGGGGAGTTGCGTTTTCGGCCCGCCGGGTCGATCGAGGGCCGAACAGCCCCCGGGAACAGCCCTGCAGGTCGCGCGGACGGTACATTATAGTTTGACGGCGACCACGCTTTCGTTTCGGGCGGTTCACCGGTTCCGGAAGTTGTGTGGTGTCCGTGTTGTTGCGTCTGAGAGCGATGATCGGACAAAACGATTCCGAGCGAGTCCAGTTATCATCCACACCGTACACGTCCAGCAGCCGGCAAACACCGAATTTAACGAAACACCACGTGTTAAACACCACGATTATCTTGCTATATCAATCGGCGGTATCCTTGCAAGATCAATAGCCTCCTCTCTAGCAGAGCCCAAAACGTAGTAAAGGTCGCGTGGGTGGTTCGACGGAGCAGCAAACGCGCTTTGGGTGGGTCTTTGTGCAGGTTTGTGAGGCTGTGGTATTGGTGAATATAGTAGGTTACCTTAGCGTTGTAATGATAATAGGTAGGTAGGTACCAACACAAATTGTGTCCGTCGTACAGGCTTTGATACCGACTTTGAAAATTCTTTCACCAACAGAAAGCTATACATTATTGTTCCTGTGAGTGACATGCCAAGTTTTAGCGTTGTTTGTTTGCACCAAGGATATAACTCAAGCTTTCAGAAAACGTTTCGACCGTCAGAAAAACAGACGTAAAATTTAAAAAAAAAATTTTAAAAAACACCCATCTCTGCAAAACCAATCACTCAGAATCCAAAAGTATATAATTAGAAAATCATAAAAAAAAAACTCAAAAACACCTGGCAAAAACATTTTTTAACCATTTATAACGTGTTGAATTAATTTAGTGCATAAAAGTTTGAAAACGACGTTGAATGATTTTTGTTTACGATAGTTTAATACGATAAAATAGTTGTTCGCTGACCCCCGGGATTTGACGATTTCGACGTTTTTGTCGTTTTCGGCACATAGCTTTGAAAATAATCGAAATATCGAAACATTTTTCAATTGAAATAAAATTAAAAGCCGAAATGCCAACTATCGTGTTAACGTAACGAGTACCCGAAAACGATACTACGAACCTGAAAATTTCAAATTTTTAACGTAAAATTCTCATTTTTTTTTTTGGTTTTTGGAGTGAAACTCAAAGAGTAAGCCAAATTTCAAATAAAGTTTCAACCAAAGTACCACCGTAGCTTATACGGAGCATTTCTGTTGTACCTACGTAAAATTTGTTGACATAGGAAAAAAATCAATTGCGCTCAGAATCTAAAAAAACAAAAATTTCAGTCAATTTTTTAAATTAAAAGTTGACAACTTTTTTTTTCTTCAAATTTGTACACTTTCTTACACGGTAAGTTCAACAGTTTGCAGTTATAAGTTAGGCTGGAATCTTAGGCCGTAACAATACTCGGGGAACACCAGAGACCACCACATCTATACATGACATTATTATTATAATTTTTTTTTTGAAATAAATGAATAACGGGAACGATAGGTTCTTACACAATTTTAAACTAGTAATTTATACAACGAATCCTAACGATTTTATACCTACTAATCGAAGAACGAATCTTAATCTGAAAAACTCGGGGAACAGCTAGTCATACATAATAATAATAATAACAATACGGTGTATTATTGTTTAACAATAGAGACGTATAAATATATTACTATTATATTTATTCACTGACAACATAAGAATATTATTACGATACCACAGCAGCAGCCGCCTCCGATCGTTATTTTTTTATTCGCCGTTTGTTGGTTGTACCGCGTATACATTATAATATATACATAGGTAGTGATATATTATTCGATGGTCCTTGTCGCCCTTCGCGTCGCAATAACGAAGAGAACCCACCGCACAGTGCTTCCTAAACTCGGCGACGAATACATTCTCTTCGATTTCAGAGCAAAGAACGTATTTATTTTTT
>CM029357.1:36852168-36880845 GCA_017140985.1 Hormaphis cornu | reverse complement strand
TTTTTTTTTTGTTTTTTACCACTATGTAATCATAGTAACTTCTTTGTTTTTGACATAATCGATTTAGATTTTTGGCCATAACTTCCACAGTAAATCGAACAATATAAATAATCGGGATAAGCTGAAACTTTTAAATACTATTAAAATTAGTGAAATATAGGTCTGATTCAAATTTCAAGAACTTTCGTGGAACATTGAAATTTCCGAAAATTTCCTTTTTTTTTTTTGTAAATTTTGTTCGAAACTTTTGAAAAATTAACACAAGGTTTTCAACATGTAAATACATATGCCGCTGAAAAGTTTCAAAAATCCGAAGTCAAAATTTTTATATTTAGCTGTTAAAAAGTTGAAAAATCTTCGAAAATTTGTCATACCTTTGACTGTTATTGGAAAAAAATTCGTAACTCACACAAATTTGTCATTTAAGATTCGAAAATTAAATACGTTAATATGTAAAACAAAATTCGCTATCTGAATAAATTTCGAAAAAATCCGTTCAGTAGATGCTGAAAGCGTATAAAAAAAGTATTGAAAAACTGTGTTATTTTGATTATAACAGTGAAAATTTATACGCACAGCTGTTGTCCGACATTCCGACTTAAAGGAAAATTCTAAAAATAGAACATTCAATTACTCCGTAGTCCGTGATATTTGATGTTATTCGTTGGGCTTTTTTAGAATTAGTTTTAAAATTATTTTCTCATGATGATAAAATTAAGATACTAAACAATTTTAAACCGTTTTCACTACTTTAAATTCTAATGCCTAATAAATAATATATTCTGTTGTTAAAATGTTTACAGGTTAAGCCAGAACTCACTCAGAATCATTATTTTTGTGAGCAATTTTTAATTTTTTTCAGATTTAATATACAACTAATATGTATAAACCTTCCAAGACAGTTACCCACAGCATCAAACTACCAACGCGACTTTGAGTGATTCCGCATTTTTTTAGATTCTGAGCGTTAGCGAGGAAACTAATGGTTTTCCGAAGATATGTTTATTTTTTTTATACTGTTAACAAAAATACTATCAGAAAGAGTGCACCGATTTCTACACACAGCACATTTTATTTTAGAAAATTGGATCAAGGTGTTACTTTAAAGAACTAATTTTTCGATTTTCTCTATAGTTTTTTAACGCGGCGGTAAAAACCAACGAAAAATTGCGAAAAACCGCTAAAAACGGCATTTCGTCAATAACGCGTGTAGTTGTTTCTCCAAAATTTTGAAAATAATCATCGAGGAGTGTTTAAATTATAGACAATAATGTATCTTTGCACTACACAACTTCGCAACATTTTTCAAAAAGTTTCATTTAATTTTAGGCTGCCTTTTTAGATTTTGAGGTTTTTCATTCATAAATGGGTTAATTTTGGGTTTTTGAACATCAGTCGTACGCTACTCTAACTATACACCAAAAATTTTAAAAATCGCGCAATTTGGTTTGATCTACCGATATGGGTTTTTAGATTTTTAACGACACGTTATAGATTTCATTAAAATCGCGTACAGTTATTTCTCCGTAGTTTAAAAAATAATCATTCTATTGTCTTGAAATTTTTAACTAAAACGTTTTCAAAAAGTTTCGTTCGATTTTATGCTATTTTTACTTATTTTCGTGCAAACGACACTAAAATCGTATTAACTCCTCAAATAACGGTCCGAACAGTTTGAAATTTCCTCACGTTATTTAAATTAAGATTATTTACACGTAGAGTTTTACGAAATTTTCGAACGATTTTTATTATTAAATTTTGTTTTGACCATAACGTACACTAACTGAACTAAGCTCGTTCGGAATCGTATTTTCGAAGGCAACGATTTATCATCGCTTCCAGATAAAAATAACGCGTTTGAACTCACCCAAAGCGCAGTCGCTAACTAGTCAAACGCGACCTAGAATGATTCCGGCTTTTTTTTTAACTTCAGGCATTAGTTATACAGCGATCGCGACTTCTACACGCAAAATAGAGGGTTGGGAGACAATTTTCCCAAGACGATTTTTCCCAACAAAATTCCCAACATTTTTTCACGAAAAATTGCCAAATTTTTTTTTTATCACGTCAGGTTAGGTTACTCTGTCGTCCAACACCCTCCCCGGAGATGCGGGCCGGAGTGGGCGAGTAGATTCGTGGGGATGGTGGAGGCCACCATCCTCCGAAATGAGGATGACGACCGGGTGAGGGAGAGGGTGAGTATAGGCTAACAGTCACTGGCCTGGGATGTAATAGGAAACTCGTACCCCCGATGACACTGTTGGGGATATCGGGATAAACAATCTTGGGAGCCGTTGCGGTTTTGTTGGGAGTAATTCGGTTTTATTCTAATTCAGTCGGTCGGGGAAATATCGTTTTTGGACGTCGTACGATCGAACACCTCAATACGTCGTGCTCGGTGATCGAACCGCGTGTTCGCAGAGAAGACGAACGGTTGTGGGGAGCTAAGGGAGACCGAGGGGCCAAAGACGACGCGAGATGATGGAGTTTAGGGTGCGAGGGATATTTCGCAGTAGAAACGCCGCTATGGGTAACCCACAGTGATATAAGGGTTTTTTTTAAATAAAAGGGACGCGCGCGCGTACATAATATCCGCCGCAGGCCACCCCGTCGACAGCCCGTGCCGCGGTGACGAGGGCGCGGAACAGCGGCGGGGTGGCGTATCAGCGGCGGCGGCGGTAGCGGAATCCGCGCGCGCGTTCGATAAAGCACCGCGCACGTGCCGCGCGCAACCCCCGCGACGTAAAAGTGTACGATGAAATGAAAAATAAAAGGGTTGTGAAATTCCGGTCGAACGCATGCGAGTCGCACTGGCGGTAGGTATAAAAAAAATAATAAAACATGTATAGGGCAGAGTGGGGGATGAAGCGGGGACGTCCATTTGTTTAGGTACCTATGTGTAAAATTGATAATAATGTGTTAGACTCGCGGTGTCGTCTGAGATTAAAAGTAGTTTTGCATCGAAACATCGATCGTATTTTGAATAATTGAAAAAGACGTGTCTGCCTGTCACACTGTCTCGACGATAGAGTTTTCTGCAACGCGCGTTACGTTGACGAGGATAACATTCTGAATTTCGTTATTAAAGACTACGTTTTCTGTACAATCAAATCAGAGTTGAGCTCATATTGTACGGGGCGAAGTATTAGTACGAGTGTTGTTGTATTGGTTACGTTGGAGTCGTGTCGGTTGATGGGTTGATCCAGTATCGATTGTGGTTGTCGAGTCGCCCGCGCACCGCGATGACGACTCTCGGTTCACGACAGGATTAACACGACAGGACGCGTTTCGACAGCGTTACACAGCTCCGAGTGGACAAATTTAAACTTTGTTTCTTAAATTTTGTCAAGTTTCATACAAGTGTTTTTTTTTTCTTGTCCGACGTACAATAATTCGCATCAAAGTGCCGGAGACGTAGAGAAAAAGAGCTCGGAAATCATCCCGCGCGTTACCCCGAACGGGTAGGTCAAATGATCAGCGGTCTCGCCAACCTCGCGGACCACCGGAACTTAAAGTTCCGCGGACCACTTGCGTTTTAGAAGTCATTCGTGATGTATGAAAGCGATTTTCCCCGGGAATTTCGTAGTAGGGAACGCCGTACATCGAAAGATATGAGAAGACGGTATTACAACGCCGGGTAGGTGTGTACAGTGGGTTAGTTTGCAATGTATCGTATTGTACGGACGGACTTTCGTAATCTTTCACCTCATTACGGTCACATTCTTTCACTCTGCGACTATCGTTTGTATCGGCTTTGTGCACGCGTCGACCTCGGTACGTGATTTTCGGGGGTTCTTTCGTGTCTATCCAGCGCGCGAATACTTATATCCGGTACACCTACACGACCGCGCCCCTATTCACCCGTCAACGCCCCAGGACCGCTGGATACTCGAAATTTCGTACGGAGCCGTTGGTGCGCGCTGAGCGAGGATTTCTCAAAACCCTTCGGTTAGTAGGGTTCAGGTGTTATCGGGTACGTCCGGAACCGCTGGAGACTCGGTCAGGTCGGCGCGGGGAGGTGCACCGAGAAACTGAGATTCGTGCACCGAGAAGCGGTTTTTCGAACACTTCCTTCCCCTGAGGTGGCGGCGAAACGGGGTCGTACCCCCGGTGCGACTTTCCGAATCGATAAAAAAAGTACCGAGCTTTCGACCGACCGAATCCCTGCGCGACGCCGGGTCGGCGGGACAGACGCAGAATGCCGCGATCAATTATCGCGCGAGACGCGGGGCAACGTTGGCGACCGTCGTAACACGACGTTATATTATACCGCTGCGGCGTTGTATTGATCGCCGCCGCCTCGTGCACACCGCCGGCGTAATATATTATTATTATTATTATTATATCCGCGCGTGGACCCTTCTTCTTCATGCGCCGCGCGTAAACGCCGCTCCCTCAAAACCGACGGCGGCGCGACGCAAGGGATCGATACATCGCCCTTCGCAGCCAGCCAGCCAGCCCGTACACGTAAAGCTTTGGTTCCTCACTCTCTGCGAGCAATACGAATTTATTACACACCCTATATAAGTTTACGGGATAATATATATATATGGGACCTGCTGCTGCAAGACGCAGAGCGTTTCACGGGTCTTCGTCGCAGCTGTGGGATATTTTACGAATAATATGCGCGCACAAACTGCGGCTGCCCCGATGATACTCGTTCCGGACACCCGGCGCCGTGCGATGTCCGCGGGATTGTTTTCGAAGAAATAAATAAATATCGCGCAAATCGTGTGACGATCGATGTTTTGAACGAGTCACACGAAAACCCATCCGAACGCGGCGGTAAAAACGGCGTTTAGGTTCTTTAATTCAACATGTCGCGCGGTGTTGGGTATAACAAAAAAAAAAAAACAAAAATCGCGATCGTGGACGACGTTTTTAAAAACGTATCGTAACGACTAAAGTGATACCAAAGTAACGATTGATTGGTGCTACCGCGACGTTTCCGTTGATGTAATTGCGAGTTAATGGCTGCAACCACCATTTTCAGTACGAAAATCGGAAAAGTACGAGTAACTTGGTTTTGTCCGAAAATCCGTCGTGGTGTTTTTGCATAAATCTTTTTCTACGCTTTCACAGTGTACGACGTGTGAAAAATTCAAAAACATGCGTGTGCGTCCATCTGAAAACGACGAAATCCTGTTCTACCACGTCTACGGTCAACGGGTTCAAATCGGGGCGATTCGAAAATAAACATTTTCGGAGGAGATGCTAATTTGTACTGAGCTCCGCCCTTGAGACGGGGCTCTTCTGTGTGACTTTTTTAAAAGCCGTTGTTCAAAAAAGTAAATATTTCAACGATAAAAAAATATTGTCTCAGCATTTTAACGCCACGTCCTGCTGATGTGCGAATGAATTCAACAGCACCTCCTACTCGTAAAAATATATCAATACCGTAATCGACTAATTCAGAAGATACACCTTATACCTACATTTTTGCTGTTACAATAATGATTCGTGATTTTGTATGAAACCGCGTATGTTTCGATATGAGAAGTACGGTCATTTTGTTCCTCTTTTAGCCCCATCTATACACGTAGTCTTTATACACTGATTGTATAATGAAACTGCAGTATGGAAACGTCGACTTGGGAAAGATACTTTGTATTTTGGTGATTAGTTGAACACGAAGGTAAAAGCGAAAACCCTCCAAATATATATATGGTGGAATGGAGAGAGGATCCATCGTAATAATTAGATCGAGAAGACGCGACCCCTCCATGACCTCCATTACATAACGGACGCGACGAAGGAAGACATTCATAGTGTACAGAAAAGATGATTGAAATGGCTGGATGCGACGGGGTGTATAATATGGCGTTAAGCGACGTTTCACTTTTATAGAAATAGAAAGAATAAGAAAAACACTTACGAGTATTCTCGTAAAAACCTGAACGTACAGACACGCTGAAGTGAAGTACAGAAACGCATTTCTACATAGTACACGACGCAAAGTTGACAAACTTTGCAGTTTTTGTATACAATTAGGAACACATTCGGTTACTGTTGTTCACAATAACTGTCAATTTTCCGTTACCGCTAATCGTGGTGGTGAAAAACTCACAAACGACTCGGTGTTGACAACTACAACAATACAGGCGTGTACATCGCACACCCAGATCTGAACCGTAACAACTCGAAAAGACGCGCTTTTTTTTTTCAGGAACGCGAAAGAACTTCTCGGCAGGTCACTTTTATACGATACAATTCGAGTATTCTTTTATGATTACAAATCGCGATTCGAAAATCGGATTTGAAAAAACACAATATTTTCCACGGTGCTTTTTTGTCGCTGTACACGACGCGTCCGCGGTGCACCTCGTGTTCAATATCGCGGGAATTTCGGACGGTGACCGCGTGCTGCAGAACAGTGTGCAAACAAAGAGGGTTCCGCCACCGGCGTTCGGCGATTCCGCTTTAATTTATTAAAAAAAATGAGAAAAAAAACACCCCTACAACGACTACCCTCGCGGGGACGCCCGAGGATCGAACCCCTCGCGAATTTTCCGCCGCGTACACGTTATATTTTACACGTCGTTACGTTCCGCTTCGCTCTCGCTTTTGACGACGAGCGGCGCGACGGCAAATAAATCCGCTTGCAATTACTGCCTACCTACCCTCGGAACCGAATAAAAACACCAACCGTGAGTACATCGATAAGAGCATGCCATTCTGCGGGTACCCGAAACGGACGAAAAACAGACTCCAGAGACGAGGGTCACGTCGGCATTTTTTTTTTTTTGAAAAAAATACAAAAACTCGAGAAAACTAATAGGTAGTGCAAGAAAGTGCAGTTCGAAGTGCGCTATTCTAATTTGAGGGGCTTGAATAGGCAATATAAGTGCGAGATTGTCGGTATAGTGAGCACAATAATAACGTTTTTACAATACGTAATTAGTGGGTATGACCCAATATGGCCTCAGAACAGTGGTCTCATACGTATTAAATCAACAGCCGGTTATACTTTTTCACTCTGTAAACGGTCCTAAACTCGTTTTAGTGTCTGTCGTGTTTTTTTTACAAAATCGTTTTGTGATATATTGATTTTCAAAGAAATAAATAACAATCGAGCTGTTGAACTAACTATGACGATATTCGATCGACTTTAAACGGCCGCAAAGTTGCGAAAACTTATTTATTTTCAAAATCATCGTAACACACGTTAAAACGGTGCCCTGAACTCAGTGTTATCGTAAAAATCACAATCGTGGACGTACGAAATGGTGTTTTTAAAAAATAAAAAGTATTGGAATGTGTGACTCGACGTACACCATTAAAATAACAACGGTAAAGTGCTCCAAAATGTCTACCCGATGCAATCGCAGCAATAGTTTAGAACCCTGTTCAGAACGAAAATTGGAAAAATACAAACTCAGCCGAAAAATCCACGAAAACCCTTTTAGCCGTGCAAGTGATGGGTACGTTTTTTTTCCAATTGCGACTATACGCGGTTGTCTAATTTGTCGCACCTTAAACGCCGGAAGTCGAGACCTCGAACATTTCTCTAGTGTAACGACGAACGTGACGAAGCGATGACTTACTTCGTAGGTTATGTGTCGTCGACAGGCGTGTAAGTTAAACTCGGGTTGTACAAAATAAATGATGCCACGACGAAAATTTTATCGATAAATACAAAGTATTCGTGTTTATTATATCGTATAGGTGGTAATACTAAACTCGAGCGATGAAAAGCATCAGTGAAGCTTAAATAGTACGGTACGCCATAATAAACACGAAATGATAGAGAATCATTGTCGATTCGTTTTTCGGTAGACATACTAAATACTGCAGCAACCGAAGCAGTACTCTTAGGACAAATAATACACTACCTACGTCGAGTACAATACTAAGTACCAGTGGCGGATACAGACGATCGCCTTCCCCTCGATACTCGTATAAATTGAAAAATCAGTCCCAAAGTCGGTTGTAGATGTTCTTGGCCGTCGCGATAAGTATATTTTTTCACTCGTCACAAAGCTACCATGCGTTACTGCTGGAAGAAGTTCCTCAACGCCGGTTAAGAACATGGTCGCTATGGGTGTGAAGAAAGGCTGACTAGCACCCTTGTACGTTTCGACAGTGAAATTGACATTGAGAAAATTATAGATCGAAAAAGGGAAGCGCAGGGTCGACTTTGCAATTAAAAATTTTTGATACAAAAACTCCAGAACAATTTATCAAGAGAAAAATGTACCCGAATCACCTTGAGATATGTTTTACTTTGTTCGAATAAACATTAAGACAGTCTTCCGCTGTCTCGTTGTGTCTTTTATCCGAAAATCGTGAATTAATCGTAAGATTTAGTCCCCCAGTACGTTAAGCTAGCCAGCAAAACCTTATGTCTACAGAACTTGATCACTCGATTCTTTAATCGACCCTTAACGCCCCCTTAACAAAATGTCTGTATCCGCCCCCGAGTGGTACTACCGTTAGCTTCTTTGACACCTACACCAAGCCGTCAGGTACCAAAAGACGAACATTTAATACGAAATTTTCCTTAGTAGGTGAAAATAATGCGAAAAAAAATTTACACCGAACTTTTTATCTTGTTTATACTTCCGTATATGAAATCGAATTGAATGTATTGATAAAAAAAAAAAATCGCGATATCCAACGTGCATTGGCACGCGTCATCCTTTTCCGTTATCTGAAACCGTAGTGTCCCACAATATTACGTCGTCTTTAAAACTTTCGCCGATTTAAAGGCTTAGGATTGACGTCGATTATTATATTATATCGTAATACGTGCTGGGCGGACGAGTGTTTTGATTTCATTTCGAAAATAAACGAAATTTTCTTCCGGGGCGTTTTCTGAGTGACCAGAGTTCTTCTTTCCGCGTAACGCTCGTAAAAAATATCTCGAGACTCTCGTTTAAAGATTGACTCTTTGTTTAAAGAAAACGGTCATCTTGAAGACTTTAAGAATCTTTCAGATAAATTTATTGAAGATTTACATGAAAACGGATCTTCTAACATAATATTTGAATCAGAATACAAGTTATGGCAAAGAAAGCTTATGCAAACAAATCATAAACCAAAAAATGCTCTGGAGGCTTTAACTTTGTGTAACATGTCTATTTATCCAAACATTTTTAAACTTCTCCAAATTTTAGCTACACTTCCGGTCTCTTCTTCATCAAATGAGCGAACTTTTTCAAACCTGAAGAGGATTAAAACTTATCTTAGAAATTCTATTTCAGAGGTACCTATTTATTTATTTATAAAATATGAGTATAAAATAACAGATAATAGTATAATAATTATCTATATTTTTTTTTTATTTTAGGGAAGACTAAACGGGTTAGCTATGTTATCTATAAATTCGAAAGATACAATCACAACAATAGAGGTAATTGAAGAACTGGCGAAGAAGAAAACGCATTTACCTTTTTTAATTTAAAATTTAAAATGAAGAAACATGTAAACTAAAAGATTTTATTTGACAAATTAACTGATTTTCTAATTGATGTAATTATTCTAAAAATTAATTTTACTAGAATTGTGACATTTTTCTTTTTTAGTTATAATATTATATTGTTTGTATATTCATTCTATCTCTTTATTCCTTGTTTCAAAGTAAGATGAAATAAATAAGCTTTATCATATGACTTTTAAAAATTTTAAAACCCCCCCCCAAGAAATTATTGAAAATACGCCACTGCTCGAGAGTATACGGCGTATAATACACCCCTAAGTATTAATTTTTCTCATCGTTGAGATATTTCCGTAGTAAACGATTTTTTTTTGAGTACGCGCGATTACGTTCGAAATGTCTGCTGAACGTTATTTTTTCGACTGTATAAATCGATTAAAATTGATACCTATTTGCAGTTGTTTTCCATCTCTTTGTTACATTTTATATTCGTCACGACGTATCGTACGGTGCGATCGGTCCGGGTGGTCACATCAGGTAGGCACCGAAAAACCGCCATTTTTCATCTTCGACTGCCGCACCACACGCGATGACGGGTTCGGTGCCCGGCGGTGGTCGTCGTCTCGTTCTCTCCGTTTACGACCACCGCTCGCTATCGCTATTGTGTAGCCGTTATTTATTGTATTTTACCCAAAAAGAAACGACTTCAAAAAAAAAAGAAGAAAAAAACGATGCCGCAGGAGGTGGTACGTTCCGGGCTCAACCGGTTTACAATATTTATGTACCGTCCGCACCAGAACCGGTAACGAAATCAAAAAGTCTGTGTAAGAATATTACATGGGCGCGTGTAAGAACCGTAAACGCGTACGGGTGTCCGCCGAACAGTGAGATACGTTTCTTGACAGACGATAAAAAAAAATTTACGAATAATTGTTTTATAATACGTTTATAATGTTAACGATAATGGTGTGTGTGTGTTCAGGTCCGTCACTTTGACACCGCCGTCCAGCGCTTCTCTGTGTGTAAAAAAAATTATCGATTCGATCATCCTTCAAAAACGATTCACCATTTCATAGAAACAACGGTCTGCGTACGTATCCCCTTTCGGCAGGGCCGGAACAGGATTCGTTAACAGAACGATTAACTAGGCCCATGCCGACGCAAAAAAATATAGAAAGCGAACACGTTTTATGAAATAAAATTTCGTGATAAAAACGAAAAATGATTTCCGAGCCGATATCGATTGATACGAGTTTCGCCACCGAAACATACGATTGAAGTACGTAAAGCTACCGAAACTTGAGTACGCGGATTAAGCGACTGGATCTTTGAATATTTTTACAACTTGGAAAACTTGAAAATATTTTAAATATGTTTGTACGTGTAACAAATGGACTGCGCTTTGATGTTTGAAACAGAGTCGCCAAAATATACGCGGCAGTAGGGGGCGCAATCGTGGACGAAAATTATGATTTGATTGTTCCGCGAAAAGTACGTAGTTATGAGCCTAAATTTTGATAGAATCATTTTCACGGAGAAAAAGTATAAAACAAATTATTTTGTCAAGTGCAGTGTTAACAGTGAGATGCGCGCAGTTCATGGGTTTATATGTTCGTATACCTATTAAATTCAACAATAATTTTTTAATATAATCGTAACGGGTTCAGAGTAATTTTGTGATACATCACTTTTAAGTTATAAAGCACAATTCAAATAGTTTTATGTCGTGCTTTTTCTAAGAATTAATCAACGATTTTTCGGTACAGGGGCCAAAGAGATCTAGAATTTTCGTCGACCCAATATTTTGCGTCGCTATAGTAGAATTTGCGAAATATTATTTCATGTATAAAAAGCGAGCGACTAAAATAGTTCGGCCATGTTTGGAGAGCGGATGGACAAGTAATAAAAGAAGTTAAAATAAATAAAAAAACGTCCATCAGGAAGACCAAGGAACCGATGGGCGGACGTAATTATAGCTCAAAAATATAGAAGAAGATGTCATCTTTTGACGACGCGTATGACGGAGAGGTTTCGTGATGGCATCGATGGCACTTGATGGCCCGATAAACTGAGGAAGAAGAAAAAGTACAATTTGCGCACTTTTATATGATTGTTTCCTATAGTATATAATCGTTTTCACTATTAGGGAGAAGGGCCGCTAAAACTGTGTTTTCCAGATCCGAATATAGTTCCCATTCCACCCCAGTGACTTCCACGGTCCATTTACCCGCTACACTGTGAAGTCCAGGTTAATATCGTAGTTGTAGCTTGTAGAGAATGCTTTCCTCAAATCCAATTTATCAACTTATCGAATCGGTTATCGTGTTTTACAATAATTGTATATTCCGAGTGTAAAGTATATAACCGTGCTGTACATATTTGGATTTTATAAAGATGGTTTTTTGTTCAACTTATTCGATTGACAATGGTAACAAAAGCATGCGAGTTTTTACTACTAGCTGGTACCTGCAAAAGACGAAAAATTATGTGCGCTATAACGATATTTTCCACGTTCGCATGTCTATGATATGATTTGTTTTTTTTAATTTTTGTTTTAAATAATACTACAACAAAATGATGAAATGTACGGAAATTTTTTTTTTGATTTTAGTTTCTTTGCTCTGTATAATCTATACAGCTAGTCAAAATCACATGACATTTTACCACACGCGGTATAATTTTCAATTCTATACAAAAGTACCAAGTAAGAATAAGAGAACTTTTCCTATATAACATAGGTACCTAATATAGTTATATTTCAAATTATTTTAGTTTAACTAAGGTTATACGATAAGTAAACATTACGTGTTAAAGTGTAACATAGGTTATAAGTTAAAGTTTTTTATTTTTTTTATTTTTTTTAATGAGAAAATCAATTCGACAACTCACATCGGTGCCTAATCTACTTATTTGAAATAATTTATTTGTCTTCATCATCGACTATCGGGCATTGATACGAAATTTCCGAATTAATACAAATAAACTATTGTCGGCGGCTACCTGCAGTGCCGATTATATAAGTCATACTTTTTAAAGACAATCGCTTATAGAAAATAGACAGTTAAATATATTCTACGAAAAATTCATGCAATTAGTAATAATTAACGTACCTATTTCGTGATCACGTTGGTATAACATTATCATCTAAAAAACGGAGTAAATATGATAGGCACACAAAATATTCGTTACACTTTTCTGAAATTATTTCTAAAGAATTTCCAACAAATCTAAATGAATTGCTAATTTTAAATTTGTAATGTAGCGCGCAGTAAAAAAACGTTTTCACGAGTATTTACAACTTTTTGTTGGTTGACTCGAATAGTTGATTATATTCATGTTATATTGTGCAGATAAAAGTAAAACGTACAAGCCTGCATGATAAAATATAATAGTAATTGATCCTAATTGCACCATTTGGTATTTATACTATCAACCTATATTTATTGTTTACGTACATTTATAGGTACCTATCTGTATATGGTCTCGACTTACAAAACAATTTTTTAAACAATTCGCATTCCAATGCGTAAACCTACATACGGGAAACACGTTTTGCTACTAGTATAATCAAAGAGAATGAGTAATTAATATTAAATATGCCTATACTGACATGGCACCGCATAATTGTTTAGGATTTTCAGGTTAATAACGATGAATTGAAACGTTTGGAGTACCAATTTTTTTATTATAATAGACAATAGTAATTGACATACTTGTGCAGTTAATACTTATAAATAATTTTATATTAAATTAACACTAATGTGAATGTGTTAGGCAAATAGATTATATTATACCTAATATATCGATAAAGTATATGGGTGTGCTCCTTGCAACCGGTATAAGGTCGAAAATTTCGTGTTCGTAGGTTATTTTGAAAAACAAAAACATTAGTTTGATTATTGAGTTGGTTGTTGTCCAACACCTATCCGACAGATTAAAAATAATTTTCAAAACTATACCAATTTTTTATTTTTTTTTGCTTACCTACATAGCCGCCATTTTTACCGAGTCACTCCAAACGTCTGCAAATGTAAAATACGGATATTTAATTTTTTGTTTTCGGCAAGTTTAAATTACTCTATTTTTGAATTTTTCATCGTAATAATACGTTCATCTTTAATATGATACGTAAAGGTATTCTAGGTATTAATATTTTTACGAGATATACGTTTATACATAAATATATGTTGAAAACAAAATTTTTAACTGTATCAACGCAACGCATTATTGGTATAGTTATCGTGTTGATTTATGGTTCCAGTCATTATAAAAAAATTATCAAACAGAAATGTATTACAACTAGCGGTCTCCGTATTGATACTTTTCAAATGACCGCATATAGCTAGGTCGTCACATTCCAAACGATTTCTCCTTATAAAACCCCCCACGCTTGTACGGCCTTGTCAATATTATCATACATATTTTGTGTGATTAACTAACGATAAATCACTGGAAATCCTATAGATCCTCCTCAACTCGTGAAACGACTGTTGAAAAATACACGTATCGATGGTGCACAATCAATTTTTAAGATGTATGTAAAAAGAATCGCGCGGCCCACACAAAACCACCTTAAACTATGCGAGCCGTAGGGGTGTACCTACTCTAGTGAAATATATCAGGTCCATAGAAAACTTAAATCATTTTAGGACGTTCAAGTTGTAAATGTAGAGTTTGTAAGAAAATCGGTCCACGGTGTGGACCAATTTTTGTATACGCCACTGATGTTTGTAATAACGTTTATTAGAGTACCCAAATGATTTTTAACTTGTACAATACGTATTGGAACAAACCATCGTTATATACTGATCAATAGCGTCGTTAAATTTCGGGTCCTGTACACAGTTATTGGTAAAACACTCGTGTTTGTGTGCGCAACATAAGTGTTCTCGTACCTGCGTGTAAGACTTGACAATCAACAGAGCATACTACAACGAGCTAAAGATACAGTATATATCAGTTATCACCGTATAAAATAGTAATGTTATGATCAAAAAGTGAAGGAGGCACTTAAGACGCACAGCATGCTATAATATTGTGTTGAGAGTGGCGTTTGTGTTTGTTTTCTTCCCACGCCAAATTTTAGATTATTCGACCTCGTCTCCCGCTCGTTAAACATAATATGCATTATACGTAGGTATAATATATACTAGAATAATATTACGATGGTTTCTCAGCGTAATTTTTTTCTTGTCCGTCTGTGAACGCTATTAATCGAAGTTCACTGAAATTACCGGTGAAAATCGACCGTGCTCTTTTAACCAAACAAAACGAATCGGGGTAGTAGCTGGTAGGTACTACCGCGGACGGTATGACCGAATTACAAGTGTTGCCAGATGAAATTGATCAAAATCCTCTATTTCGGACTTGAGAACCCCTAGATTTACATTTCGGTTAATATTTATCAAAAGATCCTCGGATTTCTTGCCGGACAGTCGAAAAGTTCTGGAATTTTCCGTAACTTGAGTGTTCTTAAACAATTTTCATTTCCTTTTTAGACCTCAAAAATCCACAGAAAAAAGAAAAATCTCAGAATCTGACAACGCTGCCGGGACGGAAACGTTTTTTAAATTTTTATAATATACTAGCGGCTCGGTCACCCACTCGGCTATATAGACAGGCTTTGACGTGCTGCAGTGCTACTGATTTATCAGTAAATGTCAAAACAATTTTTAAAACATTAAATTCAATAGTAATTTAAACGCAGTGAACGGGAAAATATTGCGTATGACCTTTACGTATGATACACAAACAAGACCATGGCCGGATTTAACATTTTGGCGGCCCAATAATTCTTTCCGCTCCCTAGTCTGGTTAAAGTTACTTTCCTAAAAACCTTTACTAAAAAATTATATCAGGCCCATATGTTAATTTCCTAAACACCACTGAGGAATTTACTTGGTTCTGGGCTTAACAAAATGCTGTCTCAATACATTTTTAGCAATTTTATGTATTATAATGTACCTAACAAATAATTTATGGTTTTGTTCAATTTAGTCATTCGGGCAAATAAATAAAAAACTCTGTAATACATTATAAAATAGGTTTAATCTCAGAAACCTCAGAAAGTATTTTGATAATGTGACTCAAAAACTGTGTTTTAAAGTAAAACTAGATATTTTTTACGTACAAATAGTAAATTGTACTAGCATAAAAAATGACATTTTCCGTTCGATTACGAGATTGCCTATCTAAAATAATACAGCCAGTTCTCCCGTGTTTGAGATCAATGTTGTAACGAAGTTGATGCGTAATGTTGAAAAATAGTTTAGCATTACCAACAACTATTTGTTCCAATGAACTTCAAAATCGGAATGCTTTATTAGCCTGATTTTTTTAAATCAATAAAAAAGTATGTTAAGTTATGGCTATTTATTTTTATTTATAGATATTTTTTTCTCTCGGCCGTGCGCCCCTTGGGAGCTTGTGCCCATAGGCCCTGAATAAGAGAGCCTAGGAGATAATTTCTTGGATTATTTAGGTCCAATAAATTTTAATGCAACGCCGCTGCATCTATAAAAAAAGTATATTTTCAATAATGTAAAGAAAGCTAGTAACTATAAAACTAATAAATAATCTATCGAACATTGGTTATTACTTGAACTGTAATTGTATTATAATAATAGAATATGAGATTTCATTATGTTAAACCCATAAATAGGTTATTTCTATCTGTACTCTTAACTCATTTACTCCGCCACAAGCTCAGCTTTATGGGGTTAATAAAATAACATACGTTGTTACCTTTATTTTTAAATTTGATTTCAATATTTTACTGTACTGTATTTTGTTTCTTTAAATGAAAAAAAAAAAAAACCCAAAAATAATTTAAAACTGTGACCCGTGGAATATTAATGTAATACAACATCTTAATTCCAAATGTTTTTTTTTTCAAAATATGCCGGTGAAGGCAGTGATATTATTTCGATGGCGCTTTTCCTTTATAATTTAACGGTCTATTGTATTACTTAGCAGACCGCACGGATCTACATTGTTGGTTCAATACGGGCTCAATCTAATCAAACTTTCTTCATTTAGTAGGCGTTTATTTTTGGCGAATTTTGTTTTTAGAACAAGTTTTCTATAAAAAAAGAAAAATATGGCAACCGACAGATTATTTCTATATTAGTGTTTGCTCACGTTTCCAGATTCACTTTTCGAGTTTACCAACATTTTTCTGGATATGAAAATATTTTATATCTGCTCGCGTGTTGTTACCACAAACGTAAAATTTATAAAAACGTATAGGTAGATAATTCGTTTTTAAATAACGATTCATAGAAAATTTCAAAACTCTGTAAATTTTGTAAGTCTTTGATACTTTTTAACGTTTAAAAATAAATTTCAACTATACATCATTTCGAATACAAATCGGAAATCGCAGGCGACTTCGAAGAGAGTATAATATATATTTTTAACGATTCTATAATTGAAAAAATAAACACGCTGCTGATAAACCGAAAACAAATTGCAATCGTTTAACCAAAACATTACATGAAACGTGTACACCCGAATTGAAGTAAACATTTTTCTTTCTAATGCTAATATCTACTTACCTATAAAGCTTTAATCATTATAATATAGTTATATTTGTTAGTAGATTACGGTTAGTCTAACGCAATCAAACGGGATATTATTATAATATATCATTTATTTTGCGTCGAAATTTTCTAAAAAACAAAAACAGAAGCTTAAATAAATTTCGATAGCATGTGACGTTGTTGTTTTTGTCTATAACGCGCAAGCAAATAATTATTATTTGAAATACATCAGAATTTCCTCATTCCAAACTGTCAGTTCTGTTTAAAACTCTATACCATACATATATATATATATCTAAATACGATAAGTTTGAGTGATGTAAACAATGTGTGTGTGATGTATAACATAAAACAACAAACCGTATATTATAGAGCACTTTTGTTTACCATCGATTTCGATACAATGCGTTATTTGTGCAACGCAAATACAGAAAAATATGTTAATAACGTGTAAACATACAGTTTGTATAGAGTTCTTTTTGAAATAACTGTTGTTTTAATTTCAATTTACAACAATAAGATCAATTAATATTACAGTCGGAATGGAAATATAATTTTAAATGATATTATAACAATAATTGTCGTTTTACGCTGCTATACGTTATTATGCGATAGGTATTTGATGGACTGTAAACGTCTCAAAAAACTTGATTTCGTTTTAAAATTAATTCACTTAAAACTAAAAGTTGTATTAATCGATTAGTATAAATAACATAAAAAAAATGAAAAAATTTCCCGATTGAAAAATATGAAAAATATTCGCTAAACTTACGGAATAGTAAACACAGCGGTTAAAATGCATTTCGTAAAAAAAAAAATTTAAAATTTGATACCTACTACTGAAATTTCAAAAATTTTGTGTTGATTTTTTACCCATATTCGATACGAACAATTTCAATAAGTTCGACTCTTCATTCATTAATAAATATGCAAATACTTTGGTTCCTAATGCAAGCACTACATCATCTTTCTTCTCTACATTTTGAAAAACGAATCTACCATGTGATAAATTTAGAGCTAACATGCGGGATCCGGGCACGAGTGTAAAGTTCGGAGCATTTTAGAAGAAGTTATCATGGTCTAAGGGAACATGAAAAAATAAATAAATAAGCACACATCAAAACCAATAAGAATTGTTTTTTCTATATTCAGAATCGAATGGAAAAAACACACACATCCATGTAAAATCAAAGCTTCCTCGCTTCGCGATAGTCAATGTACGTATTTTGAACATAGTTTTACTTGACACACCTATGTATAGTTATTGAAAACTTATTTGTCCAGATAAAAACATTACACGTAACGGCAAATTCCTATTATAGCTTCAAAAAATAAAAATCTTTGATGTAGCTGTCCCTTAGAGGAGACGGGGTTAGAATTACAAACGTAATATTAGTGTTATACGTGCATGGTTACATCTATTAATCCATAAGCTAGTTTTAAACTTAAACACATCACACAATATGATTGTATAAGTTTTTGATGTTTGGAGGTTTTCTTCCTATGGCTGCACTCGTTAATTATAAATTTATACAGAGCTGGAGAGCGGTGCGAGTTGACGATGTTAAAAGGTCCGTGCCGCTTATAACTGTAGAAATACTCGATTGAAATCATTTGAATTTCGTATACGGATATTTTTAAGAATAATTAAGAACACGTTATGATACTACATATTTGTCAATTTCGCGAAGAGTCAACTTTTCTACATCAATTACACTTTTAAACTAACGTTCTTCAGTGGAAAATCCGATACGGTTACTACTATCGAAGAATTCCTCCAGAGCGCGTTCTATACTGTATTCTTATAGCAGCAGGCGATTTTAGTGGAAAATCTTAGTCGTCTCACGAATGGAACAATAGTTAATTAATTATTGTTTATAATAAAATTGATCGCGATTCAGAATAGTTATATGTGTACTGACGTCGAGTTTTTTTCTCTCGCAATTTTGATTGTTAATAAAACGTGTTCGTAAGATTTAATTTTCACCAACGAGGTCGACCCATACGATAACTTTGAAAAAAAAATAGATTTTTAAAAATTGGCCAACGACAGAAACCAATCTATACGTTTTGTTGGAATAATTTTTTTTCGACAAAATTGACTTCTAAACGAACAGTAATTTTACGTTACGTTAACTGTTACTTGCACTCGTGAGCGAGTTAAAAATCGAGGAAAAGAAGAATCGAACGCGTATGGATCGTCGTCGTGTTCTTCTCGATAGTTTTCGTCGTACATAACGAACTCTTCGCCCGGAAAATTGAAAATGCGAAACGCGATTTTTCCCACGTCTCGCGTGCGCGTCACACGAGTCACGCGCCAACCGAGTCTGCTCAATCGCAATTATTACCGTCACCTACCTATTAATTTGTCGGCACTTTTGTTCGAACCGTCAAGTACTTATACGGAAATATCGTTTTGTTATTTTTTTGAATTTTTCCGTTCTTGTCGTTGTGCGCACTGAAATATACATTACGCCAAGTGTGTGTATTCAACACTGGCGCGTGTTTAAAGGTTTTTGCCGGTTCGTCACGGTAACAGTACACGCTCAAGGTGACAACAACACCACACGACCTTAGCCGAATGTGCGCGACAATATTGCGTACACAACAAACGGCGGTTAATTTTCATTTAAGCTGATCAAAACAAATCAACTCGTCTCTGTTACGAGATTGAAATTGACGGTTGGTCACGTCCTTCGCATATTTTTCGCTGTTGCGCCGCGCTCGCAGCAAGCAACTATTGTACTAGGAGAAACGAATTACGACGACGGTGATGATTCGATCCGCGCGAGTTTATCTTTTGGATACGGAGAAAACAATATCATCGTAAATCCATCCATCGGCGGGATAAAGAGAGAAAAATGCGCTTTTATCGAGATACAAAAACAAAAAATCATTCTTTATTCGGTCGCACTGCGCGTTGCGAAAATAGAATTATAGAGAGATAAGCCCAATTTTTAGGTATTTTTTGTTTTTCGCCGCGAACATTGTGTTGCGAACATTTTGAAGTAGATTTTTTTGTAATAAAACAAACGCGCGTACGTAGAATAAAATATTTTAGAATATTTTAGTACCTATCGTCGATTTCAAATCGATTGTTCGTTGTTTAAGATTACGTAGAAATTATTCGATAAAACGATACTATATGAAGGTAAAAATTTGACCTAGCTTTCCGTACAACACGATCAGGAGATGAACGGTTTTCACTGGTCTCTATATCTTTACAACTAATAATTATTAAACGGATAAAACATTTTAAATATAGTATGATCAGAGGTAATCAATGATCGATAATCTTCAAAATATATATATATATATGCGATAAAAATGTTTAGTTTAGGTATGACATACTGAATTCAGTATAATTTTATAATAGGTATAATCGTTTTCAACTGCAATATATCTTTAAATTCAGGTACTAAAACGAGAAATACAAAATTATAAACGAACCTTGGGTTCATAAATAAATAAGCGCTTATGTTTTTTTTATGTTTTAAATGTCCTTACGTTTTCTATTTTTAGTTTTTCATACTACTGCAGTTGTCGTGTGGTTTATTACACAATAATTACTCTATTGTCCTTGACCGAACTGGTCGAAAATATGCAAAATTCACGTTTTCTAGGACAATACAATACAATACACGATAAGTACCAACAATAGTGTAAGTACCGTACCATAATTGTTACCGTAATGTGGCGTACATATTGTTTATCCTAATACGGCTTTACTTACGGCTCGGATCTTTAAAAAATCAAACCGGAGATCATACTCCCTATACTGATTGCTTTTCGTTTAGCGTACTTAATATATATTGTATTAGATGTACCGATTGATCCTTTATGATTTAAAAGAAAAGTAGGTAGTACATTTTACGGGCGCCGAACTCAAATTTTAGCATCGAATAAAACGTTTTAGAAATGTAAAACCGAAACCGATCGACAACAGTTAATCTACAATCGACGACGGTACATTCGATGTGCGAAACTCTCAGTAAATAATATTCCAGGACCACTCCGCGGTTTACGCGCTTTCGATGTAAAAACGCGAAATCTACATAAATTACAGTTACATGTACGGATCAATCGTTGTGTAAAAAGTTTTGTTCGCGATTTTTTTTTGGAAAAATGACGATTGGGTTTGCCGATAACAAATTTTTGTTTTTAACGAATTGCCGACTTGGCGCGAAATGCTCTCGGTGTGACCCCCTTAGTCTCGTCCCCGAGTTCCGTAGTATTCTACCCGCGCACATTTCACATTCGTCAATTTAAAAGCAATCATACACGTCATAAAATGTCTGTCATACAGCTATAGCAAAGACCCCGCCGTTTACCCATTTATCTCACGTTCGTACATTTGATATTGTATTTTACACTCGTTATCGTCGTGTTTTTAACGTGTGTAAATAAGCAAACAGAAAATTTAAAAAAATGTACGCGATAAAAAGCGATAGGAGCGTATAGGAAAACGAGCGAGAATATAGGATGCGTGAGATCTGGTAGTGCTCTGGTGTAGCAGGTGTAGCACGATCGGTCTCGAGTTGGCCATTCGTAAAAGCAAAGTCGTTTACCGGAAACCGTTTCGTTTCACACTATGACCGACCGAGTAGATGATCAAGTTGAAGATCCTAGGTTTTACCTACGTTGACGGGTAAAGAACATCGCCAAGTTCAGGGTCTTGTTGGACGACTCTTGGCTCTGGGACGATGTCTGTAATTGACATAACGATTATGCGGTATGGTCCCCTGCAAGTACCTGCAGACAGGACCCCTGTGGAACGTGTCCAAAATCGTTTTTTCCAGTTCCGCATTCCAATACACACCGTTACCAGCTGCGCGGCAAACTCGAAAATCCGCAGGGGCGATCGAATTCAGACCAGCACATCCGCGTTCTCATAAATTTAAACTCTGCTTAATGCTCTGCTTGATGTTGGCATCATCCTCATTTTTCTTCCCCGATCGAATCAATCGCTCCGGACTCGGCTCGAAGACAACGGCGGCCGCGTCTGGCGAGACATTTATTTATTTATAGTTCGATTGATTGCTGAATGTGTTCTTAATCGTTTTTACGACTCCGCACGCCATTAAAATCATAACGTTAGTAAGTGTACACACGTTGTTGGATACGCCGCAAAAAGCCGGACTGTATTAGAGAAGTCAGGGCCGAGGTGTGTTGACGCCCGAGGCGGTTTCTCGAGATGCGCCCTTAAACGAGAATTCTCCACGACACATTTTATTCTTACCCACACATTTTGTTTAAAATTCGTCGTATTCACGGATAGGCAAAACTTATCCGGATACAATTTATTATTATCACTTATAATCAATGCGTACCAAAATTATTTCTTCGATCGCATACGATACAATAAATATTAACGATAATTCTAGATTTTAAATCGGCACCATGTTGTATTGCTTTGTTTGGATCTAATTTAGAAACCGTGTCGTTTTCTATACCGAGACGTCTGTTCTGTCGAGTACGTTTTTATCAACTTTGATTCGCCGTAACTTTTCTCGCGGCTCGTTACAGTCATCATAACTCCTGACCCGTACGTTCGGCAGTGTCTCGTTAATAAACGTTAAGATTTCCAGTGGACGGCCATCCACGAACGATTATCTCGCAGTCTCGATTACCACTCGAGTCGTCTTATCCCGATCGTTGAGTTTTAAGCCCTTGGGTTAATTAAACACGCGAAACACAATAACAGTTCTGGGGTGCTTTAGATTCGCGATCGAATCGTTTTTTTCCTACGTATCACCGCGAGCGAACTTCGGTTCAACTGTAAATGCTGATTTCAATACGACAATAGAAACTGGAAAGTGATCTATTTGAAAACTTACACGTTAACAGAATATCCCAGATAATCCAGTCGTTTAGACGTGTTGCTGTACACTCGAACAAACATCGCGTTAAAGTTCGTTCATCAAACGTTCGCCCGGTTCGCTCGTATCCGCGGGCAAGCGCTCCACCGGTGGAAAGAAAATCCGAGATTCTCGAAATTACCGTCTCGCGGCGAGCTTGAACGTTCTCGTCAACGCCTCCGTAAACACGATTTACACGTTTGTCGCGAAACAAATGTCGGACATGACGTTTTGACGACGGGTTAACAACCACCGAAGTTGTTCGCGCGGTTTTTGGTGAAGGTCGTGTTAAGGTAGGTACACACGTAGAGGAAATCATCGAGTACAAATCGTCAATGCCATTCCTCAAAGAAATGCCTCGCAGACACACGCGCGGGAATTAATCGAGGATTTTATTTGTTTTGATGTTATCGAATAACTTTTAACTGTACAGTCCGGCCCGCGCAGTTTTTCCTTTTGAAATTTCGAAAAGGATTTTTGGACTGTGCGGGCCGACATGGGCCTCAAGGCTGACCCTATACACGTAGAGGAAATCCTCAAGGTTTGGACTGCGCAGTCCAAGCCTTGAGGATTTCCTCTACGTGTGTACCTACCTTTAGGCGTTTAAACCGAACAAAACGTGCTCGCACCACATCCATAACGCCGGTCGAACTCGTGGTTTTTTATTATCGACACTTTACGGTGTACACGCTTGTTTTGCGCGTGCAGCACGAACGCGTCGCCGCCGTCGTCGGCCGAGGGAGTTCGACGACGACGCGCGTTCCTGCCGCAGCAGCCGCCCGGTCTCCTTACGCAGTATTGGCCCCGAGTTACCCCCACTAGCCGGCCACTAATCATCCAATCGCATTTTTACTACCCCCCGAACGGCAGATGTTCACATCGTTTAAACACGCGCCTGCACGCCGTCGAACGCGCACACGCGCGTATAAATATAAATAAATATATTTATGCGATTTGTGTACGCGCGATACGTGCTGTTTATCGGTGGTTTTGGCGACGGCCGTGATCTCGACAGTCGTAAGAACACTCGTATTCGAGAAACAACACGAATAATTTAAAAAAAAAAATAACTTTAACCAATTTTGCGTTGTAACAAAATTTTTAAACAAAACACCTACGGGCACGCCGGTATCCAGTTGGTAAAAAGTGCACTACGTTTACACCCCGCCTTTGTTGGAGAACTCCTGATCGGACGCCTCCGTACGAAACGTCGTCGAACGCCGTTCGAAATGTTTTTCGTTCGACAACTGATTGTTTGAAAAACGGACGAAACGATCGCTCGATTACGCCCGTCACTATATAGTTAGGTAGAGTCGCGAAACGTAGACATTTTTTTTTTTTAACCTGCCTACTTCTAACCTACCGGTGGAAAAGAAAGCACTAAAATAATAAAACGGCGGGGAAAAGTTTCTGCTCGGTCCGATCTTTATTTTGGATGTTGCGATCGATGTGTAAAAAAACGCGTTCACCGTAATTATTTGTCGCCCCCCACCGTGAGAGATAAAGGCCGGCCCGGAACGACGTGTTTAACGACGTGAAGAGTCTTTCTGCGTTTTTTTAACCGCGCGCGTCCTGTTCAGTTTGTGTTCGAGACTTAAAACAAGAGGTTTTATGGAACAATAGCCTTAGAATAAAAAAATTCTGTTACTTTCTTTAAAAAAAAAAACGATCGATCGAAATCTCAACAGTTCAACCCTTCCTTAACGACAATATAAGTTTTAATTAAGTCGAACGGAACGATTTCGGGACGTTTTTTTGCATACGCGAAAATAAGCGAAATCACAAAAAAAACGCGTACCGTCTCGGATCTTGAAACGTTAAAATCGTTTCTACTAGAAAAAGAGTCCACAGAAAAAAAAAAACATACCATCGTAAAAACAAAACATTTTTCGCTGACGCTCGGAATCTAAAAACGTTAGATCACTTTTTTTTTTTTGCCGTCGCCCGCGAACGTGTAAATATTTCAAACTTAATGCGTAATCGCCGCAAATTAGCGAGAAATCGCATTGTCGAGCGGACCTATATTATTCGTTTTTAACCAATGTATAATATAATGTTGGACGACACAGAAAAAAAATTTATGACATTTTTTTTCAGGGTGATTATTTTGTAGTTTATCGCGTTCCTTGAAGTCGGTTTTCGTTCTTATTTTTAGTGAAACGTGACTTGATCGCTATAAAATACTTAATTAATAAATAAAACCCGTGTGGTTTATTCGCGGTCCGTGTCGTTACCACCTACTGATGACACGTAAGAAACCCGGTGACTACCGATAAGCTGCTTATTTCCATACAGGCGACCATAACGTTATCGATTTTTTTTTGGTTTTTGTTCATTTACAGTGTCATGAAACAATTTCGATAAAATACGTACATGGGACTACCTCTGAAGTATGAAACGAGAAAAAAAAAATCATCGGTTCACTAAAATTGCACAATTTACGGATAAATCGATGAACGTACATAAAAAATTTAAAAAAAATACCCACCACCGTATATTGGAACCTTCTCCGTTTTGAAGTCGGTCAAAGAGGGCACCTACAATTATTTTCGTTTAATCTATCTGGCGCGTTAAAATTTTTTAAATTATTCTCTTCCAACTGACAACAATATACCTAGGGTTTTAATCATTTTTTTCCATATTATTCCTCATAGTAGTTTTGAACAGACCGTGTTGAAAAAATATTGATAAAATACATAAAATTTTTACATATTATCGGTAGTTTTTTTTTTTTTTAGATACTATCATATTGATTACATTGACGTATACTACATATTGTTCCTCTATCTTATTCTAATGAATCGTGCCAATAGCGCAAATAGTTACCCAACATCACGCACATACAACTTTGCACCAAACCACTGCAGTTTGTTAAACAATTTGAAAAAAAAAAAATCGAAAACACTAAAAAACACCATTATTCTTACCCATCTAATGATATTAAATGTATACTTGCAAACCTATTGTAATTATTAATGTCGAAGTGTTTGTTTAAAATTAAAAATGAAAGATATAGGTAAGTATGTTTTATTATTTTTTTTATCGATATTCCTATCTGCATTTGATGAGCTACGCGATGAACTGGTTTTATAAGCTCATTATTATTTAAAATCAAGTAAAAATCAAGTAAAATCCAAACAACGGGTGTTTCAAAAAGATTCGTGCAACTTCTATATAGACTTGCTCGAACATTTCACAACACAAACGTGTAAAGAAGATAACATTAATCGTGTCGAATAAAATCGTAACTCTTAAGAGCCTACGTAGTGGTTTTAAAGTAATCTGGATTTTGATACACTCTCTTGTTGTTGTTCTAGTTGAAAACAACTTGAAGATTGGTGTCAATGGGTGTGTTGAAAGATAAAATTTCTCAATAAAAATCAGAACGAAATTATCGATTTGGTTATTCCGCTCAAAACAATATTATATTGTTCGGCCGTACTTATTGGCGATAAAATTCTTTCGCGAAGAAAGTTTTATGACGCGGTATCAGACCGCGGATCGTTAAGTTTTATTGTTCTTTTACGAAACGCTATAAACGTTATACGTGAAAACGAGAAGCTATGTATATAGAAACGCGTGGAAAATTTTTGTGCACGATTTCTAGACGTTTAGACTTACGTTATCATTATTTTGTGATCTGTTTCATTCTGTTTATTAGATCGTTCAGTTTAATTCAAGTGCTCGATACATCTCAACCGTTTCCGGCGTGTTTCACTCTTCGAGCCGTTTGCGCTCTGCATGGATCGTTATGTTCATTATAAACGATTTATTTTCAATGTCCGCGAGTGGTAGTAAGAGTAGAACGATGTGAAATTTCTTCGTTTTCACCCCGTATCGTTCTGAACGATATCGTAGTGTACCGTTTTAAAAACTGTTCGAATCGTACGAAGAGCTGACGCGTTAAGAATACGGGCGTAGATGTGGATATCCGAAGAAACGCGACTACGCAGTTCACGATATTTAATTAAGATGCGGTTGTTACTGGACGAGCCGTAAAATCGATTGAACGCCGTTCGGACGTAATTTCGGTTAATGTCCGTGTAGAACTATGTAACGCTAACGCTCCAAGCGATGAACCACGACGAGTATTAAGTTTTTTGATTGGAATGGTAAAATAGCTCCTATCTATCTATTTTTCTCGTATCGTGTTTATCGATTCCTATACATTAAGCCGCGATCGATTCGTCATTGTTATTTTCCCCTCGCGCTCATCGTCGTCAACAGATACGAGACGGCGACGGTTTCGTTTCAATTCACCATCGCTCTGTTCTTATCACGTCGGCTGACCTTCCTGTCCTACAGGTCGCGGCGACGTTCATCAAACCGTCGCGACGCACACAGGATAGGCGCACCCCGTTCGCGTGTATCTTTGAACAAACTTATTTACATTTTTACAGTAGGTACTTACTTACTGCCGTGTGTATACATATATAAACACACGATACAGTGTGCTGTATCGTAAAAACTTGGATGCGTCGCGTACAAACGGTCTTATCTCGTATTCTGTTCGGAACACTCGGGGGTGTGTGTGGTTATCCCTAAATCTGCAGACCCCGAACGATTCTATATTTTCGTAAACGCGTGTGTATACGCATTAAAGATTGTACACGCGGCCGGTTCGTTTGTTTAGCTTTATCGAACCGGCAGGACCCGCGATAGCGAACCGCCGCACAACCCGGTCCCCGACGGACAGTTATGCAGAGTTTTGCAGAGTTTGTCCGAACGCGAAGAAGAGTAAAATAACTTTTCCTTTCCACCGGCGGAGACACACAACAGCCTCTTCGTACACAGATTAGTGCGATCTTTCGGTTCCGTTTTTAGAAGTTTACTACGATGGTATATTGGTTCGTAACGATCAAATACCTGACACGTTCCCGTCGTGTTCATTTTGTTTTCAAAAAATTATAACGATAATGTCACGCATCGAGGATGTGTGGTGTCTGGCGATAGCGTCCATTAAGCTGTACCTAAATCAGTAAGGTCGGAAAATTGCATAATACACTTTTATTACAGACGCGTGCGATGTCGTGAAAGTGTGTTTCTGGAAATATTTCGAAATCGTTAAGTTCGGTTAAGTCGATTCGATTGAATTGCCTTCAAAGTTTACGGTGAACAATAAAAATTACTAGACGAACTAAAAGTTGAGGTCGAAAATGAAATAAACTCGGCGAGAAAAAAAAAATAAAATATGTTCATAAGTCGTACAATTTATATGGTTCATTCAGCTTATACGTAGTTAGGAGAGTAAAAAAAAAAGTCTACAAATTAGTTTTGATACCGATTGATGGCAAAAAAAATAAATAATAATAATACCTAATAAACTTTGCTTCTCAATAATTAACTATAAGAATTCGAATAGTGCAGTACAATCATTTATAACCGAACAAGTTAAAAACAAAAAAAATGATTAACTTTTTAACTAGTTAATGCGCATCTTTGGATGCATATTTGTACCATATTATAATTTGACCACACACACGAGTACATACAAACACCACGCAACTGAGACATCGTTTTGTGATAAAAAATTTCTCGAAGTTTGTCATCAACGTTAAAAATGTATCTTTTTAGCAGCTTTTGTTGTATAAGGCTTTGCCCGTAATATTTAGTTTTGAATTAAATTGAATTAAAAAGCTACAGCGGTAAACTCGCCCTGCAGCCTAGATGTATATTTCACCAAATATTATATATTACATTTTATTTCACACGGCGTCTGATAAGAAACGATGAGAATTACCCGTTTATTCGCTATTTTTCATTTTATTCATTTAATATTTTTCTATACGAACGATAAATGCTCACTGCAATTAAACAAAACACTAATAACATTATACAAGTGATGTTGCCCGTGAAAAATACTTGGGAGATTTTTTTAACACATTTTATAATTTTTTTTTAA
>CM029357.1:36803025-36842168 GCA_017140985.1 Hormaphis cornu | reverse complement strand
ATGTTGGCAGAATACTGCTGGTCATTGGTACGAGAAACGTCTACTTCGGGGTACAAGAGGAAAGCAAGCACTAGATGAGAGTACTTAATGATAAATTACATTTATTTCATTATATTCACGTATATTTATTATTATATTTTCAATTTTAAGCGTTAAAATAATCATTTTTCACCCTCTAAATCAAATTCATGGTCATAAAATTAACGATGAGTGATAACAAAAAAGGTGTCCCGAGAAAATGATGGGGCAAAATGGCAGTCGTATTTGCATTCAGGAAGTCATTCTGCATAAAAATCAGAAGGAATGGTATTAGGGCTCGAAAAAATTTTTTTTTTTTTTGCAGAGCAGTGTAATTATAACGACCCGAATGATTGTTTTAAAAGATTGGTTTTATAACGCAACGGTTCTTCGTAGCACTTTTGTATACGAAGGCCGTTTCTTATTAAACCCGATGTGCGAATGTATCGACTATAGTTGTTATTACGACGTACGAAAACCGTACCGGAGAATTATTGTCGTTTAACCGTATTGCAACGCAGACGGATACGTCGTTTAATCGTCTGTTGGCGAAAACGAAACGTTGTTGTTTTTACGCCGTTTTTGATAACAGTGTTCGACGTATAGGGCCGTAGTAATGTGCATTTTATAATAGCGATACGATGTTTTTAATTAAATTCGTTAATGCGCGCTTAGTACAACACTTTGCGTCTTTGGCGTCTGATTTCAACGCGTTAGACCACGAAACGACAACGCGGAGAAATTGGAAAAAATAAAAAACAAACACATTACGTCGTCGTAGACGGAACGTCGTTTTATTGTCCGAAACGTCGACGGTCGAATCGAAACTAGGGCGTTACGGTAAAAAGTAGCGCCGAGTAGCCCCTCACCTGCTGACCGTGCCCGAGTGAATAACTTGCGAAAAGGTTGAAAAGGTCGCTATTTTCGAATAGTTCAAACGACCGTTGACGGTTTTCGTTTACGGTTCTTTCTAATAAATAAGAAACCTTCGCGCCGAATTCGGTGAAAATCGGTTGTGGGGCTCTACGGACCGAAATCGTTGAGCGTCGCTCGTACACAATTGTTTTTAAAAACGTAGATTTGTGAGAGTATTCACGGAAGAACGCGTCGCCGTATTATATTTTCAACGACAATCATAAATTTGCACAAATCGAACGTCGCAAAATGTATACGGATAATGTACAGAAATAAAATAACCGCGTTAAACTTTTATGTGATATTTCAACAAGTTCAAATAGTTTTTGTACGATTCTCTTTCGTCGCAATGACTACCGGTAAAATATTCTGGTGTACGGAATTCACGCAACTATAAGTTTCTTCAGCCATATTCATACAATTGCGTGTGCACAACCATCATAAATTCCAACGTTTTTAAAAAATAATGACCTAAATTTATTTTATTTTTTTTCCCTCAAAATTCAATTAAACTAATTGATTTTATCAAACGATATACTCCGAGTCCTTATTTTTTCGAGTTTTTTTTATATATTTATTAATGACTATCGCTGAAACTTTTAAAGTATTGTGCTGGACTTGAAATTCATTGTGAACACCTAAATTTAATAACACAAACAGCTATTCAAGATTTCAACCGTCATCGTTATTAGAATGTAAAGTATGTTGAAAAAACCAAAAATTCTTAATATCGTTATTTTAATGCGAGTTATTGTGTGGTGATAATGATTTTATATTAGTTCGACGCTACGTTTTATTAGTCTATATTTCTTCCAAAACAGCGACCGACCGAAATTAGTAGCCATCATTCTTGGTTTATGAAGCTGCGTTTAAACGAAATAAATAATCAAAAACATTTTGATTTTTGTCAACGAGAAAAATCATCGCAATGATCGTGTGTTTCTCTTAAGATTTTATACTTACGAAAAACAAAGTTGTATGGACCGTAAAAAAATAACGATTTCGTCTCCAACAAAATACTTGCAATCCTTATTTTTTGATTATGGCTAATATTGTACGTCGTATCTTGTAATTAATTTACATATTGAAATCGAATACCGATTTTATAATTTCACGGACACTACAACCAGTTAAAATTAAACTGTACTTTATCCTAGATACAAAACGTATTAATACGATTTAAATTTTAAAAGAAAATCGATTTATTCGTTTGAAAAACACCCGGTATATATTTTGTTACTACACATAAACGCGCATGTGTGTTAATGCAAATAGCAGTTCAATGTCATTAAATTTTTTTATTTTTACTACTTGCGAGTTATTTTATTACCGATGCGTATTTAAAATTCAAACATTGACATCATACAGCAGGAATAGTTATTGCGCGATGGCCACAGCGTGTATTAATTATTAGGTACTAGTCGAAACTATTATTTTATAATTATAAACGATATAAGTTTCCACATTAATTATTTTTATCGTAATATATATATGTATAACTATAATCATCTGTATGTATTTTAAATCTAAAATACAATTAATTTTAACACGATTTTTTTTACCTAAATATAGAGTTCAAAACGTTTTGTGTTTGTTTTATAAATCATCACTGATCGATAAAACAATTCACAGATCTTTGTACGGATAAAGAATAGATCAATTGGGAAACGTATCACATCTAAGGTAACAAATTGTACATTGTTTTCATTGTACTTGAAACCGAACGAAAATCCGGTCGGATAATTTACGTTTTTTGTAACCCAAGTCTTTAAACAAACATAATATTTAAAATAAAATTACGTAGTCAACGCATCATCAACACAGTAGAATATGTTAAGATAAAATGAAATCGAATAAAATATTATTTTCACCACAAGTTTATGTAATTATATATTTACATTAAAAAATTACGTACCTAAAAACTGTATAGGCAGTTTCATTTCGCGACTTTGCAAAGTTTGAAATGCTATTTTCGCCATCAAACCATATTGATTGTAACGTAATAATCGTAATTTTTCTTCTTTTGAGTTCTAAATCATATCGTG
Source organism: Hormaphis cornu (assembly GCA_017140985.1). NCBI lineage: Eukaryota > Metazoa > Arthropoda > Insecta > Hemiptera > Hormaphididae > Hormaphis > Hormaphis cornu. Next base: position 36,839,190 of record CM029357.1, on the reverse strand, counting down.
AGTCGATAATATTAATAAAAATTAATAAATTACTTTAATAATAATCGGTTCACATATTTTCAATCGAGTTATTGTATTTGTGACGACAAAACTGAATCGTCGAACACGTTTTCCAAGCGAAATTCGTACATTATAAAAGTAATACATAAAAAGTAATATTGGGCGAAATTCTCTAATATACACTACCCTTTTTTTGTTAAAGTAAAATAAATAAAACAATGTAGCTCATTTTTTCACAATTGTTATTTCTATAATGTACGGGTAAGAAAATGAAAAACAAAAAAAATTACCAGAGATCAGCCTGCAATCGAGTGGTGTACACTGTATAAAACACTAATTTTAAATATTATATCGGTTGATTTACGTCTGTAAATCATTATCATTATTCGATGTCGGAATGAATTAAATATAAGACGAGTTCATAATAAAATTGAACTAGCGAAAATCAATGACCCGAATAATGTAGTCACAAATTTTAACTAATAATTTGTTCACGGTTTATAAACGTGAATTGAACTTTACCAGTACAGTAGTACGTGTCTGAATAATGAAACATTTCACAATGATTGTAATACTTATTTGAATAATATTTCTAAAAAAAAAAGTCGAATAGTCACGAACTGAACTACGTTTTGTACCTGTATACAATATTTTGTCGTGTACACAGTTATTCAAAAAATGAATCGTACTTGAAATCACGCGATACGTATTAAAATCAAACTTCTAAAATATCTCATAATATCATTCAAAAGTGTATACCTGCAACTAATGTAATGATGGACAATGACGAGAGTGTAATAATCATCGCAGTTCATACATTTTCCGACATTTAAGTAGCGTTTCTACATGTTTCTTAGCAGTTGAGACTGAAGGTCCTGAACAAAGACTGCTGCGTTTTGAATTTTAAGCGTTGTGCGTTTCGCAAATAAAAACTAAACCCCCGGGAATTTTTTCAAAAGTTTTTCATACGCGGTTGGTGACAGCTAACAAATAAATGTACGGATTAGGCGTATAAAGTATTTGGAATTCATCGGTAAGGTCATAATACATATACATGTATTCATATCGAGCATGGACCACACTAACCTGCAGCGTTAGAAAAACTTGGGCTATTGCAGTCTCTTGTTGTATCGTTGCTAGCCAAGTGTTTTTTACGGAGACTTATTGACGGTACTATTTATCGATTGCCCCGATTTACTTGCCCAAGTATATATAAATTTCCGTGTTTCCAGTCGCGTTCACATTATCCTTTTTTCATGCCACTTTGCACAACAAATCCGTCTTTCTCTATTTAACACATATATATTTTCTCGTTTGTTGTTTATGTTTTACACTTAAATTTTACCTAGTCGTCATATACTTTTAGATAAGTATTAGATATATCGTTTTATGTACACCAAGGCTGGGAACAAACTCGTCGAAAGTCGTTGACCCGATAAGCAATTTTTTAATCCGTAAAGTTGACAAATCCGTCAAAACAATTATTTTTTTTTTTAAACTCTATTCAACAAGAAGACGACCATTACGTACTCGGAAGAGAATTTCAAAAGAAAATTCGACAAACATTGTTTCGAAGCGGACGGTTGTTCGTTGGTATAGGACATAGATAGACGATTCGAAAATGCGATTTATTTTTGTTCCACATGGTCAATACTTTTCTGTTGATTCAATAAATAGTCGGAAAAGAGTTCATTTTTAAACCTCGCTCGATCTCTGTTTCGACGACGAGTCGAGTACATCCCGGCCGCGCGCAACGCACAATTTTTTTTTTTTTTTTTCGTCGTCCAGCCGCGGCGGGGTCGTTTTACGCCCAACAACGCGCGAATTTTACGCCCAACAACGCGCGTCGAAGAGCCGTTTTACGTTTTTTTAGCCGACACGGCGGTTTTATTAGCCGCGTGCCCGAACCATGTCGTCGTTCGTTATTTGTGGCGCGTGTGTCACCGAGTGTCATCGCCACAGCCGTTGTGCCGGTAAACAATGCGCCGTCATTAAACGATATTATTTAATTTTTTTTTGAAATAAAAAACAAACGCCGTCGCCGCGTTTTAATGCGCAGCGAACTATACGTAATTAAAAAAAAGAGAAAAAAACACTTTACAAACACGTCGCGCGCGGTTCGTACCTGTGTGGTACAGTGTCGTCGTCGTTGTCGTCGCTGTCGTTTTTTTTTTGTGACGAATTTCGATGTTTTTCGATTTCAACGTTTCACCAGATCAGTGTCATACGTTAGCATAAACGAAACGTTTAACAATCGTCAAACGCGACTTTTGGTTTGCCGCACATAACGGTTATACGTACCACCTCGTTGTACGATCAAGAACAATCGAAAATGCGTTAGGGGTCCGCTCGTTTGGTTTAAAAAAATATCCAACAAACATCGTCAAAATAGCGTCGATCAACTGTTGAGACGTCTATTATATACGATTCGTTTCGGCCGTACCCGCGCGTATAACCCAATCGCCAAACTTGCGGCAACTGTAACACCAGTTAGTTAGTACAGGACTTTTTCGGGGAAAGTGGCGATGCGGTGTTTCGTTTTGTGGGAGGACGTGAAAATCGCTCGATTTTTGAATTCGAGACGACAATTTTTAATTGAATTCTTCACGCTTTTTTCACTAATACAATAGAATAATCGTAATATACCTTACCCGTACACCTCATGTTATATCAGTCGACGTTTACACGATGAGCTAAAAAAATGTTTAGAAAAATTTTCGTTTATTTTTTCAGCCGCAGTAGTGTGCCTACTACAGATTGCCATTTTGAGTTCTGAAGTGTGTTGAATTTACGACAGTCGATCGACGGACGTATTGACGACTGTACCTGTCGTCGGCCAATTTTTAAAAATGTATATATATTTGTTTTTTCTAAAGTTATTAGGGTTTGAAATCGACCACGTCGTTGTTGGAAATCAGGTTTCTCCGAATATTTTTTTGAACTATCAAAATTCCAACAAAAAAAAACTCACCACCCAACCTGTCACTAACAATGATCACCTCGATCGTAATCATTTTTCAAAACGAACATTGCCTAATCACTGTCTCATTTGTCGGAGGATTGCCTATCTTGCTATAGGAACACAGTGTAGAACGAGCTTGAGTAACCCTATTCGCTCAACCCCGTCTATTTTTTTTTATTTGAACAGCACAATACCTCTATTATAGTACAGGTGCCAGCTCATCCATATCAAATGTGACGCATTTTTTCTGGAATCACGCGTAATATATACGAGTGGTCGTCGTCGACAATGGCCATCGGTTGATACGAAAATTTGAAACTTTTTCACAAGCACTGGTACGCGTAGTGTTTGTAGAGTCGTGTACGGATTAATAAAATACAACGCGTTTTTTTTATAGAATTTCACAAACTGTTCAAAAGGTTACGCGTGAAACATGACAAAAAAAAATCCGCACAACGCAAACAATTTAGCATATCTGAGATTAGAATAAACATTATGTATAGGACAAAAAAAGCACGTTGTACAAATCAGAATCGCATTGGCTTACGCCGAGTTCAAAAACGTTTTTACGTTGAGATTTCATTTGAACAAAATGAATGTTTTTTTTTTTACAAAACTCTTTACGAGTTTATGACACACTCATGGGGGGCATTTCGAGCGATTTTTATTTAACGTTCAGCACTACGTTTTCTGTTCGTAAATTCGAGTTTGACGAATGTGTATTTGCGTTTTCACTGCAGTTTGTACATCTGTATGACGTAGAGGTTATAATAACAGCTGTCGTATCATCATAACTAATGATACACAGTACAGAGCAGATCGGTAGTACCTATAATAAAGTTTTATAATATTATAAAATTATACATAATGCGATAGAATAATAGTGATCAGCGTTCAAACGTTCAACACGGTTAACTTAAATGTTTTAAAGTTTTTCTAAAATACCTCTTAACTTTGTGACCTACACCATAACTACCGGGTCTGAACGAAAACACAGTTGGAGCGAACCGCACTTTTTTCAACCGATTCGTATCGCGATTTTCGTCGGTAGGAGATTTTCGGGCGTCGAGTCTCGTAATAAACTGTGTTTTTAAAAACGTTTATCGGATAAAGCGAAAAGGATACGTACCTCGACGTTATAATACGTTTATATTATGACATTCAACAAACTACTTATCAGTTGTAATCGCGTCCGTTTTTATGTTCAAAAAAAAAATAATCAGATTACGTGACAGTTATATAAAAAATTCATCCGACTTTGAAAGTTACGTAAACTCGATTCCATTTCGAATACGTTGTTTGGTCCTGACTCGCGAATTCTCTGCAAACTGCGTTTCACTGCAGTTGAAACGGGCGTTGGCCGGTTATTCGACGAGCGAGAATTCGTCCCTCGTACATTGTGTGCACTGGAAAGTAATCCCTCCAGACATGCGGACGGGACCGAAAGGGCCGTCGTACTTACCGAGCTCGTATACCGAGCATATCTTAATAAAATATTTAACTGTTGTAAAACCGTATAGAATGAGAGGGCGACGATCGTCGTCGTGTTGGCGCGAGTGCTCTTCATAAAATGCTTCCCCTGCGCACGATGCATCCGACGCATTTCACGATACCGGCTACTGCTCTGTTGTGATCGTTGTCTGCACGCGTAAAAATACATAAAACTATCGCGAGAATACGATTCGCGTACTGCACCCGTCTCCGAACAAAAACCGACATTGTGTGTACAACCGCAGGCAATGTTGAACCGAATCCAAAGACGTTGCGAAAAATACTACGTGTGTACATTCGGAGTAGTGTTTTGCAAAAACTATCGCCCGAAAACGTTATAGTCACGGGATATTCACGCACTTTGCGGGTGTCAAGTCCACACAAAATGTAATGAAAAAAAGGGTTTTTTATGTTTTTAAAAGGTTTGTCGTCGGCATAAACGTATAAAACTATGTTCGACCTGTAAAACCCCTCCCGAAATTTTGTTCAAAAATATTTTTAGTTTTCCCGACGACGTTTCGAAAGTTTGTAACCGAAAATCGGCAACACAAATCGCGGTAGCTGCTGTTCGTGACTAAAAAATCCTCGGTCACAATCGTTTTTTCTTCTTTTTCGGGTCGTGTCCATGATTTATTTTTTTAAATTCATAGCCAACACGGTTTTATTGTTCAAGATTTGATAATTTGATACGTTACGTAAAATTATTATTGTTCTACGTATATAATCCTATTTATTTTGCCCGTGCGTGAGTCGCTCAACTCTCCTCCTAGACGGCTGCATTGATTTTTATGAAATTTTGTGTGCGCGATTCGAGAACGGTTTAGATTATTCACAATCGGATCCGAAATTCCGCCCCTAAAGATTGTCTCAAACACGAATTTTGTCAAAAATTTGGATAGTTTTTTTTTGTTTTATTACGGTCGCTATGTACACGCGGTTAGGTGGTTGTGGGTTATACGGAATAAAATTTCGGTTCTCGATTTGGCTAGTAGTTCAAACGTTCCGTTTTACGATTTAGTGCCGACCCGCCAAGGAAAGCATTTCAAAATTCAACCCCTAAGCATGTCAAAAGCGGGTTAAAGAGGTAAAAAAAAAAAGAGAAAATTGCCCACCGTTACAATAATATATAAAGTGTGATCTGTAGTATCGTTTTACGATGTAGAGCATTACTCGTAACCAAAGGATTTCCTAAATCATAAAAATGATTTTGCATTCGTGCTGTTATTTAATGCGGTTTTATGTTTATAGAAAAATTGATACACTCGTACGAAACAGGTTAACACGTCGGGTCAGCTAGTGTATATTATATAAATATTTATTTGTTTTGTTACCATATGTTTGATTTGACTAGACGTATAAGAATTTAGGAAAACACTAAACAGATACATTATGTTACGATTACTAAATGATTAAAAAAAAACATAGCCATATTAATACTCGTTAACAGTTTTCATAGTTCAACTAAAACCCGCGCATGATGTTGATTGGAAGCATTTGAGTACCTAACCCATAGCGTTTAATTTTCAATAAATTCGTTTTAAAATTTTTAACTGCAAAATAGAGAGAATAAAAAACGCGTAAAAACTCTGCCAGTATTCATCCAAGAAAAATGTTCGCAACGTAGGGAAGATATATGCGTTATTTGTTTTGGTGTTCCGCTGCAGTGGTATATAAAACGAGGCTTTACTCGGATAATAAAAATGGAGGTTCCTAACACATATATATATAACGCGTGACAGCAGGGAAAATCGAGCTGTTGTATAGCTTTTTTTTTTTTTTACGACACCGAGGGATATGACGTTAGTTTTCGATCCTATTTGGCACATAAAACTGAGTATGTACACATACATATAGGTACGTAAAGGGGAGAATTTCGGCCCTTTGTCGTCGTTGTTGCGGCGGATCGATGTTTATGCGTTTCTGTTTACATTTCCCGCCGCTTTCACCCCGCGCACTATAATGTAACGAGCTTGTATTGCGAAAAACCTGAATTTTTCAACTACGATCCGTTACGAGAACTGTTTTAAACTACGTTTATACGGATCAGATAAAACGTTTTGAAGTAGTTCAAAAGAAAAAATAGATTAAGTGCTTACGCGTGGAACTATGACGTAAACACTCAAACCAAACGATAGAAGCACATTCAAGAACCAAACGTTTAAGTTACCTAAAAGAAATCGAGTTGTATAATTAACGTGTGATGTATAGTGCGATTGATAAAACCAAGAATTCACGGCAAATCAATACGATAACCATTCGAAGATAAGTCTGTAGGAAATATTACACCCGTGTATTTGATCTGCGAGACGAGAAAAAGGAACAGAATTAAACGAGTAAGAAAATATACACAAAGAGAACGGCACCGAGAAAACGAAATAGTATTATTGGGCTGTAATACAATAGTATATTATCCGTACGCGAAAAATTACACCTTCAAATTGTCCTTTGATATTTTTTTTTTTAAATACAAACAATCTTCATTGCACGCTAATACGATTTCGCTACCTAATATCGGTTTAGATTGAAAAAAAAGTGCGAATCGAAGCGCCGTCCGGAGTTATTGATAAAGGCCATTACTTCAATGACTTTTTGGAAAACTTTAAAAAAAAAGTGACGTGCTGAACAAAACGCGTTATCGTTACAACAATCGTGCGATTACGACTCGTATACTTATATATTTGTGTTATAACCGCCTAGTACGGGACTACTCGCGGTTATTATGTGTTACACTATTAATTTCGGATAAATACGAGTAATAATCGACGAACACAATCGTCGTGAATCCTTTTGCCGAGTGCTTGATAACCCGTTGGTGTACGATTATTATACTGCACACACACTGGTAACCCGCATGTTTCGAGCGCTGCGAGATAAATAAAACGGACTAAATTGAACTATAATCATTGTTGCGTTGAACAATTTACGCTTCCGAATTCACGTTTAATTCGGTGGTTATATCACGCGGTTCACGTGATTGATATAGTACTGTAGTACATATATCTCACGTGGACGGTTGAATAATCGTATATTTTGTGCCGCCGAACGTTCCTGCGCGTTTAAAAAATCGCGTAAAACTACGGCGATATAATGAAACCAGTGTTACGAACGGTGTTAATCAATCAGCTCGTCGCTGTTTTTCCGACGACTGTAAATCATTAAGGTCGAAACATATCCGTCCGAAATTGTTGAACGCCCGAGAAAGTCGAAAGGAATTATAAAAAGGGGTAAAAATGAAAACGTTGTTTATTAGTGTTGCCCTCAAAATAGGAACCGTTTAGAAGCGCGAACGGGTGTGAAAAGTGTAAGATCATTTTTTACCGCGTAGACTCTTCTTGAATCGCTTACAAGCCGCACAAGTCACGACAGTTTAAAATGAAATTAAACGCATAAAAAATACTACTCGAGTAGTAGGTCGAAGATGTCGCTTCGTAGTTTCCAACAGTACTTACTAATCGGCTCAAAAGGATATAGCGTCTCACTAAGAACGCGCCGCGGAGGGGTTTCCTGACGGCACGTTAAATAGGGGTAAAAACGATATATTATTATTCTCGGTCGAGTAAACTCGGCACACGCGCGGTAAAATGTACGAAACATTGTTCAAAATCGTTGATGGTCCCCGACTTCAAAACGAGAGTGAAATTGGCGGAAACGTGAATTATTGTTTCTCGGCGGTCGGATCAAACGGCCGTCGGAAAAACGGATCGCGCGAAATTTAAAAATCGATCGAAAAACGGCTTCAAAATGTAAATCGCGCACCAAGTACTAATTAGTGTAATATATTACATTATTTTTTAAACATTCATGATTCGTGATATCTACGCATTGTCGTTGAAAGACAAACGGTCCTGTTTCGTTCGTCGCACAATATTCGTTAAGTGTTCAGCGCGTCTGTGCTACGTCGGCCAATCCGAACCGCGTCTTTATGTACCTACACAATATTTTCATTTGTATCATACTCAATTATCAATAGACGTGTACAACCGTCATTATAGGTCGTGCAATATTAATATTAATATTATACGTATATCGTTGAGTGTTGTTGAAATAGATAGCACCTACGTTTTTGTTCGGCTGCAGGTGTCTGTTATATGATTACGTTTAAATTAAAACCCGATTGATATGCACGACGGGGGCGCAACAATAATGCACCACGTGATTGCCACGTTCATTGTGTGCGTTTTTTTGTAAAGAAGAAAAGAAAAAATACACGACGCGTACGTGTACGTTCGATACGTTCGATACGTTCGGCGCGCGTACGTCAAAGTGTACGCGTAAATGGAGCCATCCGTCGGTAATACGGTGTATAGAGTTTTAATTTACTATCGACTGCATACTTTGACCGTCGTTCTAGCAGATATTGTCGCCACCAGGGATGTGAGTGGGTTTCGTTTGTTTTTGTTTTTTGACTATATTGGATTTCTAACGAAAAATGACGGTTTGATTTGACAGCTATATACTTTCCTGGCGAAACGTCGAAAAAGAACAAAAATTTTAGCTACTAAAATTTACAATGTGTAACCACGTCGACCGCGGTCGGCGATATTTCTACGTTCGGTTCACGTTGAAGTTTTAAAACGCGATTTTAGCTGGAATAAAAAAAAGAAACTCTCGAGAAAACGTATACAAACTACGTACGTATTCAACATGTTTACAGCGTTAAGTTGTCGCAATTTTTGTAAAACAAAATTTGGTTTTTTTTTTTGCACTTAAAACGTATGTAGGCTATAACAGGTGGTCCAACACGAGCAATTTTGTATCTCTACTTAGAAAACCAAACGTGCACAATATTTAACATAGCTCGTACTTTGTTGTATTTATAATCTACGCGGTTGTATTTTAAACGCCTGTAAAAAACGTTTTTGCCTGTAAAAATAGTATTTAATAGTTTGAGTCGAAGAAAAATCCAAAGAAAAAAGTCTCGACGTCTCGATTTTTCTTACTCGTGATTTAAATCGGTTATTTAACCGATCGCCCGACTAATATCAGTACCGAAGACGTTATACGGTGTTTTCAAACGTGATAGACTGCACTTGAGCCACGATCTGTTTAAATCTAGGTACTGAGATAAGGGGATGGTCCACATAATCCGACTCTCCCTTGCACACTGCAGAAAAATTCACAACATTTCGCGTCAAACTGTATATACACGCGCTAAAATAAATAGTATATAAATAGTTATGGAGGGATACCCTGAATTTTGTCCATTCAATTTTTTTCTCTCATGACCCTGTGTGATTTGCTAACTTTTCCAATACGTTTGCTAACTATTTGCTAACTTTTGGTACGATTTCTAAATTAATATTACGAACAAGATGGGCTACCTGAACTTGGCCCACCCAAATTAAAACATTTTTTCCTCGTAACACTGTGATTGGCTGACTTCCAAAATACATTTGCTAACTAATTGCTAACTTTTGGCACAATTTTCATTTCAATATCAGAGAGTAGGTGGGCTACCTGAACTTGGCCAAACCAAAAAGAATTTTAATTAGCGAAATTACAGAATTAATTTGCTAACTTTAAAAATGAATTCGCTGTTATTTGCTAACTTTTAACAAAAATTTGAATATGGTGAGGTAAAGTGGGTGGGCCGAATCCGCACAGATTCGGTGTAGTATCGAAATCCGTATTTTGTTTATAAAACTCAAATAACGTGTGAAAAAACTACTTTATAAAATTAGTTTTTTTTTAACGATGAAATGTTTCAAAATTTTTATATTTCACGAAATTTTCGAACGCTAATCGTATGCGACTGCTCGACCGTCGGCCCACAAGTCGAAAATCGGTGCGTTCTTTCTCTGGACAATGTGTAACATGTAATATTACGTATTTTCAGTATGCGTCGTCGTCGTCGTCAAAAAAACGCATTTCTGACTTCACTCGGAACTCGAAATTAAACCGTCTCGACCACAACGACTTGTAATTATAATTATTGCGTCGTATAAAATAACGATAAACGGCGTTTTACTGTTACTCGTGTGCATATACGCAACGGCGTAGTATACAATATTATGCGGGTCGCACAACACATAAACACACACCGCCTAATTAGCGGTCGAACACGTTCGGAACAACAACAACAACAACAATATAATACTATACGGCCAACTGTAATATTGTGTGTGTGTACCTTTAAATATCGCTGCAGCAGAATCTAAATAAAAATAAATCACGAAATTAAAAAGAAAACAATATACTTGTAAAAAAATAATCGAAGGAAACGATTCGATTTTTATTTTCGTATCGTTTTCGGAGCTGCGGGTTTTCCGAATGACATTATTATTATTATTATTACGGTAAACTATATCGTAATATTATAGTATTACGCTTGTTGAGTCCGTTTTTTTAGTTGGTCGGTCGTAAATGTGAATACATTTTTTTGAGTACGAGAAAACGTATTATAAATTCAGTATCTAACAACTATCGTTTTTCTTAGCGAATTGTTTACTCAACGGAAAATGTACAAGTACAGTTTTATAATAACTAACGAACATACATAGTTACTATCGTTTTACCACAACGAAATACCGCGAGTCATTCGGTGTATTGTTAAAAATGTAGAGTGTAAGAAGAAGTTTTGACGACTACACGGATAACGAACCGAAGATATTCAAACGCTTTTTAGTCTCGTCTGTTTGTAAATAGAGTTATAGCAACGTTATAGATTTAAAGTTTACGTGAACAGACTTTTCGTCGACGTTCAATGCTCAATATCGTAAGAGCTCTCTATTAACTCTATCCGTCCCGAGTGCAGAACACGCATTTATTTGCGTCGTATTATAAACGATTTGTGCAGGGTTATCATTTGCAGATCATTTATTTTTCATGGCCAAAGTGATAAAAAAGCGAGTTTACGCATTCATTATGCAATACGTAGAAACAGAGATGAATGTAAAACTGCGTGTAGATACCAAATATTGAAACAAATTATGTAGTTAAAAGAAAATAGTCATTGCCAATCGAATTGTTTGAACTTCCAACGGGTTTCGACAAGAGTATGGATTATGTGTTTTCAAAACGCCATACGATTTTTGTATATTTTCACCATTCGCACGATTTATTAATCGATTTTATATGGGTCTTTGTCACACCGTTCTGAACTCGCTATAATGTCTTTTATGTTGTTTTTACAAGATTTAATTTTTGATAATTTATATTTTTAAAGAATAATAATCGTAATTGAAGTATCGCATTTATATCTATACTTTGAACGGTCATAAAATTATGACCAATCACGGAAATACAAAATGACGTTTTTAAAAATAAAATGTATTGACACTGCTCAAAATACATTTGAAATAATGATTCAGTGCTCTCAAATGTCTAACGCGTGACGTTTCCTGATACTATAATCACGAGTTAAGAATTTGACTCTCAGATAATCTCTACGAAGAACAAAGTAAAAGTAAATTTAAGTTAATTTCGTTGTTCATAAGTATGTAATACGGTTGTTTATTATGGGTGAATTTAACAGCGAATTGTCTTTTTATAAAATATTTATAGGTACCTACCCAATATATATATATACTCGTGTATTTGTTTGAATTAAATAAAACAGTTTTGTATTGTGTGCACGCATTCATATCGTATACGTTTACGTATAGTTTTAGTATACATAAATAAAATTTGTATGCGTTGTACCTGTACTTAAAAACGTGATTTGTACGCGTTTTGTTGTTGAAAAAAAAAAGTGGAGTAAAAATGAAATTTATACTAAATATTCTCATCATCCTACCTACATGTTTTCTACTATTTGGCGAAACTCTAATTGAAAACTCGTGTTCCACAGAGATATTTTTAATGGAATGCAACGAATACGTTTTCGCATGAATAATAATATGATATGTACGCTATAAGGCGAGTAATAAAAAATTCGTGATTGCTAATCGTAGAAATTTCCATAGGTATACATATATTATACTTGAAATGAAATTTATGAGCTACTTACTTAATCATACTTGAACAGTTTTATACTTTGCACACCGATATAGTTCAACAAATTATTACAGTATAGATGATACTGTGTACGTAACACCGCAGTACAACCGATTCGTTATTTATTGTTTTTATTAAAAAAAATGTTTTACAGTAAAAATATCTGCCTCTTTTAAGAGCAAGGCTTGTGTTGAATGTTAGAGAGTTACGTTACACACAAAGACACAAAGAAATACGTACTAAACATAATACAACTTAATTTTATTAAAGCAAAACAAGACAGAGTAACACAATACAAGAGTTACATCTTTTAACATTCCGTTCTCCATACTTTGATTTACAATTCTCTTTTACAACATTAGTGAAAATAACCACGAGTTAATTTTGTTGTTTTAATGCGTTTAATTCTAACACTCCCGATCGAGGAGAATATGAGTTTTTCCATACTTTTGTAATGGCGTTGAATTACGATAATAATTAAGAATAGTTGATGAATTTTCGTCCGAAAAATTTTTTGCAGTAAATTATCGTAACACCAAAAGCCAGGGCACTTTCCCTTTCTTCATATTTTTACTGTCAAAAAAATATTCGTAATTGTGTATTACAAATGAAATAGTGACCTTTTTACGTACAATCTCGACACACTCGTTAGCCTTAGGTTGTCTCCAGTTGAACCCGCTAAAGTATTTTTTAACAGGTTCTAACTATTTTCCTTTGAAATATTTTAAGCGGTCTTGTGGTATTTTTTTTACGTACATTATCGTAGGCGTTAACAAGGGGAAACGATAGGGGCTGATAACCACCCATATATATATATTGATGAAAATCAGTAGAGGCGATTCCGCCACTGATATTTTTCACATTTTTTTAAATCAAATAACCGTTTGTCCCTGTAACGTTCGTACAAACGTATTAAATAGCGTTCAAAACGAAGTTATTACGGTCCACATTTTTGAACAATTTGACGTGCGCGGTGGAAGTCGTGTTTCGTGAGTAATTTTATAAATAAAACGGGTGATCAGACGACCATCTATACGTAGTTATTTAACGTTTCAAGTTACGATCGCAATTTTTGTTTAACGAATTCGTGTTTTTTATTCACATCGCGTATCCATACCGCTGTCGGCACACCGAGTGTAGGAGGTTTTCGGTTTTAGATTTTGATTTCAAACGTGTTAAGAACGCGGAATTATAGGGCTATATAATATTATTGTCGTCTTCAAGTCCGAGGTTCGGCGCGTTATTCGCACTGAAAAAAATTTTGTTTGCGAAAATCTCGCCGAGCGTGGTGAGTGACGGAGTAATGTGAAAAATCCGTCTAAAAACGACGTCGTGTTGTATGTAATATGCTCACGAAAACGTTTTTGCCACCCACAGGCCGAAAAAACGTGCCGTCAACGTATGTATAGATTTCGGACGGATTTATTTATTTTTGTTTTTTTGCGTGTGGCCACGATTATTGTATACGAACGTACCGCTCACTGTTGTTTTCCAATCGATACTGTTGTTACGCGTTCTGACACGTCCGACTTTATCCGTTATATGGGTTATTCAACCCGACGTTATTGAGGCGAATAAACGTGTAGATTACCGTCACATTGAACGTCAAAAGGTAAACCGAGAAAAGTGCTCGTATTGTTACGATACCCGCGTATTGACGGCGATATATGTATACAGTTATCGTTCCTAACTTTGTGATATATAGTAACGCGTGTCAATAGATTTCGTCCGGTATTTTTTGTTTTTTTGTAAATAAACAAAATCGGTTTAACAGTCACGTCGTTATGTACGCACACAAACCGCACGTCTCGCACGCGTTGTCAAAAGATCGTCGAAATGTTAGCGAATTCCCCCCGAACGTCCTCGCGTCTTCGTTCTAGATCTCTGCCAAAATCCAGTGTTTTCGTAGACCGAGGGTCGGCTTCTTTGTACGTTCCTCGGTCTGCATCCATTCGTCCGTCCTTCAAGAATGCTTGTCGTAAACGAGTTATGCCGAATGTAGGTGACCGACAATTTATCAACTTTTTTTCTTTTATGGGGCGTTTAACGGAATAATTTTTTTTGCCCACTCGGTTACACCGACGTTACTTTTCCTCCCTGTCCGGCTGATTTTCAGCAATCTTCTCCACGTCCGCGTTTCCGTGGCTTCCAACTTTTCTTCCTGTCCGTCGACGGTCCGCGTTTCACAATCATATACAATAGTAAGCTCCATAGCATTCGACAACATTTTTTCTCGTATTTAAATCGAGTTTTTTGTTTGTAAGTAACTATATATGTATATATAGTCCTCGCCTATGGATCTGCAGAGTCCCAGTGTAATACGAAATTTGTTTCTCACCTTTTATTCACGTTTAGACTCCGAGTGGGAACAATCAAGAATGTTGATGAAAAATCAATCATTATACTGTTTAGTGTAAAATACAATCTTCCAAGGTCTGTTCAGTTTATAACGAGTTCGGTATTCGGTATAGGTGACTCTTACGAAAATTTTTTTAAACGAAAACGCTCGTCGGTTAATTTATTTGACGTATAAGACGTTAAATATATTCATACACCGACATAATAATTTTCGTTATAGGTAGGTAATTCAATACTAAAATCTGTTAAAAAAATTATAGAATAAAATCATTACGAATAATATTTATGACTGTTATTGTTAGAAGTAAAAAAAAAATACAGTCCTGCTACAAAATATCGGCTTATAAAATTATAAATTAAATTTGATTGTTTCGTCAGCCGATACCTACTATACGTGCTCTAACCGACAGCTTATGACGATAATGTTCAAAATAAGGAAAATTTAACCGTTTGTACTTTATCGGATCTCAGCCGTTTTGAAGATAGTTAAATTTTTGTACCTAGAAAATTATTTTCAAAAAGATAAGTTATTTGAACGATATGTGTGCGTGTGGATTTATTTAATTAGATGACCTAATATTTTCTCGAACCTCCGTACAACACGTACGCGATAACACCTTTTTTTTAAGTTGATTAGAAAAAATGCGCACTTCCAAGTTACCGCATGGACCTACTTAAAAGACAGCTTGGTTGATTATAATCAATCCACATTATATATACGTCATGACTTTCTACCTACGTGTAAATTACCGGTGAGAATTCCGGTTCTGTCTACACGGGGGCGGGGTTAATGGCACAAAAAGTTATTGGAATCAAGTATACCAAAATGGAAAAAAAATCAAACGCATAAAATGTAGGTCGATCACAATAAAAAGCTGTACTAGTATTCATACATTTTAGTTATATATAACTTGTGTTCAATACTTTCTCCTATACATATTCAATGTTATCAACACAGTTTATAAACTATGTAGTGCAAAACGAGATGAAAATATTAAGCTCCTTCTTGCGTACGTATAGGTACGGTATTCGTATAAACTACAGCCGTGTTGAGTTTTTTTATAAGTTATAATATATATACGTGCTTATAAGTACCTCGAAGAACATTTACAATCACTCTATAGGTACAAATGAAAATATTACTTGAACTGAATAATTAAACAAGTGCCCCCACGGTCTAAAATTAAAAGATCTTTGAAACCAAACCGATGGTTTTTCGAAGAATTCGAATAAGCGTCTATCTCGGAATTGAACTCCTTGTTAACCTCTATAATTATAACGTACAGTTTCTCCCAATCGCCTGCAATAATTTTAATCGCGCAAAGCGTTGTATATAAATTACACTAATTAGTAATTAACAACTACTTTAATTTGATATCACTAATGTCCGTACAGGTAATAGACACTTATAAATCAATGATATGTATAGGCACCGTGTTATATACTAATCCGCGAGTGTTCGCAACATTGTAGTTGTTGGGTTTCGATTTTTTATAAAAATGTCCGTATGGAACCGTTATGTTGTTCAGAATTTTTAGCGTTTTATATTAGCCGCACCTAATCACTGTTTTTCGAAAATAACGAAATTTTTACAGTGAAATATTTTTAAAACAATGTATTGAACACACTTTATAAACCTTATTTTCTTTATATTATTATGATTTCAGCTGCGGTAGATTATGTATTTTCGTTGCCTTCCCACGCACTATACTGCAATTTTATCCGTTGATTGTGTCCAAGGCGACTTATGGAATCTGAAAAACCTAAATTATAATTTTCATTTATATGCTATACTGCGCGTCACATGATCAACAGGTAACTCAAATTTTCTAGCAAATTGTGCATCATTTAGATGACTTGGCAGAATAAAACACTTGTCGATTAAAATACACCGTTTGTTATGCACAATGTTATAAATTTACTATTTGTAAAGAACTTTACTGACACGATACAATAAAACGCCGGTCGTCGATAAAATTAAACTTGAGCACTCGTGACTGCAGTTTATAACTGCGAATTCAATAAGCCAGAAAAATCACAAGAATAATACGTTTTTTTTTTTTGTTTACTGCGTGTACGACGTGTTCCGACATTCGCCGTTAAAATACGTACGCAGATAAATAAAAGTGTACGATTTTTGTGATTTTGGGTTTACGAAAGGTCGACTCCAAAATCATTTCTAACGCCTATGTCTGTACGATTCGTACGTCGATATATTTACCGATTACTCGGGGGCGAAAAAAAAAAACATTTGCCCGTATTGCAATGGTCGGCGGGACTTGCAAGTCACACACTACATACACACCTGCGTTTAACACGGTGGTTTTTCTGACGAAAATAGGGGATGATCCGTGTACGCATTCGACAATGTATCCACAGCGACTATATACTATAGGTGCATATTATAACAACGCGTATTACAAATAAAATTAATGCCAAATGCGTATACATACCTGTATAATTGTTATTCGTTCGTTGTAAGACACATACTTTTCAGCATCAAGGGGATTGGTCGTTTTTAAGGAGTTTTGTAATATTTTGATAATTTCTATAACCTGTTGTCTTTATATTCGAGTGGTGAATGAACGTTAGTGTGAGCGAACTAACTTCTTCTAAACTGTTCGTTCCTTTCCAGGAAGGTGTCCCGCACGACTCACGCGCGAGCACACGTCGCCATTTTAAAAGAATTAAAAATAACTTTTATGTTCCAAAGACAACAGTATAGACCTAAAAGCTAGAGTCGAATTCGTTCCCTTGAAACGAAATTCTGAAAAAAGATTCTTCAATTTTTTTTAGGTTATCGATTTGGGAGTCGATTTTCCATTTTATGTGTCGTTTTGTTTTTACGTTTACCGAAAAATTTTGAAAAATTAATATGATATTCAAATATAATTTTAACTAAAACTGCTGGTGACCATTTTAAATCCACCTACGAAACTATAGGCCGTAGAAAAGCGTTTTTTACTCTATGCGATCCATCCTGCAGCACTCGAGTGCATACCGTTGTACCCGTGTTCTCGCACGACTAAGACTCTAAACTAAAATTTCGCGTGCCAAGTATAATAATAATAATTGTACTACGAGTTTCGTTCGTAGTGCTGATAATTCTAACGGACTATTGATTCGAACAACCGATTTTCTTCTAAATTGTTGGGTATTGATAAGGTGTTTCGGATGTTTTGTGAATCTGGGCAGTCTAGGATGACGTGTTGGATGTCTTCTTGGCATTTATCACACGTGGGTGGAGTTGGATCTTTGCTGACTATGAAGGAATGAGTCAAAAATGAATGTCCGATTCTCACTCGGGTCACTAGAGTCACTTCTCGTCGTCCGTTCGAATTGTGAAGATAATGCCACTTTTTAGTGCGTCTTTTGATTTTTTTTTAATTTGTTGGAAGACGGAACTCCCAGTAACTTTGCCAAGTCTTATTCATTTTATTCCTTATAGATTTATTTATTTCAAAAAAAAGTTCTCAAGTGCACCGTGTAGATTCGCGAATGTTATTTCTCTATTTGTTTTCAAATTTGATTGAACTGTTGTTTTGCACACGCGTATCATTTGACCATCCGGAAATTAATACGGGATTTGTTAGGTAATATTATGTTGCGTAGCGTAGGTATCGACTATTTTCACTAGATGGTACACGACTGGTTTTGAATTCAAAACATGCTGTACGTGAGGTCAACGCGATTAAAAAAAACATATAAAGTGCTGTTTGAAAAGTTCAAAATTTTTAATAATCATAATAACACGCTCCGACGGTCGACTGCGGTTCATGCGAGACATTTTTTTTTTTTAAAGTACACGCATTGTGTGTATAACGAGTTAAAATAATTGAGTTGATTTCAACATTCTACGCACTATTTCCGTGCCCACCGGAAATTCTTCTTCGTTCGTTTCGCGCAATTTATTTTAGATTAGTTTGGATTCGACATCAACTGTCAAACACCGCGGGACAAACATCAAAGTGCGGGGGGTTACCGTAAAAAGTAAGTAGGTGACCGCGATTTTTTTTGATTTTTTTATTTAGGTATTCACAATACAGCGCTTGAGTCGAGCTCATTTTCGCAATAACTATTAACTGTCGATCGCACGATGTGATGGTTATAGTCCTGCGGCTTCGCTCTCGAGTGTAACGACATTTGAAAAAATCGAGCGAACCGACTTCGGTACGGAAAGTATAATAATAAAACCTCTTTTCCGACACACGAATCGAAAGCTCCGGCAGTCCGGCATAACGCTGCGCGCCTAAAGCAGTGTCTTGAAGCGAAGGAGTGCTCCGAAGCGCGATCGCTACGCCGAACGACTTCGCACGACCTCTCGAAAATCTCCTCCGTTTCTTCGCTTCGCGCGCTTCTTTTTCTACCCTCCCCCGGAGATTTCGATTTCCGCGCTTTTACGTCCGCACGCTCGAAAAGGCGCGAGACCACAAACGTAAACGTTCTCCGAAGTTTCTCTACTAATTGTAGCGATACCGTGTTACGATCGCGGACGTAAAGCGAAAAAAAAACGACGAGAACAACGCGTGCTTCGTATGTTTTAGCGTTCAAAGTTTTTAGAAACTTTCCGCCGTCAAAAACGCGCACTTTCGAGCGACGCGCACACCGGGGTCGCCGCGCGATGGGACCGCGGGAGAAGACGATTGATTTTACGCCACCGCGGCGTGGTGGTGGTGGCCGCGAGCACTCCGTATGCACAGCCGCGGTCGCCGCCGTCGACCGAGTACGAGGGGAGAATGCGAGAATCGAAGATAACGGAGGGCGAGCGATCACCGTTGTTGTGCGTATTTTTTATCGGGCCCGTTTTTGTTATGATGATATAGATATCTTTGTGTCGCTTTTCCTTTTTTCGTCCGTTCCTTTCGTTCAAGAACCGTTCGCGACACCAACATTTCGGCGGTCTTACGTAGGGGGACGTAGACAGAAATAATATATGCGACGAATTTTCAAACACGCGCGCGTAAGTACGTAGGGATCGCTCCGGGTCGCGGCGTGGAGGGCAGTTTGACGTTGGGCGGGTCGCCGTTTCCGAAGTCTCATGGTTTCGAACGTATTGAACGAAAGAAGGACAAAGAATGTAAACTCTACGACACACACTGAGTTCTGTTGTGTTTAGTGAAATTTCGGTGATTTTACTACAACGCGAGATAAGCCGTCAAAACGGTTTTCGCCACGAAAATTTAGTGTACATTTTTTAAATTTTCTGACTGGATTTGCCTTAAAACCACCGCTCAGCAAGCCGTATTATTATTGAGACGCGCAAACGCAGTTCTAGTACAGTGTTTTTTTTTTCTTTTTTTTCCGTCCTCTTAATTGGCGGATGAAACGTGTACACGGAACTACGGTTAACGCGATGCTATCCGATGCACTTTATAGCCAAACTATGTCCCACTCACTGTATATGGACACACAAAGTGACATAATTGTAAAACACATATTACGCGTTTGTTCGAGACAGCAAACACTATTTTGTACGTTTTTCAGACACAAGTGGAAAACAGCTCACCCGCTATATTTTCGACAGTGGTTCGGGCTGTTTGGTGGAAATGTCAAAAACCTATAGGTTTAAGCGCCTTCATTTCGACCGAACTCCCCGTTTTCCTGTCCAGATGAGTTTCGGCACGGAATTTCCGTAAAAATACAGTTTGCGCGGACGAACTAACGAGAATGCCGTGAAAAAATCTTAGGATTAATTAGAACAAGTTTCGTTGGTATTTCAACGTTTCCTGCGAGCCTACCAGTTCCTGTCAAACGGCGCGATTTATTTACGATAGGGAAACTTCAACTGTGTAAAATCAAGTGCTAAACAGCGGAACAAACACCGAGTGTTATTCGAAAATTTATTTAAAAAAAAAACCTGGCGTTTTCACGAAACAAAGAAAAAATCCTTACACGCTTAATCCAGAAATTGTAAAATTTTAAAACAACACCGCGCCTTATTTCTTCGTCACGAATGTGTTTTAGGAATATTACTTCAGTGGGAACATTTAAAGTTATAACATATGATATTTCTTCATTACTGGGATGAAAATTTTTACAAGTTTTAAAAATAGGCCGTGTAAGGATTCTCTCTCTTTGTACGTTTTTCATTATTTTTACGTGATATCACCGGGGGTTTTTTTAAACATTGAACAACTCCTACTGGTGCGTTTATTATATGAAGTCGCAGAGTTTTCGCTGCAGTGCTTAAAGCGAAAAAATTTGCAGGGGGACCCTGCTTGACTGTGTCGAAAGATTTTGGAGCGTTCTATGCGACCCTTGGATAAAGTATAATTTATACGTTCTCTCCGTGTACGGGTTGTTCTACTGTTTATTACATTTTAAATGTTCACAGAATCTCAGCGCAGCTTCGATCTTCTCGTACGGTCGAACTTTGGTCGTTTGAAGTTTTTTGGAAATTTTCGAGACTCGATCGAAAACGCGAAAAAATCGAACTTTTCAAAAACGACTTTTCCGAATCATTAACGAGAATCAAACGGATTGTCGTGTGAAAATACACAAAACAGTTATACGACAAACCAAAAACTTTAAAATTTTATGTTTGTAGAGATTTACACATTTATTACAGTTTCAACCCTTGTACGGTTACAAAATTCTCGAAACTGGTAAAATCGTTTGTACACGCAGTATACACCTATATTATTTTTTTTTATTTTAGTCATTGCGATGTGATTTTAAAAGTTGTTTAACAGCATGTAATTCTACTAACACGTTATTCTCGTTTGTTATTTCGATCGATTTTAAATAATCGTCTAGCCAAAGCAAAACTCCATTTTTTTTCTAAAACGTGTTTTCTTTTTGATTCTATCTACTTGACTAGATCGAGAACGTTTCGAAATGTGTTTTTCCCGGCTATTGATATGGGCGCTTTTATACTTCATTATGTCCCATCTTCTGTATGTTTTTTTTTCTACGATTTTTCTCGGTATTCTTCACTTTTGTGACTAACAACTCGACTGTTTGTCGCCGTACACCGCGCGATGTACGAAACTCGGTCGAGGTCGTCTGTTGCACAATGTAAACTCACAAAAAACGGTTCGAAAAAAAAAATTCCGAAATGTAATCTTCTTCCATTCGCCATAACGATCGTCACGGCTTGTATTATTATATACGTCGTCAAGCGTTCTAATTTCACCAAAAATCTGTTAAAGTTGACGCTTTTCTACTGCAGCGGTCCACAGTTCGCTTCGACCCCCGGCGGGGTCACACGCGCGCAGTAGGTGCTGCCTAAGGGTTAGTGACGGTCGGATCATCGATTATAGAATTTGTTTTTAAAGCGAAACGTAGGTACATCGAACGAAAACATTTTTGGGACGTCACGAAACGACACGTTCGGAGGAAACCGGATTTCGAGATACGGCGAAAATCTGTACTGCTCACCGGCGGCCGCGAAAACCGAACCCCGTAGGTTTCGTTTAAAAATTCGGCCCCGAGCGATGACGGTTCGTCTCGGATCCCAAACCCGTCCGATAATTTCCATTTATTATTCCCCGATATTACGCGTGACCGGTTGTCGTAATATTTGAGCTTAAACGTTCCGAACGATTTTGACGCCACCTCTCGGTTATAAAAATGTCTCGATCGCTTCAATCTCCTCGATCGCTTCAATCTCCTCGATTGCGCCCGTCGCCGCCGATGATCGGATACATGCGTTGTATTTTATATATCGCGCAAAGTCGACTTTGTCCGCGTCATTTGCGCGACCCCGCGGGACGCTTCATTCGTCGTTCGGCAAGGGCGGCGAGAAGTGCTGCGCGAAAAGCAATCGGTCCCGTAAAAACGTTTTTCGCCGGCATCGCATCGAAGGGGGCGCACCCTCCGTGCACAATATCGTAATGTGCACCTCGATTCTTTTCGTCGTGCACACACACACACACACCGAGAATATAACAACATACCGACGCTTATGTATATAAAATGTGCGGTCGTGACTGCCCCGAAAATAGGGGAGACTGCAGAGAGGACGGTTCGTACGATAAGCGCGTGTATACGAAACGCGTCCAAGGGCGTATATTTGGGGTCGTAAAACTGAGGCGGGAGGGATAGGGGTGGCGGCGGCGAAAGGCCCGCGAGAGTGTTTCCGACGGGATTCATCACGCCACTATACAGTTTTACAGCCGGCACGTAAATAATAAGGAAAGAAAATATTAACGGATTTTATTTACTAATGCGTTGTGCGCGTCGTTTTACAAAGCTTGTTGTAATATTTTGTCGACATTTTCTTTTTTTTGCGCAGTGCGTCGCAAATCTAGAGTTTATAATTCGTTCGCGTGTATTGTTGTTACGTGAATTCGGAGAGAAAAATACTCGCGGGAACGCGGACAAACAGCAGCACGTACGTGACGCTTCTGCGTAACGAGAAATGAGGCGCAGGGAGACTGAAAACCTCTTCGAATCATCGCTACGAGAATAAGAACGTCAAAGTGCTTCACGCGTTACTGTGCGGAGTGGACTCTAAACGAAGGCGATGAAGACAGGAGCGTTCGAGACGTGCTACAGAAGAATCTCGAGTACATCGTGGGTGGACAGCGTTACGAATTCGGAAGCGCTGAGGAGGTAAGGGAAAGTAGTAAGACGATAAAGTCGCGATATTTTGGGCGCACGACGAGGCGACAGCGAGATATCTGCGACTCGTTTTGGATACGTGGTAAAAGAAGTGGAGGCCTAGAACGAGTCGGATGCGAAATCTATGGCAACGGTTCGGTGGACCAAATGTTCAGGGCGGCCCAAGATTGACATGACGATTTCCAACCTCCGTTAGGAACTCCGAGGAGAAGAAGTAAATTCGCAGAAGGACTTTTTTGGCTTTACGATCTAAAATCATAGTCGGGGTTTTCGAGTATCTCGAAAGTCCCTCTTAAATACGGCGCGTGCACGTAACGTGTGTACAATATCTCGAGCGGTAATTGACAATGGCGTGCAATATAAGTATGTTTATACGTACACCATTTTCATATACGTTATTATGTTCAGTTCTCGGAGAGTTCCTTTTAAAAAGTTCTCGTTCAGCTCGTTAAAAAGGATCTACTATTTCCAAACTCGTTCAAACCCTCGAGGAGGAACTCGTTCTTTCCTCCGCCCTGACAAAGGAACGTTTTACTTATTAAGATAAATTTAAACGAATTCGTGGGAAAAAACCCCCTCAGAAATTTGTAACGTCTGTACGGATTACCGTTATAGTCGCTTACGTGTCTTGTTATATTTTCAAGTCGAAAATAAAAGTGTGTATCCGAAGAAATGTACAAAAATAAGTTTCAACTAATAATAACTGAATTGAATTATTTTTTTATTATTATAAATTACAATGCCAACTATTCGTACGTAATCTGTTAGGCACTTCTACGGATTGTACTGACGAGCAAATCTTAATGTCTCTCCGAGACTAAGAATGGACGGCCAAATATTATTTATTGTTCTAGACAGGAATTGAAAAATTTGTAAACCTGCTATAACTGAAATATATTTACTCGTTTAAATAAACAAATATTAAAAAGGAAAAAAGAACAAGACTATCCGTTATTTTTCTTCGGATTCCTGCAGGTTCGTTCCTGAAAAATGAACAAATTCAAACGAACAAATAGAAAATCGACCAACAAATGTCGGTTCTCAATTGATGATGGAAACCGAGGAGATTTTAACGTCCCATCAAAACTCGAATCGACGATTATCCGTGTCGATAATTATTATTCGTCTCGGACGCCATCGTCAGCCTCGCCTCACAACTGCGCAAGATCATAGATATAGCAGAGGCATTCCGTTCGTCCGTGTGATTACGCCGGTGCGCAGAATCTCTCCGAGAATGGAGAACTACGAGTATATGTGCTATCGTATAAAAATCATGACACTATGATGTATTGTTTGCGATATACGTGAAAAGAAGGTATTAGGGTCGTGTATAAGGTGGGATGATGGGAGAACGTACGTACAGAAAACGTATAATAGCCTCTACACGGAATAAGACGGTTTTGCACTCGCTCACAAAGGGAACTGGCCGTTTGCGCAACAACAACGTTCCACCACGTTTGAGCAACGTACACGCATTTGCATACGTCTCTCCGCGAACGCGTTACATATACAATACGAGCACGGTCGTATCCGTTTTGTTCGCTCCGAGTTTGCGTCATATCGTACACAACAATACCGTGTTGACCGAAAACAGAACACAGAAATCGACGTTTAAATGTCCGAGTTCACACACGGTATACGTTTATGAGAATTGTCGTAAACAGTACGGTGCGGTTTAACGTCGTTCTCACGATTCTCTGCTAAACTCTTCTTCCGACCGATCGGTTTCAACGTTCGTCCGGAACTGTCGTTCGATACGTAGTCGACCATCTACCCTCGATGGATCTACCGGCAGCCCCGAAATATGATTTTTGTCACCGTGGTTTTTCGCGCACGGAAATTTTTTTAATACAAAACCATAATAAAATTATAACTAAATCGATTCGTTGATACCATTATCAAACAGCGTGGAAATTACACGTGGATTCAAACATCGTTTAGACGTTGTAATTGCACTAGGTGTCTTCTTTCGTGATTCGCCAGAGTTCATTCATTAGTCAACTGTTCGTTTGCGAATAAATGAATCGATACGTGAAAGCTTCTGAAGACCATGCGAGGACAATAGTATTGTCATTTTATAAAGCATTTGCTTAACGTAAAACAATAGACAGAGCATTTGAATCTAATCCGGGGCGAACGATTGACATAGTGATCGTATCTTTTCATTATTTGCCTTTAGTAAATCGTATGCGGACTGATAAACAAACGTGAACGTACGTTTTTTAATTTTAGCGATATTTTTCGTCGATATAAATTACATTATGATGTTTAGTTTATTACTTTTAATAATATAGCGAGTTTAATATTGTAGTGTGTAATACTTAAAACAATTGCCAATAACCCATAACCGCACGAAAAACGTTCAAAAAAACGTGTTCCCCCAAAAAATAAAATATTAGTCGTAGGAACTATAAATAAAAACTTAAACTATTAGTTATTAGAAAATCGTAGTACGCGTTTGACATAAACGTTATGACAATATTCAACTGGGGCTATTTTTTCATTTCTCAACACGTTACCAGATGTTTAGCAGCGTTTTTCGGTTATTTAATACTAAATAATAATAAAAACAAAAAAGCTGATCAAAAATGTGTTGATATTACCTATGGCCGGCACTATTAGTACCATTGAAAATAACCGTTAAAAATTACTATCCTAAAATTACCATTATTTTGCCTATTTATTTTCTTATATAATTCTTTAAAAGCTGACCAGAAATTTTACGAATTATGAAAAACATACGTACAAACATTAGTTTTACATATACCTATCACCTAACCGCACTAAACAATGCCACTATATTGGATAGTGTGCCGATCGTTGAGGAATTGAGAATATGCTTTTAGTTCTTTGGTGGTGCATCGGGACATCGTTGATTCGCCTAATTTGGTTATCGCTGCAGCTAACCGCCTAAGAAAAAGCGAAAAAATTTTGTCTAATTATCTGATTTTAGCGATTTTTTTTTTTTTAAAGACGGATTTCTCAATTGTCAGCCGTAAATTTTAGGTAGGTACTATAACTTTAATTTTGTGCCACGAAAAAAATAAAACTTTATACGTTTTGCGGTTTTTAGTCAGGTACCGAACGTGATAACAGTGTTTTCAACGACGAGAATACGCGTTGTCGTCACGAACGACGCTGTAGATTCTTCGCTTGGCTCGGAATCTAAAATTAACCCGTATCACGCGCATGTGTTATGCGCAGAGTAAGCAAGGGGCTGCACAAGAGAAACTAAAACTGTGCGCAGTACGACACAACATTCGTAGTGGCTACAAAATGTCTAATGAGAAAACGAAAAAGTGGCTAACGGCCTGATCTTGTACTTACGTATCCTTGTTTAATTTTTTATTCAGTTTTTGATAACGATATTGTTATAGACGATTAAAACTGTTTGCTTATTGATATTATGTTTGAATTCGGTATTTTTTTACCAACGATTTACTGGACGAAAAATGCATAGTTGAGTTAGTTCACGAATTGCTTAGGTAGTCCGAATAATATAAGATCGTCAAAACTGTTTTCGTATAATTGTTGTAACGATTACACGTTTTTTAATCGAGGTATTTTACGTAATTAGTTTTGAACATATTGAAAAACAAATCTAAATGAACTACAAAACCAAAAGAAATTTTTAAAAAATAAAGTTTTATTTAGAAAGCACCCATCTACAGTGCAGGCGTCATTTAGAGAGGGGTTATTATAAACTCATACATTTTCCCCAGTAAATATCATTCGGTCTTATTGACAGTCGGAATTTCGAGTTAAAATATTTTACTTTTTAAGTCGGCAATAACGTGTAAGTTATCTCCAGGCTAGAAAATACTGAAACGACGCCACTGGTACTTATCTATTACCATTATATTTTATTATATTTATTATTATCCATCAGCTTTTCTAAGCCCGTTTTTCATATTGTTCGCTTTTGTACCTAAAAATTGAAGGATTTTCACCACCCTTCCGGCTAATCACCGAATATATATTTTCATTTTTAGGTCTCTGCAAGATGTAAAAATGAAGACCGTCGATTCATGACAGTATATCGCGTCATCAGTGCTTGGAAAATTCCTTTTAAAAAGAACACAACTTACGTTCATACTGTTATAAATGAACTAGTTCGTGGCTCGTTCCGACCTTAAAAAAGGAACTTGTTCTACATCGTCCTGTACATTGTTTCGTGATTCATTTTAGACTCAATAAAAACGTAAAGAATCTCTAATGTTTCGAACATATGATGTCCTTAACCAAGGACGGACTAATTGAGATAAGTTTCATCAAATTTATGAAAAATATTTTCCAAAGTTTGTAATGTGTGTATGGATTATGGATTACCGTTGGTCATTTACTTATTGTGTGTCACAATTATTTTACTAATATACTCGTACCTAATACATGTCATATTTTTAAGTCGAAAAGTATTATAAAAGTATAGAAACGAAAAAATAGAAAAACACGATTCTGACAACAAGTATTTATTTAACTAGTAAATTGAAAGGATTGATTATTTTCTTTTATAATAAAATACATGATTATTATAATATGCTTGAGCGCTTTTTTAGTTATATTGTAGTATCAAGTAAATCTTAATCCGTGCCCCTGTCTCTGCGAGAAGACAATATAATAACAAATGACGTTCACATGCGATTCCAGATGGTAATTGAAATATTTATAAACCTTTATCTAAAAATTATTTACTTATTTATATGAGTAAACATAGAAAAAAGCCGGGATTACTCTAGGTTGCGTGGGTATAGTTTGACGGAGTAGCGACTACGCTTTGGGTGGGTCATTACTAATGACTCATTAGTTTAGAAGTTGTGGTTTAAACGCGTTATTTTATATCCGAAAGCAACAATAAATCATCGCCTTCGAAAATACGATTCTGAGCGAGCTCAGTTATCTAGTATACGTTTTGGGAATAACAAATTTAACAATACAAACTTTTATCAAATCTGTATCTTTCCTATTTTAGTATTGCGTAAAAGTTTCAGTCTGGTCCGATCTTTATTTTGGATGTTATGATCGAAAAAATCGATAACATTATAAATAAATATAATTCTGAACCCCGTCGTCTAGGTAACGGTTGCCCACGGAAACCGCACCATATATTTCTATAAATAAAACTATTGAATTTTCGTACGTTTTTGGTAGTTTTTCGCGTCGCGTTAGAAAGCTATTGAGAATATCGAAAAATGACCTCTCTAAAGTACCATCTTGGTGCAATTTGCTAAAAGAAAAAGTTCGTAAAAATCGGAGTACTATTTATGGTCGAAAATCTGTTTACTGTAAAGAAGAAAAAAATAATAAACATATCATTGTAATACCACAAGCTTCCTCGCTAACTTCTAGAACCCAAAAAATAGAAAGGAAAAATCGTTCATATTCCTCCTAAAAATGAACGAAACTCCTCTCACATAATATCCGTTCCAGTTGGTTCGTTCGTAAAATGTGGACGAAATTAAACTAATTTGTTCCTTCGAACCCGTTCCTTCCAAGCACTGATCGTAATGTAACATTGTGGAAGGCTTCCGTGGTTAAGTAGTAAATTTTAAAATATTAAATGTGTAAAAAAAAGCCGGAATCAGCAATAAAAGTCGCGTGGGTAGTTTGACGGAATAACGGCTACTACGGTTCGGGTGGGTCACTGGTTTGTATGAGCTGTGGTTTTAACGTACGATTTAATATTTGAAAGCTGCAATGATGAATCGTTGCCTTCGAAAAAAAACGATTCTGGGCCAGCAGTTCAGTAATCCCGGGAAAAAATTTCAAAGCTTCTATTTGAAACTTTTGATGAATCGAAAAAAGCCGGTCGCGTGGGTAGTTTAACGGAGTATAGCAACTTCGCATTGGGTGGGTCACTGCGGTTACTTAAGCGTCATAAATTATAATACGAATCATAACATTATGTACGATATAGGTACACAAATTGTCTCTGTAACCGTGTCCCCGTCATAGGCTTTGAAAGCATTCGACCGATTTTGAAAATTTTACTTTCACCAATAGAAAGCTACGTAATTGTTCCCGAGTGACGTAGTTTACTTTTTGTTCGAAAAGTCCACCCCTAAGGGTTGTCGTCTCGAACACGAGTTCCGTCAAAGATTCGATTACTTCTCGTTTATGGTTGCTATGCGACACAAATTTCAGTTGTTTATTCGTCCATACCGTATTTTCCCGAGATTTTTTTGAGTATAACTCATTTTAAATTGAAAATTCGGCAAAACGTTGGGTTGCACCACGGATATAAGTCGGGCTTTCAAAACTGACCGTCAGCTCCGATATCCTACGTACATCTGTACGCGTGTCACGAAAAAATTTCAAAAAGTTCATATAAAGTACCGCCGACTACAATCAATCAAATCTTTCGAAGTATCGCGCGCGTTGAGATTGGAGCGTTCCTTCTACTAGAAAATCGCAGAAAAAAAAATAATATAATACGTCGTTAAAAATCGTAAGACCAAAAAAACTGTGCGATTTTCAAAACTTTTGGTATAAAACACTAGAGTAACACGACTGATTTCGCGTTCAAATTTCGGGTCCAAAAAAAAACCGACCCATTTATCAGCGAAAAATCTCAAAGTCTAAAAACGGCCTTAACGCGAACAGCCTAAAACGGAACTTTTTGAACACCTTTCTGAAATCGTACAGATCGTTGTCGTCTCAAGACTCCTCGGCGGCGGCGTCGATTGATCATCGAAACCGCGGAGAAACACAACCGCTGCGGGTGCTGTCGACAAAATGCCGTTTTTAGCGGTCTCCCGCAATCTTTCCAGTGGTTTTTCCGGAAAACCGGAGAACGGCCTCTCTCTCATAATTAGCGTACCGTCGTCTCGATCGAAACGAAAAAAAATAAAAGAATCGGGGTAAAAAACACACACGCCCTTGTACGCAATCAACAGCGCACTGTATTCTCGCCATCGCTCGGAATCCAAAATGAATGTCTTTGTCCGTCGTGTCGCGATTTAAACGGCGCCCAAGCACAATACCCGCGTGCTAACGGCATAGGCGCAACTAGAGCTAAAATATGGGGGGTGCTAAAATCAAGTACCTAAAATATTATAATGTTGACGATATTTCACTGTAACTGTTATTGTAGTTGTACTTGAAATAACAGGGGGGTGCTAAATTTGAACTCAGGGGTGCTAAAGGCCCTTTTGCGCCCCCCTAGTTGCGCCTATGGCTAACGGTACGATTTGTGGGACCGAAAAAAAAACGTAATTTCCTCGGGCCCGGGGGGCGGCGGGGACGTTTCGCGTTCGACGTTCGGCGACACTGGCGTCCGCTGCGCCGTTTTCCTTTCCCCCCGCCGACGACGATCCGGCAACGTCGCGCATCGTTTTACACGGGGCAGCCTACGCACACGGCGCGACGTTTTTTTTTTTTTTCACCTTTTCCATTCGCCGCCGACAGCGCTGCGGGCCCCGGAATCTTTGCGACGTGCGTTGAACCGCCGCCGCCGCCGCCGTTTGACGTCTCCGTTCCGGCACGTATACGTAGAACTCGCCGGCAAAAACGGGTAGGCGTCTGTTGTGGGTGGGCCGCGAACACGGGGTTATTTTCGTACGTTGTCGTACAATGTGTTTCGATGGGTATCGAATACAGTGTATCGACGCAACGTTATAAAAAAACAACAACCGATTCGCAAACTTCCCAATAAAATCAATGACGTTTCGCGCCAAGAACCAGTATTACAGAACGGCGCGAGTCGGTGGCCTACGTATACGGGGACCGAGAAGGGTTCGATATTTTAAGGGGTGCGTTTTTTCAGAATCACTACAGTTCACGGTAATGCCCCTTCGACCTTTTTTTTTTAGCTTTTCCAAACCCTCGCACCTGCCTACCGTCACGGTATTCGGTTACGTATTATGTATTTCTGGGAAAATCGTTTAAAAAGAAAACCCGAGCACTGTAAGATACGTACCTTAAATTCAATCGAAAACCGATGGACCCGTCGACCGATCCGGGGTGTCGAAAAGAACCTTCCGGGCGCTCACCTGCACTTTCTACGTTTCGGGCCTCTAATTCGAAACGTTTTCAAACGCAGAGTAAACCGAATTAGAAAGTAGTAATCAGTGTGGAATGTAAAGAACTCGGGTGAAAAATTTATAAACTATCCTGTCTGTGAGGTCCGCCGGCGTCCCCAACTTGTAGGTGAGTACAAGGATAGGTTAGCATTAGCACGCAGTGTAGAGTGGTGTTAGTTGGTCGATATAATATGTGTTTAAACGTCCATCTACGTTTACAAACTGCAGAAGGTTAGGTACGATAACATCACACAATACCCATGCTTATAAATGTATAGTTTTTTTTAATTTTTCACATCAATAAATAGGTACTTTTAAATGTAATATATATTGTGCGGCTTGTATAAAGTTACGAGCAAAGTAGGAAAATCCTTTCAATTTCGCCATTCTGTTTTTCGCACATCATTTACTGACTACAAAACAAACGAAACGGAAGGTATTATCGTGTACACTTCTGATCGGCAGTTTCAAAAGCGAGATCACGCTTATTTTCGAAAACGTGTGAAAATGTTCCAACATTTTTTTTTTAGAAGTTGTAGCATACGTTTGAATGTAAAAAAAAAAAAAAAATGGGTTCTACGTAACGCGAGTTCTACAGCGTCGGGTTCACGCCATTTTTTTTTAGTCGTTTTATTTTTCAACACCAGTGCCGCGAAAACCACAGGACGAAAAGTCCCTTTCATTTGTGGTTTCGGAGCCCCGAATCTCTCATTTTCGCCAAATCCTCTGACAAATTTTTCTCTTTTCAAAATGGCTCGAAAAAGTCCAGTTGCGGCATTGCCGAACACGTGGCGTACAAAACATTCGAGAGTACGTTGGTTAAAAGTAAGTTGAGGAGAGCAGCTGCAGTTTCGCCGGTAATTCGAAGAATAAGAGAATATAAAAGCTGACTCGCAAGAGAAAAACACGCAGACGAACATAAAAAAAATGGTACACCGGAGTGTTTTAGCTTCGCGTGAAATTTCAAGAAGGCACGTTATATACGAGCACGAGTTTTAGATGTATTGTTATAATTTGTACACAATTGTTGTAACAGAACGGCGACAAGACGACGTGTTTATACGGTTAAAAACATTTTAAAAAACCCAAAACAATCACGGAAACAACAACTGAATCGGTTGATACCAGTCGTAGAACGATATTCTAAACGTAAATCTATAATTATAGTAAAATTAAAATAGTAGAACTCGAATGCTTGTACAAACGTATTATAAACGAGCACGTTTGTGATAATTTTCGAAAGTTTTATACTCACAAATGATTGCACTAATAATCTCAAACAGCTGCAGTTGAATTCAGTATGCGCAGCACATTTTTTTTTTTACTTTTTTTTGCTTTACAACGACGTTGTATCATTTAGGTAATACATTAATAAACGCGACTACTGGGTAACTACTCAAAATTATTAATACAATGTTATAATGAATATCACTCAAACAATATTCAACACAGTTTACCATTGCGAAATGTAATCGAAAACTCGAACGACAATCGGGTATTTTGGGGCTCAACGCCACTGTATCAGACTTTCAGTGGCACGTGATTATAATTTTAACACCTAAAATGATGTTAACAACTCAATGTGTTTACGAGTATTTAAATTTAAGAGCCTAAAATCGTTGTTAATTTTAATACCTCAACGTGTCTTTTTATGTCCTTTTATAAGATTCGTAATCCAATCGTATCTAACTGCACACTGTGTAATCTACCTCTCGTTCAGGTACTGTCAGTGATCTTGGTATCATGACGGATCGGGCACTTGCTTTTCACGAACATATTGAAAAATCATACGCTGTAAAGCTCTAAAAACACTTGGTTTCGTGAAAAGAGTTTTCACTGAATTTAAATTGTTAGCATCGCAGCTAACCAGATATTTGTACATTGACGGCTCTATCGACTGTCCAGAATTTCCAAGTGAAATTAACTTTAAAATCCCCAGTTTCCAAGCACGTTCACATCATCCTTTTTTCATACCACTTTGCGCCACCAATTATGTCCGTAATAAACCTATGTGTCAGAATGATGCGCATCGCAAATGAGTCATTTTAATCGTATTACGTATTTACTTTTTACTGTTGTATCTACTACCACTGTTCTTTGGGCCACGGCCCGTTTTGTGTATGAATAAATAAAATTTAAATGCCTTCATCTGTATTATAAAATACTGTAAATTATTAGTTATAATTAGAAAATCAACCACGGTTGGGAGGCAATAATAGGAACGGTCGAATTCTAATTAATTCATATTTGCGTTACACCTATTTATTATACAATAACGAGAGGTGGGCTGCAGGAAATTACAAACAAACGATTACAACTTTCGAAAAACCTAGCTATGGCCAACGATCGATTGTTAATTTTATTTTTTTCATTATTCTGATCGACTAATTTTGTTTAACAATTAATGGGGTAGTTAAATTTGTATTCTTTCAATTTACGTTCTGGAAACTGTTCTAAACTCGTAATTACGTCAAGAAACGTCACGCGTATTAAACATATTTGAGAGAGCTTGATCATTATTTTCAATATGTCATGCCATCACATTACATTTTTTCAAATATCATTTTGTATTTCCTTGTTCGTTTTATTTTTTTGGTATTTTTAGAGCGAACACTGACACAAGTTGAATCGAACACAAGAACCGAAACACTGTTTTAACAAGATAAATAATAAAAGTTTAATATGGCCGTTTAGTATTCATCAAACAACGTCATAGTTTCAATACCTAAATTGTTATTTATTTCTTCTCCAAAAATAAATATTTTTGAAAAACATAATATAGGCATTGTATAAGAGTTCAGAACCGCGTATTCAGAATTAAATTTGGATAAGTACAACCCTATGAATTTATGGAACTGCTGAGACCGTGTGTCGAAAAATCACGTCGATTCGCCAAAATTCCAGTCAATCCAGTTTCCGGAGGGGCTGCAGCTCCCAGTGGGTTACTGATGTATCCGATGTATTAATTCCCAGATTGTTTAAAATTGTAGCCGTTTCAATATTCCTTCTCGTTTTATACCGTCTTAGGACAGTCTACGTGTTACTCTACGTGTTATGATTAAAAAAATTGTATCGTTCGTTTCACAACAGGTCAATAACAATTCAACTTATTTTAACGTTTCGTGCAGTGTAAAAGTGTTGTTAAATTCTATTGAATTCGTATCGTTCTATTACAATTATCAATAATTCATAGAGGTAAAAATGTGCCTACGTAGCGAACGATTTATTTATTATTCGAACGGAACGACGGTGATAAAACGCACTGCGGTCAGCGTGCACATTGTCTTTGCCCGATCGAGCGTTCCGCCGTATCCGGTTTTTATGTACAACACTATAATTTATAAGTGATGAAAATATAATGAATAATGCGTTGTATACTTATACGTATTTCTAACACGGCCGATTCGGCGATGCAGCCCGAAACCAAAACTAAAATCGTATTTTAAGTACCCATAGAGGTAGGTACTCGAATTTTCGCGGATAATCAAGCGGCTGATCAACCACAAGAATTGACATTATATTCCGAGTGAAAACGCTGTTTCACAATGTTAGGTGTACCTAAAATATGGCGTACCAACAATCGTCAGCACAAAACGCAAACTTTTTTTTACTTTAAGCATGTGGATATCTTTGTGGTGTATGGCGCGATACATAATACATATTACGTTAAATAAAATTACCCGTGTACCTCATTATGATGCACGATTACACGTACCAGCTGTCATACAACTCACGTTTTCATGCTTGCGTACAAGTATACGACCGGCCAATATTCTTATTTGTTCTTTCTTTTTAGAATCTGAGGAGTACGCAGAGAAGAATGACGCGGATAAAAATCGATACGGATCGTTTTAATTTCAAAACAAAGATTGAACCGTCGATAAGACCTGAAATTTGTTTAAATAATCGGGATACGACAAGTCGGGATACGAATCTTAAAACGTTTCCAACGTTTTTGCGTTTTAAAACTTTTGAAATCTTATACGTTTTATCGCAGTTCGGTAAAAACTTAAATTTTCCCGAAGTTATGAAAATTCAACGTGCGATTGACGTAGTACTTAGACTCCAGACCTTTACCCGTCGCTATCCTGTCTGTAAATTGGATTTAAAAATATGTTTCGAAATCAAACGGACAGACGAATCTCGTCGACGAACGTTTAAAGCGTTCTAACATTGAAAGTTGGCAAAACGTTGAGAGAAAATCTTTTCTCTTAACATGTCTCGTACAAATACTTCATCGATTTCCGTTACTAGTGAATGTTAGTTATAAAGTGAAATCGTAGCTAAAAGGTTAGACGCGAATATGTGACTTTTCAATACGCACGAAGCAACGCAGCGCGTTTGTAAATAATGAAATTAAAAACTGTACACAAATTGTTGTAATCAGACAGTTTAGGAATGAAAAATCGAATTATATGTATATGTGAATATTTTACGTGTTACAAATAGATACCTAATTTTTTGCAATATTAACAATTTCCTATTTAAAAAACTCGTAGATAGCAACGGAATGCCCTTTGTGACGGCTATATGAGGAGATCCGGCTATTCCAATCTGCCTACAGTCGGTGGCATATTGCATTCCTAAATTACTGAATCATTGATTATTATTATTATTGCGTTTAATTATAGTAGTCACCTACTACAGTTGGTTGTTACCTTACCATGCCGTTATAATAAAATAATAATAACGTGTTATACAGCGGCGTCTCATCGGCAATATTCATTATTAAACGTTATGACACGTGAAATATAAACACTGTGATGAACGATACGATTTCATCTGCAGCGATTAAGACATTCGCACGATTATACGAATATGTATTATAATACCGTA
>CM029357.1:36631089-36690016 GCA_017140985.1 Hormaphis cornu | reverse complement strand
AGCGGGACGTCGGCTAAGCGATAACCGTAGTGTTGTGTTGAATTTCGAAATGTCGATATCGCGAAAAACCACGAAGAGAGAGGTCTTAAAAACACGCATTTTTTGGAATGTACGAAGATTAAACGAGTCGGTCCGCGGACATACCGACCACGCGCGATACACGTTCGTAATTTCGTTCGTCAATTATATAAATTTGACGGGTGTACCGGCGCAGTTGGTATCAAACATGATTATAAAGCGTATACATACGTTTTCAAACTATAGTCGTTTATACTGTACTGAGCAATGAAAATATTGAATGAAAAATTATAGCTGCTCAACGAATCGATTGCGCGGTGTACACGTAAAATAGGTGAGTCTTGTACTCTATTGTTCGTAACGTTTAATCATTTTAGACATTTTGAGAGGCATAATTGTTGGTGTCTGAAATCAGCGCAAGAATCATACCAATTTTATGTACGGTCCACACGAAAAATAAAAAGACTCATCACTGGCTCGTTTTGTAGTGTGTATTATGTACACTCTTCACTTGAAACGACTTTTTTCCAACAACATTTGGTTAAACCGCGTTGAAAGATCGACACGGCAAACACCCAACAGAAGAATTCGAGACAAACAGTGTTGTTATTTTTAGAGTTGCGCAACGATCGGTATGGGTGTAGTAATAACTGTTTTGAAAGCACCTGCTTACTGACTAGAAACAATCGTTATTAGTAAAACATTTAAAATTGATATGATCGCGTCCACTGTACGGCGTGATGATTGTAACGGATCAAAACATCGAGATGAAAACTGTCGTCGTCAAAACTATACCTTCACCGTAAAACGTAGCATCAATCGCTAGCGTAAAATGTGTGAATCGTTTGCGAAAGTCGTGGCTTTTTGTTGTTTTACGCGTTATAAAAATAATCGTTTTCGACATTTCCGTCTTGGCAGGAACTCGCAATCAACGCTGTGCACGTATGATTGAAAATCGCGAGAGGGTCTAAGTAGCAGTAACCCCCCAGGACTCGTCTCCGCCAGTATCGATAGTCGTAAAACCGAGATTTCTGGTAACTATCGCGTGGTTTCCAACCACAAAAATCGATTCACGAACTGATCAAACACCCCCATTCGATCGATATCAATGGCGCGCCGTACCGTGGGCCGACCATCGCAAGGATTTCGGGGTTTTAGAGTGATTTTTTTTTTTACGCGTCGTTTTACGTTATTGTAAATTTTTTTTACGTTTTGATACCCCTTCGAACCGTTCGGGGTTAGGTTCGATCGTCGCGACGGACGTTAATTTTTCCATTCCAAGTCTCCTTGGAGTCTCCCCTTTTCATCCATTGCGAGCACTGCGAACGATTAAATTGTTTTTTTTTTATCGAACATTCACGAGACTCGCCGGTATTACGGCGATTACCTGATACGCGAAAATGTATTGTCGTCGTACTCGTCGGAGAGAGGAAAAAGACAGTAAAAAAAATATAGAAAACTCGTCCGCCGGTCCGTATTTTAACGATCGTACACACGCGCATTTATACACCCATGTATCGTGTTATTTATAGTAAAAATATCCGGGGTGCGTAAAAAAACGAGTAAAAAAAAAAACGAGTAAAAAAACCACCGATGCCACCAAATGTCGACTGGATGGAAGGTGTGTGTGTGTGTGCGCGACGATGGTAAATAATATTACGTACGCGCGGTATCGTCAGCTCAATAACACAAGCGACGCTGCACCACGACGCGGCGGAATAAATTACTGTAGCGTTTTGTATCGTCGCGGCGCAGTAACGGCGGATTATCGTAAGTGAAATATCGCGTCGGCGGTAGGTATAATAATAATAATAATACGGGCGTTTTTTTACTGCGAGCGCACGTTTTTCGAAATAATAATAATAATACGCGTCGGATATTGTAATATCGTTGTTATTACGACAGTATTATATATATTTACCGGTCGGACGCGGTCGGTGAGGCGTGGGCCGCCGCTAAACACGCGGATAATATTGTACAGTATATTATATTTATTGTACGCAACGGAACGGAAAATTATATCTTTCTCCGGATAAAAAGAGAACAGAGAGACCGGCGGCAGAGTCTTGCAGCAGAAATATTGCGCGATAAAAACGCAATATCGTTCTCGGTTTGCGTTTGTTCATTGTGTGCGCGCGTTGACGACTGGAGTATGGCAGTAGCGGGTTCGCGATCGAAAGAAATCGATCGAAAGAAATCGGCGATGGTTTCCATCGTCGCGTGATGCACGGATGTGAACGTGTTCTTTCAATATTTTCGGGGTGGATCCTTTTTCGCGCGATTTCCGAATGAACGCGCGTCACTGGTTTGGAAATATGTAATCCGAAACGACCGCGAAAACGAATTTCCTTTTTAAAGTGACGGTGAAACACCCCGCCGAGGGATGATTTTTTGCGAATCGAGACGTGGAAAACGAGATTGTTGCGCACCGTACGAGACGATAACCCCGAACGAACTTGCAGCAGAAACCGCGGAGAGATCTAGAATCGATTCGAAGTGTTTATTGATCGATACGTACGCGATAAAATGTGAGAAATATTTCGCTGAACAAGTTGTTCCTACCATCTAGAAATAATTGTTTTAAACGAGCCCGACGCGGCAATACGACGAGATATTAAAATCGATTTTACGAAACAGTACATTGTGATACGTATGAAATGGGCATATGCGATTGTAACACTTTTACGGAATTTTCCTAAACTTCACTGATCGTTCGTATCGAAGCAATCGAATTTTATGCTCGTGCGCAAATTTCATCGTTTTCGGCACGTCGCTCAGAAAAAAGATCGAAAAAAGTTTCAAACCCGCGTGTTTTAACCTCGAAATCCAAACTTAAAGATCGGAGCGTCCGGCTGTATTTGAAAAAGTGATTACAAGTATTTCAAGCCGTTTGCCGTAAAATATTCGTAACGATTTTTAGTAGTTTTTGAGCCGTGTAAAATTTCAAACAAAAGCTTCAAATAAAGTACCGCGCTACGCCGATTTCCTCGGAATCTAAAACAGTCAGTAATCATGTCTAGTATGACGCGCAGCGAAAATTGTGATTTGTTAAGATTTAAAACTCAAAATTAAAAACTGATCCATCGTTGTATTTCCGGCAGATACCTAACTAAAAAAAATATTAAAAAAATGTCCGAAAGAAAATATACTTTATAACCGAAATCTGAACTTTTTTTTTTATGGTGTTCAACGTAAAAATATAATCGGATAATAACTCGTAAAAGCGATTACAAATGTCGAAATTTCAAGCGGTTTTCCGAAAATGGTAGAAATAAGTTTTTTTTTTTTTGTTTTCAGGCCATTTAACACGAAAACAAGTTTAAATTGTGTGTGTGCGAAAAATGAACCTTTTTCGTTACGATTGTGAACATCAAGCGTAGCAAGCGCTGCAGATGGCAGAAGTGAAACAGTAAAGTAAGATTATTCCAAGCTTGGATGTCATTTAACAGGAAAAAAAAAATGGGGACTTGTTACTTCAAGAAATATCAGTGGGTATGCTGGACGGACAAATCTTCTGAAGACAGAGTATTAGTAGAGCGCTGTACGGCAGCGAAACGTGGAAC
Source organism: Hormaphis cornu (assembly GCA_017140985.1). NCBI lineage: Eukaryota > Metazoa > Arthropoda > Insecta > Hemiptera > Hormaphididae > Hormaphis > Hormaphis cornu. Next base: position 36,686,435 of record CM029357.1, on the reverse strand, counting down.
AGCGACAAAGAGGAACGGAGAAGCGTTTGAGATGTGCATGTGTTACAGAAGAAGAATGTTTGAAATAAATCGTAACAAACGAGGAAGTGTACACTGGACTGGAGAGAACGTCCGAAAGAAGAACAACTCCATAACGGCGTCGAGAAAAGGAGAAACGGACGACGCGCGTGACGTGCAGGTGAGCTGTTGGGATTGTTCAGTAGAAGAAAGCTGCGGTGTAAAAGCTACCGGGGGAAGACCACAAACGGAGTATGCGACGAGTGATAAAAGACCGAGGGTCATACGAAGAGACCAAGTATGACGATATACAGGGAAGTGTGGAGGAGAATCGCTGCGAACGTGAAAACACCCGTGTGGACTGCGGCGACTTTTAACCGTAGACCTATTGGACTGCGTTTCCGAAAACGTCCTCGTGATAGTATAGAAAACTATTGCCCACGGAAGACAAAATTAAAAAGAAATTAACCCGTGTCCACGACGATAACGGGCTAGCCCAGACGAGACACAGTTTCCAATAAACGCTTCGAAACTTCAAATGAAGTAATCGGTTCTTTATTTCTTACAAAAGCATGCTGATCTACAGTTTCGGAGTTTCGTGCCCGGTGTTCGAGAGCCGTTTGTCCGCGATTCGTTTACGTTAAAACGGACGAATGTTTGAAAATGACGTATTCGCGGGAGAAAAATGATCGTGTCCGTATTTTCTCGTCCGTACGGGGAACAACAGTTGCGGACCGGACGGCGAAGAAGCGCGTTTGTTAATAGGACGTCTGTGACGCATTCGTCTCCCGACGTCGTAAAAACGCAGGGGGCGCGGAAAATACAAGTTACTTTTTTTTTCCCCCCGTGAAAAACAACGGTTTTCATCGAGTTTGCTGCATCATTACGCACTGTGAACGTTCGAATCGAACTTTACCTGTCTGAGCTCGCAGTCCGCACGCACGGGTTTTAATGAAAGTTTTATAGGTGGTACAAACCGATCTCGGAATCACAGAGACAGAAGAGACGAACCGGCCGGTGTGTATCGCCAGAGAACGTTCGGCGGATAGAGGCCGGACGAATACATTAATAATAACAGTAACGAAGACGGAACCGAGGCGGTCACACACAGACAGAGAGAGAGAAAAATAGAGAGAGAGATATAGTAGAGAGAACCCGTTTACGCGTCGGCGCCGGTGGTTCGACCGTAGTTCCCAGACTATTATTATTTTTTACCGTGCGCGCTGTGTAAACTGTACCTGGCGGTCTTGGTAAAAATTACAAAAAATGTTCGCACGACGTAACCGGTAAAAACACGTCGAAACGAAAAACGACTGCACGAATGAACTCGAAAACGTGCGGCAGTATATATACATAGTATATAGTAGTATACATAGTATATATATTATATACATAGTTATATATAGTATCACGTTGAATTAATAGTAATGCGGCGTTTATTCGTATAGTAGTAAATTATACGCTCGCGGAAAAATAAGCCGACCGACGCCGAGATGTGAGGAGCGCGTTCGCGAAAGAGCTTTGATGACTTTGCGCGCGACGAATCCGTGTGAGAGTCATAAAAATCTGACCGAGCCGACTCGTCTGCAAGACGTCGTGCTGTATTTTCGTTGTAAATGTTACGACGACGGATAGTGCGAACTGTTGAGTACGCTAACAGATTTCGATTTGACGAAACAAAAAACAGCGTCCGAAGCGTTTTACGTTTGATTTTCGTTATTGCTTTTTTTTTTTTCGACGACAAATATTGAACGCGAGCGAATAATTCTGACGCTCTTACGACGATCGCGCTAAACGTACACTAGTAAAAAAAAAAAAAAACATTACAAACGGCTACAATGTTGTATATTTTGTTAGGTCCGCGGAGTTAAAACCGAGCATCCGTTGAATTTAGCGCTGAATAATTGCCGATGTCCGACGATTTCTCAAAACGCTCAATTTCCCTGCGGGGTGAACACCGCGATTCGTCGATACGTTTTCGCAGCGGAAAAGCCCTTAAAATCCATACCGGTGCCAATAGTCGCTGTAATAATAACGCTGATCGATATTACATTATAACACAATATGACTTCGGGATTGCCCGTTCTCCTCGTGGCTTTTATATAACTCTCTAAGAGTTTTTGCCGCCAAAAAAACCGTTGCGCCACCGACGACATCCCTGTCATTCGCTATTTCCGTCCGCGCGTCGTCGTTTCTTTTAAATCTTCTTCGGCCGAATCGCGATCCACCTTTTCCGAGGTTTCCATATTCCGTCACCGCGATTTGACCGTATTTGTGTTCATCCCTCTTCTTCCCATAAAATATAAAAATATATACGTATAAGAATTTTCGTAAAAAAACTAAACACATATAAACACTTATTGACTGTAATTGTGCGAACATATTAATGTAGGTACGAAAAAATTTTACCACCAAACTTTTCGTAGGCACAGTGCCTGATACGGGCCTGCTCCGCACGTGTGTTTCAAAAAAAAAAAAATTGAGTGTTTTCGCAAAAAGTTTAGTACGTATATTTTAGAGGCGCTAATCAAAAAATCTGCGGAACAGCCTAAGGGTCTTCGTCGCACTGGATTTTACGACGCAAATATATCGTCTCAACTGCAGTTCCACTAGGGTTATCCGATTTTCATTGTGATCGCAAATGTACAATACGCGTGACGTTTCTCGAAATAGTCACAGGTTTAGAAAACGAAAATTCGAAAAATCCAAACTCAGTTAGGCATATCGAAAAATCCGTGAACATGACGAGTAAATCTTCGGCCCGATCGCGGACAATTTTTACAGAAAATAAAACCTTTACCTACTATGTGTTACTACCATGATGAAATACGAATTTCAAGTATATGTTTCGAATAGTAGTAATATTGTGCACACCAACTGCATAATATGCAGTACCAGCTCTAACACAAGAATATTAGGTGTCCGTTACGGTGTATGCACATCATCTGCGCGCACCGCATCGTGTCGGGTGTCGACGTTGTGGTTTTGCACAAGATGAAATATGTGTATTTTTATTATTATTAAATTTTTTTTTTTTTTCCCCACAAGATATGTACATTTAATATTGTTATAACGTTGATAGTAGTTATAACATATATTATATTATTATGATCTGAAAGTTGAAACCCGACACCGTTTCGTGTTGCAGAACGTTTCCAACAAACACCAGCTGTAGTAGACAAATACTATTGCCGTGTAAACAATACACAATTGCAGCTCGCGATTTATTAATATTTAATATTGGGCCTTCGTAGTTTTACCGTCGTTTGTGCGTAATACACGTACCTAAGCGAAACCAGGTGTTTCCACAAGCCAAACAAATTAAAAATTGAGTTTTTCTGATTGTCATCCCTCATTCGGATGATTTTTAAACAGTCGCGAGCTTATTTTTTTTTGAATCGTCGTAAAATCAAGAAGACACTCGTGTAATTTTTGTAAACTAATTTGTTTTTTTCAATCTAAATCCATGGCATAAGACTAGGTACCCACAGTACGTATTATTCGTAATGTGCTTTGTTTGGAACTATTACATTAAGTATACTCGTACACTGCTCCTCGCTACTTCCGGGTACTGATAAGAAAACTCTGGTTACTTTGATGCAATAGAACACAGTAGCGTAAAAAAACGTTTTGGGATGTCAATAGTAAGGTTGAAAAACAGCAAAAACTAAACCGTGTATTAGTATCGAAAAATTCCATGAAAAGTGTTTTTCACGAAATTTCTCTATCTATTTATTCAAACTTGATTCAGTAGTGAAAGGATACGTATTAGCTCTCTCTTCTTGATCGTCTTTGAACACCGCAAGTAGAAGACAGATTATTGATTTTAGTTTGTGCGGTATTTGTTTCAAGAACCGCATTACAAGAAACACTATCATTTTAGTATTTTTTTCTTTATTCTTTGGCAATGTTATACACTTACTATGATATAAGAGTGTAGATATACACAGCAACAGTCGATACGTGATCATTAATTTTTCAGGCAAGCGTTTTTGTTCGTTTTTCAATTTATTTATGTTTTCCGTAGACAAACTTTGCAGACAACGATATTATTATAATACAGTAAAAATATTACTCATATAGTTCTGTTCTTGTATACATTGTTTATAATTACTTTTTTTTTTTATATAAGTTTTATGGAAATAGCTATTTTAAGTCTTATTTATTACACTCAAAATATAGAAGATTATTGGAATAATTTAATCTTCAAGAACATCCGACGCGTTGGGCCGTCGATGGTATAACATATAAATAAAAGGTTATTACGCATATTTTAAAATTAATTAAATATATTCTTCTTTTTCGGTAATTTTTTGTAACTGATAAAATTATCGCACGGTTATCTTTGTACGATTTTTTTTTACGTCGGAAGAGTAGGTGCTACCTGCAGTGTTTTTTACTAACATAACACTGTACCGTGATAATATTAATAATTACGATTGGTATTTTATACGAATTTACGCAATTTTTCACACACCACAATATATATGTTATAGGTATAGAAACGATAAGCGATACGGACTGTGGAACTCGACAAATCGCAACTGATATTTATTAAAAGAGCAACAGTCATCGAGTTTTTTTCGTTTTGTAACGCGAACAATATCATCATAATCAATGTAGGTGTTCGCTCAACTATACCGAATTCGAGTTGTCTGTATAATATTTATAACGGTAATTTTTTTACCGTTGCGGTCGATATTACTGTACGAACAGTTAACGCGAGTAAATATAGTAAACGATCGGTCCCCCTATATGCCCGGACTTTTTGGCTTTTGCGTTTATCCATAAAAGTGTAAATCATATTATATAAGTTTACAGAGTTTTTTTTTTTTTCACGAGGTTATTTATTCATTGCATTGAAAAGAAGCAGTACTTGATCGGTGATAATTGTCTATTTTTATTAGTTGTTAATTCGACTTTTCAACGATCAATTTTCAGTAGGTACGCGCCCGTATTCACTGCGAACGAATGATCATCGTTGACGACGTCTCAGCGCGGGGGTCGGGCCGGTAGTATCCGAAAGTGTTCCCGGGTGTCTCGGTTCCGATACCCTAAAAACTTATAAAAAACAAAAAAAACCGATCTTAAAAATATTGGCATATACCACGTCAAACGGTACTGAAAAGTTACAGTGGGAAAGAAACGCCGCGAAATTTCGATTTTTTCGGAACCGTCGCGACTGAAAACGAGATTCGAGCACTCGTGACACACTGACACTACACGAAACAAAATACGAAACCCGAAATCACGAGAACAATACGCATTTTACTGCGACGACTATAATTTTGCTCAACCGCTCGCAATACACGCCGCGTAAAGAGCGTGTTGTGTATTTGTCAATGTCCGTTAGCGCCGTGGCTGACTGTGAAAAATCGATGAAAATCTTAATATTTTTTTATGGCCGTCGTATTGACTCCTAGTATAGGTGTCTTAACTGAAAAAACAAATAGAAATTAAAAAGAACGTATACTAATTGTGCCGAACGCGCGTGAATCCGCAGCTTCGGTTTATTGCGGCGTATTATTTTACCGAAACCGGCTATCGCTGAAATCGAGACACAAGGCAATACTACCGCGTTATTATTACGGTCCAGACTAATAAAACTGATTCAATATTGGCTCAAAAAAGGCATTTGAAACAAGCTGACTGATACGATAATAATAATAATAAACGATCCAGACGCACACGTAAATAACAATATTTCATACGTGCAAACTAAAAAAACACTTAATGATACGGTGCAATACAATAATAATTACATCATCGTCACGACGTGCGTTACGCGTAAAGGTCGACGATGCGGTCGAGAATATAATGATCGTTACAGAATTTTCGAAGCGACGTGCATATTATCGACGTATATTCTCGACGGTTTTGTATCGTACCCATTGAGTTTTGGAGTTATAAAAACGCTAGAATATGCGCTAAACACGCGTTTAAAAACTTTTTTTTTAATATACAATCGATCTACGTTTTGTTCACCGCCCCTACACTCGTCGACGCCCAGGCCGAACCGCCGGGTGTATAGACTCGAAATTCAGCGCGGGAATAAGGTGGGCAAACCGCTAAAAAATGTTTTACGACCCCAACGGCTTTTTCAAAGTTCTTCCCCTCGGCGGGGTGAAACGGGGTTCGTACAGCTTGGTGGTGGTGCACTCGTTTTTTGAATCGATTCACTAAGCTCTGACCGACTGAATCCCGGGCAACGCCGGGTCGGGACGGTGATTAACGCGTTAAGGACAAAAAAGATACAAAGTGTAACTATACTGTTTTGTCGAAACATTACGGTTGACGAGCAGAGACGGATTTACAAATACAGAAAATACATTTTATACTATCAATCGGAATGTATTTATGTAAGTAAAAAATTATAATTGTTTGCGTCAACAAACAAATTTCAACACGCACGAGTCTATTTTAAATTAAATTTTTCTTTTTCGTACGGTTAAAAATAACCGTTGAATACAGTTGTGTTTAAAAAACATGCATATTTATGCATTGAATGATGCGAGGATATAAGTAGTTTGTTTACGCGTTTGTCGACGTCGTGGAAAATAGGAAAGTTTCGAACCTAATGTACAAAAGTGGTTTTTTTCAAACAAACGTGTTATTTATATCATAATTTTTGAAACACCGACCTTTTATTATCTATGCGCACTGTATTGTTATAAGACGGAAAGGTCTTCACTTGAAATTACGTATGCTAAGTATGAAATTTCTCTAAACAAAGGTCTTAGATGTTACAAATTATCTACAAGCACTCGTAATACCTTCCTCAGAATGACGAAATGGTGATTTAAAAATCTTGAGTTGGACTATTTTTCAAATCAAAGGGCATTTTTAAATATTCGTACTGACCAGAACGAAGTCAATTTTATAGATTCGCTATTCGATCTAACATGATAAAATGCACTTTTTAAATCAAGTTCGGTGAAAAATTCTTCGTCCCGTCGAAAATCAATTCGATCTTCAATTCTCGACAGTGGAAAATCACCCCCGAATGGTTATTTCGTTTAATTCACGATGCGCAATCGCAGATCACCAGTTTTTCTTTTTGACGATTGGTGTACGGGGAACAACTTTTTTGTATGATTTTATCGTTCATTAGTTAATTGTAACCGTTCTCGAGTCTTTTCGTGACATGAAAGCATTTCCGGCACGAAAATAAAACGGTTCATCGTTAGGCCATTTTATTCGTACGGCCATCTCAAAATCTACTTTTGGAACATCAGGTCTAACGGGTTTTTATGTAAACACTCCTTAAAAACATCATATCTTCAAATGTTTGATCAGTCTCTGGACCACGCTAAGTATGACTTGGTATCATTTTCGTTGCCATTTTCGTCTATTGGCGTGATTTCATTTGATTGTTTTCGCTTTTTCACAAAAATTATCGGAGCTGTAGGGTCCAACAGAAAGTTCCTTCGTGACAAACATCCGTGTATCGGGAACAACGTAGAACCCCGTAACAACCACCCCGACAGCTATTTCAGTTTTTAACTTAGCGCCGAATCGACGCCGGCAAAATTGTTAACGAATTCATGGTACAAAATTGTCCGTAACTAACGACTGCCAGGAAACGCGTTCTACGTTCTGCGTATATTATCATAGTTTATTTGTATGTTCCAGTGAGCAGTGGCGTTGTGTTACAACGTTATCCGCGCACGTCAATGTTCCGCGATAAAATCGTTTGTTTTACCCCGGGCGAGTTTACACCACAAGGACACGCGCGCGCGATATTATTAATTATACACACGCCACCCTAACCGCGAACAATACAAGACCGTTCGTCCCCCTACGTGCACGCTTTTCGCCTGCTCTATTTCACCTCATATCCTCTGGTCGTGACGGTTCGCGTTACACCCTTATTATTATTAAACCCTCTTTAATTTTTACCTTTTGTTTTTTTTTTTTTTTTTTGTAGGTGCACCTGTTCGCAGTGCGACCAAAACAACAATATTTTACTATCCTGAACCTTCGTCCGTATAATAATATAATATCTGAATAATCGTTGTTAGTGCAGCCGCCTGCAGGTGCGTTTGGCGCGTACAACAATAATATAATATATATATATTAATAATTTTTTGTCGTCGAATGAAACAGTTCGTTTCACTGGCGTACAGAATGTCGTCGGTGGCGTTCCCATTCAATTTTTTTTTTGAGAGCGTACCGATCCGTCTGCCGAAACGTTTCATGGTGTGCAAACGTTTTTTTTTTTATGATCATTATATGCGAAGGATGTGTTAGCGCTTGATTTGAAAAAATCGTAGGAGGACACGAATAACTAAAAATATTTTATATTGAGGTGCCTGACCGTTATAAAGGTACGTAATTAAAAAGGATAGGCTAAAATAATTAAAAAAAAACAAAAACGAGGATTTCCGTGCACTTCCCACCCAAGTCAAGCACTGTCAATAAACAAAAAAAACGACTTTTTTTTTACACATCTTTTTTTGTGCTTCCATACAAAAATTAAAATATTCGGACGAATCAATTGATACGAAAACCACAGTGACGCGAAAAGGCAAAAACTTTTTTTTTTCATAGCACATACTTTATTACTATATTCTTCCCACTGTGTGAGCATCCGAAGAATACATCGATAGACCATAATATTTTGCTCATTAACGCGATGGTTAACGTTTATGCGCACGTACTGGGAGAGAATCACAACATAGTTTTTAAAATAAACCCAATTCACTTTCGAGGTGTTTTCTGAGTAACCGGAGTTTTTTTCTTTCTTAATCGAGTGTTGAGAGTATACGCAGTATACCCATAGTTTTATTAGATTTTCTCGAGAGTATACTGCGTACCTATACGTGGTATATCCCATGGAAACGCCCCTGAATATGTGTAGTGATTATATTGTTTATAAACTAGTCGGTAGTAATCATCGCGTTATGCACATATATTAATATGTGTATAATATTAATACATATATACACGCATCACCAACCGCCAGAGTTTGTGGTTCTATGATGCGTTCTATACATATGGCAATTACATATTTCGGGGAGCTTTTGATGTTTTAGTCTCCGTGTCTTACTGCAGTTTACTGTAAACAATTCACCTTTCGCGCGTATTCGGTTGGAGGAAGTGTTGTTTTTTCTAATCCCTCTGCACGTAAAAATGGCCCAGTATCCGTTGGATTTATCGTAATATAAGATTTCGCGGTCGGAAACGTCGATTTTTTTTTCCGCCCCGTCTGTCACGCGTAAATCATAGGACGGTTTTTACACTTCCAGCACGCCGATCGATCTGTTAACGCGACAAGGTAAACAGATTTTACGAATTTTTACAGGTTACGTGTTTGAAAATAGCACTACGAGTTTTTTTCTATTCTTAAAAAAAAAATTACGACAGGAAAGTAACAAAACGTGGCTTGACGGATGCGCGGCAGAGTGCAGTCTCGAAGGATTTCAATCGGCTCACAGATTCCGTATCGCATCAACGGACCGACCGGCGCGTTGGTAGTATAGTAGTGATGGGCATAGTCGAGATACTTGTGAAAACGACCGATGTATTTGGATTATCAAAATAATAATCGATCACGTAATAATCGAGTGATATCACATTTATTTCTAAAACAATTCTGATCTCGAAGTGTACGTCGAATGAAAAATATTTCCGAACGCGACGTTTGTACAGTGAAACAGCGCGGCGCCGCCGATGTTTGTTCAGTGAAAATCTGTGTTTCTCGCCGACCGAGCACTGAAGTGGGTTTAAAAATTCGGTTGTCCCGATAACTAATTTTATCTCCCGTCGCTATCATGTTTGTTTCGATCGAGCGACGACCGCCTCTGGATTATTAATAATACGTATTCGAATTAAACGTTTCGAATGCCCGTCACGTCAGCAATTCTTTTTTTCTCTGATTCGCGCGTGACGGACGGTGAAAGAAAATCGACGTTTCCGCGCGCCCGTTATGGTAAACGCATCGTATTGTGACGCGCGAGCGCCAGTGTTCTACTACTGCAAACGACGTCAGTTTATCGATTCCCCGAGTTTTCGCGTCCGAGAGCACGTCGGCCACACAACCACTCAATGTATCGTCGACGTCCAGGAGATTTCGCGACATTTTATCGAGGGACCGAAGAGATTAATGGAGGAGACGACCCTCCCATCGACCTGACCGCGCTGATTTATAGCTTGGACGGGACAATATATATATATATATTTTACGACGGTATCGTTTCACCGCGGTTATCATTCGACAGTTGTAGATTATATTTATGTCGCGTTTAAAACGCTAAACAACGGCCGATGGATGGATGGTTGTGCGATGTATTTTCCAACTAACGAGTCGTCGTGTTTTTAAAAAAAACGACGTCCGAAACGGGCGGTGGCGTCCGAGTAAAAATACGCTGTGAACCACTGGTACCGCGCGGCAAAGGCGGCACAAAGGTTGGTCGTCGTGGTTTGTCCGTACCGTACGATATCTGAAAGCAAACGTCGAAAAGAAAACGATTCCGATCTATCTATCTAATCCAGCAAGTCCCGGGTGAAAAAAAAAAAAAATCCCGTGTTATACCCGGAAAAAACTTATTCAATTTTTTGTTTTTTATATAACGATTAGTTTAGCGCGTAAAAGTTTCGACGAAACAATTTCTTACGACGCGATAGTTTAATACAAAGCAGGTACTTTCGTCGTTCGACACAGAAATCGATCGAAACGTCAAAAAATGCTTCGGATAGATAACGAAATTCATAGCCGAAATCCCGACTGTGATACTCGACGAAAATTTCAGTCGTAAAATTCTCGATATTTTTTTTCGGTTTTCGCGATGAAACTCAAAAATCAGGGAAAATTTCAAAAAAAAAAAAGCTTCGACTAAAGCACTACCAGAGTCCATGGACATTTCGTTAGAGGTACTGACAAATAGTCGTTGGCAGAAAAAAAATAATAACATCGTTGTAAAAACAGTACGTTCCTCGTTATCCACTCCTCAGAATCTAAAATAATTGTTGCTTGAGTATACCACCTATAACTATTGATTCACGTGATTATACATTTTGAGGTTATATAGAAATATATATGTGAAATAATAATTATTTAGAAAAATAAACTTGCAGATAAGTTCTTTGTGATTCGTCGTCGATCTTCTTTTCGTATAGTATTGTGTTCTTTTTACTTACCTAGGTCGAGAGAGGTACCTTCTGCAGAAGTTGTACATGCAATAAGTTCATTTCACTAGAGATTTTCATACGAATTGCTTGTGCTTCGGTACGCACAATATCACGTTGTGGTATTTGTTTACTGATTTAAGTGATAAATTTCAAAAAAAAACCGTATTCAAGAACGAAGACGCCGTGTAAAACACTTTACAGATTCGTGTGTGTGACGCGTACGACGCGCAAAATATCTGATCGGATAAATCGTACGTAAAAACGCACAAGAACAAACGGGAAGAAAACAACGTGAAATAATTATTTTACAAGCGCATTTTTTTTTCTTTCTCTCCACTCCGGTACGAAATACAACACGAATTGTTGTTGAACCGAGACGAGCGTGTGGTATCTATCATTGTACTACACGCGTCTCTGCGGGTCATTATTTTTTGTACCGTATCACGGTCATGTCGGATACGAGAATCGACGGTACATTATACGTCGCTGCGTCGTGCTGGCCGAAACGCGCGTGTGCACGCTCGTGCATCTTTATGCACCGGTACGTGCGCCGCTCTGAATTTCGATCCGTTTACAGCTGCTGCAGCGGCGGCGGCACACGCGCGCTGTCACCAGTATCCAACGGTTGTTATACGAGTAGTTGTTCGTCTAAACGACAAGCCGACTGCATAGAAACGGTAAATTACGATAATGTGATTCTACGTTTTGCCAGCGGCGTCGACATTTCTCGTATCGAGTCTCGTAGATTATAGTAGGTATAATCTTTTCGGTTCGTTTTATAAGCTACACTACTGTACGGCGTATCAAGTGAGAATCGTACGAAAACACGTTCCGATTTTTCATCGGTTTTATGATTCATTAAATAAAAATATATATATAGTAATAATCGTAATATTATAATAACGTCACGTCTCTGGTCTCTGGCGTTAGCATCGATCGTGCTGCGAGCTGTGTTGAGTTGTCACAGTCTAAGATTCGTTTTGTGACAATTCGACCGCGGGTATATTTCTTAAATATATATAACAACGTTTTATAAACTATCAACAACGTTTTCAAGTTTTGAAAAATAAAATCGAGTTTGTCACAAACGTGTTCTAAAAGAAATTCCCCAAGTAATGTACAGTTTTTGCCGATTTTCCAAGTTGAAAAAAAAATTTAAAAATTTCTCGTGCGATGTTCAAAAATTTATCGTTGCATATTGTTCCGTGTATTTTCAACCACACGTTAAAATTTTCACTCCCAAATCAAACTTCTTATCGAAGAAAACCCACATTTTCGAACATTTTGAAATCTTGGCTCAAATATTTTAAAATTTGCATAAAAAATGTATACTATCCATATAAACATGTGGTAAAAGTTTCAGCTCTGAGAAATCATTATTACAACGGAAGTTACGACCACGAAACAAAATCGTGCTTGCCGTACTTTTTACCGGTTTTTTAGCGGTTATTTTTTGGTGTTTGGATTTTTTGGAACTAAAAATTTTGGTAAAACATTTACTGCGATGCACCAATGTGATGTAATTTGATTTTAAAGAAAATGTACCGACCGTTAAGGGTTCGTATCATCTATCTTGTCCGTTCGTTATGTAAACAGGAAACAAAACGTACGGATTGTGAAAAATTTACAGCGTGCCTAGACAGAAATATACAAACCGTTTTCGCTTGAACGGTACTTTAGTCTCGTTTTCTGTATGCGCGTTTTCTTATAGTTTTCAACACCCCGCGACCGGTTCAGAAATATTTTTCCCTTTTGTTTCGGCGTACAAATACGTGCTTACCCGCGGCAATCATCATCACAAAACGTGTGTACGATTCGAGACAAATGTCGTGTGGTACGACGTCGTTGTTGACTGCATTATGGGCTATCACTGCACGTTTTCAGAACCCCCGTATTTTGAATGTGATTTTATATACACAGCGCCAAGATTAAAAATATGGTTTTTTCACTAGCCAAGCCGATCAATGCCGGATTTTACAGTGGCGTAACAAATTTAACGTCACTAACGACGGGTTAGTTTTAAATTACTGTTATAATAAACCGGAGGTACTTGACGGGAAGGATCGACCGAGTTCCTCCGACCCTTCCCCTCCCGTCGAGAGCTTCTTACGAGCACCGTAAGTATCATGTGAACAGGTAAGTAGGTACTTTAGTGTACTTTTCAAAGTAGTTACGTTTTGTTTATAAAAAACAAATAAATATAACTGGCGTATTTTTGTTTTCTGCTCGTGTTTTATTTTCTTTGTTTTTTTAAAAAACCCGCGGCGTCGCCCCCAATTCAAATATCCGATTAGTTTGTGTCGTTCAAAATTATCGTTTTCTCGACCTTACAGTATAAAATATAGTCCTACTACTCTTCTAAACGTGCCCACTACAAATGTCGTGGATTACACCACGGTTGTACAATCGTCTGTCTGTTTCGTGATGTTACAGGTGCAAGTTTATCGTTCAGGATTAGATAGTGTCCATACGGCAGCACGCGCGTACCGCGTGCGCGATAGCTGCAGTAAACGGATTGAAATAATAACAATAATTCGGAGCGACGCGCGTGAGCGATGCACGCGTGCACAAGCGTGATTTATCTGGATCGCGCGATAATAATACGAACCGTCGGTCTGTCGTAATATTTTCTGATCCCGGAATCGGTCAATTACCGTCGTGTAAAAAAATCGTCAGCCGCTCAACTTGGCTCGGGATGTTTTGTCGATAGAAAAACTAATAACAGTAACAACGGTAAATACGTCGTACTGTGCAAATCAAATTTTACATCGTAACACAGGGTAATCGAGTGTAACTAGCACATCAATAACGTATCACCTGTATAACAACGCGGTGTGCACACACTATCGTCGCTCGTGATTGAAAACAATCAAAAACGTTCGACCGCTGGAAAGGCCAAAAAAAGAACATTCGAAAACAAATTCGATGACCGCAGAAGAGCGTGGAAAATCTCTCGAGATAAACACCACCTACTCGGTACGTTATGCGCGTACGGTGTTTAGAAATCTTTTCGTTGTGCGTTTTTTGCGAACATCAGGGGAACATGAGATTATACGTTGTACACAGTACATGTTTCACCGTCGGGATTCAGAACATCGCTCTCGTTAGACAGGAATCGTTGTCAAAATGTCACACCGGCGCGTGTCTCCACCGTCACAAACGTGTATAAAACTCGAATTCACCGTCGAAAATAACAAGTACACACGCGAGTATACGCTTCTTATCCCGAACGTCCTAAATTTTAGTTTCGATTCCTAAAAAATTTAAAAGTGATTTATTTCGTGTTTCCCTTCGCAGGCCTTAAATTTTCCGGACTGCGGGCGCGCACCGTGTTTTGTATGCGTCGTATTGATTTTCAACTCATACACGACGTCGCGTACGGTTTATAACGGAATATAACCGCACTTACGTGAACCACGGCGGCGGCGCGTTTCAAAATGTATTTACCTAATTTATGTCAGCGCAGTTGGACGAGTTTTGAAAATCGAACAGAAACAGTACGGTTTTGGTTCCTTCCGCGGGAATTCAAACACGCGTTCTGCACCGCGGTCGTGCTCAACTCTGTGCTAATAAGCTGGCAGCAGGTATCGTTTATTTTTTTTACACGGATCAGCAGCGAACAAACAATACTGTCGTATGGATGTCCTGCGTCGAGATTCGTTTTCGGTACGTAAAACAAGTGTGTACCGTTGATTGACCCGGTCGGATTCGTAAAACGTCGTTCTCAGCAAGAGAACGCTCGTGACCGTTATCGCCTCGGACACCCGGAATGTGTTAACAGCGTGACGACAATAGCGGCGAATGGGCGAAAATCCTCGCACGTATTGTGCAAACGTCATGGCGAATAATACACAGTTCGCAACGGTTTCGATCCGTTCGAGATCCGCGTCACAACAAAGGTGTGTCGTCGTCCAGAGACGACAATAAAAAAATAACAATAACGATGATTCGTTTCACGTATTGTGAACCGCCGGTGGATTCTACTAAACCACCGCGGATATTGGCGTCAGAATATCGTGCGTGTGACCGTTCGTTCGTTCGGCGGCGACAGCCGTTATAAAAAGTAGGCGCTAAACAGTACGCGAAAATTCGGAGGAAATGTTCTCAAAATTCAACACAAAATTGCATCATCACCAGCGCGTGCTCTCGCGGGCTATCGGCCCCTCAACACGCGTCATGCGCACTGTGTCCAGCAGCAGTACTTGCGCTCGCAGTACAACGCTCGAGAATTCGTTTCAGGTGACGGCTTTCAAACTTTCAGAATGACACCGTTTGGGCGGGTTTTCGAAAAGACCGAAAAATCGCGCGGTACCGACAATCGGCTGTACGCGAAAAGTACCGCGATGCTTTTTTTTATGGGTCAATCGATTAAACGTACAGAATTCGGCAGGGTTAGAACGTACATTTGAAAAATCGTTTTTACGCGGGATTGTGCGCGAAAGTAACGCGAGATATCGTTTACAAACGCCGAAACGCTGTTCGAAAAAAAAAAAAAAGAAAGTACATTTTTGTATTATTTCATGATCAACGCGCTTCCACGCATAGTTTCGACGATGAATTTTGTTTTGCGCGACAGATTAAGTAACACGCGAGAAAACGGATCAAACGTATGATCTTCGAAAATCTTCCAAATTTAAGCGACTAATGCACAACCAACGACGTTGGTTAAGAAACGCGCGTTTCCGACTATTAGACGTAGACCGACTACTCCGGTTCACAACGAGAAACGTGTTTAATAGCGCAAAGTCATACCTAATTATATAACCTATACGATAATGCCGTTGTGTGAAAATTTTAGGTATAAATACCGCGATTTACTACTATCTGCTGGTGATTTTCGAGCCCTACAGTGGAAAACGCGCTTTTCGTTTGTCGAACTCCTTCGCCGGAACACGAGGTGTTCGACGGGAGTGTGCTTGCTCCGGGCGAATTCGATTCTTCGCCTGCCAAAAACGACCCGGGAAATCGGGTTCGCAGGAAGATTTCGTCGTTTTCCATCTTCTTTTTCCAGCGAAACGACCGCGCAAAAATAACATCATCGCCGGACCTTTAGCGCCCAGCCGAAACGAGTTGTACAAAACGGCGGATATTAAACGGGTGTGTTGAGCACCTACGAATTTCCTACCCTGTGTGTGCGTGTGTCACCGGCCTCAGAATCTACAAAAAAAAACGTGCCCGTCTCACCCTCGTCGATCACTGTAACATAACACTGCGGTGGATAGTGCAGCGCAGACGAATTCCGCAATCGCGTACGAGCTATATTATTATCCTGCGAATATATATATATATGTTAATAAAGCGTCGCTCGGCGTAACAGCACTCGGAAAGTGCAAAAACAATGAAAACTGTGACGATTCAACGGCACACGAAAATAATTAGGTACGATCGTTCCTTTTTTTGTTTGTTTGTCCGCTGAACTCGGAGTAAACTCGCAGCTACACGGCCGAAACAGCGCGGCAACGGGGCTGGCGGAAAACCGCGGTAACTGGCGTGATGTTGAAAACTGACGGCTCGGCTGACACGGCACTAATCCCGTCTTTTTTTTTTTTTTTTAACCGAGTTAACGATGTCAACCTAAACAATCTTTTAAACGCGTTTTTCATCTATTTTTTTTTTTGGTTACGATACGGTTTAAGAATCGAAATTTTACGTTCTTCTTTGACGATATAGTTCCGTAGCCTGTAACGTCTAAACGTGCGGTCCACACAGACGCACCATCGCTCGATGCGGTAGGCACCTGCTGTCGTTGACCGATTTTTAAAAATCGATTTTTATCGTCCGGTTATTAAACACTTGGACCTCGTGGTCGAAAATTAAATTTCGTGATTATCAAAATTACAAAAAAAAACCTACTCGACGTCAGGGGTATTACAGTTCCGAACACATTTGTCAAAATAAAAATCATAGTATCGTCTCGTTCTGTCGGATTCCCTGCAGAATAGTACAGTAATCAATACAGAACGCACTCGGGCGGAATTTGACATAGTGACCATTTCGGATATTCCTCCTGAAAATGTTTTATAAATTTCTTCCGTTACAATAGGCGGCGTTCTCGCGATTTCGAAAGTCATCAAAAACGTACGAAATCTTAACTTCCAAAAATGTCTCAATCGCTCAGAACGGTGACACCCCAAAGGTCTCGCTATTTTTTTTTATATTTTTTTTATCACTCCGCGTATTTAACGGTCGATGTTTAGTTTGGTGTAGAAAACAACGATAGTTACCGGTTGCTTATTGACGTATACGAGTTCGCACCGAATTCAAAAAAAACCACAACGGGTGTACAACCCCCCGATTTCCTCACTTATGAGAGCACGACAGCGTTTCCCAGATAATTATTTTTTCCGATTACATGCAGAGTACAAGCACGTTGTAAAAACGTTAAGGAAGAAATTCGTCGAAATATCGAGGAAATTTAAGGGCTGGTGCCGCGTACGAATATTACGCGTCGAAATGGACACCGTCCCAAAATTTATGTAATGTTGTATTCAATTAAGTGTACAAACGTCCCGAACATAATTATTATTATAACGTGTACACCCTTCTTACGCGTAGAACACTATTATAACTATTTTGGGTGTATAATACTTATAGAAAAGAACGATTTGAGGTTCCGAAGAATGTGTGCTTTTACAGTGTTGGTTTTTTTTGCGTAAACACTTTTTAGGGTGTAAGAAACGCGTTCGAAAGTCAGTATTTGGATCGAGCCGGTGCTTACGGAGGGTTCTCAAAATCGAAAAAGTCGCGATCGAGAAATCAAACGCGGAAACAAATGGGCTGCGTCCGAAGGAACGATCGGAACCTACAGCGTTTCCGGCTTTCATACTCTTTTCGAGTCGAAACGTGTTGTACGAAAGACGATACGATGATATTTTCAGTTACGCAATACCGTTTGACGGCGGCGTGGTCGAACAAACTTTTTCGTATACGCGAATAAAAAAATATTAATCGCCTATAAATTTAGGTTAAAACTGTACTGTAATAGAATGACTAGGAAGTATTTTTGTGTTTTACTTTTCCTCCTTCGTTACTAATTATCAACGCTTTACCTTACTTTCAAAAGCCGCGTTCAGCCGTAGTAAATTGGTAAATTACTATAACGCTGTAAGTCGTCGATTTTTTTTTTTTTAAATGCATCGAAAACATTTTTAATCGTAACAACGTTATGAAAAAATAAAAATGTTTTCGAGTGAAAAAAAAAACCTGAACTGTAATATCTTCCAAACTATATAATTATTGAGAAGAAAAAAAAAACAACAAATTAACCGCCGAAGAAGGAGTAATTATATTTGTTATGAACTACTGCGCGCATCTATCTGTATAATACGTAGTACACGCGATTTCCAACGAAACAAACAACAACAGTGATAACGGCGGCCAACAGGTTAAGGCATATCGTTGTAATGATTTAGGCGTGCAATTACTATGTTAATAATTGTAATCGAGTTTCAGTATCGGTAAATAACAGTCGATGTAAATGACAGTGAACTCATAGCGAGTATAAGGTAACTCGTATACGAATCATACGAAGAAGTATTTCCAAACAAATTTTATTTTACGACGATCAGTGTTGAACATTTCAAACCACAAAAAGTTCTACGTTTTCTGAAAAATAATTCTAGTAACGGTACG
Source organism: Hormaphis cornu (assembly GCA_017140985.1). NCBI lineage: Eukaryota > Metazoa > Arthropoda > Insecta > Hemiptera > Hormaphididae > Hormaphis > Hormaphis cornu. The sequence continues at coordinate 36,667,676 of CM029357.1, read as the reverse complement.
ATTTTTTAACATTTTTTTTTTGTTAATCTCAATTTTATTATTAAATTGTTTAACGAAAAAGCAAAAAAAAAAAAATGGAGCAATCTATTGCCCATGTATTCCCCCCACGGAAATACAAATATAAACGACTGAATACGATTTAAACTAAAAGAATTTACACATAACCGTGTTATAATAGTTTTTTCACTATTTTTTTTACATAGCTAGTTTTTTTTTCGAACGCAATGGCTTAAAGATTGGCACGGATGGTACTTTGCATTACGATTTTAATCAAGAATCTATGCAATCTTAAATAACGGATTTTTGTCAGCGATGCAGAGTAACCCAGCACCTGACACGGGTACTTTCGAATTCTTCAAACTGATGCCATTTATTTGTAAGTAATTTTTCGTAACCCGAGTGCCGGAATTTTTAACCTCGTCCCAAGAGCCCCCCCAAATTACCTGCGCGTATCACGAATTTGCTGACACACTATCTATTTTGTCGGATTTTTAAGTATATTTTCATCTTTCAATCTGTTCCAAAACAAACGTCTGATTAAACTGACGTCTGCGACTCCATACGTATATATGACAGTAAAAGTTCTTTGGATCCCATTGAATACTCAATATTTCACTATTTTCAATTTTGCGATTCCAAACATACACTTTTGTACGAACATTTCACGCCCTCCTTTTGCGATTTAGGAGTATTGCTGCTAAAAAACTTTCGAAACATTTCGAAATTCGGTACAGATTTATACATTTTACACACGTCTGTAAACACTTTGTAAACATTTCAAAATTCCTAAATTATATTATTTTGCAGGAGTACGTTACGAACAAATAACGAAATCGATTTTGTTCAGAACTCGTTTTTCTATAATATCTCGGCTTTTATCGTGTTTTTTACAGACCACGATACTGTTAAAATGTTCTAAATTTTGAAAAATTCGGCGGTATCGATACGGCAAATATCAAAAATTTTCGAGCCACTTGCGAATCGGTCTACACCTTAACTACGTACGTGGTTTTTCGGCTCAAACTTTATGTTAACAGTTGGCTATCGCGAGGCGTCGTAGTTAAGTATCGCAACTACTCGCGCATTCATACGTTGTATTGTGATAATACGGTATTTGGGTGCACAAACTCGAACACCTTTACGCGAGTTCATAAAACGTAACAGTAAATTAATAAGAATAATTTATTTTGCGTCTTCGCGAAATTTCAGAAGGCGTAAAAGGCGGTACTTGAAGTAAACAACTTTTATCGTCTTATACCTGTATCGAAATTAATGACGGTTGATGAGATTGCACTGTTTTAACGTTTGTTTAGAAAAATAAAAAGTCTGTATTCGGAATTCGTCTTTTGACCGGCGGACGGATGATAACCGAAAACAAACAAACAAACATTGTTTATGACACCGTGTCGTTTTATTTTTCGGTCCGTCACGTCGCGTTCTCCGCGATCGACACGGAGAGGAAAACAATCGAAAAACAAAAAAAAACGGTAAACAATATCGTTTCGTCCCTATGGATGATGAGGACGATCGGCAGAACTCTGTATTATTATTATATTAGTCACAGCGGCAACCGTGAAATCGATACGGGCGTGTAAGCGTGTTCTATATATACCTCCTGACCATCCGATTCCGTTATTTACGCGGTCGACACTGTGCACGACTGTTTTCCAAAAAACGTTGGTTGATTTTTTTAATACGACGTTTATTTTACTACGTGGCACACGACGTCGTTATTGTTTTCCGGTAACGTTATATTTTCATGACGAGTTTGCGCGCTGTGATTGCGACGAGAACGTAAAAGTGTTCTACACGAGCAAGCGGCGAACTTTTTATGTTAAAAAGCGAGTAACCCGTCAGGGGTTGAAATCGAAAAGTTAGGTCAATCGACTCGTTCGCGCTTTGATTTTTATTCATCTTTTAACAAAAAAAAAGTTTATGAATTGTTTTAACGCGTTAAGTTGATCCGTAGTTATTTTTCGTTTAAAACTCTTGAAAACAAAAAAAATGTAATAACTAGTAAGAAGAAAATAAAAAAAAAAGTGGATGAAATGTCGTGCGAATTATAAATATACGTACTGTTATTATTTGAGTTGAGTGTTAATTGTTTCTTTAATTTTCAACGCGTTTTAAAAGCGTATAAAAATTTTACTCTTTGGTTTTTCGACTGACTAGACTTGACGAGTTAAAAAAAAAAAAAAACTAAATTGATAACCTGCCCGGCCTAGTCAAAAAGTATACACGTTCTTCATTATAACTTGTACGTAACATGTAAAATCACTACTTACCGTAGTCCATCCTCGACTGGATAGTTCGCATCATCTTCTCTTGGTCAGTCAATTTTTAACAGCGCAAAGGTTTGTCTTGTCCAAAATAAACTACAATTTTTTTTTTTCCGTGCAGTACTGATACAGCGTGCAAATTTTCACATTCGTCCTGCAGGTCTTCGATGACGAGTTTTAATACACGATTATATAAATATAATACGGTATGGTCTTAAAGGCCGGAACCAAGGAAAGATAAATATAATTGGTTACGGGTACCCGCGTATAATATTATACATCTTTACTGTATAAGACACACACGGTCACCAGGGGAACCAGCCGGGGCGAAGTTTTAGAGGCTTGTACAACAGCTCTCACTAGAAAAAAAATGTTTTTTCAAATCGTACACGCAATCCATGACTTTCGTGACGGATAATATCATTTTCGGAAAAACACACAGTTTACATGGGCGTGTAAAGATTCGAGGACACATTTTGAGGAGTTTGCCGCACTTTTTATGATAAACAAATCGATATGTTCGAGATTTTAAAACACTACATACCTACACTTTTTACCATACGGGCGATAATCGTTTATCGTATTCACGTAACTCCGTTTAAGTCAGACCTAGGCGTTACTTTTGGACCTATATACACTTTTGGTGCGCGACGATTGTACACTTGGCAGCGACATAAAACCCACTTGTCCTCGGTTTAAAATACTATAAAATGTCTAGATACTTGTGTAGGCGTAAAAAAAAAAAAAAAAAAAAATTGTAATTCAAAATCACGAGTGATTTTTGTTTTTACATATAAAATATATAAATAATACGGATGTATTTGTTCCGTTGAAAATTATAAATAATGACAATTTATACCATACTACAACGTCGTATCCATGTCAAACCGGTGTTTTGCAAACTGATACACGGTTAGGTTATACAGTTGATACGTCTTATGCGATGTCTTAAACGGTTCCGTCGATTTCGTACCCGATCCAGCCCTGTAAAAAATATACTTACCAAGATAGCTATCCAAAAAACGACGATCGTTCATCAACCGACGTTCTTAAAACTTTACTGCAGTTCCTTGGCGGTGACACGGATGGATACCCACGTGAAGTGTTTTATTAACGGTACAAAATGTAGTTATGTTCAACGCGGTGTAGTCTCTCCCGATCTCAAGTTTTCGTAATCATTCTACCTACGTTTTTTTTTTTATTTTTCTCGCGCACTATCGGGCTCTGTTTAATTCGCTCTTTGTGTACGGTGTTGTTCCACTCACCGTGCCACCCAAGTTCTAACCGTTTGATGTCCGCCGCTGAAGGCGCGTTCGGAATGTCAAAAAAAATATTTCCTTTGATATTTCGTTTTATAAAAATACATCAATCGCCACCTACCTTGTTTTCAGCAAATTAGAGATTATTTTACGCGGATTCCGTCGTTGCAAGCCGCGTGTTTGGAATAACTTTTAAACACGTTGGAATATACCCGCGTGGTGTCCGAAAATCTTTCGTCTTTTAAGTATTAGACATGCTGCTACCGAGTTGTATTCGCACTGTAAGAGCGTTTTTCACAACTCTGATCGAGTTGACACGATCGTATTGTCATGTTGACGAACGTCAACCGTTCGAACCTCGTGATTTCAACGAAAAGTCACTGTCGATTCTAGAGTTCGTACCGACAACAATATTATACACTACTGTTGTTAAATTATGTAAAATATAAACCGTACGGGTTAACACGGCAACACGTTGTCAAAACATCGACTTTGCGATAGTGGACGCGTTTGTTGAAATCACAAGATTTTTACGACCGGGATCAGTGTACGACAGTGACATCTTATCAACGAGATTAGCTAGCGTCAATTCAACACCCGGAATTCTATCGGTGCGATTTTTTTCTTTCGCGTAACAGTACTACAATCGGTTTCGAACCAATATATCGCACCCACGCTCGCGAAAGAATATGCGACCACTTCGGAACCGTTTTCCGCGACAGACGAACCTAACTTTTTTAACTTTTTACTCGGGTTACCGACAAAAGTATGTACGCTGGCAATAGTATAACAACGCACGTTACGCGCACGTTCCGTCGACATCTGTGTAAACAGGACGTCCATCGGGTTTTACGTGAAGTCGTCAATATTCGGCGTGTTGGTCGCATAATTAATCGCACAAACAGCGAAATACTCTCGCGGATTCGTGTGTACACGACGTGGTCCACAACCCCGCCGCAACGCGTATAGGATGAACAAAAAAATTCGATTATGCGGTGAAAGGTTTTTGAAAAATTTCCACGGGTGGTGACGCCTAATCGAACATAGCTATGTTGGCCACTTCTCGCATTCGAACACACGTTTTACTTTTGTAATCCCGGTCTGGTCGTCGTCACGAAAAACTCTATACGTTGACGACGACCACGCGAGTTTTTTTACCCGAAAAACGTGTGTTTACAACTGCTCGCTTACAACGGCACCATGCTGTTCGTGCGAAACTCGCGTTCCGTTTGTTCCGGTCGTCACCGACGCGCACGGGGAACAGAGTGTACGACGAGGCGGCCGAAAAGGGCAAAACCGTTATAGCGAAAAGGAACGACGGTGAAAAAATCAATCCGGAATATAATAATGTTTGCACACAACGTTCTCCTAAGATAATCGTTTAATATTGTAACTGTCGAACACTGTAGTTTAAAGCTATCGAGGAAACTACCGTTTATTAACATAAAACAATTTTATTCGATACACACACGATTAGAAATATACTACTATATGTTAATTATCGTCACCGAACACATCAGAGCGGACAGCGCGAAACAGAATAAACTATCATATTACAGACGGACGTGTTAAATAATAGTGTTGTTCGTGTACGTATTTTATTAGTATTATACGTGCAGAGGAATATATACCTACTACTACTACTTAAACGAATACGAAAAAAAATTTCACACTACGCGACGACGTTCTATGAAACTTTATGTACAATTATTATTGTTATCAGTCTAAATCTATCAGTAAATAAAACTTACGTCTACACAACCCGCGAGACGAAACGTCGCCAGACGATGCCGGTTATGATAATTTATAAATCAAAATATCCGTAACGTTTGTACCATTTTCCTCCAATAATTTACTACGGTAATATAATATAATATAATAAAAAGACACGTTTTCAAAACGACACAATCACGCGTATTATATTGTCGTACGCGACAGTATCGATACTGCGTTGTACAACGCATAAATTAAAAAATATTATACGGGTATTGCAACTTTCCCGGCGCACACACACGGTCGTCAACTAAAAACATAGTTTGAAATAGAGTAAAACAAATAAACGATAATAATAATAATAATAGTCAATATTATATAATAATAATAATGTATATACTGTCGCTGCGGTCACATAAAATCAAGCGTTGGCGCTGTACAAGTAGGTAATTCAACTCGGGAGCTCAAGACGTGCACGCCCGTTTTCGGTGAAATTTTGCCTGATAAAAATACAACAGTGTCATTAATTAATAACACGAACGACCGTGACGCGAGAAAAAAAAATACTAAACAATAATAAAACATTATTATGGCGATTCAAAAATTTTTTAACGGTTTTCGCCGTCGAACGGATTCGCGCAGAGAATATTACAATACACAATAATTTAGTTACAAAATAAGTTACAAAATAATCCGATGGTGTTCGATGTGGTTGGGGGGACTGCACGCGGGGAAAGAGACGTTTGGGACGAGACCGAGTCGGGACGAGTATAAATGCCGAACGTGTTGGCGATGGACAGGAGGAAGCGGCGAGTTCTGTGTCGATTACGGAGCAGAAGAAGTCGCGAGATTGAACGACTCGACCGAAGGGCCGAAAAACTAAAATGAAAAAGCGCGCGGACGATCGACGCGTTTTTTTTAATTAACAGGCGCGAAAAAACAAGAAGATACCAGAAGCACCGTCTTAAAAAATGCCAAATATACAGGAGATGCCGTTAGGTTAACGATCCCGTACAATGGAACTTTTAACGAACGAAAAAACGCGTTTAAACGAAAAATACCGATTCGAGAAATATCGCAAAAATTACCGTTTCTTTCTGTTTTTTTTTTTTTCTATCAACAGTGCAAAACACAACAATATATTATTATTACGACAAAAACATTCGAATAACAATTTTACTTGAATCGGTATTTTTCGTTTTTCGTTCGGTCCCTTAAAAATAGTCATTTTTTTTTCAAAAACGTAACTGCCGCAGAGTAAAACAAAAAAAAAAAAATTAGATAAATATCGTGATAAAATCGTTTTTACTTGTACAACGCGTTGGCCTTGACCGACAGCCCGGCGGCAACTTTTTCGATGTTCTTCGTCATGTTCTCCATCTTCCGGATGTTGTGAAGCGGAACCGTGGCGGCCGGCATCGCCGGCATCCTGGACGCGGCCGCCGCGTGCATCGGGCTCGACCTTTTGTTGTTGTTGTTGGCCGCGGCCGCGGCGGCGGCTGCGGCGGCGGCGGCCGCGACGGCGAACTGCGCCAAATGCTGTTGATGGTGACGGAACAACAGGACGGACGGGTTGGGAATGTGCCGGACGGCCTGGTTGGGCGGCCCGTGTTTCGGTTTCGCGTCCGAAGAAGCGCGCGCCGTCGCCGACACTCTGGCCGATTTGTTCTGCTGCGAAGACACCGCTGTGGGGGACAGCTTGGCGAACGAACCGCCGCCGCCGCCGCCGCTGCAGGACGTCGGCGGCACCGGTATTCTCAACGGCACCGCCGCGCCGCTCCCGTTGGATGGCGGCGGCGGCGGCGGTCGTTTCGGCGAACCGTTGCTGCTGTTGTTGGCGAACCGCTTTTTCGCGTCCTGCTGCTGCTGTTTTTGGTGTTCCTTGCACGCGGTGGACGACATCGTGTTCCTGACTTGCGCGGCCGTGTCGGACAGCGTCATCAGGTTCCGCATGCCCGACGTGGGCTGCTCGTGTTGCTGCAGGACGACGCCGGCGGCGTGCAGCGGCGACGACGACGACGACGAACAAGTCTTGTTGTTTACCGCCTTAGTCGAATGGTCCTTCCGGGACGACTTGCCGGACAAATCTAACGCCGAGTCGTTCTGCGTCCCGTTTTCCAACGAGATCGTCACGCTGCTCTTCATCGCGTCCTGCTGCGATTTCAGACCGCCGCCGCCACCCGGACACTTGCCGTTCTGCGGCGTGATAGTTATCGACGGTTTCATCGTCGATTTCAACGGGATGACGGCGGGCACGGGTTTCTTGGTCTTGCAGGGCCTGGCGCACGGGGCCTGCGTCGGCTCGTCGTACCGTTGTTCCGCGGGCCCCGGGCCGGCGTCGGACGTGTCCGTGGCCGCGCAGGCGGGCGGCGAAGCGGGCGGCCCGTTGACGCGAACGATCTCCAACGACGGCCGCGAGTTCTCGAAGTCGCGGTTGCCCGACAACATGAGCGTCTTGTCCTTCTCCATTTTCAACTTTTCCTCGGCCGTTATGATGCTGACCGTGATGGACGACGGCGGCATTACGAGCACGCTGTTTTTGTGACACTGTTCCGCATGCTGTTCGACCGCCGCGGCCTGTTTCGGCCGCAACACCGCGGCCGCAGCCCTCTGCGCGGGTTCTCTGGCGGCCGGCAGCTTGTCGGCGGCCTTGTGAGGAGGGTCAGCCGCGGCCGGCGCGTGTCGCGGCACTTGTGGCGGCGGCGCGGCGGATTTCCGCGTCTCACCCCCGGCCGCGGCCACCGACTTGACGTCCTCGCGCGACCCTCTCGGCGGCACGACGGCAGCACCGTCGCAAGAAGACTGTTCCGACAGCGCGGAGGAGTCGTCCTCTTTGCACGACGACCTGCCCGGGGACGACACAACGGACGAAGCCGGCGACGATACGCCGCCGTTGGAATACTTGCTGTGCCTATGGTGTCTCTCGTCCTTGTGACGGTACCCCGGCAACGTGTTGAGTTTCACCTTCAGCTTCATAATGTCCCTGTCGGGCGAATGGACAATGGTGGCCGTGGGCGGAGGCGATTGCGACAGCCTGCGTTTATGGTGGTGATGGTGATGGTGTTTGGCCTTCTTGCTCTTCTTTTTGTTCCTTCCCTCAGACTTCCAGTGTTTCTCTTTCACGACCTTCTCGCGGTGTCTTTCCTCTTTCGCGGCTTCGTCGATCACGAACATCTGACTAGTCGTCTCGTCGTTGTTCGCTTCGTCTTCCGACAGATTCGACGATATTCGTAATCGACCCGCGTCGTCGTCGTCGTCGTCGTCGTCTTCTTCTTCAATCACCTCTTCGATGTCCTGTTCGTATTTAGAAAAATCTTCGTCGGATTCCCGGAAATCTTTGTCGTACCCGTTTCCGACGCTATTATTATCGTTCGCCGTGCTCTGCAGAAGAGCGTCGAACAAGCTCTTCTTCTGTTCCGGTTCGCCGTCGGTGGTTTCACCGTTCCTTTTTCGCTTTTGTTGGGAAATCTCCGATTCCAGCCTTTCGATCAGCGGTTTCGAATCCAAACTCGTGTCAGAAGCCTCGTCGCATTCGGAAAGGCTCTTGGACGACATAAAAGGTAAAGAAGAAGACGCCACGCTGTGACGATCGTCGTCCGCGTCCACGTCCTTGACCGACTCGACTTCTTCGGCGGGCATTGGAACGGCGACGGTGGATTTTTGCGATATTTTAAAATGCAATTCCAACGGTGAGATCTGAAAACAATCGAACGGACCAATGTAGATGGGCGTGTGGAGCTAAACCGCATCAGCCAAATAAAACGCGTAAATTATGTTCCGATTGAATAAAATAATGAGCGTTACCTGTTTCCACTCGAAGCAGTATGCGACGTCCATTAAAGACAAATCGTCGCACAAATACTCGGACGAATGAAATATTTCCACCTGTGTCGAAAAATAAGAACGGTAAGTTTTTTTAAACGTGTAACAAAAAAACCGAACGCGTTTATAAACAAAGGTTTTAAATCTATACGAGAATGGAGTTGTCACTCACTAGGTGCTCATCTGTTAAACTGTATTTCAGTACGAGAAACTTCTTCAGATGTTCCACAGTAACGGCGGCTGGACACTTGAGGTACTTTCGATGAGCGGCCTGTAAAAAAAATCGGAAAATCTTAAAATCGGTCAGACGAACAAAACAAAGGGCGCATACGAATAGCAGCGTTTAAAAATACTATACGATTCTCAAGAGTTATACAAAGTGCTCACCATTATTTCGTCTTGATTCGTCGCGTCGCGATTTTCTTCGTCCGATGCATGAGGCCTGTAAAAAAACAAAAATTAATAAAAACGAATTCGTCGTCGGTTTTGAGAACACGACGACGAGTCGCGAGGGGTGAAACCTGTAATTCTGATGTTACAAAACAACCCCCCGACCCAACGGCGTTTATCCCTCGAGGCGCCCGGGGACGACAATGCTAAAACACACATACGCAGAGCAATCCCGCAGGCTTATCAATATAGGGTCGATGATTTCGGTCGACCGCCTGCGATCTTTATCGCTTTTCGTTTATTTTCCACGCGTACTGTCTCAACTTTATGTCGCTTTGTTAAGTGTCGAATCATTCGTTATTTTTAAACGGTAATGCTAATAGTCAATGCTTGCGACGATAGCGTTTTAGAAAATTTTCATACTAGTTCAGTTACGACGGTTTTGAATTGGGCTGGCAGCATTGCGCGAACGGTTTTTCACGTATTCGGGTATTTGGCGATTCGTGTGATAGAGAAAAGCTGTTTGGTTTTGAGCGTTTCGGAGGTGTCGATAACCGCGAAGAGGTGAACGGACCTATCTTTATATGATTATAAAGATAAAATAAAACCTATTCTATTTGGAACGACCGTAACGGACCACGGAACCCGTAAGACGGACCACGGAACCTCCCCGTGGTTACCGACGCCTCCGGAAAACTAAACAACAAAAATCACCGGCGCAATGTTGCCGACCCGAAAATTAAAAAAATGGTGTGCTCTCGACCTATCTTTTTGAAACACCCTATATATATATATATGCGTATAGATAATAGGTACGTATTATAATAATACATCACCCTCGGGACGTTTGTTCGGTAACACCGTTCAGTTCAAATATGTTTTGAAACGATTTTTTTCCTCGCCGTACCTACACAGTAAATATCGTCACACGCGCCGTCGGAAGGGCCCACCGAGACGAGCGCGCGGTGTGTAAAAAACGCGCGGCGGCGAGGGTCGGACGAGTTTTTAATCAAAAACGGCATGCGCACAACTGCACCGTTATTATTATTATTCGAGTTGCTTCACTGTACGAGTTAAAAATATTACGGTCGAAAAATATTGTACACAACGTACACAAAAGTGGACGCAGGAGGTTGTATCATACTCGGTCACTGTCGGCTTTTTGTTTTTTAGCAATATTGTAGACGAAGCTGGCAGATAACGGTGCAAGTATAGAATGAGAGTATGTTTTGAACTCGTACAGGTTCTTATTTGATAATTTTGTGCGAAAGAAAACGAAGCTCGTTAGTTATTATAATTGTGTATGCTCTCATTCTAGTCGTTTTGTATTCGATTTTCGTTAAAAAAACATAAACTGTCCACTTTGAAAGAGCTACTACGCCCATTTCGTTAGCTGTGTATAGGTTGCGAAACATTGATCGTTATTTCGAAAACGACGTAACGTTTTATATTCCGAACGCAATTCCGTATGAACAACTTTTCACTGAGCAACAGTGAGAGACTCCTTTACGATTTCGTCCTGCCGCAGGATATGAAAAAGTGAACGTTTCAAATCACACAATTTTATCGATCGCATTTCCGGTTCAAATTTTTTGTTTTCTTCTTGACGAACAAGTAGGGTGTAGAGGAGACAAGTAGCCGGTTATAAGCCAACGCCTATACGTACGTGTAAGTACGTTTCTATTTTTTTCGTACACCTACGCGACAGTTAAAAATGATATTTTCAGATACAAAAATTTAATAATATTCGTCCGTGGGAATAGATAGATACGTCTGATACACAAACAAGCGTTGTACAGCACTCGATTTGATTAATAGTCTCGAAACAAAAACACACACACCACGTAATGATATATACGATGCTTTCGGCGGGTCAGTCGTTCTCTGTCGGCCGCGTACATTATATTATTATGTTCAGGCCATTAACCGTCGACAAAATCGTCGAGTCCGCGCAACAATGAACTCTCACAGTTTAACCGACTCGAAACTCTGAAATATTTCCGAGTTAACACCTGCTCGAGTGTTACAACAACAATCACACCACAGGGTTGAATAATTTCCGAGATTCGTAAAGAAAATCAAAGACACACTTTACAAGAACCGTCCCTCGGAAATGCCACGTCGCACGCGTGCGACCTCGGTACGTACACCCTAAGTGAGGGAGGGACGCTAAGCAGCTCGGGGGGGCGGACAAAGCGCTCCCTCCTTTCGGGGGTTCGCGAATGAAGCGTCAATGATTGGTAAAATCGAGGACTCGATTTCGCGGTGATTATTTTTTACACAACCCGTTATTATCTTATAATCGCGTTTAAACGTACGAACCCCGCCGTACTATCGAATCATCAACTACTATTATTTTTCGTCACCGCAGTCTTGTGATTTGTTCGCGACACCACAAACAAATATAACTATTTGGAAAACGAGCGGTGGATTAAAACGAGGTGTTTGGAGACGATTGACTTCTACGCGATGCTAACTCGTATTCGTAAGGGTCGAGACGAGGACGGAAAAACTTGATCGAGGGCGTTGCAACAGTAGTATGCAACGACACGTAGGGAATCGTACTATTTTTTGCCGGAAATCGTCACTGCGGGACGTTAAAATTACCTACTATACGATACGCGCACATATTTATCGAACAAAACTTGATCTTTCTTTCGCTCCATTCACCGACAAATAATAATAATAGTTGTTGAAAACCGCCCGGTCCCGTTCGACGATTTTGTCCTGTGCCGGACAGCGCGCGGGAAAACCTTCGGAGCGTGACCGCCGATTAGCCGGGCAGTGACGTCCCGCGGGCTCCGCGCGGCGGACGACGACGCGTACCCCGACCCCGCGCGCGTGCTCTCTGCTCGTTTTTCGCCGAGGATCGTGGCGCGGAAAACCGCACGAGCCGCGCGCGATAACGCCGCCGGAAGACGATAATATAACATCGGCCGTCCTGGTTGTGGCGTCGAAGAGTGTTTACGGCAGTGTTTCGAGCGAGTTTTATTAGAAAAAAACGTGTAATTTATTTATTTTCTTCCGTACCTACAAGTTGTCACCCGTAACGTACACTTTGCTTGGACGCCAAACATCGGGAAAAAGTTCTCGATTCGGTCACGCAAAGACCGCGGAGTTCCTTTTCGGTTTTTTATTTCCGCTGCGAATACGTTCAAACGTGTTTTTTATGGATTTTGGCCGTCGCTTTACTCCGTTCGAAAAGTTCGGCAACACTGTGTACGTGTTTACTACAGGCGATCGAATTATTTTAACGTTAAACAACGATGTACGCAGCTATTGCGCGTGTTCATTATGACGACGTCATTAGTGTTTCGTTGTTTTTTTGTTTATATACAATACAGAGGTCTACGGTGTTTACCCGATATGAATTTTTTATGTCTAAAAGAATTATTAATTTAAAATCCGAGAGCGTTGTTGCGAAGAAGCGCAACACAGTGCGTAGAAAAAAAAAATATGATAAGATTCACACGTTATGTGAAAACGCCGCGCTCGGAAATGAAATTTGGAGAAATCCGTAAAAAAAAACCTAGGGAGGGAATTTTTCCGGAAAAACGGGAAATTCTGAGTTTATGAGGGGGAAAAATCGAACAGAAATTCGTATTTGAAAATACGCTTGGGGACGGGTCATAATCCTGCCCACCGTTGTTGTGTGCGCTCCTTATTCTTTTTTTCGTGACTTCACGCCGTTTCGCATCTGAGTTTCCATCGCCAACTCCTTCCGATCTGCCGGTCTCATTTTCGACCCCATCTTCCGCAGCGTGGGTCTCGGTCTTCCAAGTGGTCTCTCGTCGGTCACCCCTTGTGGCACGTTCTCCAGCAGTCTCCACCGATGTATCTTTATCGCCAAGAACCCGCCCGCTATTCGACGACCTTCTTTTGGCGATATCTCCTTCAACGCTCGCCTTTGAGATACAGTTCGTGAATTTCCTCGCGTTCGCCGTACGTTCGGTCTTTACATGAATATCCCTCGGCGCTTAACGCCAATAGAGCGTATACTTTTTCCGAGTTTCGGAACCACGCGTCTGCAGGCTCGACAAGCGTCTGATACACCGGTACACTTGGGACTTTTTCGGATCTGGATCTGGGCCGAAATAACATCCAGCTCGTATTCCGCGTCCGTCTCTGCGTTATTACTGGTGCCGTCGTATAATATACTGCGCGGCGCGTGTGTGGTATTCGGTTTTTATCCGGTAAAACGGCGACATTTTGGCGGTAGTACACAAGCGCGGGCAACGAATTGAAATGTACCGGCGGCGAAAAATATATGTTATCGACGCCCTCGCAAAAACATAAACCGTCCTCGTGCAGCGGGGCACGCGCCACTTGACCCTCTCCGACGGGCATGCGAGAAAAGCGATTTCTATATTTTACGTAAACACGTACGATATATCGTTTTGTAAATCACGTGACAAATAATGTATAAACAAAAATATACGTATTATTATTATAAAACGCACGCGAGAAATACAATTTCGACGGCCGTTTCAAAATATCGCCGGTGACACGCTCCGTTTGACGCTGCCGCACGCGTGGTGGTTGATTTTTTTCCGTTCCTCGCAGTATCGCTCGCGTTTCCTATTCCGCGGTCGCTGCGGTGTACACACGCGCGCACAATCGAGGGAATACAATAAAGGACCTTTTTTTCTCATTTCACTTCCGAAATTTGTCTCTTTTTTTTTTCTTTCTTTCGACTGCAGCCGCGTGCGACCGACGATGTATCGTGTGTGTTCCAATCGTATGTCTGCAATAACGTTCCTATCGAACAACGCCAATTTTGTTTTATACGTCTATAATCTCCGAGCCGGTTTATTCTGTTTCGTACAGCCACTTTACGACGATATAAAAGCGCGACGTCCAGAAATCTATTAAACAACGCGTGTGCATAACGTTATAAACGCGTTTAAACAATAAACAGCGGACGATATTATAACGCGATACGACGTTTTTTTGTCAAATTTTCCAATTCGCGATGACACGGCGTGTATAATACTGCGTGTACAAAAACGAAACGGCAACGTGACATGATTTCGTTTTTTATTCAAACGGGCTCGAAACACTTTATCCGCGCACACAACGTGTGATATACCGTTTAAATCGTACGACAACAAAATTAGGTAGGTATCTACAACGTTATAATACATGCGACGATTAAACGCGCTGTTACAGGTCGGGAAAAAGCGATGAACAGAGTCACGGCGTATTATACATACCGTTATTGACGAAACATAACGTCTGTCAATCACGTGGATTGTACGCAAATCGATTCGCTCGGCGCGCGAGAAAACGTCGTGATAACTTTTACACGTAGCAAAAAAAAAGAAGAACCACCGACGTTTTATCGAAATCGCCTTTGCTCGGCGAGATTTCAAAATTCTATACCTATTCACTTTGAACGAATTCGTCCGGAGATCAGAGAACGTTTACCATGAAACGTGCCTACCCACACGAAATACTAAATAATAATATCGGTACCCTATGTATGTTGGTTTCATAGGCTGTAATATACTACTTACTGCTGCACGTTCAATTCAATATTATGTGTTAATAAGACGTTCAAAAAAGTATGTACTGATTATAACGAGGTAAGCAAATATCATACGGACATTCTCTCCCGAGTTCTCCATGTTTCCGCGCTGCTACGACGAGCCGAGCGTGTGTTAAAATAAATCTAAATTTTACAGAATCCCTCCCGGTCGTAAATATATCGTGTTAACTACTGCACAAGTTACTACCCACACGACACGTAAGTTTCATGTTTATAACAAGTCGTATTCTATAGAATACGGTTAGATTCCATACAAACATATACAAAGTTGGTTTTACGGATAGTTTTTGTGCTCGGATTACAGATAAAACAGAAAACACGCGTATTTCAAATCCATTAGCTGCACACTGTTTTCGAATAATAAAAGTCCTTCTACGATACCGGAATCTCCGTATCTCTAGTTATGATTTGTGTATCTCGTCCGCAGCAGCAACGCGTGTTCGGATGTTTTTTTTGTTTTACGGATTCCGTCACAAAACGACACAAAATGCGCGTACCGAATCCCGATTTTAGCGATTTTTCACAATATGCGACGTGATAGCGATTCGATTAGCGATTCAATTACGGTGAACTGCGAAATCGCGCGAGAGTTTACTATATAACTGTACAGCAGTGAAAGTCTTCCCACTGAACGTCGTGCACGGAAACGCGTGAGTGGTAATCATCATTTTTCACGATGATCCCGCCTGTATCGTGTACACCTATATACAATATTAAAACAAGTCACGAGCCGCATTTGTTATTGTTTTTGACGTGCGCGTCACAACTCGCATTAGTCGATCCCCGACGTCATTTCTAATGGGCCGTTTTTTCCCGCGACGAAATCGTATGTTTTACAGATAAACGCGTGAAATTAAAAAGTTTCCTCGCGGATTCGTCCGTAAAAAAAAAACTGATTTTTATCACGGACGAAACAGTTTTTCACTAGTATGATGGGCGTCTAACTTTTACTTACCGTCTACAAAACGATGTATCTTTCGTACAACGAATTATACGTAGTATACTAACTGGAAGTCTGGTAGGGCAAAACACACTAAATCACCGAGTGTTTGGTTGGCGAACGGGAAATAACCGTGGTGCCCCTGATCGATGCGCAGCGAAACCGGAAGCAAACACGACAAGAGCAAAAAGAAAACCGGTACGTTCGCGTTGGGATCGAGACGGGTATAAAGTTAAAAATACAATATTAGAACAATCGTTGATATTCACCCCGAGTTATCTTCCGTATGGTACTGCAACACGAGACTGACGAGGTCGTCCGGTGACAGATACAACTCTTCTTTGGGCACGTTCCTTCGGGCCATTTCCTTGGCGTATAGCCCGGGCACGATCTTGTACACTAACCGTTCCAGTATCTTGTCTCGTCTGAAAAATTCGGTGACATGATATTACACTAAAAGAGTCACCGATAGCAGTACGAGATATCAAATATATTTAAGGCGAAAGCCGAAAGACCTTTTTTACGTACAATTTTTCAATCGTATCTGCCCCCTCGAGGAAATCTTACGTTTTATGTATTCCACTGTTTGTCCAGTCAAAATGCAAAAACGAAAAAATTCGGAACGATTCGGGTTGAAAATCGACCTTAAGCGTAAAATTACTAATAAGATGTCAAAAGCCCCCGTCAATCCGAATGACGCTAAGAGTTGTATTAAAGGTCAGAGGTATAACGTTAAATGCTTTTTTTTTGCACAAACGCTTCTCTCAAGCATTGGGCATTGTAAAGATTGTGAAGTTTACACGGTTTGTAGATAACAATCGTTGAACTTTTGAGTAGCAGCAGGTTTGTGTAAAATTATTATAAAATATTATAAACGAGAAAAATAAATAATCGTGCGATATAATATACTATACCTGATGCTCAACAGCGGCTTGGTCTTGTGCAGTTGCACGTCACATATTGGACAGAACCGGCTCGTTTCCAAGTACTTGACGACGCAGGACCGACAAACTGTACAGAAAACAAACGGTATGAATACAACGCATAATGCCGTACGGAAATAAAACAACACTCTAAAAATGAATACTAAAGGGTTACACTATTTTACTACTAGAATCGAGAGACAGTGTAACAACATCGATACGAACCCTCAGTACTACGGTATTATTTATTGTCCTTATAAGGTGGTAACCGCTTGAAACCGGCTTTACCGGAGACGTCGCCACGCACGTCGCCACACACGCGAGTGATTTAGCGATACAGGAATAAAAAGTATAACACGTCATAACGTATTATTACCACCAGTCCACACGATATAAGGTGCAATTTATATTTTATATTTATATATAATATTATCGTAAAATGCTGTATACGTGCGAGACGTGACAAGCTGCTGCACCCTTCGCGCCGCTCTCTCGCGCGGCAAATTGAGGTCATGCGCGCAACGACGACGACGACGACGAATCGTCGGTTTAAAAGCACCGCGGCTGACGCGCGAGCCGCTAATGACGCGTAAAAGATAAAATGCTGCACCGCGTTACTAGATTTTACTGTAGTAAAAGTGTATTTCGAGTATATAGGCGACAAGTCGGTGAAACGAAGATTAGAGCGAAGGGTAGTACGCGGGTGAACAAGAAGATCGTTCGAACTATTATAATTCGTGGCGCGCACCACGCAGGGATGGCAAAAGTGCTGGTAGAAGAAACTCAGCGAAGAAACTCGAATGTAAACACACAGAAACGTCGCTGAGGTTTAGCACCCTTAGACAGCATCAGTACAGTAATGCTGCAACGGGTGAAGGATATCCAGCGTGTAGGATAGAATTGCTCTATGCGGTAGCAGGGTCTAAAGCTGCGGTGTGATGTTGCCCACAAGACTGAACGCAAACAATAACGTATTAGAGAGCGTTTAGCTGTATAGCGATGTAAGCTTACAGTCGGACAGTATTCGCGTTATATTTCTACGTTATACGCCTCGTATATATTTTTGACTATGGATGTGATGGCGGAACACAAAGCATCGTTGTGAAAACAATACGTTCTTCGCTAACGGGGTCTACAAAGTAACATCATTATAAAAACATACAGTCAGCGTGTAGAGAAAACGTCCTCTTTTTTGTTTTTCCGAAGTCGGTTAAAAAAGGATTAGACGCGGCTGTATGTGATACTGCACAGATTATACACGCGCACATTAGTGAAATAACAAAGCGCGCGTATATATACGTGTTATTTTTTACGAGTATCACGACGATACTGTACAGTACGCCGCAGGATTAACGACGTCGATAACGCGCGGTGTATCGTAATATTATAATGACATGTTTACGGCGGTGCCGTATTGTCATGACACCCTTAGCGGAGCGGAAAAAAGGGCGCCCGAGCGGCAGGGGAGAGAAAAACTGATATATTACATTTTATCGCGCAGCGTCCGCCGCCGGTGACCATAATAATAATAATATTTTATGTTACGCGCACGTTGTGGAGTATAAAATTTTGCGACGAAATATTATTGAAACGAGCGCAATAATGTTGTGATAGAAAAAAAAAAAATTGAGTCGTGGGTACACCATATATATATTATAGTGGAGTTGGTCACTAATTTGCAGGGTGGGTTAAAAATTCTAAAAACTCGATATTATTGTCAAACTGAGAATCACATATTCATTTAGTACTCGTTAAATTGCATAGATTTCAAAGTTTTGTGTTCGACGTTTCCATCGCGATTGAACTTCGTTCACCCGTCGATTCGTACGAATTAACTTTTAAACGAGTTATTTCCGAAAAAATAACACAACAAGGGTTTTAGAAATTTTTTAACTCGCATAAAAAAAAAAAACACAATGCTCGTACTAAAGTTTAGAGACTATCTAAATTGAAAACTATGAAGGTCTTACAAAATTATAGGTACTAACGAAACTTGGTTTGGAGCTAGTTGAACAAGCGACTATAATATTACAAATTTAAAACAGCTTGCAGTTAATATAACGAACAACATTCTCAAACAACGATAGAACACATAAAATACCAATTTATTTTTAATCGGGGGAAACGCGTCTGCAGCGTTTAGATGCTTGCGCATATCGGCCGTGATTTAAAAAAATTTAATTTTTCACGATTTCGTGAAACATTTCAAACACCATACGCACGTAGCCCCCACAAGTATTAAAAAGTGTGGCGGCTAGCATTTTTCCATATGGGGCAGCCTTTACAGAGAACGGAGAAAATCGGGGGTGGTCATTTGGGGGTTGGATTATTTGGGCTAAATTCGAATATGCAAGGCTGCTTCTGACAAGAACGGGCCGCGATCTGGCAGTCAGAAAATTCAGCTGTTGGGCCGATCATTTTTTTTTTACCCCGCCGCATCCCTAGAAATCTGAAGATATTGAATGAATGACGCCCCTGCAGTAAACCTAACATCGAAATCGAAGTTCCGCATGACGTCGTGTTGCAGCGTTTGTTGCAGGAAACAGAATTGAAAACACCTACACCTATCATACATATACATGTACTATCCAGTATAACTGCGAAGATACATTTTTCGTCACGAGAAATTCGTATTTTTTTTTTTATTACTTACAAAAACAACAAAAAGTGATTTTATCCGCGTAAAAAACAGTGTACAATTTTTTTATAAAGTAACTTTATTGTAATACTTCACGTCTGCGACCGGGGTGCAACAAACATATACTCTTCAGAATTTGAGAATCCAAAAGTTTTAATGTGAAATCAACACGGTTTCGCGTGCGAAACGACGAGAACAATGGGTCGCATGCAACTGTAACACTACCATTTATTTTTTAAGTAGCGTAGTAGGTCAGGTTCGAATTTCTCCGTAGCGTGTTTGTAGAATACATAATACTATCTATACTGCAGTTACCGTTACAGAGTTTCAACGTGTACTTAAGTTTTAAATTTTAGGTATAACGAAAAGCAGACGTTTTATACGTCAATTTTAGAACGATCGTATTTTTTTAAAAGTAACTTTCCTGAAACGTAATATGCTAATTGACGAGTCAAAAACTATGATGATATGACCTTCGCGTTGAACGTTACTGCACGCATTTCAAAAACGATTTTCGTACAGAAATCTGTCGATCAATAACAATCTTAAAACTGTACAATGTAGAACATTAGAGAAAATTGTCTAATCTATAGACATGTCGCCAGTAATACGTCGTCGTAGCCGGCACCTACACGAAAAAATGGATGCGGCCGTGTGCATAATACACTATAGTTACAAACACGGTATGTCGATAAACCTGCGGTAGTAAAACCGTTTTTTCCGTTTTTAATCCTCCTCTTACGAAACGATATGAGCGATAAATAAAAATAATTCGAGATCGATAACTGCGATTATTCGTAAAACGCGCGTAAAGGAGCAAAAAAAAAAAACCCCGGTAAGTAGCGAAAAGAATAAATTTGAATGAACGACGGGACAGCGCATAATGGATAGATAATTAACTATCGTCGGTTGAACGGTCGGAAGATCGTTGGACCATGCACGGCAAATGACCTTGGCGGGGTACAATCGATGGAAACGGCGAACAATTCAAAATTATCTTCCTTATACATATATACGTCGTTTTTTATTTTACACCTGTAACCGAAAAATGTACTGCGGCCAACAAACACAATGATGATCATTGACAATTACTGTACGGCCGCCGCGTCACACCGCCGCACAACGTCGTCCCGTGACCCCCAGTGGATTCGTTGAAATTTTGTTACTCTTTATACTACAACATTATTTGTAAATATACATACACATATATATATCGCTGCCAACTGTTTCGTTAATCGTCGGTAGAAATTATGAAAAGTAAAAAAAACTGCCGTTTATACGGTGTACGTATCGCTGATTTTCTGCTGCGAACGTAACACGATCAATTTAATGATTAGACGCTAAATTATACCGTCGTTGTTATAGATCGTTTATAGATCGCGGTTTACTCCACCCGTGTACGTGCAAACCCACACGCGTCCGACCGAGTAAGCAATTGCAAACTGTCAAATACGCAATGACGAAAAAAAAATTCGATACTTGGCAAAACAGAAAAAAAAAGTTTCCTCCGATCATAGGCGGAACTACGGCCTGGGCCAACTGGGCCATGGCCCAGGCTAATTGGTTCCGTGTTAATTTATACATTTGCTAAGAATCTATTGTTTTAAATGTAATAAAAAAATTGACTCTCATGAGTGGCCCAGTCTAATTAAAATGTCTAGTTCCGCCACTGCCTCCGATTCAGAGCGTCTTAGAAAACTCCGCAACGGTAGGGAATGTTTCGAAAAAGACGCGCGAGACAACAGGCAATACGAATGACGGTTATCTCTCATTCGGTTCTCGGAAAAAATTCTCTCGAAAACAACGCGGTTTTTTTCTTTTTTGAATCCTCCGGTAGATGCGGTGGTGCGGTTCACAAAATCGTTTCACGCCCTACTGAGATTCCAAAACTGTACACAAGTAGCGCGAAACAAGTAGAACGTTTTTTTTTCATTTTTTTCTCCTCGAACGAACCGATTTTTTTTTTTTCGTATCGTGACGATCGCGCGGATCTATAGACGTTTAAAACGTAAGATGATTGTTACAAACGGACAGGATTCGCACGCTGCGCAGTAATAAAATTCGAACGTGCGGCAGGTACAGCTAAACGGTTTTTCAGTCACCACGAGAATCCAGCTATAATTATAAAACAATTAGTTTCTTTTCCGGGACAGCAAAGTGTGTCGATAAACCCGAGCCTTAATCGCAATCCTCCAGTACACACTGGCCGACCCAGTGTTTTAATATATTTCCATTAAATTTACTGCAGTGTCGAGGAGGAGCACACTGTCCCTCGTCGCACCACGATCGTCGACGGATATTGCAATATAAACTGCAGCTGCTGACGTACCGACCGCATCAGTGGCGTGACGGACAGGCTTTTTTTTCTTTGAGTGGCAACGACACTTTCAATCGAACGAACGAGGAGCACAAAAATCTTTTATCAAGTCTGTATCCTGTGTTTTAGTATTACGTAAAAGCTTGGTCCGATTTCGGATGTTATAAACAAAAAAAAATCAAAATCGATTTACAAAAAACGCGTTCCCCGTGGTTATACGTGTCCCCCGTAAGGAATGACGACAAAATAATAACAACGTGAAATCGGCTACAAACCAAAATCGTGTGAACTATCTTGTTGTGTTTTGATTGTACTAAAGTTTCGAGGCTTAAACGAAAAAACCAGAGGTTTTATGGAACGATAACCGCGTAAAATTCAAAAAAGTCCCATAACTCAAAAACCGATTGAAGTTTCAGCAGTAAACTCGTTAAACTCTTCTTGTTGACATACATAAATTTCAAGTCGAACGGAGCAATTTCGACGTTTTCGTTTTTGGCTCATAAAAAATAATCGAAATGTCAAAAAACGCTTCCGAAAATTCTTTCTACTAGAAAAAAAAATGAAAAAATCATTGTAAAAACAATAGGTACGTTCTTTGCTGACGCTCAGAATCTAAAAACAAATAAACGTTGACGTTTCAATGAATCGGTTTTCGACAGTTTTGCACCCGCGTTAGGCGACGGTACGTTAATTTCAAATTATTCAACGTTCACGGTCTCCACTTTTGTTGGGTGTTGTCGATATTATACGTATTGAAATTATGAGTAATTTTTTTCAAGTGTAGCGAAGCGTTTTTACCACACACCCCAGCCCATTAAAATCTCTCATCTAAGCTCTGAAATACAAAGCGCTGACAGTTATTTTGAGTATTCAAGTTGATTTGCTTAATTTAACATTACTTAAATTACACGACTAAAAACTATAAGAAGAGTTCTTTTTATTTAGTTTTTTTTCACTTATAAATGCGTGTTAGATGTATAAGTTTTTAAGTACAAGTGTAGGTATAGGTGTGTAATCACACTTTGAAGTGTTCGTGCGAATTTATCAACGTATGTTGACATATATACATATTTTAAGTCGTCGTGATTTCAATAAATTTCCCTTGATTAGTCAAAACTGGTAATTAAATAACTGTATGATTGAAGTTCTCCCTCGTGTATACGAGCAATCGCTACGATCAAGAACTGTTTCACAGCTGCGTTTTGAAAAAAAAAAAGTTCAACGGACGCGTGACACATGTTTCGGTCGTTTTATAATCTGGCCGAAATATCTTATCCTTACGGTTTCGTCACACGCAATTAAATTACGACAAAACATTACACACGCGCCTTTACGTGTCAAACTTGTACCTATACAATACAATATGCGGATATGTCGTTTTGCGTACGAATTTATTGAATTTTGAACGGTACGACGTTTCGACAAAGACGTTTGCATCATAATATTATTGCAGCGACCCACAGTAGACCCACGTACAATACCCGCGCGCGTTTAAATTGTGTTATGTACGAGACGGAACATCATATTTTTCGGAACTCACGGGCGGACAATATTTTGTTAATTCGACCACTCTGTGTGGACGCACAAAACGAACCAATTACTATATTCTTGTTCGTATACAACTCGTTTGGATCATTTCACCGCGCTTTCAAAAAAAAAAAACCGAATCAGTCAAGTACACCGAAAGTACGAAAAAAATACTAAACATGTCATGAGTATGTACGACAAAGTCGTTAAAAAAAAAGACGATTTCTAAAACCGATTCTTGATTTTCGTTTCACTCGACTGCTCACATTGCACACGTGACGTTAAGAAGGATTGATTTCATTAAGTACTTATCGAAACTACGTATTAGACCTGTCGAACTATTTAAAACTCTATGATTACAGTAAAAGATGGCGCGAAAGTCTGAAAGCACAATGGGTATCCGTATAGGATGTATTGCACGCGTTAAACATATCGTGGCCAATCAATTTAAATTATTATTTTATAGACAATAACTACCGCACTGTCTTTAATATAAACGTGTGACAACGTGTTACTGACAAAGTTGTCTCTAAAATCATCGCAGCTATGCAACTATAATGAAGCGGTCAGAATATAATAATATTTGTCTACGGTAAACAAAACGAGTATAAAATACATACAGGAATGGAGACACTCTACGATTGTTGTCGGATCGATGTAGTAGCCAGCGCACAGGACGCACAACAAATGCGGGTTGAGGTTTTTCAACAGTTCCCGGCGTTTTTCTTTCATCGTGGTCGTCATCGTATCTGCACAAGGGAGGATAAACAAAACAAAATAATAATTAATAATAAAAATTTTTGTCAAACAAATCTGACAGGTTCGTGCGACTGCACGCGCCGTAAGATTTTTAAATAAACACGTTATAAAGACCTATACGTATACAGTATAAGACGCTGATAGTTTTAACATCCGTTCAAATCCGTTTATAAATATATATATATATATATATATATACAAAAACGTTTTATTCCTGTAGTCACTTTTGTGCGTGAGGTTACGGTATAATCAGTCTTCATTATGCCGTCGAAACGCTGAATATAAACGTAACATTTAAGTTCTATTATGTAATAACAATTCAATATATATGCGTGCATACAGCTGTGTATATATGTATGTATACAAGTCGAAAATCGATAGATATCGGAAACGAAAACACAAAAAGGTAATAAACATAACCAGCTGAACCAATAAATTAAATCAACACAAGTCACTGCAGGTTATAGGTACCTACTCCATATATACGTTTTATGCAAAAAAACACAAAAAACTTTCGAATTTCGATGTATTTTGATGCCCCGTATTAATATGTTATATAGAACGATACGATATAATAACTATTTATTATTAATTCCCGTGTAGAGGTCACAATAATTCGTGTACGAGTGAACAATAAATACAACATTTTGATTTTTTAACGGCGTGGTTAAACGTATGTGTTACGAAAATACACTAACTTTCTATACAAAACACCGTTACACATTCTGAAGATTATACACCCTTCGAATCTCAAGATGTGTTTACAAAGTTATATACATGGATTTAGGCTGCTCGAAAGTCAAATAATAAACGAAGGAATGAATGTTGGTTACTCAGAAAACGCCTCGCGAGTAAATTCAGTTTATTTTCTAAATTTAATAATTACGTTGATATTACCGCAGTCATTATGCGCGCACATTAACGTCAATTACAAGTATTTATTACGTCGACGGACTGTTATAACATTCGTAATCCAATTGGAAACGTTATAATGTGTGAGAACGGTTGCGGTGACACGGTTTTTTTTTTACCGGTGTACAATTTTTTAATATTTCTATGCGGAACTATTAAAAAGATATTTCAAAAGTCCGTCTGTTTAAATTGTTTTTTTTTGTATTGTATTGAGCCTTCGCGCATACAGATCACAAAAAAAAAATGCTCGTACCGTATTGAATGTTCGTGTTTCAGGCAGCTTGGTATATGCTTAAAAAAATTAATGGCAGCACGCTTTGTTGGCCGTCTAACGTTGTATAATAGTATTTGTGAATATTTTTTGATCGTCGGTATAGCAGCTGCCAAATAAACGCAATTTGTCCTATGACGAACAAATTACCCGACTATTTTGACAACAGTACGCCTACCGAGAGTTCATCATCAAAAAAATATAATTCGTTTATTTTTGCATTGTTTTATGACAATGTAAATCTAGGACTTTGCGTACGCTCGAGAAATTAAGTTTATAATATTATGTATGACGTATATAGTCGGTATGATTAAATGTAGTATAAAAATTAAATCAGAACGAGCTTTTAAAACGTGTATTTTATACGAATCCGGGGAATAATTATTATTGTAATACCTATAAAACAATGTCGCGGAGTTAAAAATACGTTTTTCGAAATAATCGTTCCGTTTTCGTTGACACGTCACGCGCTGATTAGTCAGCTCTGACGTATAAAATAAAGGGAAACATTAATTTCTGCGGCACAATAGGAAACGAAAAAAAAATTTTTAAAAAAAAATACACAAGCCGAACGGGGAAGATTTTCCGTGCTTTTCCGTACACGCATTCGTTTCAGACGCGCACAAAAACTTACCGCAAGCAAAACCCCAGGGGAAACTGAGGGTGACAAACGATAGCGCGCGATGGGGTGTCTGTCAACGATTCGTTTCATTAAAAACTGTGAACCATGCTCAATGACGACGATAAACATATACATATATATACAACGGGGGTTTCGTCACTGGTACACGTAAATGGCGAAAAAAAAAAAAGAATGCCGGTGCTTTGAGCGCGGAAGCATCAAAGTTCTTTGAACTGTACACGAAATACCTACACATTTTTTTCAAAAAAAGAAAACACGATGATATTACCTAAAATAATGAAAAAAAGTTATCGTTGATATAACTACGACTACGGTGTACCTATATATATAAGCAAAGACGTCGAAAAAGTACAAGAAAAGTAGGAGACGTTTAACATAGTATTGTGTCTATTTTAAGTTCGCGAACGCTTTAAACATGAGTATTATACTGCGCGTAGATTTTTTTGATGATTTTTTACTCTACAGCAAGATCCATTTACCAGCAATCGACCGATTTTTAAGTATAAATGTACGGAACAACCGATATATTGTAGTACGCTGAAGTTCTAAATATTTTCTCGATCTGCAAAAGGGCTATTTTTATCCGCTGTGGTCGGATTTTGTACGAAAAACAAACGAAATATAAAACAAGACGAACGTACGCGATTGAGTTGTTCAGACTGTACCTATAAATAGTGGTCTTATTTTTTTTTTTTTATTTGCCGATATAGAAAGCGCGTGTATTGTGTACTTAAATATATTATTACCTAAATCGATTAGTACGTCATAACAATAAGTGTTAAATTCGGTCTAAAAACTTCACTTGATCGGTTTTGCGAACACGCCGTTTGTTTTGTATTGCATTTATTTTTCATTTTAAAACTGATAAGGGACTCTGGATTTTATGATGCAAATGTATACGAATGTATCTCAGCAATTTCATAAATTTTTGTCGAGTCTAGTCCAATTTTCGTTCTGGAAACTATTCTGAACTCGTTTTTTCACCAGATAGTTTTTCTAAAAATATTTTTTTTAAAAAATCAATAATAATAATGATCGATATTCGATCAATTAATTTAGGCGGCCGTAAAATTATGAAAACTTATTTGTTTGAATAACCGTCACGCGTGAAAAGATTTTTTAGGTTCTTGCGTACCTGTACTATTTAACTCGTCAATCAGTTGGCTCTATACCGGAGAAATCACAATCGTGGAAATAAAATGTTTTTAAAAATTAAATGTGCACAGGCGTTATGCGACTCGATTATAAACACGTGTTCGCGCTATTAAAATAATTGTGCTTATAATAACTAGCGCTGTCTAATACACGCAGTCTACTGATATCGCGAGTCAATCTGGAACCATTTTCAAAACGGAAAAACCTAAGTTGTACCGGAAAATCTACGAGCGTCAAAGACTCCCCAAATAATTTTGTAGTAAAAAATTTCAAATACTGCGTAGGACACGTTTCGGTCAGTTTTGTACAGTCGAAAACATTCAAATCGGTAAGTCCTGATTAAAATTATAAAAAAAATTAACACGATACTAATCGAACACGGGGCCATCGGATACAGCTATGATTTCAGAACCTATATCAGTGGTATACAGTGTATTGTATTACATCGACTAAACATGACTTTTCTTTGTCGTACTATCCACCTATAACGCTCATCAGAGTCTGAATGGTTAATTGAGGGAGGAGGGCGGGGGTCATGTACGAGTTCTATCACTACCCCAAAAATGTGCTAAAATTTTCGAGGGAGGATTCGAAAGTAAACCATCAAACAGTCGATTCCAAAATTTGTACGTTCGCGAAAGTGGGTACTTACATATCGGCAGGGTTCGACCCCCCGAAAACCGACCCCCTTCAGTGCTCGCCACTGCTAATATTATTGCAGTAGTAACGGACAATACGACCTAAATCGACGTGATACGATCAATTAATAACAAGCCGAGTTTTAAGGAATTCCTGTTACCCGTTTCGGATGTAGCGACGTATTCCTTCCTGTTCCTCCTGACCGCCACGTGCGCCCAGCTCGCACCACCCGCCACGCCGAAAAATGTACACAACTAAATTGGATTAACGCCCCGCCGACCGTGCAGGCGCCGTGGGGTCGCTGAAGAGTAAAAGTACCTACGTGCAACCCCCGTTATCATACATATACATATATATCGTGTAAGCGTATATATATATATATATACACTATTGCCTTTTATTTAATCGCATTATACACGCCAAAAGGGGTGGTTGCTGCAACAGCGCCCGAAAGTTGGTTCTACTCGAAATCGCTATACGTATACGATGTATAATACGATGTATAGACGCCCTCCACCGTAGTAAATCATAATAATTTTATAATAACGTAGCGTTTAACGTCTGCACGTCCCTGTCACCGCCCGCAGCAGCGCGGAATGATTTTACAGGATCGGTTGGTATATATTTGTTTTATTTAGCGCCGCAAAAGTTGCAGGGACACCAGGGGCAACGATCCAGCGAGAGCGGGGCGCCGAACATCCCATTTTCGCCAAATTTTTTAAACGAAATTGCTCTCGTCCGGGGAGCCCCGTGAATATATATACGGTTAAGTTATATACGGCACTGTTTAGAGACTCGGACCGAATACTTTGAAAAAAAAATAACGAGTTTCAACTTTATCCATAGAGAACGATAGGAACTGAAAAAACTTTTCTTTTTAAGAGGAACTTCCCCGACTGCGCAGGGATCGATATAACGTTATTAGATTAACACGTCAAGAATAATACGTAGGTAGGTGT
This sequence comes from Hormaphis cornu, assembly GCA_017140985.1. Taxonomy (NCBI): domain Eukaryota; kingdom Metazoa; phylum Arthropoda; class Insecta; order Hemiptera; family Hormaphididae; genus Hormaphis; species Hormaphis cornu. Next base: position 36,638,982 of record CM029357.1, on the reverse strand, counting down.
ATAATATAATATTATGTCGACGCTCGTCACTTACACCGCACGTTTGTACGATACGCCCCTGCTGCTTGAGCACGAATTCACAGCATATTTTGATGATGGACGAGAAACGTACAGGATTAAGTGCGGTTGGACGTGGTCGTCGGGCGTTTCGTTATGATAAAACAATTCCAATACAAGAATAAAAGATTACAGGAATGTGGTGAGACCATGATTCGCGGAGTGTTGGGCCGCGGTCGAATAGAACCGAGTGTGGTGGAAATGAGAATGATTAAGTGACCGAGTACATTATAGGAACGAATAATGTGTAAGAGGTTATATATAGTGTTGCATCGATAGTGGACAAGATGATAGAAAACAGACCGAGATGGTTAAGTGACGAGGAAACTGATACACTGTTAAAACGGTTATCGAAATGAACGTCAAAGGAAAAAGAGGTACGAAGACCGCCGAAGAGGAGAAGGATGGAGAAACAATTGAAAATATGATATGATGGCTGTTAGTGCACTCTGTGTGTGTGTGTAGGGAACGTGAAGGATCGCGACAAGTGTAGGTCTGACAGGACAAGGGTGGCCGACCCCGTATAGTTGGGAGGAAGGCGAAGAAGTAAAAGAAGTGTACAGCGTATTTTGAAATTTTGCTAATTTTTCGAGTAATGTGGTCCAAAAACGATGAGAAGTCAAACTATCTAAAAGTATTTAAAACCATACTCGAAATCTTCGCACGTCATTATGGATAGGACGAGCGACAGTAAACTGTCCACAACTAAATTGTCAAACGTTTTTTTTCGTTCTATTCAAATGCATAAAATTTTTTCGCAGTTGTTGTCAATAAATCGTTAAATTTTATTTTAAATATTTGAAAATGTGTAACTACGATTAAAAATACTTTTTTATACGTGGTTAAAAAATATATAATACAGGTGTATCGTTATATATTATTTACTGTCGATATTATTTTATTTATTAATTTATTTTTTTGCTATAACTCGACCGAAAATTATTCAAATTGATTTCAATCTTTGAACATTGTTTTAAAAGTGATACGATTCAAACGTGATAAGACTGCGACCCGACAGTTGCGGGCAATTTTTAAAAATTTAACTCGCTCGGTTCACTCAGACTCGTTATTTTTGTGAGCAATATATGTGGTTACGAATTACATTTAAAATTCTCATACAGGTATTCAAAAGTGAAAACAGCGATCCGCCCAGTACGGCTCTAAACACAGTTTAAATCAACTAAAACGTTGCGTTTTAAGTGTATTTTGTTATGGTTTTTGAACTAATAACGTTACGTGTGTGGCTGGGGGACACCGCGAGGTAATGTGCAAAATTAACTACGCAGCACGACCGAGTTTTTTTTTGACGTCACGCGTTTTCTCGCATTAGATGGTTATATTTGCAAAAAAAAAACACGGATGTTTTTAAAAACGTTGACTCGAGGCTGCGCAGTGATCGGAAAAAGCCTACCGCAGCGACGGGATTTTTGCGTAAACAACAGAATGGTTGCTCGAAAGTCAGAAAGTCTATTGTGTGAATAACGGGGGGAAAAGTAAAAAGTCACACGTGAATACGTCAAAAATCATTTTTTTTTAACGAAAATTCCATGGTGCGGGCGAATCGTCAAAGTGGGATTAGCTGCACGGAGAACAATCGGATTGTTGTGCCAACGATTGGAGGAAAACATTGTCTCGCGTACACATTTATATTAATAATTGCGGATAATCGAACCGACAAATTTTTGTTTTGCATTGTTGTCCCAGTATTATGTGTGCGTATAATAAATAAAGGACGAATGAATGAAACCCACGGGAACACAATACGGTTACAAGTGGAAGTCAGAGAAGCACGAAGCGGTCGGGGTGCTCGGCTCGGGTTAAGTCTCGTTGACGCAATGTATAATTCATAAAACGCGAATAATCCGAACGTGCGTTTATTAGTGCGATATACTTATTGTTAATAAAATGTATATTACTGTGCGCACAAATTGTATATAACAACACCTTTTTGTATACATGTTCTGTTGACGCGTTGTAAGCCACGTTTCGTTCAACGATCTTAGTGTCTAGTATTCTTAATGAAAGCCGTTAAAAGTAAAATAATGAAATAATGAAATAAATTACATTATATCATAATTATTCGACGTTTTATTATTAACACTGAAATGATTCGTGTTGATTCGTTTTGTTAAATGAAAACAATAAATGAATAGACTCGTCAGCGGTTTTTGAAGCGCGCACACGATCATTTTACACAAGGGAAGCGACGTTTTTTTTTTTTTCACTCCGTCACGCAAATCACACAGGAAATTAGACGGTTTTTATTCGCAACGTGTTGTACGTGTCGATCTAGCGATGCGATGACAACAGTTTTGAAAATGTATTTTGAAACATTTTTTTTTTTTTAATAAATATAGATTGTAATAACCGGAATAATATTGATACTTACAGAAAGCAAACACACAGGGCGTTAGATGTTAATTACGCTAATGAAGCTTGTGGACAAACATTCGTAGACTGTTTGGTACCAATCGTATGTATTGTAAGTTCGTTAGAACATGACGTAAAAAATAACTTAATAAACACAAAAATAAAAAAAGGTTATTGTTTAACTTACCGTAGAATTAATTGTGTGTTTTATAACCGTATATTATTGTATGCTCATAGTAAATATTTGTACTTCCCAAGTATAACAATAGTCTCGTAAGTTTATTTATTTTTTTTTTGTTCGATTTTAAAATATTTAAAAATACATGTTGTGGTAGTATTGAATGTAATCATTCGTATTCTGTACATCTTTATCTCCTAGTCTAACTACAAGGATATAGTAGATGGTCAAAAATGAATACATATTTATGAACATCGTAAAATACGCGTATTATTCTCGATCAATCTTCTTCGTCGCCGGTCTCCCAACTATTTGAGATCGGCCACCTTCGTCCTATTCCTCCGCACCATCATTCACATCCCCTGCACACACAACCCTCATATTTTTTTCCATCCGTCTCTTCTTTGGTCTACCTCTTTTTCCTTGCAACGTTCGTCTTAATAACTGCTCTTATTGCTTCAATTTTTATCTCTCATAATATTCTCGATCGATAAATTTTTTTTATTGATATCATTTTTATTCAAATGTACCGGCAAGTAATACATACATATATAATTTTGTAGGGTCATAAGTCATATTTGCATACATGTATTACTATACCTCTAAAAAAATTGTTTTTATACAAAGCAACGTTTATGCGATGGACGGTTTTTTTATTGAGATAACATATAGTACACCTTCCCCAGGGTTAACTTTGCAGGCAAATATAATACGTATAATAATAAGAGGATATTATTTTTTTTTCTCTTCATATTCAGACGGTTTTTGTTTCCAACGTACCGATCGAACGTGCGATGCGACGGAAATTCTAAAAACGAATTTGTCGTTTTCAATTTTTTTTTTTCCCCCTCAAAATTCGATGTAGGAGACGATGATAACGTGGAAAAGACAATCGTAAAGAATACCTATTAAGGAATACCGAAAATACCAAAGGGTGTTTGAGCAGAAGTTTAATAAAATAACTGACAAAGTATACGAGTGTTTTATTATCGTACATAGACGCTAAGATGGACATTTTGTCTGAGGAAACTTCTCGTGGGTATCCGATTTTTACGGGATTTTCAAGTTTTAGGCATAAATTTTTTCCGAATTCCACCACAAACACTGCAAATCTTGTCGAAAATTCGATAATTTTTTTTGTTTTATTACGCGGAATAATAACATTTCGACTTGTTTGGCTGATACGGTTTAAACGTTCCGTTTTACGACGGAGAGATGCCAGCTAAGAAAAGATTATTCAAGGACGTCGGACGGGGGTGAAGAAAGAGGCGAAAAGAAAAAAAATCGTCTAGTACGTACCACTGAATCAATATGAAGTTTGGTCAGTAGAGTAGAGCCGGCCGCCGAGAACGGTTTTCTCCCGAGAGCGGGGGTCGAATAAAAAGAGGAGGAGTTAAGAATAAAAAAAACTGTTTTTCTTTTTAAGTAGTACACAAACAACGAGACGTTTTTCGCTTAAAACCGTACACAGGACGCCGCAAACGTTCTCGGTTTTCGAAAACCCACTCGTTCGTTTTTCCCACGACGTCGACGGCATTTCGGCCTTTTGGGACGAGACGGAAGAGTCGATTTCGCATCGCTGCATACACCCGGGGCGGCTATGGAGTATATTTTTTTATCATAATATATATACACTTTTTTACGCTGCGTCTGTATACACGTGTGTAATTATGACGGTGTAACGTCGTCGCGTATACTGCGACGTCGGTTCGAGTGTGTATTTTTTAAACTCGTATTAAAAAAAAGCCGCTTCCGTTCTCCGCACAATATTGTGTATTCCTGCGGCAGCGACTGCACCGTGTTACGCCGTGCGCGATAAACTAAAACTCCTCCACCCTTTCGCCCACCAGACGCGCGCATAACTTGTATTATCGCCCACGTCTTGGTCCGTTAAACTTACAAATAGGACCCCGTGTACACAGCGTGTGCGCGTACGTTATCGCGCGCATTAGAGCCGCTTGTCGGTTATCGCGTACCGCGCGTCATAACAGTGTAAAAAAATATACGACCGCCAAACCTCGTAATGTTTTTTTGGGGTGCTTACAATCGCGTACGTATCTACGATAAACGATTGTGCCGATAGATGCACGCACGTTTTATACACGGAAACTCCTTCCTCCAGCACAAAAACTATTTGGGATCCTCGCGTACCGTAAACAACAGACTAAAATACCGTGGGACAAACTCGCGTAATACTTGTCGAATAATCCGTAAGCTATTATCGCGCGCTCGAAACGTCGACTATGATTTTGTACACCGTGAAATCTTACCCGAATCTTTCTCGTCGGTCCCATTTTTTCACCGCCCTATACACATTTCTGGACGCGTCCTGCAGGGGAGGAGGTCGGGGGGTTGTAACACCCCCATTTCGGTTTTTTTCGTTTTTTTCGCAAACGACCGTACATTATAACCGGCTATTTTTCTGTGTATTAAAACAACACCGACATCAACGTTTAGATTCGTCACGCGGGGGGGTGTACTGTATCCGGGAGGAAGAGTTTCATGATTATTGCGTACGTTCGTTTTAGCGAGGTCTCCCGAAAATTGTCACCACAACCCGATTGTGCGTTTGATAAGCGAATACCGTAAGATAGTATCGTACGTAACGCATACTCGGTTGTTGCGCACAAAGACGATACGGTGGCAGTGACCGACATCGGCGGCTGAGCAGCACCACGCCGACGGCTGAGCAGAGCACCACGCCGACGGCTGAGCAGAGCAGCACGCCGACGGCTGAGCAGAGCAACACGCAGACGGCGATTTTTTTTCTTTCACATTTTTCTACTAGAACATAGTCGCGATCGCAGGACGAAATGGAATGGGGGGGCCGCCACTGTTACACGTAGTATTACACGCACGTCATTATTATTGTACACACCGTGACCAACACCCATGACGGCGGCGGCGGTCGTAGTATTCCCATGGAACCGACAACTTTGTACGGCACGTAAAATAGCTGCACATACAGGTGCAGCACTGTCATTAGATTATTATTCTTCTTTGTGCGTAATACATTGTGTAACTGTGCTGCGTAGAAATGGCTGTATTTTTATCGTTTTTTTTTTTGTTTTCTGGACTGCAGAGCAACACGCGCCAACAAACAAAATGCAGGGGCGCCCTTTGTTTGAGACGGGTTTTCGGCCGAAACTTCAATGTACTTCAGAGTACTTGCGTCATCGCGCCAGTGTGTGCCGGTGGTGGCGTCGCCGTACTCGGACACGGCCAGATTCGAAGCACGCAAAGTGTAGATATTTCAAAAGAGGGTTCGCATTTGTCCTGCACGAGAGGAGTGGTCGAGATTGAGCAGTTTGAGCCTGCTCGTGTACAAATACACCAGTATGCCGACCGACATGTGTAATGGCGACAAACCGAACTCTCCGCGTTTGTATCAAGAAGCATACCTCCCGTCCCTTTCGACGAACTCGGCTTACCAACAGAACCTATAGCACTGCGCACTTTTTTCAAAAAACGCACGGATCGCGTTACGATGCCCACCCCGATCGAATCTCACGTCATCGAGCCACTATGCATCCCGGAAAACGTTCACGAGGATGTGTTTTCGAAACGTCCCGATTGCTGCGCAGGAGACGACAAAACCGACGACACCCACGGTTTTTAGAAAATCGGATTTTAAAACACGATTCGCTCGCACGAATCTATTATGTTCTTGGTGAAATTGTTTAAATACACTTAGCGGTTCGATTGTGCGCACGTTGCGGAAAACTTTAATGCGTGTCGGGAAAATCCGTACACGCGTCGAGCGGGGTAATCCACCGATACGTGGCGTATTACGATATTATTATAGGTACTATATTTCGTACGTCGTCTTATTTTCAAAATATTCCCATATAGGTATCTAGGGGGTGGACTGACGCGGGGTGCCTGCAGAACATAACCCCGTCCTCGTGTGTTTCGGGCTCCATCATTTCGTGTATTCCTCGGTTTTTTCGGTAGCTGGGCCACCTGAAAGTGCCGTAAACTTATTTCTCGTTATTTAACGTTATCAATTAGACACGTTTGTTCGTCTACACCATAGACTTTTTTTGTCCCCGGGTGAACGTATTTGCGCAGCAGGACACCTGTTGTGGAACCGTCGCAGGTTTCGCGAAAGGAAAGTCGTGTCAAACTCGAGTCTCCGGCCGCGTTTTCCCGTTCGATCGCCGCCGGCGGGTGCTGTTGGTCGCGGCGGACGCAGTGTTGCCAACGGCGGTTTCCCGCGCGCGCGCGGTCGGAAAAATCGCGCCGGGTTATTGATCGCCGCGACGCACTCGCCCGACAGCAACAAGTGTGCGGGTTTTTTTCCCGTCCGTCCGTCCGCGTCTTCCCGTGTATTATTATTTGTGTATTCGCCGCATATACGCGGGTCGATCGATAACGGCACAAAGAAGCCGGCGTGCGATAACCGAAAAAGGGGTTCTTCGCAAGAGGGTCGGGAGAAAAAAAAGATATTCGCGAGCGTCCCTCTTGTGGCGAGGGGTGCACGACGATACATTTGTACGCATCGTTCGCAGCAACGCCGAGCGGGGGGAGATCGGAATCGGTCGATCGGAATTCCGGTCGCAGCGGCCAGAACTCGCGCAGCGGTTAGATAACTATTCTCTCTGAAAATTACAACGCGCCGTTATTATCTCGCCGTGTATTTATTATTACCTCGACGTTAAACAAAAAAACCGTACGCCGCGCGGTCGTGTAATAACGTTATAATAATAATATTACCTCTCTTATCGTACTGCGTGCGTGTAGGTACGCGCCGTCGTAATAACAACAACAGTATGTATGTAGCTGCTGGGCGCAGGCGGCGCGTTCAACGGCGTGACAGCATTGCGACGTTGCCGGACTGGCCGCCGGTCGGCAGACGAGGCGGCGGCGGCGGCGGCGGCGGCAACGTGGCAGCGGCGGCGGCGGCACACACACTTTCCACCGCGCGAAAAGCTACGGCGGCGGCACACGACGACGGCGTAGTTAGTAACTCTCACGCACGCGCACACACGCGTCGAAAATAACACACACGCGGCGGCACACTTTGGATGATCGGCGGCGGCGGCGGCGACGGGGACAACGCACTACGTACGCGCACGAACGGCGGCTCTCGACTCGCGGTGACGACGCGCGCGACCGCTGCCGGCGGCGGCGACGGTGGCGTTAGCGGCGGCGGCCGCGGTGGTGGGGGCGACGCGACCGTAGTATTACTACATTATATGCGAACCCCTTTCCCCCGGGCGGCGGCGGCGGCCACGCCACGCCTGTGCCCAATGGTAATGCCGGCCGAGCGCCGGGGTGGGGGGGGG
>CM029357.1:36606506-36617495 GCA_017140985.1 Hormaphis cornu | reverse complement strand
TTTTTTTTTTTTTTTGCCCCGTTCACAGTATCGTTCCACACGAAATGTGGATAGGTTTAAAACACGAATACATTTTATATTCATATAGGCATAATATTACGTGCGGTTTAAGATGTGAGGAAAGAAAAAAAATATAATACAACCACGGTCTCGTATTGTGTATAATACGTAATAATATGTGTACTCCGGTGAGAGTACCTACAGTAAATTGTATATGAATATCAAAAATAATATACGATCATGCAAAAAGTATACGTATAGATAGGTGAGTCCAAGTTGCAAGTATACCTACAATTTATTATCATACGTACCGGCTCAATGTATAACGCTGATAATGATTGATTCGTTATGATAAAAATTACATTGGTACGAGGAAAAAGGTAAGTGCGCATGTATGGGTGAAAAAATTTTGGTATATTATGGAGAGGTTATTATCTGTACGTGCGTTTGGGGTGGGCAGGCGAATGACTTTGACTTTCCTCCACAGTAAGTGGGTAAGTACGAATTCTTTTTTTTAAATAAAAAGAATAAGGAAAGATAACGATGGACACGCAGCAGGGCGTGATGCAGCGTTTCAGTTTGAGATTGGCCCTGAGCGTTTTTGAGTTCGCCGCGCCGGTCGCCGCTGCATATGCCCAGTTCGTAAGCATACAAGTTAAAAAAAAAGTAGATCTGGACGTGTATGTTAGTATTTGTTTTTACGTAGTTACATAGTATAGCATCCACATACGAAGTATACTAGAGGTGCACTGCAGTGTAGACGTATACAACCTTAAATTATAATTTTAGTTTAGTTTTAATTCGAGTCTTTTTCTATACATTGTTATAGGCTAACCTCATAGGTGGTACATAATACGTCGTAAAATAACGTGAGGAAAAGACGCGATTTTCGGACCGATTGGACCTGTCTTTCCCCCGGCCGCGTTTTACGTCCACTCCGTTTTGCTTCAACGCAAAGTGCATGTGTGCGCGGGACGGACCCTTCAACGGTACCAACAACCGATTTACATTATCGGTCGCGACAAGGAGTAAAACGAATCATCACATCGAATTGTAACGTTATAAAACGCGTTGGTATTAATATTAGCACCGAAAACGTTAAAAAAATTGTTATCTTCACGCTTGCCATTAATAACGGGAACGTATTTGTATGTATCGTACAGCTTTTCCAATATTATTCTACATTAGTTTGTATTTACCACGACAAAATAGATTTTAAAAGGTAAGTTTAACACAATCAGGAATTAAGTCGGGTGGGTAGGCCGAATTATAAAACGAATCTTTGGCTGTAACAACTCAACACGGGAACACCTCAGTTGATGCTATCACCGGAGACCACATCTATAAGACATAATTACTATGACGATTATTAATATATATATATATATATATATTTATTTTTAACGAACGACGGGAACGCATTCGATAGGTTTTTCTACAGTTTCTTTCCTAATACGTACATCGTATATCATAAAACGAATCCAAGTATACTAATAATAATTTGCTAATCTATGAACGAATCTTGTAGGTGGCAGTACAACGACGAAAAAAATCGACGCCGTTGTACGGTTTCCATTTTCATACTTTTTTGTTTGTTTTTCAACAGTTCTATCCAAAATCGTGGTAAAATACGAGTTTTTATTAAAATAAAAATTTTTATTCTAAACACTATTATTTATGAAATAAAAAGTTGTTGAAAACTGTTTGTATAATATAAGTCTGCTTGATTACCATAGTATTTTATTTTACTAGTAAACACAACATATTATACAAGACCAGCTATTAATATACATATTTACATATATCTACATCGAACTCGAAATTACTCGTTAATCTAAAATAAAATGCATACTTACATTCCTAGTTATAAATAATTATATACATCTATATTGAACATTGGTCCGTTCCCTGCGGTGCAACATCTAGATGATTTATGTACGGAGTAAAAAATTTATCTTATTCTCTTATACAGACAATAATATTATTTGATATAGCTTTTTATCTTATCTAGATAAAAAAAATTGTTATCCGTGGAATATTATTTAGATAATTCTTCATCCCGTGCCAAAAATATATGTCAGAATACGCTAATAAAATTGTCTCAAAACGGCCACGGATGCGCGAGTATAATTACATACCAATGACATAATGTGGCCAAATAATATGTCTGAACACGCCCAAGAAAAAATGGTCCGAAATATTTTAAATGCTTATTTGTATCAATCAAGCTAAGTTAACAATTTAATTACTATTTAACATAATATAATGGATTATACCTATGCAATGTAATTAATCAAAACTTAAAAAAGTACTGTATAATTATAAGTTAACTATATATAGATAAAAAAATTTGTTTAAAGAATGTATAATTCACAGGGTACAAGTTTTGTATATAATATAATATCATTTATATGTAAATACAAGCGGTAAAAATACTACCTCGTACGATTTTTTTTTTTTTTAAAAAAGAAAACCGAAATTTGACCTGATTTGCGGGTTTGTAATAACGATTTAAAAATTTTTTTGAAAAAGTCATCTGTTTTTTATCTAGATAAATATTTATTTTATTTATCTACTATCTAAGTAGTATAATAACCTACTTTTTATCCTTAGCCGAATAACTTTTTAGTAATATTATCTGTTATTTTATCTAGATATCTGAGATATGACTTAAAAGTAGTTGCACAGTACATGTTCGTTTCTATACAATATTATTATTTATCTTACGAACTCTGGACGGATTATTTTCATTTTCTATACCATATTTCCATATTTTCCTGGGCCCCCACACGAGTTTTCTCAGCGGGGCCCAGTATCCTACTTGTAGAAAATAAATAAAATATACCTAGCAATAAAAAATTTGAAAAAAACTTTTGTAATTAAAATATGATAACAGCCAAAACGAATTTCGATAGAAAAGGGTGAAATTAAGAGAGGTTTATACGTCGGTACCTACGCTTATTTTGACCCGTGTATAGTCTTAGTGGCTGCAGGGGCGTATTCAGAAACGTTTAATGGGAGGGGCACACGAAAAAAAATTCAGAGATTTTTGGGGTGGAGTAAGTCTATATGGTCGCTGCTTTGAGTGGGTCAGAATTTCGGACGGTGTAGGGTACCTAGGTTCATATATAGTGGGAACAATGATAAATCGTCGCATTCGAAAAACGGTTTAAAAGTTTTTCGCGATTGAGCGTCGAATGAAAAAAAAATTTCGTTCGCAAGTCGGTGTCCTTACCTAATCAGTGAAAACGTCAAGTCATTTGGAGCGTTTTTCAAAATGCACAACACACGTTTACAAAATAGTTCAAAATTCAAAAATTTTACATATTAGTGAACAAAAAGTGTAATGTGAATAAGGACGAGAAAAATATTGATTATATATATAGGTATATCAAGACATAAATATTCTATTGCAGTGTGTAAAAAATAAAACTTAAAAGTAAAAATACGGTTTGAGCGCCACTCCCTGATATACGCCACTGCTCGGCGGGTCAAAAATACACCGATAGGCGCTGTCTGTATTTTTTTTTTTTGCACCGTTATAGAGACAAGGGCGAATATCATATAGAGGGGGCGCATGCGACTTTTATCAATTAACCTGACCAGTCGTTATCTCTTGCGTGGCCGCTGCGGGTGAAAAAAAAAACAATTTTTTTAATACGAAAAAAAGATCGTAAAAAATGTACGTATGCGGAGGACTTTAGAGAAAAACGTGTTTTTAGTTTTGAAAGTGCATTATTTAATCAGTCAACATAAAATATTTGCGGTTACACGCGTGTAAGTATCGTCACAAAAAAAAAAAAAATACGTACCCCCGAGTAATTCCGCGCGAAATATGATGGGGGGAACTCGCGCACCTTTATTTTTTTTCCACAAAAACATTTTTTGGAAAAACTGTCGCGCGACGTAAAACGGTACGAAACGGACGTGTGAAACAACACCCCGCATTTTTCGCACGGTTCCAAAAACGTAACGGATTTTTTTTTCTTTTTTCGCGGACGGGTGTGCCCCGACCTCGTATCGAGACGAATTTCCAACCATCTATTCCGCCGGTATCAGGGGATAATACGTAGATGTATAACATCAAGCAATTATTGTTGTTATTATAATATCCTCTCTTGAACGCGCACGTTTGGTTTTCGATCCACGCGGCGCGCCAGTTACCGTAATAATAATAATAATAACAATTACGCGCGCGTCCGGCCATTTTACAACGCCGCGCGCGCGGCACCCTATTACGCGCGAGGAAACCCTTCGGCGTGGCCCGCGTGCTCGCTGCCAATCATCAGACGTGTCCAACCCTCCACCGTGCAGCACGTTTATTTCACCGAATACATAAAAATAAATAAACATCCCAACCCCCCGTGCCGTGCACGACCGTGAAATACACAATATCTGGGACGACACGCGCGAATTTTTAACATTGCACGAAACAATCAAACCTTTTAACGCGATGTTGCCGGTTAGGTCGTCCGTTACGAATATCAATTATGGTCGTAAATCACGCGTACATAAGACACGCCCGTTTCGAAATTAAAAAAAAAAGAAAAAACGGGTAAACAAAACATTGCCAGTGTTCAGTTCAAAGTGGGTGTCGTGATGAAGATGAAGTTGAAAAAGTCAAAACTCGTTTATCTTAGTCGATCTTACTACGGGCGGGTCGTACTTCGAAAATCGGTGCGCAAAACAATAGACACGCATTAGAATTTCGTACATCAAAACATTCCTAATCGATTAAAACTGATAATTTTCGTTTGTAACATAATATGTTGCTGCAAATAAAACAGAGATGATACATTAGCCGTTGTCACTGTAGTGTGAGGGGGGGTTAGTAGTGACGGGTACCTACTGTTAATATTCAATTCAACAATTGAAAAACACTAGATTACTACAAGACGTCATTAGGTACAGTTTTAGAGTCCAGGATTCTTTCGTTGGAATCGGATACTGTATTAGGCCGAAAAACATTTTTCAGGTATGATTAACGAGTTACAAGATCGCGAGAAAAGAATATTCTTAAAATTTTAACGTCGCTGAGGATACCGCTAATGACGTTTCTGTTATTGCTAAGGATGTATTTTTAAAGATCGGTGCATCTAAAACCGTTCGTTTGGGCGTAATACACCCCCCAGCACTCTCACTGTACTCGAACAGTTTGGCAACATGGCAAAATCATCGAGAGCTGAATCGTGTAGTGCTGCCCCCATTATTAGTTTCTGAATAAAAAACAAAAATTTCGACACCGATTTGAACTTCCTAACTTGATCCGACCGTTGCAACGGAGAAGTTTTATACATTTAAAATACGCGCGATTTTTGTATCATTACGCGTTTATTTTACTAGACGAGCTAATTTCCAAGAAAAAAAAAATTTCACTTATGAGTATATGAAATTTACGGGAATTAGTGACGCATTCGAGAAAAAATGTATGTACATAATATATACCTACGTATGAGTCATATTGTAGTTTGTAAGTCATTTTTTCCCGGGTCAATTGAATTTTTTTTTTCTTCGTATTTATCGACAAACTATAGAAAAAAAAGATTACCCCACTAAAAGCGTTAATATATGACTAAAAAAATATATAATATTAATACGTGAAATAAACATAGATATAATGTTTTTCAAAAAAAAAAAATATATTATGGGTCATTTTAAGTCATTTTAACTCGGTTAAATTGATTTTTTTTTCATTTCATTCATAAAAATCTGAAAGAATTTGTGAAAATATAAATTTAATAAATGACGCGATTAAATTATTGTAATTTCTGAACGCAACGCACTACAGAATTTGTGTTCATTCGGGAGGTTTTTTTTTTTTAATAATATTTATTTTTTACTTTTTAGTTTTCATCGATACATTTTTGATTTTGTTTAAAATAACAATTGAAGTATTGTATTGAACTATTGAAGCCACAGACAAAAAAATCTATAGAAATAAAAGCCACGGGTACAAATGACGCGCAATATAGGAAATCCGCGGATCGTAAAAAAAAACGAGGGAAATGTTTAATTTTTTATTTTTGCTTTTAACTTTGTTCTAAATTAAAAAACATATCATGTCCTATGTCACTCTCACAATCAAGATGAACCGAACGACATTTGTTAAAGTCCATCTATCCGTTGAAGCTACAGAGCGTGCAAAGAAATAGACATATACATACATACATACATAGTACATAGGTACATACAGCCATACACACACACATACATACATACAAACATACATACAAACATACATAAAAACATACATACATATAGTCAGTGGCGCAACCAGGGGGGGTGTTTTGGGTGTCTGGACACCCCCCTTGGACCGTATTTTTTATTTAATAACTATTGAAATATGTTACGGGGTAAGGTATTTTAATGAGACAGACACCCCCCTCAAAATAATCCTAGTTGCGCTACTGCATATAGTGATGGGTGGTAGGTAAATATTCTAAACATAAATAATATCTTCTTAATAATATTTTTTATGAAACACTACTTTATTGGCAATCGCTGTGGTGGATAGACTGTTCTCCCCCAGAAGTAGTTTTGCTTTTACTTTTTATTAATGAAATAACATTACCTACGCAAGTTTTTCTTCTTAAATAAGCAAATTCTGTAAAACACACAAGAGAGAAACCGGGAAAGCAACAGACAAGTTTATAATTATAATAATATCGTTATTCCTAAAATAGTATTGCATAGAAATGTAAATTTAAAATTGTTTTTAACGAATAAGAAAATAATAAAATAATACGAATCAATCAGTTTTTATACTAATGAAATAATATATAGTAGATTGAAATTGGTTCTTAAAAAAAAAAAAAAAGTTAAATTTTTATAAGCATTTGAAATTGTATTTAATTTAATTTAAAAATGAACCTAATATTGATTTTTATTCGAAATTATTATGTGTAAAAAATTTAGGTTCTTCTGTTTTTATAAATCGAACTGGGAATTAAACTTAATGTCGGTTTTTGAGTGAAATTTTACTGATATTATTCTCATCCATTTTAAAGAATACATAAATAAATACCCAAAATACCCGGTATTTATTAATATACCCGGTAAATACCCTCGGTAAATTATATTATTTAATAAATTGACTTATTATTTAAATTCCAAATACCCGGTATTTAAATAATGAGTAAACTTATTAAATAATATTATTATTCACCCGATACCGGGTATTTATTTATGTATTCTTTTATATGGAAAACAATTTAAGTAAAATTTAACTTAAAAGGCAATATTAAGTTTAACGCACCGTTTAATTAATAAAAACCTAACATAAGCCATCACAACGATGTACCATATACTCAAAAAACATAAAAATAATAATACATCGCTGCACTCGGAATCTATAAAATACCGCCGCAGCCAGTGTCGCCAGGTGTACATGGTCAAAAATTTCGATTTTTAATTTAAATAAAAATAAATAATTTTCAGTTATTAAGTAATACTTTCGGTCTCGATTTCCATAAATCTCCCTGTTTTTAATTGTATTTTATCGAAAAATCCGCGTACCTATTTCTTTTACCGGATTATGAAAAAATCTTTGGATTTCCTGCCATTTTGAACCTCAAAAATCTCCAGAAATAGAAAAGGATTTTTCTAAACCTGCAGGCAACCGATGGTAGCCGTAGAAAAGAGCGCGAAATAAATCGTTCTCAACCTATGGGCTGCACTGTATTGACATACGAGTAGGTACTAAACTTGTCGCCAATACAATGTAAGTACTATGTATGAAATTTTGTATTTTACTTTTTTTTCCACAAAAAATAATGATGATTTTGGGCTTGTCTCGTACTTTTCACGGAACAATCAAATTAAACAATTTTTCGTCCATAACCGCCCAAAGTTTGCTTTGGCGACTCAATTTCAATTATCAAAGGGCAGTCTGGCTTCTTACGTCTGCGTGTTCTCGTCGCGGTATAGATGACGAGTAGGGAAAACGAGGCTCGTCACAGCGTGTAAACGTTTTATCACTAAAACTCTTGCTGGCGGACCATTTTACCGATGGTTTCGTAAATATCGATTGAACATTCTGCAGTACAGTGTACGGGGTAGTCTGAACGAAAAGTGAATAGAGTTAAGCAGACGTCAGAAGACGCCTAACGCGGCAAATAGTTATTTGATAGCCGAGTCGTGAGATTGTTCGAAATTGACGAATGCCTCTTTTTATCGGCTAACGACGAGTTACGAGAAAACATGACACGTAATCTTACAAAGGCAACGCGTGTGCAGTTTGTATAGCTGCAAAAGTCGATCGGCCCTGCCCAGGTGGTTATGGATTCTCTACGTTTCCGAAACATTCCGAACGTGGTACCCCTTTTCCGTTCCAACCGTTTGGCCGCACCCCGGTTGTCGCCGAATCTCTTTGTCGCACTCACGCGGCCGTCGTTCGTTTTTACGACCTCTTTACCGGCTCGTGTGACGCTGTTTCCCGTTTCCCGCAAATCGCGATAAAAACGGGCGGAAACGCGATGAAAAATGAAAAGATCACTTTTTCACGCAAAACAACGGAATCTCGGTTCGCTCGGTTCCCCGCGTTTATTACGTTTCATTATTACATTTTCGTCTACGCCTCGCGCAAACCGTTATTATACATTATTGTGCACCAGGGGGCATTAGCTGTATCGTTGCGCGCGCGTAATAAAACGCGACGCACGGAAAAAAAAAAAAACGGCAGCTGATGTTTTTACCACGCGCCGCCGCCTCCTGTCGGCTCCCTCCTGTCCGCGGTACGGATATACATATATAATATCGGTACATTCTACGCGAGCATTCTATAACCGTTCGGATGATGTTTTTTTTCTACGCCACCGCGCGTTCTCTCCTCCACTCAATTATGTTTCTCCCGCGACACCTGGCCGCCGCCGCCGCCACGGGTCCTCTATGCGAAATATTTCATACGCGTACGACAATATTATGCGTTTTTTTTTTTTTTTGTGCAGGAAACGCGCATTATACATATAATATATGTATTATATGTATATAAAAACAGCTATATTATAGCTGTTGTTGTTATTACGACGTACGCAATGTCAAAAACGTACAAACGAGAGCGGCCGCGAGGGATGCACGCGCAATGTCCGACTGTTGTTATGTACAATATAATATGTAATGTACGGCGTTGGACGCGTGTATTTGTCTTATAGATCTAACCATTGCGCCGCCTTGAGCACGAAATGAATTTTATTATAAATAGTACAAAAAATGTTATTAAATCTTACGATTATTTGTTTTTTTCTTTTTATCGCTTAAAATTTTAACGAAATAAAAATATACGGCTGTTATAAAAACGCATGCGTATGCGTATAAAAAATATAACGATAAAAAACACGGTGGTAATAAATACTTAAATTGTTATATTCAAAATTAAACGGTACTTATCGGTTAGGTTCCTCGCGAGTCGCAAAATCATCTATTATATGGCATCATATGTCCATTTCGTTCACTGGTTTCCAATAAACTCGACGAATTCAGTTTATTCCATACTCGCTCTCAAATAATTTTTTACACGTTTTAACGTGTAGAAAAAGGCCTCTCAATTAGAACAGTTAGTTTTATTGCACAAAAGCGTACGTAGAGCAATATCTACGTTAGGACTGTACTATATAGTACCCGAGTTTGAACGACTAGCGCGAGCGTTTTCTGTGTAGTTTCGTAAACTTTGTTTAAAAAAACGGTTTAAAAAAAAGAATCTATTTTTCGCACCAAGTTATTTAATTGATTCTTTCGCGATTTTTTTTTTATACTTTTAGCCACTTAAACGCGATCGACCGTCACTCGTTTTACTACGGTTTTATTAAAAACGTTACGAATAAAAATTTAAAAATATTCATACAAATAAGAAAAGTGTGAACTTGGTGTGCACTAAAAAAAAAAAAAAAACACCGAACGTTACTATAGAACATGCCACGAGCTCGTTTGCGATTGCATTGACTAATGATTGGGTTTTAGATACACACACAATCGTCAACCCGTGTTATACATAAATAACTTATTTTACGATCGTATCGTATCCACTCGTTTACAACGCGATAACGGAAAATTTACAAATAATGCTATATAAAGCGATAAACGATTATGAAATTGAAAAACATAAATATCACCGCGAGATCCCGTTGGTCTAAAAACATTTTATAATTAGTCGCATTTATTTTTGTAAAAACGTAACATTAAAAATTATTTGCCGCCGTAAGCACTAGCTTATAGTGGTACTGATACGGCACTGATTTATTGTGTGTGTCCCCGAAAAATACTTGAAAAAACGCCGAGCGAAAAATATACAAACACTCGTATCAACACACATTATCAAAAAAAAAAATCTCACCGAGATGACAATCATCAACACTGCAGCCCGAGCTTTCAGTTAAACTCCTATTTTTTTTTTTCACACGCTAGTTTTACCATCCTGATAACAGCTGCACAATGTCGCGATATAATTACTATACTATATATACGCTGTTCGGTATGGCTGTTTTTCGGAGATTTTTTTTTTCTTAATTTATCTCTACGTACGTAGTTTTTAAAATCATTTCCACCGTAGATATACGGCTACGCTGCGTATAAAATTAAGTTTTCAAATCCATAAGCGGGGGGTCTTTCTATTTTAAAACTTGGCTTGTAGCCTGCATCGGGTCGACCGACATGTGCACGAAAAGGTGTGCAAAAGGTATAAAATACGGTACTTACCATGGCCGAAATCAGTATGCGGAAAATAGTTCCAACTTGCGGCAAACATTCAAGGTGTACGTCGGCACGGGGGGTGTGATATTTCATCCCTAGCGTGCCAAAAATATTGTACGGACACACGTATACTAGCTGCGTCCCGACCCGGCGTTGCCCGGGATTCAGTCGGTCAAAGCCAAAGTGAATTGATTCCAAATAAAAAAATGGGTGCACCGAGTTACACAAATTCGGAAACCCTGTTTGTCAAGAGAAGAATTTTAAAAGTGCTTTTGGGGGTTGAAAAACCCTTACTTGGTGCTCTCC
>CM029357.1:36554190-36576090 GCA_017140985.1 Hormaphis cornu | reverse complement strand
TTTTTTTTTTTTTTAAATTGTCTTGTAACTTTAAAAAGTAAAAAATTAATCGTAAATAATTTTACTTAAAAAAAAAAAAAAAAGATTAAATTATTACTGATCGACTTAATGTAGACACTTTAGATTAAAAAAAATCAACTCTCATTAAGTAAAAAATTAACAACAAAAAAGTAAGTTAACAAGTTAATCAACTTAAATAAAATTACTTCGGCTATTAAAATTAAATTTTAACTTTTAACGAGTTATACCTAATAACGCTTTGCCTTATAATACACAGTTATTTACAAAATTGTGTCTAGTCTGTGCTGATATCATAATAATTTTTATTTTCTGATTTTTTCCAGTATTATTATCGACAGAAGTAGGGCGGTTTAGCCCCCTAAACGTTTCAATAACTCCCGCAAAAAACATATTATTTTTAACCTTGGTCAAAAGTAAAATAATAGTTTGATGAAACTCGACTTGGTTTTATAACGATATAGCCCCGCGAAAATTTCAATGAATTTCCGACTATGATTATTATAATCAAAATATTGTTAAAGCCGCTCGCAGGACAAAATTAATTATGTACGTATAGTGTACAGATAGAAATTTGACTTTTAACTGCAGTTAAGGTCGCTAATTAGATATGAAATATGGCTTATTCAAAATGCGCTGCTCATCTTCAATGACATAATACTATGATTATTGAAAAAAATCATTTTGTCTCTTATCTATTATAGACAAAAAATAATTATCCTGCAGTGTACGGTATAGTTACGAAATGTGAGAAAATATTATCGCCAAAAAAAAAAAAACACAAATTTTACCAAACGTCTTTTTTCTTTAGCGTATAGTACAATATTATTGACTCCAGATTTTAGAGGCGTAGGTATATATTATACGGATATAACGCGTTCGAACGGACAATATGAACCTATAAAGATTAAAGATATGATAGCTGGAATGTTTGCATACCTACACGTACAAAAACAATAACATACTCTAGAGTTAGGTATTATATACGTATTTTTTTTTTCTTTTCGTTACAATATATTTTTTTGCGTTCTGGAAATTTGACCGGACGTATATACATCGAAACGCCGATGTCATATCACGCGAGTGTAAACAAAATCGCGTGAAATAAAAAACCGTCTTCGTCAGCACGTCACGGTGATTAATCGCCGTTAAACGCGTATACAAAGAACGGTAATTTTACTTTTATATTATTTATAATATATATTATATGTTAAACACACACGCGGCAAAACCGCTACAGACGAAACGACTTACTCGGTGATTTATAATATTATACTGTAGTTGACGATTGTAATAATAACGCGTATAGTCCGGTGTAAGAATATTGTACGTGTCGTGCGCACGGTTTTGTTGACGCGTTTGTACACCGCTAATTCGTTTGCGGTTGGAAATAACAACGTAGCGCTCAACGATTTTCATACGAAATACAACAGTTAAGTTTTCACACACAGCCTCGCTTTTATACATTTGTATTAAATAGACTATATTAATTACGCGGTGTTAAAATGACACGCACAGCGATATTGGGATTTTTCCGTTTTCTGGAGATTTTTGAAGGTTCGAAAAGGCATTAAGGAACCTTAAGGATTTTACGAATTGTTAAACTGCAGGAAATCCGAGGATTTTTTTTGACAGGTAAGAAATCCAGAAACTTATCGAGTGAATCTGAAGACTTTTTGATATTAACCGACAAGGAACTAATCTGGGGATTTGTAAAACACAAAAATAAATGGATTTCGATAATTTTTATCTGACAGCGCTGCCTACGCAGCGTCCATGCTAAGAATTTTTGTCGACGACGCATTGAATTTGACATAGGTCTCCATTTTTTGTTCTAAACAAAGTCCATAATCCTCCTTTGTTGGCACCTGCTACAGTATTTACATATTGTCTGGAACGTCGGATGTCGAAATGCTCGTTAAAATTACACCATATTCTATTGTCGATTGATCAACACTGTTCCCGTATAAATGATGTACAAAAAATATTGTTTTTGATCTCCTATTTTTGTTATTCTTTTTTTTCAATAAAGTATAGGCTTTTATAAACTAGTCCATACGATTGACCGAACAATCACACTCTTCTAAAAGACATGTAGCAATGTCAGTCACTGTCTGTATTGTTCAGTTACATCATTGTAATTTTGGGTTAGGTTCAAATAAAAAACTATTCGGTATTATTTTTATAACCACTCACATATAGTATGAATTTGAGCGTTAATAATTGTTTAGCATATGTATGTTGAGCCGATTATATAATTTTAGTAATATTATGCCCAAGACTTACGTAGCAGGTTTAGCGATCTACCCAAATTATGTTGGCCCATTACACTGCAAAGTTCTGTGTGTATCCATAATATAAACTGTAAACATTAAGACTGCTGTAATAACTTATTGTGATAAGTTATTTTTTTATAATATACTAACACTCCCAAAAATAAAGAGTTGTTTACGTAATAGCACCCCCTCAAAATGTTTACATTTCATAGGGTAACGCAGATAAAAATTAATATGTTGTAAAAAAGTATAGAGACTGCCGGGTTGGGTGGAAAACTTGTTAGACTTTGCTTTGGTCATTTACTTCAACGTAAATGACGATTTCAACCGAGCTCAGCGTGCGTCATACACTTACAAAAATTTCTAGTTTTATGTTTGGCTGAAATTGTTTTGCAGTGCGACGTTTGAAATTTATTTATTCCAATAATTCGTGAAAATTTCAATTGGTTTGAATAATTTTTGGAAGAGTTGTTTTCAACACGCAAAAGAACGAAACGATAGCCCGACGGGATACAAGGTAAAGACAGCTATATCAACCGTGGTCATCCAAAATAATTGTTTAACGGTGCGTGTAGGAAAACGTGTTTTAAAACTCATAATACATTTTTGAGTCTTAAAATATTTGATTTGACAACTGCGTTATTAATCAAACTAAACCTTCTTAGTTTAAAAAACTCAAAAATTGTATTAATCTTAAAAATTATCAAAACCGTTTGAAATTCGTGTTATGTTAAAACTTTACCCGTTTAAATAACGTCTTAAAATTTCAATAAACATGAACCGTTTTTAAAGTAAGAGCTCAAAAACACTGCATAATATATAACTTAACTGGGAAAATAACAATATACAAAGCACAGTGAATCAATTTTTTAAAATTTTTTGGTTGAATATGTTTTTTAAAGATAGTATTTAAGGGTTTGTAAAAGAATAATCGTGAAAATCAATGAATTTCGAAATTTTGAAGCTCTTCAAATCGTTCATAAATGGTTGAAATTGGTACCAGTTTAACACAAAATGCGCTCAACGCTTCTTCCAGTGTTGTATTCAAACGCAATTTGAAGAAATTCGGAATTTATTCGTCTTTTTAATTTTCGGTTAACGTCTCAAAAAATAATTACCCGATCAAAAAGTTTATAAATAAACTTCAACCAAAGTTTACCGTCTATGGGTTCATCTATAATATCATATCTATATCATTTTTTTTTTTTTCGTCCTATATTATACACGTTTAAATCGGACCATTTGTACAACCTCTAGTAGTGTCTACTACTCTTTGTTGCGCTCGTGAATCTAAAAGTTGCAAAATGTGCAGTGTGAAATAAATTTGTGTTGTTAACACTTCAAAACATATTGTTACCTATACGTTAAATAAATACCTGCAAAATGTTGCGAAATTTGCAGCGCGAAATAAATTTGAGTTGTTCAAACTTCAAAATACACTGGTGCGTAATGTCTGTACACCTCTGTAAATCTAAAACTACAGCATTCTTCAACGCATACAAAACTTAAATATTAACGATAAGCTATTCTCACTTGTAGTATGTGCTGTATCGTGGTTAAAAAAAGTTATTATTTCCGGAAATAATCATATACGCACAAGTGGTATACCGATTACAATTTGATAACAACAACGGGTGTCGGGTGTGTCCGTATTACGGTATTTCGAGCACATTGACATAATATTATAGCTGCGGACAATTTGGAAGAGGTCTGTATGACCATGTAGCTGGTATATAAACACGACGAAACGAGCGCGCGACAGATCAGTAGTGCTCAAATCGTCGCTCAAAAACGTTATAACCGTACAAATCATCATGTCTTCACGCGTTTTTTTACTGTTCATGACCGCCCTGATATTATTGCAAGTATGTATTGTGTTAATTGTATAAACAGTATAATTTAAACCTGCGTGCTTTGCGAGTATAAAAAGATGTGTATCTGTGCGTTTTCTAGAAACGCTGAGTAGAGAAACATTCCACTAAATAAATATTTGTAAAAATTTAAATCTATAGCTACGGGTCAAATTGCTTTTTCAAGATTGTTCACGTAGAAAAAGATTCGATGCCAGTTTTATAATTATGAACCATACCTGTATAGTACCTATTATAGTTAAAAAATATATTTTAATCCCAAATTATAGTTTAAAAACAATTCATACTGCGTGTGTATAATAATATACGCATTACCTAAGAAAAACATTAAGGGTGTTCATCATACATGGATTTTCTGATACTACTAAGTTTGTATTTTTCAATTTTTTATCCGAAATTATATCAAGAAGCGTCACGTAAGTGACATTTGGGAGGAAGAACTTAATCATTATTTGAATAGTATAAATGGATTTTTAATCGCGCCGATACATTATATTTTTAAAAACATAATTTTGTATTTCCACGAATGTAATTTTTTCGGTAAGCTTAGAGCCAACACTGATAAGTCAACTTATAGACAAGCCCCGTTCTTCAAGATGATTTTGCAAATAAACTAATAAGTTTGCTTAGTTTGATTGCCATTTAAAATTGATCAAATATCGTCAACATTTTCAATATTTCAATTATTATTTATTTCTTTAAAGAAATAAATATTTTCAAAAATTATCTTGTAACAACTTAGAAGACATTATAACGATAATTTTAGGACCGTTTTCAGAATGAAAATTGGATAAGTATATAATCCTATTAATTTATAAAACTGATTGGACCATACTTGCGTCATAAAATCCAGTGCGACGAAGACCCGTAATAACTCTACAATACAACAATTAATATTTTTGAAAATGTTTTGCGATTTCAAAAACTAACTACTATACTCTATAATTTTATTATAGTTTTAATTTTTATCCGACCCAACTTTTACAAGCTTAAACATATGTCATTAACTTGTCCAGCTTTGATACCATATATGTGCAGACCTGTTAAATATTGGATTCATAACACTTTTTCGGGTAAAAAAACATTAATAAAATGTACTTTGATATCGTCGAAACATTATTTATATTGCCATAATAATCGTCTTGTACAAATTATTAGCAAATCTTATAGTTATCAATATGCCGCGGATACTGCATACTTTTAAATATTTTATTTAAAAGCTTTCGTTAAAAAAACATTCGGTTAATATTTACCTTATCGCCTACATGATGCATGATTATATAATACTAATATGGTACAATAAAATATGTATAAACTTTGTATAATATATTATTTCCATAATATTCTATCATTTAATCTAATGGTTAAATATTATATGTAAAGTACCCCGACTCCTTGACAGTTGAATTAACTTTGACAACGATGCGTGGATGAAACGAGTTGAGTACCTATATGATGCAAATACAAGACTATTCCTAAATTATTTAAAAATGAAAATATTTGATATCTGTTAAGTATAGGTACAAAGTCTGGACACTAAAATAAAAATAGGCATGTTGGAATTCTTATTGATGTATTGGTTGTAATATATATATTGATTACTCTCTTAACTATAAATTATATGGTATTAAAAAACATAAAACGTTTTAGGAGAAGCCATTTTCTTCCTGAGTATTACGTAACGGTAGTTTCTTAATATCGCACCTATATAACTAAAAATATAAACCGAAAAATTCAACTCTAATTTTCGATTTATCTTACTGCTGCTGACTTCATAGTAACTAAGCATTATTATAGTTACGTTTTTATATTTTCTTTTTCTTACAGTGACAATTGTGTTTTATACGCCAACTTAATTTTTTTGTTTAATGCACCGTGGTGACCGTGCGTACGATATTATATTATATATTATATATCACTATATATTTATATTAATATATACTTAATACATATCGTCTTATAATATTCTATTTCTAAAAGGTGTTGGATTGTATATGTACTACGGGGATAAAATTTACAACAATATGAAGCACAAGATGTATATAATTCTAGTTCTTCAGAAATAAACGTAAATTTAACTTGATAATTTTTAACTAATTTAAAATCTGTATTAAGTCGTAAGTGTAGAATGTAGATAATGTTATACGCATACCTATGTAGAAACTTATGAGATATGTGATAGTTTTTACTTCATAATTACTATTTATACTATGTATAGGTAGGGGTACAGTGAAGTAGCGTGACAGCACTGCGCAGATTACAGTTATTATTCCTGCGATTTTCAATATCACATCAACTATATTATAATTAAGTATAATATTTATACCTATACAGTTTTGTTGGCCTTGGACGTTGAAATTAACTTCATAAAATGTATACCACAAAATAGTTACATGCCCCAACACCTTGAATTTTAGTTTTTATGCATTAAAATCCATCCTAAAACATAATTTCATTGATTTAATTTTTGAACGGTATATGTATGATTTTTTAAAGAAAGAATGAATGATTCTACATATGTTGTATAGATTGTATTATATACGACTGCAGTATACCATTATACGTTTGTCTTAATTTTAAACCAAAATACATATAATATTCGAAAATCCCTAAAATATATACATACCTTCAAAATATAAAAGTTTATTCAAAATTAATTCAAAAAGGATAGAAGGAAAGAAAAAAAGAAAAGGAGAAAGGTAAAAAAGGAAGAAAGTAAAGTTTAAAAAAGAAAATGAAGAAAGGGAATAAATTTGATTTTCAAGGTCGGCCAAAGTTTTGGAAGTTGTGGTTCAAACTTATTGCTTGGAATCTGAAAGCAATGATAATTCATTGCATTAGAAAAAACGATTCATAGCAAACTCAGTTTTCTATACGTCCTGGGAATAAACAAATTTAACACAAAATATCAGCACGTATACTTTAATATAGTTTCTAGTTTTTAATACTCACCCTATGCATAAAATGATAAAATATTTTAATTCCCTGATTTAATTGTCTTTGTTATGTTATTAATTATGTTTTTTATGTTTGTTGTAACATTATTGTGTTAACTCTGTATAAATGCCGTCTGGCGTAAATTATTAAAATAAATAAATAAATAAATAAATATATTGCTGATATTTTGTGTTGAATTTGTCTTTGCCAGAAACTCAAAGAAATATATTTATATATTGTATACATATATATATATATATATATATATATATATTGTATACACTGTATACATAAGAACTCAATAATTTACAAGCAACGAAATATTATTATTTTTTTGACATATTAAGAAATGTAACTTATACCTATTTACAGGTCATACAAACGATTGCTCAACGTAAAAAATACCGCTGTGTAACGGATCGGGACCTATTACGCTGCAGTGTTACAATAACTACGCCACAGCCAGAACGTAGAAAAATATTAGTAATCAGACCTCAAAATAAACCAAAATCACCAGTTGAAACAAGACCCGTGTTCATAGTAAAAAAACCATCACAATCTTCAGGTCAAAAATCACAATCGTTTGCATCTCAATCCACTGGAAAATCATTGCCTGATACTAATGCGAATTCGAACCCATCAAACTCCATGGTGAAGTTTTCACCAGATTCATTCAGCTTCTTGACAATACCTTTGAAATTCCTCGCAAAATTGTTGTCGCCATTCACTGCAAAACCTGCAACAGCCAAATATAACTCATCGACTTTGCAGCCATTAGTAAATGTTCAAGTTCCCATGACGCTGTCTTTGGTTCATTCTGCTGCATCCCCAGCTGTGGCTTATAGATCAAACAACTTAACAGTTTGTTGTCAAACTCAGTGTGCTTACACAAGTAATTCACCTATCCCTTGCAATCAGCCTTACATCCAGCCTTACAGTCAGCCTTACATCCAGCCTTACAGTCAGCCCTGCAGTCAGCCATGCAGTCAGCCTTGCAGTCAGCCCTGCAGTCAGCCCTGCAACGGAACCATAAATACTTCACCCATTCCTTGTACTCCTCCATGTATGGGTACCTCTAGTGCTTCACCCGTTCTTTGTGCTGTTCCTCAACCAAATAACTGCACTGCAAATACTCCGGGTATTCCTTGTAACCCAGCTCAACCCAATAATCCTGATAAGATCACAACGATCCCTGGTGATCCCAAACCTGACCCAGATGTCATAGTTGATACCGTACCTACTGCACCCTGCTCGTCCAACAACACAGCTCTATACATTTTGATTTGCAAGGTTTTTAAAGAAATCCATAACCTGACCACGTTCGATTGTCCGACGACCTGCAGCAACCCACCGGAAAAGGAAAAAGTAATTGTTTCAACACCAGATAAATCCACCACACCGGCCATAGAAATTGTGACGGAAACCACCACCACAATGCAACCGACTCCTTCGACCACGTCTTCGACGCCTCGGGACTGCGAAATTTTAACTACCGAATCTACGGTCACGACCACCTTAACGCCACCGTGTACGCCAACCAAATTAATTTTATCCTGCCTTTTCGCTCTTCCCAAAAAAATCTGCATACCTTGCCCTGCTGCCCGGCCGTCGATAGTCAAACCGAAGCCAATATCGCTCTGTAAATCTCATCATACGACGTCCTGCGCTCACAGTGGGGTGCATTCTCATCATCATCCATAATATAATAATAATTATTGTTAAATGTTATTTAGGGCTCGAACTGAAGGGGGAGGGGACGCGAAGGGGGATGGAGTGTCTATTCGATTTTTTTTTTTACAAATATTTCAGCGTACCCCTTCAAATTTATCTGACTCTGTGATCTAATATACAGTTGAATCCGGATAAAGCTTTCAACTCTTTATACTCATCATCGTCCCTCCTCAGTTATTTTGTCTATTTTAAGCACTAGTCACTCGTTTATACTTGCACTGAAGTTGCAGTATAGCCGCGTGAAATCATACGCCTGTACCTATTATATATATATATATATACTATTTGCCTTTGTCAGAAGCATATTCAAAGATCTTTTCTGGGGTGGGGGCTGATAAAAATCTTAATTATATCTACAATACAAAAATATACTATAATGTGATAACCTACACCAAAGAGTATAAAGAATAGAGAAACAAAAGATTAAAAATACTTATGATATAAATTTTTTTTTTCAAATTTATCGTAGTAGTTTTAATTGGAATTATTTAATTTTCCTTTAATTTTGAAGGACTTTAGCCCCCTCAATGCACCATAAATACTCCCCTGACCTCCGTATTGTTGGTTGTATCTGTAGCCATTGATTAAGTATTAAGATACTTTTAGTCAACGATAAACCTATAGTCTATTGCAGGTGGTTTTGTCCTATAACGGTTAACGCTTCTCCGTAATCCAAAATTAGAGAACTCTGCAATTTATAAAGGCAAAGTTAGGTGCATATACTAAACGATTTCTGCACTTTATAAAACTAACCAGTATGATTATAGATTTTAAACACTTTTGGGTGTATACTAGTTTCACAAATTGTACAACACAAAATCACAATACTGCAGTATTATAATGAATTGAATTATATAAAAGTGAAATATTTTATGTTTGCAGGACTAATTTACATAAAGTAGGTAGTTGATAGTTAGATGTTTAAATACAGATTAAAACGTAATTTAAAAATTCTCTGCGAGTATTTGATTTAAAAAAAAAATAGATAAAATATAAAGCATCTTATATACTAGAACGTATTTTATTTCATTCATTATTTTATAAAACAATAAAACATTCAAAATTATATTTATGAATATTATTAAAAAGTAAATGCATACAAAATTTCAATTCAAATAATATTTTAAGTAAAAGTATTTAAATATTAAAATTAATACTTTATATTTCATTCGAAACACACAATAAAAAAAAATTAACTAAAATAACATCTATGACATCTTATGTTTGAACTATTAAGCCAATGTATTGAACTAATAGATTTACTTTTGGCTACCCATATAAAAATACTCTTGACTAAATAAACAGACATATCAGCAAGACAACACTGCGCAAAAAAATCTGTGCCTCAGACTTAGAAAAAACAATATTTATCAATTATTATATATTATATTTAATTCCTCGACATTTCAATTATTCTTCATTGCCTGCGGGGCACATGCGCGAATCGGTCGCAAATTCGACTTTTTTCCGACGTAAGTAGTTACATTATTCACTTAAGTTAGAGTTCAAATTACATTAATAATATACATTTTATATATTAGATATAGCTGGCGACCATACGGTTGTGACATGACGAATGCATATATTTTGGTATTTTGATATTTTACACAAAACAAATGAAGCAAAATGACATTTTGTTTTTTATTAAATTAACTAAAAACTATAACGAAAAAAATAAAAAAATTAACCTGTAAGTTAGAAGTATGTGTTACAGTGCCGTAGGTTAACCAAAACTTAGTTTGATAATCTTAAAAACATTACATAAATAATGTGTTCTTCACGTCCTATGTGATAACCTTAATATTGTTCTATGCTCGTAACATACATATGTACATCTATATAAGATATTTCAATCTAAGTATAGTTTAATTGTTTGATAGTTATTATTTGTAACAATATAATTAGCAACAAATGTTTAATTGTAGAAAAAAATCCATGTCTACAATATTATGGCACAATAATACTAATAATTACCATTTTTGGTGTATAATCTATTTAAGTATACCTACCTAAATGTGCGATATTCATACCTTGTTAAAATTATTTTCACTACAATGTGTATTAATTGTGTTGTATATGTTTTTATTTATGCGTAGGTATACCTATATACTATTTTGATTGAATTTTGAAATTAACTAAACAATTGTGTGTTATATAAATAACATATAGTATCCGTATAATATAATATAGTATGTATAAATAAACTTAATATATTTATATTATAATTTATATATATTATATAGAATATAGCCTATAATAATACTACGCTATACGG
Source organism: Hormaphis cornu (assembly GCA_017140985.1). NCBI lineage: Eukaryota > Metazoa > Arthropoda > Insecta > Hemiptera > Hormaphididae > Hormaphis > Hormaphis cornu. The sequence continues at coordinate 36,564,982 of CM029357.1, read as the reverse complement.
CTTAGTAGTCTGTATAGAAGCTGCTTTCAATTCACATTTTTGTTTTAACGGTTTTTTTTTTTTTTTTTTTTCAAAATGTCTCAAAATCTGTTTTTATGGAAGTTAAAATATAACACTAAAAATACGTCAGTATTAATATAGTCATGTTATACCTATTGAAAAATATACATATATAAGCCGAGCGAGTGCAGCGAACATATATACATATTTTCGAACAAATTATAAAGAACACCTATAGGTAAAGGTATACTATAGTTAATATAAACTTTCATTTCTACAAAATTGGGTTTCTAAAATGATATAGGTACACTTATTATTATAGATGCGTTATGGAATAAATATATAGATCCATATTATAATAACCAAATAATATGTTAATAAATACTATACACACGCAATGTGCATACGTACAGGTTCTTTAACACTATATTGTATAGAAATATTAACTACTAATCGTTTCATCGATGTACAATATAAATATTAGAATATTTATAAGCAGAGCTGTGAATTTCATGCACTAAAAACAAGTGAAAAATGTTTTAAAATGTGCACTATAAAATGTTAAAGTTAATATACCTATGCGAGTATGCAAAAATTATTCGCAAATATGCTGGATAAAAAAATGTAAAACGCATTTTCCCGTCATCATATTGCTCTGCATTAAAATTTGTGATAAAATTATAGGACGGTAAAATTGTATCGTCCAAAATTCAAGATAATTTAAAAATGAGAAAAAGCGATTGCTGGTACCGCATACGTCGAAATCACGGAATCGTGCGTTTACTTTATAGATGCAAAAATATGCAAAATTAGATTACGTAAATTTGATTGATAAATAATACACAAAACAAACTTTGATCAAATTCATTTTCTTCTACAACGTAGCAAAAAAAAAAACATGCGATTGCGTATACACTACACAGTAATTTTGGACCGAAATATTAATAGCGAATAGCACCCATGATTAACCAACAGCGATTTGTTCCAAATAATTGGTCTCGAATGCATATTAAATATTTCCAAAATAAAAACTGGAGGGAAATACTATTTTTATCATCTTTTTGGACGACTAAAATCACGTATTTTTTTTTTCTTTTTTGGGACCGTTTTAAAAAAAAAACACATTTTATAAATAAAAAAAAAAAATTTTTTTTTTTACTTTTATGTTTTTATACGTACCTATAACTTTTGTTACACCGCGTTACTATCCAAAATTAATTGTATATTCTGTTTGTTTGTCGTGATAATATTTTACTGTCATTCTGTCAAATAGTTGCAATTAATGTTATAACAAATGTATTATAGTATACAAATTTGAACAAACTAATACAATAAAGAGTTACGGTGAAATTACAGTTCCCCTCTTCCCTCCACTTTACAGCCCCCGTAGGCGCGATTTGATTTTTTTCCTTAGGAGGGGGGGCTCAATACAACGCTCAAAAAAAAAAAAAAATAGCTCAACACAGTGTTTAATCCAAAAAGCACGACCATGTTATCAATGACGTAAGTACTTGCGTAGGAGGTACCTATTATTACGGTTTTCACTTCAATGTACGGTACGACGAATTCGTTCGGCAAAGTCAATCGACACATAAATTATCCGAAATACGTCTTTCGATGCGTTTGTAAACCTATCTTTGTGCCACGTCGAGCCGCCACGGAACCAATACTCTGTTCTTCTCGTTGCTCATCATTTTGAAATTGAACACCTCGTGAACGTATCACGCCGCATCAAGCTTAACGTATTATCGCGCACAATACGCGTAATGAAGAAACTTGAAAATAAGTTACCAAATAACATTACCTGCACTGTATAATCAATACGTGTGTCTGGTGAACCGTATATTCCATTTACGGTACACATATATATTAGACTATTGCTGTATCACAATAACGTGTTGTTACGTTTATAAATTTATTGGTCGAAACGTTTTTGCGGTTAAAAAATAGGACTACCATAGGTACACGGTAGTTGTTGTTCACCGCGGCATTATTATTATTGTTTGTTACAATACGCGTAACAATACGAATTAATTTTGCCGTCTGCGGCAGAACGTTTCGACGTTATAGGACGCGTATTTATTTTTCTTATGACGACGGCGCGGCGAGTAGCTGCAGCGCGCGATTAGCGGTGACGTTGGACGTTACGCCGCCGACCATCATTCTGGGCCTCCTGCGATTGACCGTCATGTGTATGACGCCCGGGTCGCCGGCGCCGTGGCCGAACACCAGGATGCGCACACGCAAAATGTTGTTCATCGGCATGCCGGTGCCGTTCACGTAGCCGTCGCCGGCCGCGGCCGTGATCGCGTCCAAACTCGCGGTCTGATCCTCGTCCATCAAGCTCTGTTTCGCGATTTATTGTGATTCGTACGATACGATCTTATCGAAACCGTGGAAAATTTCGAATAGCGTGGTCGACAGGGTTAAACTTTTAAAACGCAAATCGATTATTACGGCTGCACAGCGTTTTACACCGCATAAAGCCGCGTTGTACCCCGTTACCGCTCAGACGTAACTACGCAACGCGCAGTTTCCATGGAATTTTTTTTTTTTATTCGGCTCGCGTCCGTGTCAAAAACCGTTATAAATTATAGTAGAAATTGTAATTGTGTTATCGACGAGTGTGCGACCGAGTGACGTGATATGCTAGAATGATGATCAGGCACGTAGCTAGGATTAAATAATTAGGGTGGCCCAGTTATAGCCAATATTTTTCTTGAGTGGCCAACATTTACTGGAATAGGAATACCTGCTAGTTGCTAGTTCTTGCGACTTTATAATAATAATTAATATAATAATATAGATGCATTGTTGTTGTCGTTACTCGTTAATACGACGAGTATGTATGAACGATTTCTATTCTGAGTTCTGATATCTGGTAATCTGACCATAGTGTTCGGAAAGACAATTATGTAAAAATACAAGTAGTAAATATGATAATAGAAATTTTAAAATATGTTTAATTTTTTTACCCAATTATTTGAGCCTTGGGTATTTCAACAATATTTCAATATAATGGGGTGGCCAACAGGGTGGCCTCTAAATATTTTGGGTGGCCGGGCCACCCCAGGCCACCCCTTAGCTACGTGCCTGATGATGATTTAGAAACTATATACGTATATGTTCACAGTGTAGCGGTTCCGCGAGGAAAGTTTTAATTTTTCAGGTAAAAATGTAAATGTCTTTCATAAATGCGAAACTAATTTAAAATTATAAAAGTACAGTAGTATTATGTTTAATGCGTTGTGCGATACACGTCCGGCGGTAAAATTTCCGTAGGATCGCGACACGAGATTTTTTACATTTGAAAATCGATCACAGTTTTTATCGAGAAAAAAAAACCATTGTATTTATTTATATTTGATAATTTTTCTTTGTTTTCAAAGAAATTATAAAAATAATTCGAAAGATCAGTTTTAAAACGGTCATAAAATTATGAAACTGGTTCTTGCTTTTAATTTAACCCGATACAGTAAGTGCTGGTTTGAAACTTACCGGGAAAAACCACGGAAATACAAAATCATGTTTTTAAAAATAAAATTGGCCTAAAAATTCATTTACGCTGTATTTTAAACAACAATTTTACGCTCCCGAAAGTCAAATATATACGTAAAACAGTTTCTTGGTATCATCATACTGCATTTGCGAAACAAAAATTGGAATAAAATGTACGGAACCGGGACCTATATAGGGCAAGGGGTGGCTTGCAAATTCTGAAAATGGACTTGCAAATAGGTGCTTGCGAACTACGATGAATCGGTTGGCACCGGTTTCAATCGTTTCGGACAAAGTCGAATGGCCACGTGAAGTTACACCCGATAAAATGTAACTACATTTATTATACACATAGAGTTGCATCAGAAAATCCACGAGTGACGTCAAAGACCCTTAAATTATTTCAATTCAAAGGATCGAAATAGACGCTGTCATAATATTATTACGAATATGTAGGTTTGTACCTTCGAATAGGTAACAATATACATGAAATTAATGAATTTAATTGTCGTTAAGTCTACAGAATGGATATAATGGTATATACTTATGCGTACCCAAACGAATAAAGTCTCTATACGAATGTTTTTTAAAAAAATTTCAGATACGTACAAGGTTTTATAGGTTGTATAATAATGAAAACTATAGTATCAATACTTGTTCGTGTTGTTTTTTCGATCAATTATTTCTTCAAAACGTAGCCGCGCCATTTGCCACATTATTTCTGCACATCAGCTCAGTGGCGGATATCGGGGGGGGGGGGTAATTGGTGGACCGCCCCCCCCCCTTGGGCTTTTTGCCACCACTATACATTATTACAATATTGGCTACAACCATTGATTATAAACATCATTATGTGGATTTGAAATTTCACCCCCCCCTCAGAACTTGGATATATCCGCCACTGCATCAGCTGTTGCGGTTTCGGACCAACAACGGATAGTGACCGCCAATATTTAATAAAATTTTATACAATTTTTTTCCTCGCGTTTTCATACGTATCAGTCGTTGATTTGAGAGTTTGTTTTTGTTTCTTTCCGTTTGCAACTTTCTGTGTACCGTAGTGCGGTTTTTTGAGACTACGGTTTTGTTCACTTAATTTTTATACCGGTTCTTTATATTACCTAGGTCTCAATTATTCATTATAATCATTATGAAACTGTACAATAAAAGATGATAACGATAAAAAATAAATCTGTAAATAGGTACTCTCAAAGGGATTATTATAATTTTCTTTCGCACGGGTAGACTGCATGATCACAATAATACACGGATTTTATATTAATTTGTAAGTGGAGTAATATCATTCGATCTATAGTGAAGATCAGTGGAAAAAAAAAAACGATCGAACGAAATTATTTCTCGTAAAAATCAACTAACAAATATAAATTATAATTGATTTACGTATGAAAATTGTGTTTTTCAAAATCTGGAACTTATTCTGTTCACGAATATTAGTTTGATTTTTCCATGATTTTTCACTTTCCATTCAGTGATCTGAACGATGGTGCAACACGCGTATTGGTGTGTAGGAAACGCGCATATTATATGTCTGTATGGCACATCGTCCGTACCTACGAGAAGCTGGCACTACAAAGTTAGCGCAATTTAAAAAAATCAACAAACTCTACGTTGACTCTACCTATGTGCACGAATAAAGTTTCTCTCTTATAAGTAGTGCTAGGCACGATCGCACGAATCTGGTACTACAAAAACCTTATAGATCCGAATAACTTTTAAATTTCCGAGTAGAGTTTGTCGGAATGATTTTTTTTCAAGTTGTGCAAACCTTACAGTCCCGGTTGGCATCGTCTCACGGCCGATCGTCGTGTAACGTGAACACAATACCGGCATGTGCGAGTTTAAAAAGACCTGTACGATATTTTAGGTGTATTTTATCTCATACTTAGGACGGTCATTTTATTTTTAATTTTAAAGCCGTAAAAAAAAAAAGCACATGTACGAAAAAATCTCATCCGGCGGAAATATTGTTGGCCTGCGAAACAACAGATCTTGACAAACGCGGTAATCATCGAAACAATAGGTACGTACATTCCGTATAAAACGTGTTATCTCGATCCGAAAAAATCGTGAAATGATTCTACGATTTAAATCGTGTTCGTTGTAAATACGGGTCTTCCGTGTTCCCCTGCAGACGATTCGTCTTCCCGAAAAATACGGTTCCGCGCGTGGTCATTATTTTCCTCGTTTGTACATGCACCCCCCCCCCCCCCCCTAGCTGTCTATATATATATACGTGTGTGACAATCGTGTTTGGCGGGAGGGTGGGTTTCGAAATGCTGTTATATAATAATACTGTGCGCCGCGCCGGAGAGAAACGTCGAAAAAAATCGATACGGCGGCCACACACGCGCGCACGGCCGCCGTCGTCTATATCACCGTATATCGCTCGGGGCTCCGATCGCTGCGGGCGGCGGCGGCGGGGGCGGCGGGTTATTATTAGGTAATTTCGCGTGGGGGGCCGAAATCCCAAACGGCCGCGGCGTCGACACGACGGCGCGCGCGTCGTGACGTCACCGGGCCAATACTGATCGGGTGGCGGGGCGGGCCGTTCGGCCGCCGGTCCAATCGCGGAGCCCGGTTGCCCGCGTACCCCCTCCGCCCGGGCGGCGGCGGCGGCGGCGGCGGCGAGCGAGCCCCGGGTCCCGTTTCCCGACGCCGCGCCGGTCTGGTTTCGCGTCAGTCTGCAGTTCGGTGCCGCGCAGTTCGTCCGTCCGTTCGTTCTCCCGCCGCCCGCAGTGCAAGTGTCGCGTCGCACGGTTCTCGTCTCGTCGTCGTTCGCGGTCGTTGTTTTCGTACGGTTTCGAATTTTTTCCGCGACACATCGGTGCAGCTGCGGTTTCCAGTGACACAGTGGTGGTGCGGCTGACAGAAATACATAACGCTCGTAAACGGTGCCGCGACAAAACGGAAATGACGGTCGCGGATCTACAGCAGCCGTTGTGGTGGTGACGTCCGTCGGCGGTAAGTCGGTGACCAAAATACAAGACGACACTAATCAGCGTATCACGTATTTCTACCGTCGATGTGTTCGATTATTCGGACGTAGAAATAAATTGTACGTTATAACGCCGAATAATATCGTAAGACGCGAAAGAGAGAGGCCGTGCTCGTGGTGGGGGGGGGGGATCATCACGGTGTTGAAGGAAAAAACCGTCGCGCCGTGTTATTCGACCACTGTGAAAACTCGTGTGTTGCGCGCCGCCGCGGAACCGGCAACGTCGCGCGCGTAATATAATATACACGCCGGCGTTTCCCCTCTTCGTTTTCACGTGTGTGCACGCCGTTCATTGTTGTAGTACGTGCGTGTGTGCCGTGCATGTGAAACCCCGACGTCGTAATCTCGTGTGTGTGTGTGTGTGTGTGCGTGTATAATAACACTGCCTCCGCACAACCGCCACCCGTCGTCGGCCGATCCTTTGCGAGCGCCGTCGCTCTCTCGCTCTCTCTCTCTCTCTCGCTCTCTCTCTCTCGCTCGTCACCCATTCCGGCAGCCGTCAGCCGCCGACCCATAGGTTTTTTCCTCCCTTCGTCCACTCCGCGCCCGCAGCGTGCCCATTCAACGAAGGACAACGTTCCCCCTATTCCGTTTTCGACCCTATTCTTTTTTCCTGCGCTCTTTTCTATTTCCCTCCGACCCCGCCGCGGCCCGCGTTTTGCGCGGCCCTCACCGGTCCGCAGTTTTTTTTTACTCGTTTTTTTTTTCCCCCGTCTTAATTAAACGGTTTTTCCTCCCCACCCTCGCCAACGCGAACCGGTTGCCCTCGTGGGAATCGTGTACCATCCACGTCGGGTGTACGCAGCAGTATGCGTGTATCTTGTTTGCTGTTTTTTCATAAAGAATCATGTTTTTCTTCCCCTAAGCATCAAAACACGACTGTTGGTTGTATATAGTTGACTCAACCCGGGTCAGTACTCGATCAATTCAGGTTGGCATCATCAAATTTTTTTTTTTTGCAATTGTAGAAAGTGTTGATCGACCGCGTCTGTTAACCTGTAATTACTATAGAAATTCTCTTAACTGCTCTTCTGTCTCACTCCGTGACAATAATTGCGATAATTTTATTTGATAAATCGGTTTTTTTTCTCCCGCCAAAAATGGGGTTGTCATTAATCAAAAAAAAAAAATACACCTACCCACGTCTTCTTACCACTAGTTTGTGCGTAGGCCCCCGTGTACGATTGTACGTTCCTATATTGTGATGTACGATCTCCGGAATGTTAACTTTCCGTACAGCAAATCGTACCCACTGGATCCGTACGGTTTACCTACATTCAACACGATTCAATGGCGATTGTCGGAAGGTACGCGAGAACTTAAAGAAAGGTTAATCCATTTTGTGTGCGACAATACTCGTTCGATACGTGAAAATGTACGTCTTTATATACGGGTACGTGTAGTAACGTTTCAGGCTTTTACCACATGCGGCGACGGTGTGGCATACTGTTGTTGCAGCCACCACGCGGTGTGTCGGATTATGGAGTCGGGAAAAACATGTTTATTTTATTTCTTACTCTTGGAGTTACATCGAAAAATTCCATGTACATAGACGCTGCTGGAGAGATATTATATGTAGTATGTACAACAGTGTATCTTTTTTTTTTATTCATGTACCTACTATTATTAGGTATTCGGGATATAAATCGCAATATGTTTTGTCCCATGTAGGTACTCTTTTTGCCTCTATAGTCCACACAGTCTACGTTTTTTTATTCTGCGACCTCGCTATACAACGGTACCTATAGGTGCACCAACATTTAAAAACGTTGTGTCGTTGTACTTTCGTTAAAATCTCGTGTAGTTTAGAACTGTTTCCTATACACTTGCGAGTTATCACGAATATTTTTAGTCTAGAGGTATGGTATAGTGTTGCTGCGGTGACTGGGTTGGCGTAAACGAATGATTAAAATACAATAATCCGTATAAGGTACGCTCGTACATAATGAGCCTTTTCTCGTGAAATGCGTACTACTTATATATTGTGTATATGCATATACCTGTTTTACGCAGTACGCCCGGCACAGCACGCATGAGTTGAATGGTTATATTTCCATAATATTGTAATATAGCTATAATGTATTTGTATAAAATGTCAAGAGAATATACTGTTTTGTAGGTTTCCGAATAAAAACTTTTTAGCGTAGGTCCGTTATTGGTCCGAGGGACCCCTGCAGCAGCACGTCATTAAATTACGAAGGGGCGCGCAGTAAAACTTTCAAAGAACGCGCGCGGTACAAATTATAATTTATCTCACTCCCGATTTTTTCTCTGAGCGCGTGTTCAATCGTGTCGTAGACCAGCAGCTATATATATATATTATATTTATCTTTTTTTTCGTTTTTTTAACGCGTTTCTCCCCTCCAAATGGCGTTCACCGGGGCTCTATAAAAATACAACCGGTTTCCCATACGAGCTCTCGTATCACATACGTATTAACTTACGTACACATATATGTATAAGTATACGATCAAATTTATAGGTAGTGTACAAAACCCTCTTAAAATGTCTACGTGTATACAGATATACGAGTATGTGTGCAGGTTTCCCGTTCCGGAAATTATGAATAAACAAAAGGTGCAGCCCCTATCGATGTTCTCACCAAGTTTGTGCGTGTGTGTGTAGAGAGAGAGAGAGAGAGAGACCTTATATATAGTACACACAGCCGCGCTTCACACAAAACACACGCGCATTGTATAATATAATATTTATTATTATATACGATACAAGACCTACACCGATTATGATATCGTGTATAATAAAATATAATAGGTACCTACATAATATTATATATTATAATGACGTCCATTGAAAATATTTTAACAACTTTTTTTTTCTTCAAAATATACTGTTATACAATATTGATGACTAAATATAGGGCGCGACACAGGACCGTGCACACAGAAATGTGGCGTGTATATTGAAAACCAAAGGTGTGATATCGTTGATGTAGGTGGCACAAAGTATGTGCCATAGGTGTAATAATAAATATATCCTCCTCGGGGCACTGCAGCTGGGTCTCCTAGCCGTTGCCGTGACATTTTTTCAATGCTGCAGTGTCTCGCTTGTGTGATTGCCTCCAAAACGAGCGTTTTGTACGTCAATAACACCTCTCCCGTTTACCTTTTTAAACGGTGTAACATTCTTTCACACCGTGTTTTCTCCCTTTGCCTAATGCTACCTCCTCGTGACAGACGCCTGTATATGTATAATGCAGGGATGTACTACTCGTTCAAATAATTAAAATAATTCTACAAGACATGTGTACATTCTAATCATCTTATGTTTCCTATAGACAGTATCTTATTGTGTAGATACGTCATCTTAGTGTGATTTTAGTTTTCTTTAGTATGTCCTGCAGAAAATATGCGAATGTATACATACGTATTTATAGGCTCATGGGTATACACTGCTGCAAAGTTTTTCGATTTTGCACCCTTGCGATTCTATAATCAATAACCCCAATATATATAAGCATATAAAAAACCGTGTGTGTACACGACTTTGGCAATTTCGCCTTAAATCCTATTAACTCTTTACCATTTTCAGAACAAGAACGCTTTATATAAACCTTGCAGGACGCACCCGAGTGGTGGTTACAGCAGGAACGACGTCTTTACTCTCCCCCACTGACACCTAAAAACAAAATAAATGTGCAAAATAATTACAAATATATAGTATCTGTATAAAATAATTAATATTTTTAGTATTCGATAAACATTTCGCTATATTGCAATCGTCAAAAGTGCGTACTAAGACTATAGTCATTTCCGTCGTCCGGTGCGTTCTTAAAAACAGTATATCTAATGTATATTATAAACAACAATATTAAAAAAATGTTGTATACGTACATAATAGTATTTACACTAAAGTCTTGGTTAATGCATGGTGTTTACTAAATATATATATATATATATATGATTACTGTTTTGTTCCTGTTTGAGTTGCCCACTATTTTTCAATCAGTTGTACGATTTACAATCCGTTTTTTACATTAAAATGTTGATAGTATAAACTATTAGAATATATATACCACGTTAACTCTATCTAAAAACGCTCATGCCAGTATACGTCGTATTCCTAATAAGCGTGTGGATAATTTTAGTGTTTGCTGAAACCGCCGCTGACAGCTATATTTGGAAACCTTTTTGTTAATTTTTAAGCGTATTTTAATTAATGTATAGAGTAGTAAAAATTAGTAATTACCTTATAATTTTAAAACAACATAAATACCTATAGGTTACGGACTGTTTTTGCACTATCGAAAAAACCTATGCC
>CM029357.1:36529663-36549190 GCA_017140985.1 Hormaphis cornu | reverse complement strand
GAGATGGTGACTGGTAGGGTATTTTCATCGTCACCCCTGTCCCGTATCTCTTCTCTTTTCCTTTTTTATCATCACACGCACGTCGCTGTACGCTCATGGCGAGGTAGTCATTAGTCCGGAAAACTGCAGCACCCTCTTTTCTTCACCCTATGTTATTATAGTCATTATAGTGGTGCCTTAGAATGTACATTCACAGTATAATATTTAATACGTATAGGTATATATTACATTTTTATTATATGTAACGTACTATAACTACATAATATTTTTTTTTTTGGGGGGTTTTCTTATAATAGTTAGTGTACATTTGTAATTAGTGTATACTACCTATACTACATACAATTTAAAAAAACTAAATGTTTTTGTAAACTAGATCACACAACTTTTATCTATAGTATGAATTACAATGTATAATGTGATAGATAATCATGTGTTATAATTGTTATAACAATATGTTGCTTGAATCATTTTCACCTATATATTATAAACCTACGCGATAGTTGCAGATTTCGGTGCAATCAAATTGAATCCCAAACTTATAGCTTATACCTATAGTGTACAGTTTTACCCAAAAAGATACCGTTTAATTTCGTGTACTCGTTCGTTACCAAAATATTGGAACGTTTTGGAGATGATAAATAATTTTTATACGAGTATCTATAACTACACGGACAATTTAAAAATTTGAAATTAAACAACATAAAATTTGTATTAGGTTTTTGCAAGCTAAAAATATTATGTCAACAATTAACTGTAAAATACTTAAGTCAAATATATTGTTTAAATAATTTTATTATTAATCGTATGATATATTTATTTTCTTTGGTCACAAAATGTCGATAATTTTTAAAACTAGATTCACGAAAAATTAAACATTAATTTTCGCCGTATTGTTTGAATACAATTCGTTTATTGGTTGATTAAATTAGGGCTCTGGTATGTAAGTATATGCATTGAATAAGCACAATACGTTAAATTATGTTTTTTGTTGAACATTTTTAAAACCCGAGTATAATCCTACGATTTTTAGGAGCCAAATCAACGGTTATATTTGAATTTACTTGATTGCGGGAGCCAATTCGTATGTGCCCGCATATTTAAGTGTATATATATTATATTCCCTGGTATATTTTTATACGTCTTTAATCCTATTATAAATAATAGTACTCTTACCAAACGTGTAAAATGCGAATAGACGCTTGTATACAATAACAGAAGGCTATATTATATGATCATATTATTGTGTCTATAAAATATAAATGAACCGTGTTAACTAATATTTTCTCTTGATTTGTATGTTTAGAATTTATATCGCGTAATCCCGCACCTCACCCGCATACTGCTATGTCGTCATCGTTGTCGCTTCTGCAGTCGTCGCCCCAGACAAGCGACCAGACAGTGGCGGAATTGCTGCAAAAATATTGCGGTGACGACGTCGTACCATACAAAGGAGGTGGCGTGAAACTGACCGATGTCAATCCTCATCTAGTATGCGTCCTATGCCATGGATACTTCGTGGACGCTACTTCAATCGTCGAGTGTCTTCATTCCTGTAAGTTTGCACACGATTACGTTTGTTTTGATTATTTTTTCTCGCCAACTCACAGAAATTGTTGTAAAACAAGTTGAAAAAAATTTGAAACGGGACGCTATTGAACAAACAGTTCAACAAAACGTTCCAATTTCCCTATAAAAACTAGACTACGAGCAGAAGATGTAAATTTGAAGTGAATATTTTGAAAAAATTAAGGGGTTCCCCCCCGTCCCTCTCAATTCGAGCACTGTACCTAAATAATATCCGTCATTAATAACATTTACTTGCTTGCACTTGTTGAAAGTTACATATTATTATTACCAAAATTTACACGTTTGGAGGTCGTATAATAATTTTTTAAATACGTTTGTTAATCGTAATTTTTACATTTTAGTGTTATAATATAGGAATGATTAATAATATACAATAGATATTGAAATTGAATTCATTAAGCTCGTATAGTATTCATCTATATTTTTACAAATAAACACTATAAAAGTTTATTTGTTGTTTGCTCTATGTATATATTTATATACATGCTATTGGAACACGGATACCTACTTTTTTAAACCAGTAAATAATGTACTGTTATAAAATGTATAATTACCTATGTATATTGTTTTAAGTATACATTATACAGCTGCTATATTAATTAATATTATTGTGTATAGAACAATATCATGAATTAATGTTTAACCGGTCTTGCAGCGTTATTCATCGGCTGTATTTACATTTAAGTAAAACCACAGGTAAAAAAGTATAACGATATCACAAAAATGCGTGCTTATAATCACATGGAAATTGAGTTAAGTATGTTGGTATCTATTGTACCCTTTTGTATTTTTTTGTACAAAGTCCTAAAGTATAATGAGTAATGACTCGATGTTTTATTTTGTACATTTAAAGGTATAAATTTTCACAGCGATACATTTTTGTTTCTTATTGCTTGTTAGGTGCATTGCGAATTTAAAGGGTTCATACTTATTGAACACTTGTATGGTTATAACACTTATATTTATAATAAAAACCTATTTACGAAAATGAATGTAAAATGTGCAGTGAGCAATTTTCATTTTCTCCCAGCGTATAAGGCGTAGTGTACAAAAGAAAGTTTGTATTCATATTTCACGTCAGAGATAATATTTATTATACAAGTGTAAACCGTAAAAAATCATCGCCATTCGCCAGCGGCCGCGAGTGCGTTTTGTTATTTGGAAGTGTTGCTTTATGATTGCAGGTAGACCGCAGTACAGAAAGGTTGTGAATTTTGAACATTGTTATTAGTATCAAATATTTAATTCTTATTAATATAATTACATACAGTTTCAAAAAGTATTTATTCCACATATATTTGATTTTTTTGAAATGTTGTATATTAAATTTGTAATACACTGGTCGAGTCTTCTGTCTTAAAACGTATAAAATATGAAAGTTTTTATGAATCAAATACGCTGAAAAATATAAGAAATTTAGTGCAGTGGGTACTTGATTAATAATTATTTTTAGTTTTCATGCAGCTATAAGTACCGAAAACACCGCGATTTCGTTTTATTTTAATAAATCGTAACCTTTTGCTATTTTAATATTTGTTTATTTCGAATAGATAACTATTTTAGAAATAGTTTTGATTCCTTGAAATTTTCACACATTGTTAGAATGGGTAAATTATAAAAACACGAACAATGATACTAGAAGTGTCTTCTATTTATGAGCTAAAAATTGAACTTGGTTACTGTCAAAAACTTTGTAAAATGGTAACAATATTCTTTCATAAAACGGTTCATTTTCAATTTAAAAACTTGAAACTCAAACACTGAAACATATTTTCAATACTTTGGTTAATTATTATTATAAAGGGTTCACTTATTTTGAAGATTTCCAATTATAGATTCTGAACGTTTCCAAGATAGTGTGCGTATTAATTATATGATGATTTTTTTTTTCAAGGATAGTAGAGTTGTTCCAATCTTTAGGTACATATATGGTAGCTACAATATAGAAAATTGAGTTAGTACTTTATTTGATGCTTTTTTTGAATTAGTTTTTAGTTACCTATAATCTAAAAACTAATGTTAAAATGTCCACATTTAAAAGTATTGAAATGTATAGTTCAAATCTGCAGTGATTCATACCTAATTATAACGTAGGACTTCACAGCATTTTGTGTTTCACAAATACATATTGTTTTTAAAAAAAAATTTAAAATTTAAAAAATTGTACATTATGTATATAATTGATTATGATGTACGTTATTGAAAAGTTATAGGGGATGTATTCACTCTTCCCATACACTATTTAACCACCTCAGGATTATAACATACGTGCAAAAATAACATTTTCATTTAATTTGTACACCTAGATAGAGATGTTAAAATTTACCCTTTTTTATACTACCGTCTAACATATAGGTATACAGACTAATTTATAAATAATACATAGATTGATTAGAAATAATAAAAGCTTTACAATCTTTTTCTACGCCCATAACTTGAAATTTTAACGTTTATTCACATGTGTACAAATAAATAGGAATATTTTAAAGCCGTTTCTTTTTTTAAATTTTGTTCAGTTTTTATCGATTTTCTTGAAAAATATTTGAAGAGCAATAATGTTTTCTTCGTAGGTTTTGTTGAGAATTTTCGTGACGCATATCTCGGTGTCAGTTTTTGCACTATTTTGTGATTATTATCAAATAAATGGCAAAAAAAAAAAAAGTCGTCGATTCCAAATGGTCGCAACATATGGGGGCTGAAAGGGCTGAAATAATTAATACGTATCATATAATATCATTAGACGAATTTTTATTTTAATAATAATAATTGATGAGGCGTGTGTTATAGAGATTTGAGATTATGCGGTTGTGATCGGACAAAACTGTGTCACTAAAATGGTACATGTACGTTTTTACTTTTGTGATTTTCTAACTCGTTTTTGCTGGAGATAGCGACCGTTCTATATTTCGATTTGAAAGTATATTAATACCGAAATACTTAATTAGTATAAATTTCATGATTGTTGTTACCTCAGATATTACAAATTATATGGTAACTATACCTACAAATGTGTGTATAATGTGTTATACTAAAAAATTTTAGTCCTCATATAAATAATACGGTTAATGGTTGTTATTCTATAATGTCCACGGTCGATCTCGCTATTGGTATCTAGGCAGAGGTGTACATACGTTATAAAGCGCGGGCAAGTTAACAACTTTTTTTAACTAGTCAAGTTAATTGAAAAAAAAAAAGTCAACTTACAAAAAAATAAACAATTTAACTTAAAATAAACATAAAAGTGTGGTGATCACATGGTTTTCGGTTTTGTACCTAAACACTGGTGCGACAAAACCGACGCTTCGACATTTTTTTACTTCGTATTTTCTTTTGTACGAAAAAAAAATTTTAACCGTAACTTGTTGTAGTCTAAGTTTAATAAAAAAAAAAAAACTAGCTTGTTAAATTCAAAAAAATTAAAAGTGTGTGAGTTAACGAGAGGTAATCGGCTCAGCTTTTTAACGCTTGATTTTAACGTCCGTCCTTGGTACTCGTGTTTTTTTTACATAAAACCCGAAATACTCCGGGCTCCGTCCAAATTCTGGGCTTGGGACGTGCGCGCGATTGATCGTTTGGCCCGGCGGCTTCGTCGCGGGCGTGAGGACGAAGCTGATGATATTCCGCGCGACGACTGTACAGTTGCCGCGTATTATTATTATTGTTATGATAATATTATAAAAGCATGGCCGTGGTGTGCCCGCGCGTTGCGACGTTGCCGTCGTGCCGGTATGTTTTGGTCGGCGAAACGACAACGGCGCCCGGCCGTAATGGAAATAACAATATATTGTTGTGGTGTACGGCACGGCGAGCTCTCCGCGGTAGCTCCCCCCCCTTCCCCCGTCCCCGCGAGCTCGCCCCGCCGTCACCGTGAGGAAAACACAACAAAAACCATCTGGTGACGTTTCTCGTGCCGCCGTCCGATTCCCCCGCTCCGCCGCCGCCGCCGCCGCCGCCGCCGCACCACTAACCTACGGCTGGCTCGTAAATCCGGCACAAGAACCCCGCCGCCGCCGCCGCCGCGTCTCATCCATCGTCCGGACGCCCGCCGCCGCCGCTCCGTTTTCGGTGTCCCCGCGGGGCGATGCGATACTCGCGCGCGAGGGCATCCCGATCCTCCGCCGCCGCGCATCACCGCGTGTACCGAGAGTCTCTAATTGGACGGCGGCGCGCCCAGGGAACGAGAAAAACGTTTATATATATACATACACTTTTTTCCACTTCTCTCGCGGTCGCGCGTGTGCAGTGGGTGGGGGGCGACTGCGTTGCGGTGGGCGGAGGGGAGGGGGTGGGTGGTGGTGGTGGTGAAAGCAACCCTGAATAATACGCTGTTGCACAGCGTGCCCGTCGTAATTATATATATATATACTTTTGAATCTTAAACACTGTAGTAATGGTTTTTTTTTTTTGTTTTACAAATTTCTTTACGTTCACGATTTCGGCCAGCGACGATTTTTTAGTGTACACGATTTTAATTAATTAGCACCGTATCCGATATTATAAGACATTATTAGTTTTATGCACATTTTTTATTTTTATTATAGGTAATGTAACGCGATTCGTAGTTGCGATAGAAAATCACGTAAACAGGTCATCTTTGTCCGAATCAAACCACCCGTTTATTGTAATTACTGTCATTTTACGTTATATAATTGAACATTTTTATAAAAAAATTTTTTGGAAATGTATGTCGTCAAATCGTACTTTGTATAGAAGGTTATTGTTACTCTCGAAAAATCGACCTTCGAAACTATTGATTCGCTGCCAAAACAAAGTAATTAGGGTGAGACAGTACGGGGCCTTTAACGACGCTATGATACGTTGTATCATAGCGTTTAACGTGTACGGAATTTTTTTTTTAAATTGACAGAAGGTGCAGAGTATGTTGGTGAATAACAAAGATTTTTGTACGTCATACTTAATGTACTTAATTTTTTTTCTCAATATTTTTGATAAGTGTGCAAGCGATAAATTTGCTGCAATTTGACGAGTTTATATGATCGTGTTATACATAAAGTTCAGTTATACGTTTATTAAACAAAATGTCAATCGTGTATACAGTATCGTACACCTTCTGCGTGTAATGCAGTGTTTACAGTATTCGTTTCTATCATAAAATAAAAAACACAACATTACATCGCGCTTATAACATCTCGGTTCGTGTACAAGTGTAACATGTCATTATGTTCAGAATCGATCCGTTTCACTCCTGCACGTTTATGTAACCGGCTCGGCGCATTTCCCCTCCCCCTTCTCAGTTTTCTGCAGATTTAGAATTCGTTTGAGGGATTCTGTTGAAATGTTTTTCGTTGTATTATATTTACATACATGTATATTCATAAGCGCTTAAGACCATGTGCAAGTTGAAGTAGTCTGTATAATGTGGAGGAAGTAAAACTCGCGTATTGTATAACATTATTACACTCTTATGTAAATTTTTGAGAATGAAACTCGGTCGATTAACCAACGACAATACGCCAATTATTGTTGTCTGGAGTTTGCTGCCGGTGGGTGGTGGATTTTCACTTCGCTCTTAATGTATAGTGTATACAATAACATATTATATACGTATATGTATATAAACATTGCTTACTTTATTATATTTTATATTTTTATTTGTATAGTACCTACCTAGACGTGTTGCGAGTGAAAGAAAAATCGATTACATTAATGTTTAAAGTTATTAGGACTATATTTTTGTGCTGCATTCATAGTAAAAAAAGTTGGGATCACTTTAGGTCGCGTGGGTAGTTTGACGGAGTAGCAGGGTGGGTCACTGGTTTGGAAGTTGTAGTTCAAACGTGTTATTCAATATCTGAAGGCAATGATAAGTCATTACCTTTGTAAAAACAGTACATTCTTCGCTGCGCTCAGAATCTAAAACTTAGGAAATACGATGCGGGGTAAAGCTCTTTGCTAATAAGAGAATAAAATATTTAGTATAAATGTATATATTATTCCTATTGTCAAATTTGTTACCTTATACAAATTGTAATACAACTGCAGATATATATGGTAAATTCTCAAGTATAGTAATTTTTCAGTGAGGCCCAGTAATCTTTTTGATATTAATTTAAATAAAAAAATATAAGAGCATATTGTTATAGCCAAAACCGCCATATACGAGTATGCATAAATGCTACAATAATAACATTTTAAATCCTATTTGTTTGAATGTATTTCACTCAGATTATAAAAAATATGCCTATTATATTAGGTTGAAAAAAAAGATTTTGATCCAATATTATAAACATAGGCTACTTTACAGTATATAGTCTGCAAAATTCTGCAAAAAATAACATCATATACATTTTTAATTTTTACCTATATAATACATAGTATATATGCTCCACTTAAATAAATTGCATTAAAATATATCATTAGCAATTTGCATACTAAAAATTATTATTATTGATGAAATTTTACAAATTTTTAAGGTGAAAAAATTACTACGTAATAAATAAACTATAATATTATGATATATCAAGTATGTAATTTGTCGTCAATCCTGCAGCGTATAATATAACGGTTTTTTTCTTTTTTTCATTGTGTTTCAGTTTGCCGTAGTTGCATCGTGTTACATTTGGACAAGCATAGTTTTTGTCCTATATGCCGAGAAGACATTCAAAACAGCAAAGCTCTCAAGTAAGCAATTTCATAGTTTTATGATAATATTTATATGTGTATGTGATTTAATTGATTTTGCATTATTCTCTCGTTCGTCTCGTTTAACGCTTTCGTTATTATAATAATATATGCATTGTCATTGTTTTTTGCAGTGGTGTTGTTAATAATATTTTCTATACCTCTACTGCATAATATGATATTATGTTATACTATATTTCACTCTCACCAAAGTGAACCGAATGTATATAGATCTGACTATACCTGCAACTGTATATAACATATATAATTAACATATGCATTGTTTGTATCTATATGTTATTAATAAAACTGAACGTATTCTTGCCTTGTATTTTTAAATGGTATACGATTTTATCATTGTTTAGTTACTATTTGTTCAATTTATTTTGAGCCAATCGGATTTAAAGAGTTCAATAATGTCAAAACATAAATTTCTTTGTAATTTGCGTATTGAGAATTTGTACTCCCCTATTCTTTAAGTGGTGAGTACTTTTTTCTAGAAATTTTCAATTTTTCTTTTCGTTATCTACGAGGCGTTTGAGGTAACTTAGTGCCAAATTTCATCTTACTGCCTAACCGTGCGTTCAAATATGAAAATATTATTATGCTTTTATCGCATTTGCTTTTTGTATAGCGTGATCGTTTGTTTTTACCTAATGAATGAAGTCATAACGTAAGTTTGTATGGTAGTATGAATGAATAATGCAAATATATCTGGTATATTACGATAATAACGCATTTTTATGTATAATGGCCAATAATGAGCTTTTTTAAAATCTATAAATTGATTTTTGTCTTAAAAAGTAATTTTTGAAATCGTTTTTGTACTTATTTATATCACCATAAAACAATTTTGTATTCTAATATCTGGAAGAATAATACCTAAGTTTCTTTTGATAAATTGGTATCCTTTTGATTACCTTTTCGTTTTCTACTAATAAGATATCTGTTAAAATGCATAAAATATAGGATCTGCAGTGTATGTAAGTTTTTTGTGACACCAATTAATTAATCGTGAAAATGTGTTTCAAAAATGTTTTAAATATTTATACTGTGTATTGTATACGAAACACAAGTTGCTATGGCTGCAATAATTGATAACACTCGTTTAGTGTAAAAAAAAAAACTACTATCATCAATTAATCATTATAAATAATAATATAATGCGGCTATATAATTTATTGCTATTAAGTAATTTATAATTTCTGATTGATTGTTTTGTGTCAAACTAAAAAATAATTTTCAATTAACTGATTTAATTTAATTTGATTCGATTTATCCCTGTATGTATAATATACCAGTTTCAATAGTTTTAAATCAACATTTATCAAGTTTTTCTTTTTTTAAACAGCTATAATGTATATTCTTACATAATTTCTTGTTTTTATCTATTACCCAGCTGCAGCAAAGTCCCGTATGTATATGCATATAGAAATGATATTTTGTTAATTTTGTAACTAAACAAATTTCAGTACTTGTGTAGGTATGTAAAATTTTTTTGTTTAATTTTTAAAAAGAAAATTGCTTCATTCATTTTTTGATTCAATACAAATGTCGAAATTCAGTTCGAGAATTAATATTGGCGTTTCACGTGCAGTATATTATATGTACAACGTATAATATGTGCGCATAATATTATGTCATACAATATACTGTACTTAAAGTATAAATAACGTGTCATTTAAAATGTATAGTTGCAGAAATCGCGTATAACACATGTATGCGTGGGTGGAATGCGTGGGTTTGTTACACGCGCGTTTCTACCCCCGCATCATCGGGGGCGTTTTACACCTACGTGTAAGGGGCAGTGGCGAGTGATACACGTTACCCGAAGAGGGGAGGGTTCTAGATGCTACCCGTACAGAAGTAGGAACTTCAATCATAACTTAAACTATACCTAGTAATATTTTGAGTTTTGTCTAGACAATCAATGGAAAGGATTACTTAAAAATATTATTATTCATTATTGTATAATGGGTATTAATATATAGGTACACCCCAGTGCTTGAAGTAGCTTAAAATAAGTGGAGGAATGCTTTAAAATTCAAAACTTTCTCGTAATCATACGTATATAATATTATATTACTAGGGTTAAATCAATTTTAAAAATAGGTTCGGTGTTTGCGAGGACTTAAAACTTCCTGCGAGTATTCACGTCTGAGATAAAAATAGTATCTCACCATAATAATATTTTCTAATATTGGGTTCTAAAATTGTATACTTCGTTTCTAAAAACGGTTCTGAACTCGTTATTATAATGTCCGCTATGTTTTTACACGATAATTTTTCAAAACATTTATTTTTACAGAAACAATAATTGAAATTATGACGATACTTGATCAATTTTGAACGGCCGTAAAACATATTTATTTGCAAATCATGGAAACGTACAAAATGATGTTTTTAAAAATAAAATGTATTGACAGGACTCTACAGTACAATACATTTTATACTATTAAAATAGTGATAGTAAGTGCTCCCCCCATATTATGTCTAATACGTGACGTTTCTTGATACAATCACGGGTTTAGAACCGTTTTTAGAACGAAAATTGTAAAATTAATACAAACATAGAGGAACGCCTTAAATTTCCGGAAATATTTCCTCCGAACTGTATTTTAAAAGAAAAATATTACCTTCAAACGGTATTTTAGCAGAAAAAGATCATTTGGTCACATCGTTCGATTTGCACTTTAAAGCTAGAGGATATGTATAATCGTGTTAGCGGAGCGAGCGACGGCGCCGAGCGAGTGTCAAACACGCGGCGTCATGAAAAACCAAGTCCAGGCGCATGCGCAGCATTGTCATGATTAGAAACGAGCCGAGCGTAGCGTGTTTTCGATGATGAAAATATGTTTTCGAACATAATATTTTTCGTTTATAAAAAACTTTCTGACTCAATACACTGTATACCTACGGCTAAATTATTTTTCTTATCAAATATCGTTCGTCGTAAATACCTGATTTTCGTAAAAATATTTTTCGCGCAATATCGTTTTTGGACAAATTACAGGACGACTCAAATAATTGTATCGGAAAAATCCGTGAACGCGACCCTTGTGCACCTGCACGATTGCTCCCCCATTTTATCGCAAATCTAGTTTCTGTATAAAACTTGTGCCGACTTGTGTCGCCCGCGCGCTCGCGATTTCACGGTGCCGCGCGCGCACTGCATTTATAACGGGTCGCGCAGTCGCCGCCGCCGCCGCCGCGGGGTTTTCTCGCGGGAAAAGTGTTACGGTACAGTGCGCGAATGTGTTCACGTTGGCGGGCGGCGGCGGCGACGGCGGCGGCGGACAAACACGGCGGCGGCGGCTGCAAAGTCGCGAGTTTCCCCATAATATTATTACATCGAGGCGGCGGCGGCGGACAGCGCCAACGTGTCAATGGCCTCTTTCTCTCTCTCTGGCGTCGGCGGCATTGTCGTCGTGTGCTGTTTGCCCGCGCGGTTTGCATTTTTTTTTCTTCCTGAAAAAAAACAGAACAAAAACGTAGTGGTAGGAAATTGAAAAAAAATTGCGGATTATGTTTATTATTACACGTGTAAGAAATAATCGTCGCGATAAAAGTCTATTTTAAAAACGTGTATACGTTTAATATTATTTTAACGCGTTGATAAACGTGTTTTGAGTAAATTCTAGAAAATAACCTGTATGATACTCGTGCTGAACGTATATAGGTCAGAAAACTTAATTAAATGTGTGTGCACACGATCGCAGAAAGAATTAAAAGTCAATAATTTTTTTTTTTTATGTTTGACCGCTGTAGGCGAGGATCAAAACGAGATCGCATAGAATGAAAAATTGTCTGAAAGTGAGGATCTATAAGAGGACGTGATGGCCCCTTAATTTTAGCGTGAAAACGCGGTATTATCGCGAAACAGAATCGTTACGTCAATAATCATGATAAATCGACCATTCTTTTTTTTTTTTCAAGTGCTGTGATATTTTATTTTTTTTTTTTTGCTATAGTACAAATAGATTAAAAAATAATGATCTTTAAAGTTTGTAAAATTTACGAGTTTTTCCATTATTAATGTAAAACTATCGAAAAACAGAAAAACGCTACGTCACAGCTAAACCGCCGTTCTCAAACAAAAAATTGATCAATCTATGACCGTTATTGTGAAAATGGTCCTGTTTTGCGGTTTTTATAGTATTCTTTAAAAAGTTTTTTTTGTTTCACGATTGTTGCACACTGGAAAAAATGGGACGCACTTGTTTTAAACAAACTATTTATTTAAATAAAACTTGCAAGTATAGGATAGTTAAAAATTTCGAAAAGTTTGCCTACACAAAACCTTTTAAAAACTGTCGGTGTCACGTTTTCAATAAATAGGTACCTCGTGTAACATATAACATAGTAGGTATCTAAGATATTATTGCGCGTTTCGATTTTCTTTTTCCGTGGTCGCTGCGGCGTCGAAGAATCCGGTTAAAAACACGAATTCATACGCGAAAGTAACGCACTGCGTGTCTGCCCGCGCAACCGTATCTCATAATATGTTATAGTAGGTACTTTTATTTTGTTTTTATTATTATTATTTCCATGTTCGTATTGCCTATAATATGTTACATGCGAAGCTATTTAGTTCGACTTGCGTTCTCCATGTTCATAACGAGTATTATATTTTTTTACCACACCGTACGCAGAGCTTGTAAAAACGTAAAAAAAACTTATTGAATTTATTTTTTTTGCGGGGGAGGTTAGTGTTTTTTATATAATATAACAACTGATTGGGTTTTATATTTTGCGTACAGAATGTATATCATAAATCATAAAATATATATATATACCTAGTGCCTACCATTTTTTATAGAAACGCATTAGGTTACGAATTGTCAATACATTTGGAGGATACCTATTACCTACATTTAACGTTATATGTTCTCGTTATAAATTTTAGGTACATTATAGTTCAAACTTGATCTTTTCGAGTTTAACTAATGCACAGTACAATCCTTACACTTAATTTTCTCCCGTAAGAAAAGGAAACAGTATTTTACAAGCCCTATATAGTGGCAATGGTACTTTCAGAAAATTTTCCTCGAAATGGCATTTCAGAAAATCGGGGCGGACGTTTTTTTTTTCTTGACCCTACCTCGCAGTATCCTTCGGGTTGCTATTTATGTAAAGCTATTTATATTGTATAAAATGATGAAAGTCACAAGTTTATACACATAAACAATAATTGAACGTACCCGGGGAGTCCCGGGAATCTGGTTCCCCAGGTTCCGAATTCGGACCGTGCAGTATTAGTTTTTCTTTGAAATTTGAAAAATAATTATTAAATATGTCATAATATGAATAATTCAAAGGCCCGTTTCCAGAAAAAAGCCTGTACACCACAACCGCGTGCATTGTACATGTTTCACGTACGCCTATACAACTCTTTTTTTTTTTTTTTACTTTTTATACTTCCACCGTACTACAGATAACATGATATATTCACCGTATGTGTAAATTGTATTTTTAATTTTAACAAACACAATACTGTAATAATATTATGATGGTATTATATATACGTGTATAATAATATGTTCGCCACCGATCTAAGTTCACGCTTATCGCGCTGCGCGTCATCATCGTTTTACTCGATCGTAAAACACCATCGCCCGTCTCCGTGTAAAACATAATAATAATTGACACCGTATCCGTTGTATACCTAAAATTTTATAATAATAACATACACATAATTATTTAAAAAGTCTTTTTTTGTCTTTTATGCTTATCTAATAAATTATTAATAAACGGCCAGACAGGGAAAAAAAGCAATAGGTAATAGGTATACTATTACTACGTTTGTTTGTTGTTGCCTCTTGCAAATATGTTTTTGATAAACTCTGCGTTGTGCGCGAGTTGCGGAAAAAAGTAAAACAATAATTTTTGTTAACAATCGTGCTACTGTTTAACTATATTTTACAACATTTACCTGCTGCTTTACTCTAGAAATACTATTCACTAAAATTAATTGAGAACGATAATATTAAACTGTATCAGGATACCTAAAAACGTCTGATGCGCCGTTATAACAGTATTCAGTAGATAAAATTTTGTTCTAGATTTACCGAATTTAGAATCGTTATGACATTATATGTTTGAAATTGTTGTAAATAAAATTATTACTATACGCACGTTGTGCGAACGTTGCGAATTTCTTAGATGTATCACATAATTCAAGTAGATATCTGTACATATTATTCTGTATACATAATATACACGTGATGGGTCCCGTACCCACCCTGAATATGTCGGTGGAAAATCAATATTTTTTAATGTAGTTTTTTCGAGAGTAAGTAACACGAATTCCGCACCATTACAGTTTTTTAAAAAAAATTTGAAGTACAAGATACTTAAAAAAAAAAACTGTAATGGTGCAGAATTCGTGTTACTTACTCTCGAAAAAAGTGCACTAAAAATATTGATTTTCCACCGACATATTCAGGGTGGGTACGGGAATTTGAATGACAAAGTTTTAGAAATAAACTGTTTGAAATTTCGCTAAGCAATAACTAACTAAAAAAATTAGTAAAAAATGTAATTATCTGTAACTATGGTAAATTTTTAAACAGTATCGATAATTTTTGTTTTTAATTAACCTTTAAAAGAAAGTAAACCTAATGGGCTACCTATTGAAAATTTCGAAGAAATCATTGAAAAAATGTTTGTTTTTAATTTTTGAAATTAATGGCATCAAATTGAAATCTGTGAAAGGATTATACTCGCGACAAACCCGCACACTCAATAATATTGATTTGCCGCTAAAAAATTTAAGGCGGTACGGGACTTAGGTACTATGTATAACGTATGCGTATAGTTGTAGGTGGTAATAGTTTTCAAGTTTTTTTGCCAACAGTACTTTACGGGTAATAAACGTATACTTGAAAGAATTTACAATTGCTACTATGAAAACTAATACTTTTGGCTTTACATTTCACTGCTATATTATTGTGTACATAGATAAGTGTATAATCTAAATTATTAAAATTTTTTCGTTTAACCTTGGTACCTTGCGTAAATTTTTTTTTTCTTTTGCTCATCAGCAACTCTCTTAGCAATTTTGTTTTCTTTGCGTACCTATAGATAAGGCAATACGAAAACTGATCACGTAGGAATACTGCAAATAAACACGAGAATGGAGAATGGTTTCGAATTCTTTGCAAAGTATGCGTTTCTTTCTGGGTGGGTTTTCGCGTAAAATATACATTTGTATTTTCGGTGTATATATGCACTGCATCGTGTAGATTTATAAGTGTACCTACTGCTGCAGCTGCAGTGTCATCGCGTCGCACACGCCCTTTTCGATTTGTTCAGCGACGACACTGGACACCACCCGTACGTACGTCGTCGCGTAACGAATTATTAAACGAAACGTGTAAAAAAACGATAAATTGAATACCATTCTTTCCTTCCTATCTATCGTTTCTTTGATCCTTCCCTTCTGAAAAAAAAAAGTATCGCGTATTTATAACGCAATGCGAACGTACTTTGATGTTATTAACGTGCAGACCTACAGAAAACGCCGTTATATAAAACATGAAATTAAGTAGGTACATTTATCATTCCCGTTATCTTGAGTTTCCGTAAATACTCTAAAACTGTGTACTTATTTGTTTTCCGCATGACCCACGCGTCACTACGTCAGTTTTTCACGTACCTGCCTATAAAGTGATTCGTTGTTGCCTGTAAGTGGTTCCTACAACGAATTCTCGTGTCCCGTGACTTGCGAGTTGCGAACCGTAGGTCTCGGTAGTATTATAGAGGAGGAGTATCTGACACGAAAGAAAAAAACCATAAATAAGTAGTTTGGTAGGCGAATCCTACAGTAAAAAACGATATAACCTTACATTTGGTAGATCCCAACAAGACTAGGAATAAAAACTCTGCACAGCGTCTCACAGATCTCTTTGCAGTTTTCTGTGTGTTTTAATCACGCATACCGCTTCCAAAAGCGTATACAGACCCAAATTATGGATGGAGTAAAGTGTATACACTTGTGCATAGTATAATTTGTAAAGTAAAAGGACAGAAATTTTCCCACCTTCCAAAATATATATTTTTTATGTAAATTGTATGATTATGGGGATGGGGGGTGAACGTCCCCATCGCCCTCTCAAATATACACCTTTGATTATGCATCAGATTCAGTAAAGAAAACAAAAATTCCGTTTGTTAATTGTTTTTCATATATTACGCTCTCAATGAAGTAGTCAATTATTATTGTCAATAATTACATTCTGTCCAGTGAGAGAACGCGCAGATTTTGTGGCGTGTAGATATTTAGTGCAGTCGAGTGTTCTCGTGAAACCCAAATCGTTCTCATCCTCCCTAACTTCAATGAATACATTTTAGAATGTCAAGGTGTATTGCTTAGAGACGGAATCGAATGCCTGATTTCGGCGCGTTCTCTTCTCACTAGGCAGAGAATTATAGAAGTTTAGTTTTTTGCTCCTTAAATCTTGTAAAACTTTTGTTCCGTTCGATTATAATCTAATGTTTTATGTTTTTTTTTTCTCATAGGCCCGACAAAGCATTGCAAGACATTGTGTACAAATTAGTTCCTGGTCTATTCCATTCAGAGATGAAACGCAGACAAGAATTTTACCAAAAACACCCGCACAGAGGTAGCGTTTATTTTCTAAAACCTATATCTATATTGTTAATTTATAATTTTAATTAAATCCAACCGTGTCAACAATGTTTTTTGTAATATTTTTATTTTATTGGTTTTTGTATGTATGTATAGATATGCATTTACATCCAGAAGCTCGAGGCGTTAGTGTTGATCGACTCATATACACTGCGGATGAACTAATTAGTTTGTCATTGGAATACTACGATAAGTAAGTGACATAACAAACACATTTAAAAATAGATTATATTTTCGAATAAGGTATATTTTCGTACGTTTACTGTAGTTGTATAATAATATAAAAACATATTAAAAATTATTTATACATCAGATTTGAACTGCCTATATAAGTGTTAGCGCACGTTTGTATCGATGCGTGAATATAAATAGATTGATTGGATTTCAATCTAATTTTAAGTTAAGCAACTGAACGCAAAAAAATAATTCACTAGTTTTACAATGTCATTTTTTATCTGCAATCATTTGGACGGGTGTTAATAGAAAAATGTCTTCAACCTATATACGAAAGTACTGTCAAACGATTAGAAAGTGGATGTGCAGGTTTTTTTTTTTTCGACATTTCGCTTATACATAAGTAATTATTGAATTATAATTGTAAAACTGCAGAGAGTATTGTTTTCAACATATTTTTTGTGTTCAACCGCTGCGCAGATCGAAATTATTTGGAATTTTCATAAATTATCGTAGAATAAATGCGAGAACACAAACGTGTCGCGTGGTGAAAATTTCAAATAATCTTGAGTCTAAATCTATAGTATTATGAAATGCTTAATATTTCAATTTGTCAACATGAACTAAGAGTTATCGTTGTTTTCGTAAAAAGCTTTTCTTAAATTTAATATACAAAGCACGTTAGTACTACTGCACCATCAACAACATTATATAGTGTGTCTCAGCCGCAGTGGATTACTCCGCACCATGATTATACTATGCTATTGTAACTTTCTAATTTTTTCTTGTAATACGTACTCGAATATATTTATACGTATAATGCGATCTAACTATACGCAGTTGTTGATTACAAATTAATAAATAGTGATAACTATATTGGGCGCATGATGATTATACTCACTAAGGTCTAAATGTTTTTTAGTATACAACACGTCGTGTACTGTTGAGGATAAAAGTAATATTATAATGTTTAGATTGTGTACAGTGTACAATATTGGACCCCTGGAGGAAAAGCTCCAGGGTTCTTACGTATTAATAATAGCCTATTTTTAGTTGCAGTCTTGATCCCCCGACTCTTGTACGGCTGCATTATTACACCATACACACAATATACGAGTTCAATGCTAGTAGCTACAGGTCTTTTATAATATGGTGCCCATCTGCGTCTAACCGACTGACTGTATTTTCCCCGCGTGCTTTTATACATATCGATCAGGGCCGAGTGCGCCGCGGTTACCTTGGTTACCGTGCGACAGCCCTAAATAGCACATTTTTAAAAATTCTATGTGTTGACTATGTACACTAATAATATTCCTCGGTCGAGAGATCAACGTTTAACACGTTTTTTCCACAAGATATCCGGTATTGCTCGCATAAACTTGCTCATCTATATCTTTGATTTTCCAGTTTGATACGATATATATGTATATTATTATAGACGTGCACATATCTTGAGCCAATTCAATTTTACAGTTAATTCTGTCTATTTTCAAAACGGTCAAACTATACAAACGTATAATTTTACTCGGCTGAGTTACGCGATGAAAAATGACAATTATTTTGAATCTATATTTGGGATGTCTCGTGATTTGCATCGCATAATCCGTCGTTCGCGGCGCGCCAAACTGCAAGCATTTTTTTTTTTTTTTTAGGTATTATGTGATATAAAATCCTTTTATACTTTACCTATTTTTGTCGGCCCCTTTTTATATTAATCGAAAATAATCAAAAAATATCTCATCGCCCCTGTATACGTTTTCATCAAACAGTCTTCAATATAAATGGGTGTGGAATTTCAGGGTTTCATATAATTTGATCGTATACAGACGTATACAGACATATATTTTCTAACCCCCTCACCTACTTTCTCTCGCACAAGTACTCACTCAAGTATCGAACATATTTTCTGCCTTCGTTGTACCGCTCACGTCATATTTTATATATTATATTTTTGCTCTTCGTATACCTCTTGTATGTGCAGCACGCGATATAATATACTGTGCACATATTATCACACTGAATGCGCGCTCCGTTGCAGCTGTTGTAACACCGCCGCACCACCATTGGGTCACAAACTATAATATTTTACAGTAAACCACATTAGTGTGCTTATACATATATAAACGTATTATATAACTCACCAAGAATAGGAACCGTTGTGTATCTATGATGCAGATGTTAACGCATATAAGTGCATATTATACTACAGTTTTATGTATGTATACGTAGTAAAAAAAAAATTAAAATTAAGTATCTTAATATATTTAAATCGATCGTTTTATGTCGATTCTGCTGTGGTATACGAGATATATCTTGTCTGTATGGAATACATATATTACTCCTCTGTTGTACACTTTTTTACTTGATAAACTCAAACCGTTATTTTTCAAACCGTTATTAATCGTACGACTGTTGAACTGTATTATATTGTATATACAATAGATAAAAAAAAAAAAAAAAGTATTAAAAAAAAT
>CM029357.1:36377344-36516109 GCA_017140985.1 Hormaphis cornu | reverse complement strand
GTTTATTATGAATTAATAATAAGCGTATAAAGAAATATCACGATTTCGAGATCCACATTTCGGCATTTAATGGTGATTTTCTCGTATGCAGATAGAAAACATATATTACACACCATACATGATTAGGAGATTCTGAAGCATTGATGTAAAAATGCATTAAAAAAAAAAATTTCCAAAAAAAAAATTAAAAACTGTGCTAAAATAAACAATTAATCAAGATTCGATAATTGCGTTTATTTACAAGTTACGTTTTATGCTATTCACAATTTTAACTAGATACATACAGTTTATAAAATTAGGTCAATCAATAGTTAATGTAAACTGTGTAAATTTTTTACAATCTGACATTTAAACAGCATCGATGAAAATTCTTGTACGTAAATCTGAAGATAAAAGCCCGATAAAGTATACAGTTCAATTAGAGGAACAATTAAGTACTCAAGTACTCTTAAAACATTAACAATTCCCTTATGGGGAAATATTCTAAAATTTTTTTTTTTTTGCTTAAATGGATTGGTTGAGTATACCTATAGTTAATACTAGGTTTACGATGACCCTAAAATATATTTTAAAAAATTTTCATTTATTACAGTTTAAAAATCGAAATTTTACATTTTAAGTTCTTTTCCACTAATTTCAGTTTTATAGTTAGAAGTCTGTAACTTTTGAATGTACAATCTATACATATTATAACAATTGATATACTGCCGTTGACCAATTTTTAAAAATCTCATTTTATTTTTTTTTTTTTACGTTTAAAATTGTTAATTGTTGAAATTTAAATTTCATAAATACTTTTTTCAAACAATCAATATTCCATAAAAAACTCAACATCGGTATACAGGTATTCTAAATCGTAATCATTTTTCAAAACATAAATTATTTAATTGTTTTTTCAGTTGTGACTTGTAAATGAACTAATAGATTCCCTACTAAGATAACCTATACTGCTATAGAAATACAATATAGAACGCACTCTGATGGAACTCGGTAGTAACTCTTCCGGATATTCCTCCACAAGTACCTAAAACAGTATCGTGCTGGAGCCGCGCGCAAGTATTCTATGTTAGTTAGTACTTATCATGACAAAATAGACCTTATATAATATGGTAAGTTCAATAATTATCAATTAAGTTAAATAAGTTTGTCCAAACTCGATGAAACGAATTTTAGGCTGTTACAACTCAACACGGAAACAGCTTACAGCTTAGTTGATGGTATCACCAGAGACCGACCACATCTATATGACATTATTATTACGATTATTATTATTTTTTTTTTTAATAAATTAATTGAATGGTGGTGCGGGGGAGGACGAAGTGGGACTCTTTCTTTAAAAAAAAAAAAAACCATTTAAGCGTACCTACCCCTTTCAATCTGATATAGGTAGGTACGCGCTTAACGGTCTAGTACATCAATACAAATTTCATTTTTTATTTATCCGCGTCCCCCTGCTATTTTGTACCAGAGTCGAGCTGCACTGTTCATCACAATCAATCTGCAACGTGTTCTGCATAGTGTTGTATTATATACTTTTCTCTGCGCGTACATACGCAACATACCTATATTACTACGCGTTTAAATCGACAAACTTATAAACTTTATCGCGGTAGTTTATCGGCGTTTTTTTAATTCGAAACGATGTGAAACGTGCAGCATAGGGGTGCCGAGAAGACAACCGGACGTACCCAATTTTTTTTTTTTTTTTGACTGCACGACTACATGTACGCGACATCAGCGTTAAGTACGCACATACCTACATCCGTCAGACGGTAATATGTTAAGAATGAGAAGAAGGGGAGAGAGAGAATGATGGGGTGAGGGAGAATATTCGATCCGGAGGGGTAGGAAATGGACCGTGGTTGCAGTGCGAGAAGACGTCGCGGGACGAGGTCGTAATCGTCGCGTTATCACACGCGCACCGCACGTTACAACGTTTTATTGCGCGCACGCGACCGTGGTAGACGGAACACTCGTGAATAGGGTGGCAACAGTTGCCGCAGTCGTGTCATTAACGGCCGTTTACAAACTGCGAATTTTTCGCCGAAAGAAATACTACAACTTACGCTGGATTCGTCATTATTTATAATGGTTACGACATGGTACGTGTTTTTTTTTTTTATTGAAATCGTCATAAACATAATAAAAGTATACATAAAACAAAAATACTATAACAGTCTACACGATTATGTCTGTCTCGTTAAAAATTATTGCGTTAGAGACAGAGAGTATAATCAAACGGTACTTTAAAATGACAACACCGGAAAGCAGACCATATTTTGGGCGACAAATCCCCGTATCGAATCCACGTTAATTCTGCGCTCGACTTCGGTGTGACCAAGAATTATTTTCGCCATTATTATTGGATTCGCTATTTCGATATTTTTCGCTTTTACGACCGGATAGCAAGGATAGGGTACGTAATTTTAAATTTTTGTTTCTCATGATACATACTGTATAAAATATTGTATAGAACATGAATCGTATGAAGCTTGATATTGGCTATCAATCAGGCTGTTAAAATTTACGCTACAAAACGATACCGAACAATGTGGTCATTACTCATTACTATGTATTCGAAAATATTTAAATTTCCGCTAATAGGAGGCCGCAGTTTCGCCACCCTAATCTACGATACATTCTGGCTGTTTGTGCTAAACTACGTGGTTCTGAATTTTTTTTTTAAGGTTCTGGACGATATTTTAAAATAGCGTATAAATAAGCGTTTTGTGTGCGTGTTTATCGAGTTCAGAGTTATGTTGAAGCGATAATGGCATACAAAAACAACATACCAACATATTGTATATATATATATATATTGATATTATAATTAATGTAAATAAACGTAATTTATGCAGCGTTGCCGTAGTAAAATGTGAATGCATGGCATTTATAGTAATAACAATGTATAGGAATATTGTACATAATAGTTACAGAGAAATTGTATAGTGTGATTTTATTGTTCTCGTTCCCTAGCAGCGTCGGTGGACCTTTTAGCCTTGAAATCAAACGTGGGCGTGGTCCGTCGCACGTCTACTGCATTGAAATATTATTATGTACACGTATATGTTATAAAATATAAACGTATATATGACAACATACATATTGGTATAAGTGTATGATGAAAATATGTGTTGGTATGTGTATGACAGAAAAGTGTAATATAGTCTGGTGAAGTGGCGATCAAATGGTTTTGTCAAGGGTTAATCCAATATCACAACTTTTTTGTGGTATTCAAAGTTAAGATCGGAACACTCTTTCTATACGAAAACGTCATCACAAACCTGAAAATTTCTAATTTTCTCTGTAAAATTATTAATATGTTTTTGGTTTTTGGGGTATCACTCAAAGTGTAACCCAAATTTAAAAAAAATTCAAGGACTAAAATATCACCGCAGTCAATAAACCTATCAGAAAAGATTTTAAAAATTGGAACGTTTCTTCCAAACGAAAACTTAATCACAAATCATAAAGTTTGGCCACCACTACCACTGGTCTGGTGCAGTAGGTGTAAGTTGTTCCAATTTATAGGGGTCACAAAAAAAAAGTTCACGCCACTCCCCACTTCCCCTTTCTAAGTTCCTAGCACATCATAACTCGGTTTTTCTTTACATATTTGAAAAAATATACATTATCGAT
This sequence comes from Hormaphis cornu, assembly GCA_017140985.1. Lineage (NCBI taxonomy): Eukaryota > Metazoa > Arthropoda > Insecta > Hemiptera > Hormaphididae > Hormaphis > Hormaphis cornu. The sequence goes on along the minus strand of CM029357.1, from coordinate 36,512,470 downwards.
CTCATCTAATATAGTATAGCTCTATAATACTATAGTATTACTGTTTAGTGTTGAAGTTTCAACTCTTAAATTTAAAAACAATAGAAAAGGCATTCGTCAAATAACATATTATTCTACCGTTAAAATTATTTGAACTGACTACAAAGTATAACTAATTATAGGGTACAAGTCTAGTGATGTGAGCAGTGGAATATATTATATAGGTACTCACGGAAGAATATTCTCACAAAACAGGCAATTGTATCGAGAATAATATATTCTCATAGTCATAAACATTATCACCGGAAAGAATATTATTCTATCCAAAGAAAATTCTTAACAAAAAATTCAATCTCATGAGTATTCACTTTTTCTTTTTTGTGTTAAAATTATCAATACGGGTAGATATAATAGAATATATAATAAGTAGATTCAGTGTTTTTTCATTTCAATTCAGTGACCGTTAAACCAGAGTCTATAGAACTGAAAGGAAATGGTCGCGTATATTGAATAATAAAAAAAAACACCAAAAAAAAAAACCGAATACTCTTGAGATTGAATTTTTGGTTAAGATTTTTCTTTGGATAGAGTAATATTCTCTCCGGTGATAATCTCCATGAGAATATTTTATTCTCGATAGAATTTTCTCTTTTATGAGGATATTTTTTCGAGAGTATATATATTACTCCACTCACATCACTAGACTCGTACCGTATAATAAGTTATAATCCGTACAAATAATTATAACATAATAATTAAAATATTAATAAATATTGAAAATATTAAATAATTATTATAATAGTAATAATTTTAAAAATTTAACGGTTGAATATAATACATTAATATATTATAGTCATCGTCAAAACGGTTCACAAGATTTTCGTCCGCAGTGACAAGAGTGCACCAGGAAAGATTTCTTCTGGAAGGAGGATTCTTGAAATTTCCAAGGCAGGCGTTGAATAAAAAAGGTTAGGAACCGCTGTACTATTGTACTTTTAATAGACAGAACTTAGCTATAATTTATTTATTGTATCTCGTCGTCGTACAAGCACATTAATCATTATCATTGATTAAATATCGTTGATCAATTTAATCAATGTCATTAAACATATTAGTTATAACTACATAGTAATTTATAATAAGACTGTATAGACAATATTATAATTGTTTTGTTTATTTTTTTTTATAATTTCTGAAGTCGTTCCGTTCCAAGGCCTAGATGCCTTGGTAGAAAAACCAGTATAACATTTTTATGTATAATTACTGTTTTATGAAAACGGACGACAGACTACCGTGTCAACGTCGTAACTCAAACATTAAATGTTTGAACGTCAATAATAAATCGTATTAATTGTATACAGGTCGATTATACCGTTTTTTACACTTCCATAAATTTTAGACACTATATCATATTATTATTAATTATTAGTAAAATGCATAAACATGAAAATGTATGAGCTCAATACACGCCTGACTGGTATTATAAAACTATAGTGAGGGGTGGAAATGTTTGAAAATTTAAATTTTATGCACCCATAAATTGTTTTTTACTTGATTAACATTTTGACTATGACCGCGAATTTTAAATTCTTACTAACAACGTTTAACGTATAATGTTTTATAATTTAATCATGTTAATTTAGGTACTTATAAATTTTTCATTTTAATTCGTATTAAAGGTTCGAACTGTTCACTGTATCACTGTTTTGTACATATAACATTATATATTGAGGTACATCAGTCTGGTACTAGAACACCTGTTTTAATATAATATATTTATTGCCAGACTACTTGTCAAAATGTTTCATTTAGAATGTAGTACATTATGCATATAATAAACGTTTCTAATTGCTGCAATGAAGATTAGCAGCACGCATAAGGGATACGCACAATGGGGCAACATTATAATACACTTTTGGTATTTTTGTATTTTACAGAAAACTGGCAATGAAGCAAAATAACATTATGCTTTCCGTGTTTAAATGATACATATTATATAATAACTAAATTTATCATAAAATAACGATAAAAAAAATAAAAAATAAAGCAAAACAGATTGCCCCTGCGGGACCTAGCACGTCCCGTATTGCCACAACTTGTCTTGTTGTCGTTTTATTTTCTTATTGCCTTCTTCCTGCCAAAATCTAAAAACACGAACAAGTCCGGTTTTCTGTACGTCATTGTGTCGTCCATCGACGGTTTGCAAGGCAAAAGATTTTTCTGGACGCGTGTAATGCACGTATAACAGTTAGCACCAACCAGACCGGAAATTTTAAACTAATTTTGTTCTGACACGAAGATTATATCGAGATGAAAGGAAACCCCTAAAGAAATCATATTGCCTGTGTAATATCTGTTATAAAATATACGATGTGAATAAAAACTTATTTTATTCAATAACTGCATAATATAGACATTAGGAGTTACGACGCAAATCGTTTTTTTTTTTCAAATAAAAACAGCTGTTTTTTATAGATAAATGATAAACCGTAATCGTTGATAAGCTGATACATCAATTACTATGTCACCTTGCACTTGCATCGGTTGAAGCCGATAATTTGACTGTTTCATTTCAGCGCTATTGACTGTAGTGCCTATGTGTACTTCAAATTATTGTTACTGTCACACATTGCCCCGTGTAAGAATTCACCCCCTTTTCTTATATAGTTAGGAAGTTAGGTAGGTATAAGGGCCGTTTGATGCTATATTATTTAGGTACCTATTTATATTTATTATAGTTGACAAGAAATATTTTTTGATTTTTCAAAATACTCTACACAACTGCAGCAAAATAACTTTACAGTCTACAATCTACATATTAATATATCATACTATATGTGTATTTAGGTGACTGAAAAGAAGTGAGTAAATTATCGATATTAATTCATATCACACAAAATTCGTCAATCTAGATAACTGAACAAGTGTAAAATCAATTTAGGTACCAGCTATTAATATTTCATAACAGTGCGATTGTAGGTCGGTAAAGACCTGAATTAATGTTTTGTAACCTGGTTCACGCGGTTGTTTTCATTTTTGCACTAACGAGTTTGTAAAAAAAAGGTGAACGAGCTACAACACAAACTAGTTGTGAACTCTCAGCATCGAGTCACGCAGCCGTTATACAGCCAAGTACTCGTGTTCGTGTTGGGTTGTTTCTCGTCGTCATTGATTTTTAAATAAAACACAGGTAATATAACAATTTCGCAAACCATTCCACCTCACAAAATGTCATTAACTATTTGCAAGGACTTAAGTGTCTAAAGGTCATAGTCAGTACCTATACCTATAGTATCTATTATACCTATATACATACGATCCAACTGCGATCTTCAAAGAGGGAAATTGATAAGTTTTGTACACTATATACCTGCAATGGTATGTATACAGTGGGGCAACTGCCCTCTTGAAAAGTGTAACCCAAAAGTATGCATTTCAAATAACCAAAAATTTTTAACAATTAGATATGTGGGTGAGCATAAAAATTATGTTTTTCCCCTTTCATTTGAAATGCTTTGCGCCACTGTGAATGTATAGTTTTATTTAATTTTATTTGTATACAAATATACGAAGTTGAGTATTGAAATTCAAAAAACATTTATAGCAAATATACTTATATATTTACCTACATAACCATGCAATGATACAATGAAATCTGACATAAAACACAATTTTAATAAAAATGCTATCCATTCATACGACATATTATTACGATACTGATCGTATTGGGACGGATAAAACTGACATACGAAAGAAATCGGAACGATTTTTGATCGGAGTTACCTAAACAAAACTTTGAAATTTTGGAATCTGCAATCTAAAATATTATATATATATATTATCATTCCGCAGCAATGATTGTTTCATCTTTCCTTTTCAGTTTATATAGAGCTGTCTTAAAACATTTATTAATATATGACATAAAAACACAATATTTTCCTATAGTGTAAAAAAAAAATAAAAATCGGTTTGCAAAATTTTCATTTATTATATATAGGTATTAGATACCTAAGCATTTTAACATATCGTTATATCTATTTTATTATTCAGTGTTTGGCCGTAACTCCTTCATAATTTGTCGAAATTAATGAAATTTTCACACATCATTGAAAAAGATGAAATTTAAACTCTTAATTAAAAATATTTTTGAATTTTACAATGATGGTGTTTTATTCTGAGAATTCTATATTTTGCGGGAAGTACCTATAAATGCTTCGATTTGATTGAAGCTTTTTTGCAATGTTTATTATTATTTATTGTTATATATAAGCGACATAAGAGACAACATAGGTTTTGATAATTGACTTAAAATTTTTACACTGAATATAGATGACAAAACGTATATTTGTACGTGAAACTGCAGGAACTGATTTCGTCAATTTTCGATTTTTACAGAGCTTATTGTAATAATTATGGAATTTGTAGATTTTTGCAGATATAACTGGTACATTTGTTACATATAACCTTTATTTTTTCAGTTAAGTGTCTTAAGACTTCAATATATTATTATATTTACCTATATACCTATACCAGGGGCGGCTCCAGAGACTTGGTTTGGGGGGGTCTGTCATAATTTTCAGAAAACTATAAAACAAAAAACTAAACGAATTTTACAGTGCGAATTCACAACGTTTATTGCCCCTGATATATACTTTATATTTACCTTATGTAGTTGAAAATTTTCAAATATTGATTTATACAATTTTGCAGTTATATAAATAAGTAGGTAGATATCCCTATAGATGTTGTTATACATCGTTACTTTTTTTCGAAATACTTAACTTCTCTATAAAGTGTAGACATAACAATTAATAATTACATTTCTCCTCCAAATTCTCTCCTAAATAACGAATAGATTTAGGGGCGTTGGTAAATTGAATTCCGAATAAATTTATTGTTTTTTGAAAGCGATGATTTGGGTCCCTAGACGTACAAAAATAAAAACGGAAAATTAAGTCAAGTTGTGCATATAACTTATATACACTTGCAAAAAACACTGGCCAACAATTAATGTAAGCGTTTGTCGTTTTTACCTTGGACAAAGTTAGTGGGAAAAAAACAGTGTCTTGATTTATCAAAATATTATAAAAAATAATATTCGGATGAAAGTAATTTTTTTATTTACAATTTTTAAGTTCTGAAGATACATTAATATAAAACGTATACGTTCATTTTATTGTAAATGATTGTTTTGTTGATGATATTATACATGCCTGGGCTGCTTGCAAATGAAAAAATAAAATTTTTCACCGATTATATATATTATCGTACATTTTACAATTTGCATCAGATTCTGTGTTTTCTTTACCCAATATATTTGGGCTGCATTTCCCGCAACATCACATTGTTATCAATCATTTCACAGCTCAAAATTGAATGGGTTAGTTTATACACCTACCTAAAGAATTCAAATATTTACATTTTTATTGATTCACCCTGCAAAGAAATACAATATAGTAAATACACTCTGCAAGTAATAATTAGTAAAGAAATAGCTCAAAAAACAATGCGGAAAAAGAGGATATAATATGAAGAGAACTTGCATGACTCTGTATGTACATGTGTAAGATATAACATTACTAGAATAGAATTTATTAAGGCAGGACAAAGTACATATTATAACATTTAAATATTTGCCTATTTAATATAAGATAGTACTTACCATAAAAAAATTAAAACATTCTCTTATGACTAAGTCAATTTAAATACTTTCAATACCTATTTGTCTACAATTAATATTTGTTTTTTAAAATTTTTATTTATGAAAGTATATGAAACTCTGATTACCTGCAGTATTTTCAATTTGTTAGGGGGGACTCGATTTACCATTTTAATTTTTTTTTTTTTACATGAGACTCACTTTACCACAAAGTGTCCCGGTGTCCCGAATGAGTATTTCGGGACGGTTTTACTCGAAATAATACCGATTGGGAGAATTTATGTATGTATATAATATCGAGTATTAAATTTAACGAAATTTTCGATTATTTGCGCGTAACAGTCTGCATGTTTTTTTTTTTGAGATACTCTCGCTCGTAGGTTAATATTCAATTAAAAGTATTTTTTCTACATGGACCACACAAAAAAGTAATCACAAGCAAGCAAATTATACTCGTTTAACGCAAATTTTGTTTTTGTTTTTAGTGTTTAATTAAAAAATTAATCGAAATTTCGAAAAACGTTTCGAGTCCAAATCCATTTCATGTATGGAATACTGACTTAAAAATCACTCATTGAACCAAAAAAAAAAAAAAAAAATGATTACAGAAGAAAAAACATTATTGTAAAATCGCATTCGTTGCACGTCGCTCTGCAGAATCTACACAATGCACTTTATTAAGCTATAAAAAAAGAGATGATAATTTCCAACAAAAAAAAATAATTGATTAGGTATGAAAAAATTGGTGTCCCGGATTTCAGAAAATGTATAATCTGTTCATCCTATCGCGGCTATCCGGTATAATCTACGTAATATTATAGGTTTGTACCTCGGTAACAAACGAATTATGTTACGTCGAAAATATTATTGTTATCTATCCAATCCCGAATGAACCAAGAAACTGAGCACTGCGCAGAAGCGGGTACGTGTTGTGCGCGCGGGAAAAGCGATTGTGAATATTTATTATAAAATGGTGCGGCGCGCGGAAAAACGGCAACCTCGCGGGCGGCGGGTGTCCGTATCGCTGCAGCAACGTTTGTCGGCGACGGACGCGGAGAGAACGTCGTCGCCGGCCGCCAGCTACGCGGCGGACAACGAAAAAATATTCGACACGCGCACGCACGTCCCGCGTGTATTATAATAACAGGCAACCACGACGACGACGACGACGACGACGACAACAACATGGCGGTGAATGACGCGCAGTGGCGGCAGATGTTGCCGTTGTTCGCAGCCCAAACCCGCCGCACAATATAACAATATAATAATAATAATAATAATAATGTGCGCAGTAAATTCAGTGTAAAGGATAATATGAAAATTAAAAAAAACGGCGGCGGCGGCGGTAATAGAACTAGTTGAACAGCGCGCGCAGGGCCCCTCTCCCGGCGGCCGCGGGCAGTCAACGTCAGGGCCACGCGGTGCAGCCAGCAGCTCGGCTCCGCGCGTCAACACCGTGCGTGCGTGCGTGCGTGCGTGCGTGCGCGCGCGAGGAGTACCGCCGAAGTAGGCCGCGTGGAAACCTTGCGCTGCTCGGGCGGTGTGACGTCCGCAGCGCGATCGGGGAGGGCGAGAGAGAGAGAGAGAGAGAGCGACGACGCTACGTGCCGGGGCCCACGACGACCGAGCGGCGGCGTCGTGCGACGTTGCCGTTCTCACGTAACCGGTCGACCGAGCAGCGCGCGCGCGCGCGCGCGCCCGCGAGTGCGTACTCGCGAGTTTTAGGGTGCGGCCACCCTACCCGTCGCGGTCGGGCGCAAAACGCGGGGCGACCCCCTCCTCCCACAACAGACGCCTCGCCGCGGTGGTCGCTGCGTAATAATTATCGCAATATTTGCTGCAGCCTGCAGGGGCACAAAAACGGTTCGCGCGCAAATTGATTGCCCTACAATATAATAATACTGTGGGAACCCTTGATTTTCTTTCTCTGCCACAATAAACTATAAAAATCGTAGGAATTCAGACGGTTGGTTCCGACCATTGAACCGTATGATAAGTGTATCATATAGTTCAATGGTTCCGACGTGCCGATCGATCGATATTAATGCGATAAGGCGTGTGTAAACGTCTTCCAAGCGTATCCGAGCTACATTTTTAACTTTCATACTTTTTTTAAAAACAAGATACTCGAACTAGTTTTTTTTTTTTGTAAATAGATATGCAAAAAATCTAGAAGATAAAATCGAAAATGTGCCAAGGTCTTATAGACGTCTGTATAGAATTCAAATTACACATTCTTTTATCGCACAGCAGATGGCGATTTGTTCGGTATGTTGGGACTAAAAACCGCGTTTGAGTTACTGCTATGATTTACATGTGAAATAGACAGAGAGAGAATAGAGTAGAGGTGCCTTAATTAATGGTATTGTTAAAAACTTTTAATACCGAAATATTTTTGGTTTTATATACACATAGGTACATAATCAGACTACCAAATACCTATCATATTATATATATATATATTTGGGTATATTATACTAACTACTGATCGCTACTCCATAATAACACAATGGCGTAGCAAGGACTTAAATCGGGGGGATCTTCTTCTTCTTTTTCTTTTTCTTTGCCTTATTTTCCCAACCATTTGGAGTCAGTCACCGTCGTCGTATTCCTCCTGCACAAGTCAAGTCACGCGTGCTGCCACTTAACCGCGCATTGTTTGTCATGTACGTTATACATATTATGTTTATAAGTAGCATTTGATATAAGTACCTGGCGTTGCCCGTGTGTTATAATTTATAGGCGTCTACAACCTACGAGTGTGCAATGGTTATCACTTAAAATACTTGCCGTTTATGATCAATTCAAATTAATTTTACTCCATTTAATCCACTTACGTGTTAAATTTTGGAAAAACCTTTCATACATCTCTACATATTTAAACGAAATCACTGACCAAATTTCATACCTACATTATACCTATATAACTGTCAAGTTTCGAACAAATTCAACCAAAAAAATAAAGTATTCTATTTGTACTACCCCATTTTACCCTTTTAATTTCATTAGGAGTTGAAATTCAGAAAATTAATTGATACAGAAATTTAATTGAATGCGTATATTTGAATGTATGTATAGATATGCCAAGTTTCAAAAAAAATCTGACCAAGATAAAGTTTTTCTTCCCCCATTGGGGCCTCATTCAGGGGCGAACGCAGGGAAAAATTTTAGGCTTTTTTTTTCAAAATTTATCTTTAATATATATATAATGTATAGGTACATTATATAAGGTGATTCTTAATTGAAACGGACGACCACTCACCCGCACCCCCATGGGCGAAGTTACATGAGCATTGAGCAGGCAGAATTTAATTCCGCGTCTGTCTTAAACTCCTATAAATTATTCATATAGATATATACAGCTATAGTAACCCAAAAATTGAGTTCAATGATGTTCAAAAAACCATCCTTTATAACTAAAGCTTAAAATCTATCTAAAAGTAGTTATAACGTCATGAACGCCCGCAGAGTTGCAGCTCACAGGGAGCAAAAAAATTGTACCCTAATTCCTAAATAATATCGTGGGGTAAAACTCTCCACAGTCCACACCCCCATCACCCAGCTTACCTATTATATTCAATAAACATAATAGGTATTGATTATTGCGTTTTTATGAAAGTTATAGTTCGATTAATTAGGAAATTTTAAACACTTGTAAAATGTAGGTATTTATGGACAAGATTGACTCAGCGGAAAAAGTTCTCCTGTCTTGTATAGAATCAACGTAGGTACCCCATGTATAGATATTATTGTATTGTATTACATTTGAATATAGGTTTTACCTTAATTTTTTTAACACTGAAAGGATATAAGAAGTAAGAACCCCCCAAAAAATTAGTAAAAAACATTTAAAAAATAGGCCTAATTCGTACTATTATTATACTTGTATAATTATAAAAAAAAATTGAATCTGAAAAATCAGAGTCCAATGCGCCCTATGTGTAAAGTTACGGTATAGTTCCTGGCCGCGTGTCTGATGCTCCGAGAGTTGAACCGCGGATGGACTGTTTTATAATGAAATACTTTTTCGCGTTTGTTACATCCAAATTCAAATCGATATCAGAAGTATAATTTTTCAAAATTATAAACTTTAGTAAAAAATTACAAACATTATTTATTACGTGACACCTATAATTGCGGATGTTTATTCATAATGACGTAAAGTTCCCATAGTTTTAGGCGGAAATTCGAGGGTAAAAAAAAATCTCAGTGGTGGCAATGGCGTATAAAATCGAATCCCCGGTATAGCGCGAGTTTCGCGGCCGCCACCACCGGAGTTGCTCGTGTCGGCTTCACGTGCTTCATGTTACGGGCGTTTCGTCGGCGGGCGCGACCGTTGGCGCACGGCTGACACGCCCAACCCACCAACCGGCCGGCAGCAACTGAAACTAATACAGCTGCGGTTGCAGTTGCGCGCGGATCCAGCGCGATACATTATATTATATATAGGTACTCGCGGGAAATATCCGAACAAGTTACTATCGAATTCCACTAGAGCGCGTTCTGTACTGAATTTCTGTAGCAATAGGCTATCTTAATAGTTAGGGCACTATATAACTATGAATAGTTATATTAATACAATACATACATAGTTCCTTATCTTATTAAGGAATCTTATAGGTAGTCCCTACCTTTTATAACTACAAAACTTAAATTAGTGTGAAAGAACTTAAAGGGCAAAATTCCGATTTTTAAACTGTCGCAACCGACTAAAAATCAGTAATGTGTAATATTATACGTTACAATATTGTTGGCTATAAAACATATCAACTGTGGCGTGCAAAATTACGAGGAAAAGGGGGCAGAGGTAGCTGCGTCCTAATGAAAAATTAAACCCAAAATTAGTAAGTAATTGAATTTCAAATTTGACCTAACGAATTTTAACTAAGTTTATTTTAGGCATGTGGTATGTGGGTGGACTTAAAAACTATGTTTTGCCCTTCCTCCTTCCACTTGAAATGGCTTATACGCCACTGAAAAAATATAGTGTACCTATATATCGGGCTATACTATGCCTTGTATACATCGATGAGTGTTCATCGATAGCGGTAACACAAAATATCTATTTCTGTCAAGTGAGCTTTAAGTATAAAGGAGACACAATATAAGGGATCAATAAGGTGTATCTTAACACTCGATTTTTTGCTGTCATAAATATTTTAACTCTTTCGGTCAGCGCGTGCGCCGTACAACTTACTTTAAAAAAAATGGAAACCACCATGTTTCAGGCGATATTCAGGTAGACCATATTTTTGTTGTTTATTTATTCTTGTGAACTATATGGCGCTAAAGTTAAAAATAACCGAGTAACCGTTTTAAGTTCAAACCATCCACTCCAAAATAAATTATGTCATAATATGATACCACTGTAATGTGTTTTTTAGTTGACTCCACGGTGGTTCGACCGTACAGCTGCATTGGTCGTTATACTTAACGAAAGTGGATTAATTGAATACGATGGAAGTCCCATTAATTAATGATGCCATATTCAAAGATCACTTGGCAGAGATATTTCTTTTGTACACCCTCATCGCGATAAATGCCAGGATACCCTGGCATTATTATTAAAAATGTAAAAATGTTCTACGAATGATTACAACAGCTGTGGTCAATAATTTAAGATTGGATTGGAAACTCGATAATTCTAAGGAGTCTAGGGTATAGGCAACTTATTACACATCTATTTTTGTTCCATGTTTTTTGATGCAATAAATACACGCCAGTACCCTTCAGATCAAACTTTTTTTTAATAATTTTAAAGAAGCTGAACACAGCAAGTACTATATGTTATTGAGTTCAGAGCATAGATGTACTGCAATTATTAAACGATAGTTTAAATATTAGTGTAAGTGCGTCAGCTGCATTCATCGCAACTAGTGTAAAATATTTGATATTAAATTATATTTTTGTCTTTAACGTGGACTGCATTGTTAGACTGCATTTTTGGGAGGGCATAGGTAGAGGGGCTTATCCCCCGCCTAATTTTGCCCATGTTAACATGTCTAATGTCTAAAATACTATGGTCCAGAGGAGGTTTATTTTGAAGACCATTTTATCATATACCTCGCATCATGCAACCATAACACCTTAAATCGTCTATCTGAAGTGATAATATAACATAGATACTGATAGCATAAATTTTTAAAATTAAACTATTCGCTTCAAATGGATAATATTAATTTTTTTATTGGAAATAGAAGAAATACCAACGATTAACAGGTAACATGTCCAATTCATTTACCGTATAGTATACCCACCGTTCATACATTCCTTATTTAATTTATGTATACGCATTTTGTACGTTGCATTTGTACATGAACATTGAATCGGGGGGATACGCCGTATACTCTCGTACTTATACGCTCTAATGTACATTTATGCAGCATAGTAAGTATACGCAGGCAAAGTGATTTTGACAATTACGTTATAATTTGTTTATTCTGACCCACTTGGTAATTGAAATTAAGAGCAGCATGTAAACTTTTTAAGTTTTCTGTATTTGCCGAATTAATAGCCTAGCAGTTCTTAGCTACTGTAATTTCTGTTTTCAGGCAATTCATAAAAATACTTAATACGCATTCTATAAAAAATAAATTGTATTATTTGCATAATTTGAAGTTGATTTAAGGTTTGAAGATTGTGGATACACCTTATAGTTATTAATTAAATGTAGGTATACTTTTTTCAAAATTTAAATTGAAATAATTGTCAACTGATACTATCATTTATAGACGATCAAGGAAAAACTTATCTCTTAAAAGTTAAATTGGTTATCAAACTCTAGGTGTCTAGTATACTAGAAAAAAAGATCTTCTTTAGAAATACAGCAGCAACACGCTCGGCTTCTTATTTCTTTTGATTATTGATTAAAATTAAACTTAACAAAACGTCAGATGAACTTGTACAAATTTTCGAGGGCTTCGAAAGTTTTTGGGGCTTTATGTCTAAAATTTAATTTATTTTTAAAGTTATTCTAACAGGTCCATATCTTTATAATTATTTCTGTAAAACACTCAAGGTCTCAACTGCAATGATTCTGTGAGTGGTATATCGCTTATATGCTTACTAAAATCCACTTGAATTTATTTCTTTTTTGTTCTTCAAATTAACTAATTTAATCTCAAGCTGACCGCTATTTGTAACCAAATATTTGTTACTTTTGTCCTTTAAAATTTCAACAGTAACAGAATTTTTTCATGTACCTATACTAACAGTGTATTTAATTTTAAGTTTAAATGATTACAAATGGCGAAAGAATGTTATTTATAAGAATATAATTTAATCAAACAACCATAAACAATTGTGTGTTTTTATGATGTATTGTAAAAATAATTTTATATAGTATGAACACAGATAACATTAAACTAATCTGTAGTATGAATATTATAACATACCTACCTACACCTTGTTAAAATTAAAATGCACATATTATCATACATTTAACAAGTAAATTTGCTATTATAGTTTATACAGTCTAAAGATTGCAAATACATTTTTTAAAAATACGAAATATTTTTAATCATACTTATTATTTATATTGGCAGCCACAATCGGAGAAAGGGTTGAAGTTAAAACTGTTCTTAATTCAAAATTAATTTGTTCAATCACATCAAACAGATAATTTTTTCATTTAGGTAGAATTTTGTATGTTTACTAAGAATAATATTTCAAAACATATACATATTTTGATACAATTCAAACGTGAACAAATTATTAACGCTGAAACACACACAAATATTCCCTATTTATCATACTATTCTATTTATCTATCTATTTAAATCTATTAAATATCATAATAAATATTCGTATTACGTACTTTAAACTATCAGTGAAAGCGTAGGTATCTACGTATCTACCTATCAAATAATTATAAATAATTCTGTAGTATTTAAATAAAGAATGCGAAAATCAATTAAAAATTGACTCATTAAAAAAATAACTCATTCATATGTAAGTAAGTAAACTATTGTCAATTACAAAAATGTGGCAGCTACATTTGGCAAAAGAATAACTTCTTAGTAGTTATAAAAAAAAAAAAAAAACAGTATCTACGCTTTCGTGTTTTTTTAAGTACCATAATAGTTTTACGAGTTTGTGAGTATCATTAAAATAATGATTTAATCCCAAACTCAAAGGCTATTCATCAACTTATTTATATTTTTTTCTGTGGTTACGCTTATATTTGAATTTGCCCGCGGATTTATACTACACGTGACGTCATTAGACAAACTATTTTATTTGTTTACACGTGTATTATCTATAAACCACGGCTATAGCTGATACTATCGTGTTACAAACCCTGAACTAAGATAGTATTATCTAATTCGTGAATTGTGCATAAAAAATGCGTCAGATATAGATTAACATTTTATTTTAATTATCTGTGTGCATAAAAAAAATAGAAATCTGTGATATAAAACAAACGGGATGTAAAGAAATTAATCAATGCACACATCGATTTCCACTTTGAAACAGCGGCAGCTGTTGTCCCAAGTCTGTAGGTCGTGAATTTTGAGGCTATGATTGTTTTTAAAAAAATAAATAGTATAATAATTGTACTTAGTAATCGTGGATAACAAGAATGAATTTAATTATGTAACTTCGGAAACTTGATCCTAACAGTCTTTTTTTTGTTGGAAATAAATTGATCATCAGTGTTTCATCGTTTGAACCAAAAAGTGAAAAAGTAAGTTTTATCGAGATAATAGTATAATGTTACAATTATTTTGTTCGTTTACAATTTACATGCAAGACATGTTATATCTGGTTACTTTTAGTCATTGTTCGTTGTATTAGACAAATTTTTTCATACAACACGTGCGAATGTGTTTAACAAATTTAGTACGATGATGTTCAGAATAATAGTACAGTTATAATTCAAAATTTTTCTACCTTTTTGCTTTTCTTAATGCATTCAAAATAATTGAATGGTTTATTGGTTTATATATTTACAAAACATACAACACGGTTGTACACAAATTTTTTTGTCGTCGAGTCATGATTTTGTCTGTTGTGTAACTATGTTAAAATAATGTACCATTTGTTCCTAATAATAATAAACTTAGTATCTATCTATAAATTTCAGTAAATTACAATTATTGACATTCCCATACGTATGTAACTAATTCATTTTTATGTTTTGCAGAAATGTTTTAAATTTATTTTTGTATCGTTGTTTCAGGAATATTTGATCAAACATGTTTTGTCCAAACGGTTCGTTGGTCGACTCTTGGGTCAGTGACAAAATGTCCAAATGTGTCTTGGATACTACAACAGCAGGTGTGTTGACTGTGTTTATGGTACTTTTTGGTACAGCCCAGTGCTCGGTGTACAGGAAATACAGTACACCACTGTCACAGGCTGCAATTCCTCAATCCAAGCTCTACTACGCTCAGATGATCATAACATTTATTATTCCCCTGTTGGAAGTGATCAAGTTTTTTGTAGATGTTTACATTTTTCAAATGGGTGTTGTTCATGGTTATCAAGTAAGTATGCATTTTTATATTTTTATGTATTAATTGCCCCTGAAT
The DNA here is from genome assembly GCA_017140985.1 of Hormaphis cornu. Taxonomy (NCBI): domain Eukaryota; kingdom Metazoa; phylum Arthropoda; class Insecta; order Hemiptera; family Hormaphididae; genus Hormaphis; species Hormaphis cornu. The sequence continues at coordinate 36,497,299 of CM029357.1, read as the reverse complement.
GGGCACCCATAGCGCAGTTCTCAGGGAAGGACAAACAATTTTTATTTTGTTTTAAGTTTTAACTAAAACGCCGTGGTTTTAATGTTTAGAAAAAAGATACCCAATAAAATTTTACATCTGTACTGGAAATCCAGATGGAGAATGCTCCATTTGACTCACACAATCCAGTTGGGCCCCCTATGTATGTATTTTGGGTTTATGATGAGTAAGTGACAAAACCATACTTTAATCTTCAATATTGGTACTTGGGAGCTCAATCAAACCCCTGCATAGCTGTTTGGTCATTTAAACGGTCTTCATTGATTTTCTTGTTTAATCTCTGATTAAGTACAATTATTTGTTTTCTGGATGGTTTTTTGACTACATATAAGATATTATTGGTGGATGACACCAAGCGGAATTGGTGAGTGATGTATGTTAGTATGTAGTCTGTTGTCACCATCAGCCATTTCATTGAATAATCAGTATTGACCTCTACTTACATTTACTATCTTTTGGGTTGTCAAAAAGTTGGTTTGTGAGTAATCTATAGTATTTATAACACTTTGTCGTATCTAGAATCAATAAAATCTTTGAAAAGTATTATTTTTTTTAAATAAAACCATCAGTTATCATAAATTATATTTAATTTGTCTTTTTTTATGTAATATTTAGGCTGTATACGTGATTGCCATGGTATTTGTATTTCCACTGTCTGCAAAACTTGTTCTAATGGAAAGAAACAGCCTCTTACCGTCTATGATAGCCCGTGGACATGGTCTCGTCTTGTTAATTTTTTGGATATTAGTGTTTTGCTCTAAAAATTTAGAGCTTGTTATAATTATGAAGGAAAATTGGTGGTTTAAATTCGATAAGTAAGTATCTTTAAAATGTACAGTGTTTTTATTAGTTTTATGTAAATAATTGATTAATAGTAAATAGATACATGCAAAGTATAAATAAGTAATAAATAACCATTTGGCGTAATAATTTCAATTTAATAATGTAGATAAGTTACACTTCAATACAATTTTCATTATTTTTCAGCATAGAAAGTGAGACTGAATTAGGAATGTTTGTTGGAAATTATGTATTAAGTTGCTTGTTGCTGATTTTGGGTTTAATAGCACCTGGAATAATGACTGCAAGAGATTACTTCAGTCTCCATAATTCTTCAGATTTGTTTTTAGATGTAAGTTTTAAATTTTTATTTATTTCAACAAATAATGTAGGTAGGTGTATAATATAGTTGTATTTTTACTAATAAAGGTTTACTGATAAGACTGAACATAAGACCTACTCAATTAAAAATAATTTTTTCATATGTTTCAATGTTTAAATGTATTAAACTTAATGATTAATAACAGTGAACATAATTGTCATACTACCTAATACATAGTATTTGTTTGTGCTGTACAATTTTTTTTAAAAATTATAATTATTATCTATAAAAATTTTTGTCCAAGTGAAAACAAATCATTTTAGTAAAATTTATTTATATCATGTTAAAAAATTTATTTTTTATTTTGATGAACAAATAACATGCAAAACATATTAGGATAGATTCGTACGTTATTTTTTATGATGTGACAGTTTTAAATATATTCTAAAATATGTTTGAAAGATATAACTTAAATCAATCTGTAAAAATTTAAAAGAAGAGTAACAAATTGGAGATAGTCCACAGATTTGGGTGGGTAAATGTTTTGGATGGTGTAAAATAATTATTAAATATGTTACGTTGAGTTTGAAAACAATATGAAAAAATGTTGATTCTGAGCATTCTCAGTGAAACAAATACACAAATAATGAAATATTTAAAAGTTCTATATTTAAAAATGGTAAAAAAAGTTTGAAATGATTATCATGTTAGTGATTTTCTTAATCTTATACTTGTGGAAATTCCAATTTATCCGATCAATTTTTGAGAAGTTATTGCTAGAAAAAAAAAAAAATTAACAAACTAACTGGGTCTAAATGCCTAAAAACAAATTGTGCAGACAGACTATAAAAATTGTTTTATATAAAAAAAAAAAAATAGTGTATAGCTTGTATTACAATTTGATTCTTCAAATTAAAAATTAAAAGTAACATAAAAATTTAAAAATTAAAACATTTTACATTTTGCTCAAAATTGATTAGTTATTCACATATTTATTCAAACTTTTGTTGTTTGTAAATAAAATGAAAATAAATTTAACAAACATGTCAGTTTTCCCCTTTTCAATGAGGTGTGATATTTTATGTTATTTATAACAACTTTTTTTACTTTTTAGATTTGGAATACCTACACTACATTATAATAGTGCTTTTAAAGTACCATTTTGGTTTAACTATCAATTTTTAACTTATTATAATCATGTAAAGATTATAGCAGTTCTACTACCCAAAAAATTGTTTCTAGGAAAGTACGACCAAACAAACATTGTTTTAAAATTAATTCATGTTGTTCTATGCTTAGAATCTAGTATTAGTTTTTTTTTTTTTTGATGATTTTCTTTATTTAAAAAAACCAATCTTATTTATGGTTGAAAATTTATTATTTTAGTAAATGTTGAAGCATTTATTATTTTTTTCTTGTTTTTTTTTTTTTAGCAAATTTAGTAATTTTTCGTATAGTGCTTTCTATGTAGAATGTTCCATCTTTTATGTATCTCTTAATATCTCAGCCGAATAAACACTTTTACATTTTGTTTTACACCCATTTCAAAATAAAATTGTATAAAAATCTAATCACAGAACAATTTTTTGCTATTACTAAATAAATTTTCTATTAATTTGAATAGTATTTTTGAGAAATAAAAAGAGAATAATTTTAAGAAATTTGTTTTACTATACAGTATTTCAGTTCAATTTTTATTAAGATAGAGAATTTTTTAATATTCATTGTTACTTGTGTGTACTTTTAGGTCAAATAATTGTATAAGTACATTGAATAGTACGTTATCTTCAAGTAGATACCTATTTATGAAAGTCACCAAATCATTTATCATTTGATTTAATGTCATTGAATACCAGCAATAAAGCACTTAATCAATATCTTCTAAACATACTAGCACAAAAGTGGTTTTTAAAAAAATAATGCAAAATTAGTACAATCCTGGCTTTGCTCAGAATTTAAATAAAATGTATATAAACAATCTTCAATATTCAATGTCTTTTGAAAATTTATATAAATAATTATGTTTGCGGTGTGTAATTATGTAGTAAAAGTGTAATGTTGAGTACAAATTTTTATCTGGGGAAATGTTATTTATATGTTAACAGAAAAATGTGTTTTGATTATCTGTAAAATGTTTGGCACAAAGTGAATTACTGTCAGAAAAATTAAAATTGTCCTTGGTATAGTTTGAATACATGCATTTTTTGAAAATGTAAAAGTAGATAGATACCAATAAATTTTTTTAATAGTTGTTGAAATAAAATTGAAGAATTGAAGTCCTAAGTATGAAATGTGTATTTGCCAACATAAACTGTAAACTTTTAAGAAGGAGGAAAATATCAAAAAAGTATTTAAGAGAATCAAAATAAGACATAGCGTTTAAGAGAATTTTTATTTTCATATCCCAGTTAATTTCAAATTGATCATAAGTCATAACACTACCTACTTATTACTAGTGCCAAAGCCCCTAGCCTGTGGTTAACGATGGAACTAATCTCCCATTACAATTTCTTACTGGGTGATGACAATTTAACCACACTGCCAACGATCAGCCTTTAAAACTACAATCAAGGTGATACTTTTAAGATATGGGTACACACTGTATATAATATCTATCTATGTCAATTACTATAGTATATTATCTATGTGACTTATCTATAGTACCTACATATTCTACATAAATAATAAAGAATATCATCAGTGCTATTTGTGAAACTGAATAATTTATGTGTTTGTTTTTTGTTTATACAAATGTTCTGAAACTATTGACCATAATATTGTTTTAATTGATTTTCCAATGGTTCATTCTAGACCTTTTTTGAATCCGGTACATATTGTTTTCAGCGTTTATAAAATGTATATTGAAATAATATTGTTTATTTTTCATTTTACAGTCTGATCGTGTAGAAGAAGTATCAACATGGAGCAATATTATACGAAAAGTTAAGATGATAGCTCCTTTTGTTTGGCCCAAAAAGAGCTTTGCTTTACAACTAAGAGTGGTTGCTTGTATTTTATTAATTATTGCTGGTAGAGTTGCCAATGTCTATGTTCCACTTTACAGCGCTAAAATTGGTAATTTTATCTTTTTTGTCTTAGTTTGTTAATTGTTTATTTAATAATGTGTAACTAATTTTATTCAATAGTTGATAGTTTGACGGCTGTTCCACTTGTGTTTCGGTGGGATTTAATTTTGATTTATATTGGTATCAAGTTCTTACAAGGTGGTCTTGGAATGGGTTTCTTAAATAATTTAAGAAGCTACTTATGGATTCGAGTTCAGCAATATACTAAACGTGAAGTAGAAGTAAGTTTTTACTTTTTGACAATTTGGACATTCATTTAAGAGATACTTATATTTTGCTACTGTTGAATCTATTTATTCTCTTAAATTATTTATATTTATAATAATAGATTATTACAAAAGACCACAATTTCTTGGAGTTGGGCAATTGTATTTAAATTTCAATTCAAGTCTATTCAAGATCTAATTTTTTTTTACTTTGTAGATTACAAGCATTAAACAAATCTAAATAGCTAATCAAAAAATGCAAATACTTGAGAATTAAGTACTCAAAAATTCTTGCAAGGTTATAAAAAAAAGTTGAATACATAAGTTTTAAATAATCAAAACAAAATTATTAAGTTGAGTTTAAGTACTTAACTCAGCAGTCAGCTCCAAAACTCATTTAATACTTGAATACGTGTCCAATTCTAATACTAACAATCTAATATTTTTATTCAAACCATCTAACTTTAATCTTTCATGGCTACATTAGTTATTTTATTTTTAGCTTAAAAATATTCACATGTTTAGTACAAAAATGTAATTTTTAACATTTTAAATTGTTATTTGTTATTTTAGATTTTGAGTGTAGCAAAGAATTTATAACATGTTAAAAAACATGTTTTATATTTTTTTTACATCTATGTATTTTATTTTTAGTTGTTTAAAGTTAAAAAATAGTCAAAAATTAGTCATACATTAGTTTTATTTTTAGAAGAAAATTTGAAATTCACTCAAATTTGTTATTTAAGATTTGAAAATTAAATTTGTTATCTGATCTAAAATATTCAAAAAAATCCGCCTTGTAGTTTCTGAAAACGTATACAAAATGTATTGATAAAATGGTATTATACATGTTATTTTAATTATAAAAATAAAATTACGCACTGATGTGTAGTTGATACTTAAATCGTAATTACTCCTAAAATAAAAGACCATATGGTTTGAAATTTTCACACGTTATTTAAATTAATATTCTTTAGACAACAATACAACTTAAGGAATTTTCAAACTTTTTTTAGGAATATTCTTAAAATAGATCATTCAATTACTTTGTGTTGTTTCATAATTTTTAATGAATTTTTTTGGTATTAGTTGTAAAATAATATTTTTCATGATGATAAAATCAAGATTTTAAACTGTTTTTACTCTTTTTAATTTTAGTGTCTAACAAAAGATTAATAATAAATTATATTGTTATCACATAATTTTTATAGGTAAACTGAGCTCACTCAGAATTGTTATTTTTGTAAGCAATTTATAATTACTTATAATTTCTAATTAAACCTTCCATAATAGTGAGCCACAGCATCAAATTACCCTCCTAGAGTGATTCTGGCCTTTTTTGAAATGTACTTCCGGGTTTTCTTGTCTACCTTAATTTTTCTGTGGCACATATCTGGGTTATCTTCACTACCATGTTTTTAAAAGTTAGATGGAAAGAATGATATCAATTAAAACTTGTCAATAAATTAAAATTTAAAATAGTTAATTACAATATTTTGCACTTGCTCTGTGTTGTTACTTTGCTCCGCCCACAAAAAAAGATTCTATCTTTTTGTTCATCTCGCAAACAAAATATATTAAATGGGTGTTTCAAGGATCTAGGTCATTTTTTTTTCTACTTCAATGTGCACTTTTTAAGCTAAGATATTTTTGTGTAGCAGAGTAAATTAAGTACCAGAATATTGTAATTAAAAGCTATTTTAGTATACTCAACAGTTGAAACAAAAGCTGTCTGAAATCCCAACGTGAAGCACTCGTGCTTTTTATACTTAAATTTTACAGTATTTTGTAGAATTTATACAAATTAATAGAGGTACCAATTACTTAATCAAGTTTTCCAAAAAAATCAAAAATTGTATTCAAAAATGAGTTTGTATAAACTTTAAATTAAAGGGATGAATTAAAAATGTGGGTAAGTTGTTATCAAGTGTATATTGTCATAAATTCAATTCAGAATTTTCAGAATCCTTATTGCATCATTAGGTCAAATGTCAATCGGTACAAATTTAAAATTATTATTTGCTCTTAACATTTGTTTTATGGTGAATACTTAAATTTACTTAAGTGTTAATTTAATTAATAATATATTTAAAAATTACAAAATTGTTGCCTCTTGTGAATTTGTTTGTGTGTTTATGACAAACAAATAAACCTATTTTTATTGTTAAAGGTACAATAAAGTTTTATGAAATAATAATTTATTACATTTTTTCATACATAGATATCATTATTTCGTCATTTGCACAACTTAAGTTTAAAATGGCATTTAAGCCGTAAAACAGGTGAAGTTTTAAGAATTATGGATCGTGGAACAGATTCAACAAATAGCTTGCTATCATTTATACTTTTCAATATTGGGCCTACAATCATTGACATAATTATTGCAGTTATTTTTTTCCTATCATATTTCAATTGGATGATGGGAATTGTTGTTTTTATTACAATGGTTTTGTACATAGGTAAAAACTATTTTTTAATATTTATTTATTAATTAAAATGTTAAAAACTAAAATTCAGGTCATAATCTTATGTTTTGTATCCTAAAATAACTATAGTAGTTTATTTTGTCTGTTTGGTTATACTATTTATAAAGCAAAATATTTTGATGCCACACTCATAAAAGTGTATTAAATATTCAATGGACTGAATAATTTTACTATTAAATTTTTTTTTAACTATTAAATAATTAAACAAAATATGTTTGGAGTATTTACAGAACATAGTTTTACATTTAAAAGATTTAAACTATTGTCTTATAGATTTGTGATTAATATTTTAAATTTTTCTAATGCTTTATACTAATATTTTATTGTTGTTATTGACTGTTTGTAGCTCTGACAATAATAATAACGGAATGGAGAACACAATTCCAGCGGCGAATGAATTTAGCAGATAACAATATGAAGGCTCGTAGTGTTGATTCTATGCTGAATTTTGAAACCGTTAAGTACTATGGTGCTGAAGAATATGAAGTTCAAGCTTATAAAGAAGCTATTATGGTTTATCAAGTAAATATTATTAATTCAATTGCCGAAATACAAACGTCTTAGTTAGTTTCTAATTATAATTTTTGTACTGTCATCAATTTAGGATGAAGAGTTCAAAAATCAAGTTTCTTTAGCTATTCTTAACACTGTTCAAAATATGGTTGTCTGTACTGGTTTGCTGGCTGGATCACTTCTTATTGTTTATTTTGTCATTGATGTCAAAGAGTTAACAGTAGGTGACTATGTTCTGTTTACTGTTTATATCATTCAGTTGTATGGACCATTAAACTATTTTGGCTCATTTTACAGGTATAAATTATAATTTATTTTCTTAGTTGATTATTAAAATATTACTAATGTATATAATATACTTTTAAATAGAGCAATACAGAAGAATTTCATTGATATGGAGAATATGTTTGATTTGATGAATATACAGCCAGATGTTAAAGATGTTCCCGATGCTAAGGATTTAGTGCTTAAAAATGGACAAGTAGAATTTAACAATGTAACATTTTCTTATCTACCGGAAAGATTGGTTTTAAAAAATGTTTCATTTGTTGTTCCTCCGGGCAAAACATTGGCATTGGTTGGACCGTCTGGTAGTGGTAAAACCACTATTGTGAGATTGTTATTTAGATTTTATGACATTAATTCGGGATCTATCATTATTGATGATCAGAATATTGGAATGGTTACCCAAGCATCGCTTAGAAAAGCCATTGGTGTTGTTCCACAAGACACGGTTTTGTTTAATAATAGCATTAAGTGAGTAAATGGTCAAATTTATTGTAACATTTCTGTATAAATTAAATTAAATTTCAGATTTAATATAAGTTATGGAAAAGTAGATGCCGATGATTCTCAAGTTGTAAATTCTGCAATTGCAGCAGAAATACATGAAAGAATTATGAAATTTCCAGATTTGTATGACACACAAGTGAGTATTATATAGGTATATTAAAACTTAGTTTTAAGTACTAATATTTGTTTTAATTTTTGGTTGATAATTTTTTAGGTTGGAGAGAGAGGTTTAAAACTAAGTGGAGGAGAAAAACAACGAGTAGCCATTGCCAGGACATTACTTAAAGCGCCCGCCATTGTGCTGTTAGATGAAGCCACAAGTGCTTTGGATACAAAAACAGAAAGACAGATCCAAGTAAATTCTTATCTAAAATAGAATTTCATAAGTATGAAAAGTAATTGAAATCTTTTTTCTATCAGACGGCATTAGATCAAGTATGTGCTAATCGCACTACAATAATTGTAGCACATAGGCTATCAACAGTAATTCATGCTGATGAAATACTTGTGTTAAAAGATGGAGAAATACATGAAAGAGGAAGGTAAATGAGTTTATGAACGAGTTTATGTGAAATCTTTTCAACAAACTTTAGTCATTATTAATTTATCATTTAACTGTAGACATGATGATCTCATTATAAGAAATGGCTTGTATGCTGATATGTGGTCAGAACAACGAAAATCTTCTAGTGAAATATCTACCAATCATGAGTCGGAAGTTCGAACAAATACAGCAGAGTCGTCTACAAGTGTAAAGAATCATCATCATCACCATGTTTAGGAGTTGGACAAAAAATTAACTACCGGTTGGGGGATATTAGTAATTAAGGGTTAGTCTGAGGCTTGTTTCAGGTGCCCCTTTAAGGGCTAGTGACTGTTTTTTTAAGTGGATCAAATCTCTAATATTTACTACTTTTCAACACGTGTTAACGTTTTTCTGATACTAATTTTATTTGTTTGACATTTAGTCTGTTTAACAAATGATAATTAAGTATGTATAATATAGATATTACCTATTATTCCTTAGGCATCTTTTGTTGTAGCTGAGTAAACAATTTTTATAAATTTATAATATAATTAAATTCATTATTTGATCCATACAATGTTATTAGATTGTTTTCCATAATTTCAGGTTGGGAATGGTGGTCACAAATGTTTTTATAAAAAAAAAACACCAAAATGCCAACAATTTTTAAAGTTTAGTGAACAGAGCTAATACTTTTTTTTGTAAAAATATAATAACAAAAAAAAAACTGTTCGGTGTTCATCACAAAAATATAAGGCCAATATATTGCGCATGATGACAGTAGTCTGGGATTAATTGATGTCGTGGTAGTACTTACTCACTCTCGCAAAAAATGTTATCATGCAAAACTGGACTGCGCGTCTCGAAAAATTTTTATACTAAACTAACAATAACAATAAAACATATAATATTTTACAATCCACAAAAAACAAATCATTTTATTTACCCTAATTACTGAGTGGATGAACAAAAACTTTGTCAAACTCTGTGACAAAAATGGCTAGGTAAAAATAAAAACTCTAGTTATTTATAAGATCATTTAACACTAAAAAGGTGCGATATGAATAAATTCTAAGTCAATTTAATTTAAATGCACTTCTTATTTTTTAATAATTTATTTACTTGGCGAGAGTAAATATGTCTTATTAATATTTTTAATTTATAATGCAGTCCTAATGCCTTTTAATTACCTATTTTGTTCATCTTATTTCAAATCGTATTAAGTAATCAAGTACTTTACACAATTCATTTATTCATGATATCACACATTTATTATTCTTAATGATCTTATAAATGACACACATTTTTTTTACACAGCCATTTTGTACATGGAGTTGAACAAAGTATTTTTGTTGTAATTTCACAAATTTGTTTGGTTCTTTATAAAGTTTTTATTTTTTATCTAATTTTGTTTCTCAAAGATTGAGAATAAAACCATTCAAATCATAGATTTTATTTTTTTTTTTTGTTAAACTTGTACAATGACCATTGTGTAGTACTAGATGAGAGAAAATGATGGCTGCTGCAGCGCGCCCCTCTAAAATTTTGTCGTAGCGAGTTTAAGTTTGTATCTTTAAACTTTAAAGTCTTTACACGATAAATGAGTCAGTAAATAATAACTGTTAAAATTAATTGCAGTAATTATAACATAACAGGAATAACATAACAGGAAACCACTCTTAAGTTTTAAAATGTTTTTAACTGCGCAGTTTTTAATTAATAACCAATATTTTATAGTTATGGAATGATTTGCAAGAAAAAATTCATAACCTAAAATTCTGTCTCTAATATATCTACCAACAACAATATTAAAAAATTGATGAGAAAACATATAGCTTATGTTTGGCCATGCGCCACCATGAGGAATCATTACACCATTGTTATTGTACACATCTCTCAGTGGTTCAAAATAAATGTTTAGCCCATCTTAACTAATTAAAAACAAGTTGTCTAACTACAGACTTCTAATGATTAACTGATTTTGTGTACCTATATTAAAAAACTATCAATAAGCAATTCATTTATAATCATTAGCAAATGCATGTACATTGTTATTTTATCGCGTAGATGGCAACAAATACAGTGTTTTATTTTTCACTCATTTTTCTTTTTGTTTAATGTTTGAAATTAAATTTTCATTTAATATGGACATGGAAATTGGAGAAAATTCATTCAAATATGATGATCCTGCTTTTATTTATTCACATTCCAATAGTGTAACTATACAATAAAAATTTTGATCTTTTTACCTCAAACATCTAAGAATGAAAATTGTCCAAATTTGCTTTTAAGTTTGCTGTTGTAGATTAATGTATAAGTTCTCAGCTTTTCAATCTTTGGTTGCTTTTGCTATACTGGCAATTTAGTTGACATAAAAATCTGATTTGTTCGGCACGTGACTCGTAACTGTCTAGTTATTTATGGTTTATACTAAATTATTTTAAATAAAAACTCTTGTCATGTATGTGTGTTTGCATGATATTTTTTAAACTTTTTATATAAAATAATATTTCAGGCAATGTTTTTGTGGAGAACTATTGAAATTGAAAATAAATTTTAACCTGTTAAGAACTAAAAGACTTTTATTTCCTATAAATATTGAATCAAGGAAACAAATTTATCAAATTTAATTGTTAATCAATATGGAAATCAAATTTGGGATGCCAATCATATTTCTAAAATTGAAAATCAAGTTCTAAATTATACACGTAGTTTGGTGAAAAAATGTTCATTAAATATTGTTGTCATCAAATATAGGGTCCAGATAGAAACAAAATTGACTTTTCCATTCACTGTAATTACATCTGAGAGTAAAAGTCGGCCGGGTTGGCCATCATAACAATTATTTGAAGAATCTAATCGAAACAAATATAAAAAATTAAAACTTATCATTGATAACTCAATTACACCAGAGACGAATTTGGCTACTAAATTTTAATTATTTAAATCTGGAAGGCAAGTTGCTGTATGAATTAATAAAAAAAGTTTCACCTACTAAAGTTTCTACACTAAATAAAATGCCCAGTGATCAAAATATTCCTGTTTCGTATACAGCAGACAAAGCTCTTTGTTGCGTTTTTGAAAAACTTTTAACAAAAAATCAATGTATAGGATTAAGACTCGATGCAGTGAAATGTAATATAGATATTTATCCTATGTACAACAGCGTTTTAAAATTTAAAAAAGGTGTTACTCTGAAAGCTGTGTGATTTTAGAGTTTTTGTGAAATACCTTTACAGAGATTGTCAAATCATAAAATACAAAGAATTCTTTTTGTTCCCGGGTTAAAAGTTAAAACCCCAGAATTATTAAAATTTATAATGTTTTATAAATGTGACGGTAGTAGTGGAGGACATTCTAGCTAATACATTACAATATTTATAATATTGTAATATTATAAAATTATTATAATAATAAAAAGCTTCGAAAGTTTCTTTCTCGAAAATAACTTTATTTAATAGATGACGATAATACTGAAGCAAGTAATAATGATGATGGTGATATGATGACCTGTGAATATTACAATAAATCAGATGAATAAAAAATAACTGTTTCATGTTAGTTTAATATGTTGTATTTATGTAATAACATTTTAAAACATATTCTACATTGTTAAAATACATACTCATTAATTAAAATTTATGTATGTTTTATATTTTATGTTAAACTTGGATTTAGTGACCTTTAAAACATATTAACATATTTTTTTACCATAAATACAATTTGACCGATCTTGTGGTTTTTTTTAATCTAAAATTCAAACGATATTAATTTTGACACGTTTAACATTTATTTTGGACCACTGTGCAGCAGTGGCTGTCTGTCGTCAGCAGCTATCATTTTCTTCCACCTAGTGCTTCAAGGCCCATGATGTATAAACAAAATTGGGAGGACAATCGCCGACAGGACCACTCAAGAATTAAAATGTTTGCATGTTTTGTTTAAGAGCTTCATATTAAATTGTACAATTTAGTTTTTTTTTTTTTAAATGGTCATCTGTTCAGTAGATGTTATAGTATAACATTACTATATCATAATTAGTTTGTTAATTGTAGTAGATTTTGTTTGAACAAAAGCACTGACATTTTTAAATTGTCTATACTTTACCCACTACAGATACATTGTACTGTGAACTTGCATTTTAATCATTTCAATCTGATGTGTAAGTATACAATAGGTACTAGTTGTCCCTACCTGACGTTATCCGTTTATTGTTTGCTATATGTACAGCAGCTTTTGTTACCCGACTTTGTTCTTGTGTGACACATATTATTAATACTTGCTATCTCTTATCAATTCAATTTATTATAATTCATTTTTGATTTTTCATATTTACATTTTTTGCTCCACAATAAAATATTTTGTACCCAAATATTACAATTTACTGATTACGTTGTTTTATTTTTAAAAAGGACTCAATAAATTAAATCAATACTTTCATAAAATATTCTATATTAAACAACTAAAAATATTATTTGTATAATCAATGTTTAGTTAAAAAGTACTTTTTCAGCAAAACAACTTTTTAAACTCTGTCCAATTGAGTGCATGTAACAGCAGTGATCTGTGCTGTTGAAAATTGTATAAGAAATACAGAACAGTGATGAGAACGGTGTCAAAATAAATACCACATAGGTATATTATAAAAGGTACTGATTGAAATAATGTACAGTATTTTAGTTAACAAGTTAAAACTCAATGTGACATTCAAAATCTTCAGGTGGTATAGTTTCCATTTTATGTGAAAATTTGTACCTGCCAATAAAAAAAATAATAAATTGATTTTAACATAAGTATAAATAAAACTTATACACATTAGTATTAAATCGTAGTATAAATATTGTTGTTTTAATTCATTAGGTTTTTTTTGTTTACAGACTTTGATGCATAACAATAAAAATTTTTAATAAGTAGATGTTAAAATTCTTAACATAGTTAATATTTATTTTGAAGAAATATAGGTAATATGTATAACTAGATTTAATAATTAATTTATCAGGTATAATAATTATTTCAATAATGGTAAACTATTAACTAATCAATAGATATTTATACATAAACCCAATGATATAATTGTTGGATAAATGTATCATAAGTTAGGTCAAGGGTAGCGCTTAATCACGATACCTATAATTACTTTTTAGTATGAGAAAGCAAAATATATTTTCTGTTATCGTGACGGACTTACATCATAAAGGGTTATGACGGCAAAAAAAGAAAGGTCAATAAAGTAGCTGTTTTTCTACCTAACTGAATTTTGTGACAAAAGTATAATAATACAAACATACTTTATGAATACTATTTGTAAATCAAATTCTGAAATAAATTTAAAGATTACATAAAATAAAGACCTAACAAGAGATAATAATATCACATGTCAGTGACGATGTGAGTAAAAATTTGATGTTAAATAATCATTAGATTTAACTGAAAATAATTAATGATTATTGATTAGATAAAAATACAAACCAATCCAGTCGGTTCTTTTAATAATTAAAAAAACAAAACTTGCAGATTACTGACTATATATATAATATATATATATTGATTGTATTATTTGATAAATATAATAATTAAATTGACAACTAACTAGATTAAAACTCACAGGTAACTCATACGGAAAACAAAAATAATAATAAGATAAAATAAAGATTGTTGATAACAATTGAGACTATTATAATTAATACTTTCAATAGTGTATTGCAGGGTATAAACCATACACCCATTTATTTAATCACCCAGTTTCCCATTTTTGAGTTTTTGAATATAATACACTTTTGACAATCACAAATGCATATGTGATGGAATTAGCTAGTGTGTTACGGAATACAAGTTAGTAGAATTTTGCAAAGCAAAGATCTAAAAAACATAATGTCAACACATTTTTAATATCTATTCGTACATACCTAATAAAACTTATACCTAGGTACCTGAATTTTGCAAAAATTAATTACAGAAATATGGAGTAGATACAAAATATTCCAAAAGTCAAGACCAAATTCAATAAAATGTTACAATGAAACACTGTAATAACTTTTGTCTGGAACAAATTTTTTTCAAAATATGGAAGATTTCTGTGCTACTGTTTAGTGTTTAGAACTTAATGCTTGTAATTTTGTCTGGTTTATTTTTGGTAAGTGCCCTGGAAAATGTTAAAACAAAGGTAAAAAATTAGGAAAAAACAATGAAAAGGTAAGGGGTTTTAAACTGAAGTAGATTATAAAAAAATTTTTTGGAGAAGAGTGGGGTGGGGATTTAGGCTTTTCACCATCCCTTAATTGTCTTTCATGATGCATAAATAAGTATATCCATAAAATACTTACAAATACACCAAATGTGGTGTATCTAACTGTAAAATCTAACTAATAATAATAATAAACCACTATACATTTTTAGTAAATATGTATGAATATAGTATGTAATTGTGTATAGTTAAAAAATAAGTAACAATAATATAATGTAATATTCTATATTACTTTAATATTAATATTCTATATATTCTATATGAAGTACTAATTTTTGTCACGTGATCAATCTTTTTTACTGCAACTAATGATAATTACAAATTCGAATAAAATGGAATAAACTCATCAACCTATCAGTTTTACGGCTTTACTCGGTTTTTTTTTTAATCCTGTGCAACGGGTGAAAAAATAGTGTGTTGGACAGAAATAAGTCACTTTCCATGGCGTCTAATGGCAACAAAAAGGAAACTTTTGGTGCATACACAACAAAAAATATGTAGTGAACAGTAAAAAATATATTCTTCTATGTGTCCAATCAATACATATATTGTTTATCACGGCTTGAACCTATGACTGCTTGAACCCCTTGAGCTTTGATATTTAGTCCCTTTGGTTAATCTTAAGGCCACCAACTTTATATAAAAGTACACAGAACAGCCTATCTCAGGGTGGGCTTAGTAAAAATTAGCCCCACAAGAAATGTAAATTTCAACTCTTCAAATTGTCCCTATGGCCTATGGCTATTTATAATTTAGCAGAAAAATTATCACCTGATCTATAAACTTATAATATGTGATTTTATTATGACTATGCTATAGGTTTGACAAAACATTTAAAAAAGAATAATAAACAACTTGAGACTTACATAGGTAGGTACTGGAAAGTTAAAATTCTACATTTTATTGTTTTGATTATAGTGTATTAGCATGGAACATATTGAATAACAAACACGCATTGTCTGAAAATAAATTAACAATATTAAAAACAAATTTTCCAAAATTTTAAAATTTGCTATGAGATGATCATTGATTTTAATAATAAAATCAAAATTCAAAATTGTTTTACAATGACTCCGGACCCGTCTAGTTTCATGCTTTTTATGTGAAGTGTTTGCAAATTGTGATTCACAATTATCTAGTAAGATCAGACAAAAATTTTCTCTATAGTTTAATTCAGCCTATAAATTTAGGATTTCAAACTTATATATCCAATATCTTGCATATTATGTTGATTACTACATTAACAGAACAATAACATTTAAAAAATCATAAATAAACCCTTTAAATGACTAATTTATTGTAATAAGGAAACATGAATATTGTTATGCATTTAAATACATTTCGAAACGAAGAAATGTTTAAAATAACAGTTCTTCCTCATACACACATTTCAAATCCTAAATTGTATACAGTTTCAGTCTGGATGACTTTATGATGATATTATATTATTATATAATTATAGAACAAACATACCTTAGTAAACATTTCTAAATTCACTATTCTAGTACGTGTGAACTTAATTTTTAAATTGTTTGCATTATTCATTTTCATTGTGAGCAAAATCAACTTTTTACATTTCATATCCATTTCAGTCCAATTACAACTATATAATGCAAAAATGAAGTACTCTTTCTGAAAAAAAATTAGGTCTCAAATTAATCCTTTTCTTTAAATAAATGTTCTCAATGATATTAAAATCATACACTTTTGTAAGTATAATAATTTTGTTAAAAATTAAATATTCTAGATAAAAAAAGGAATTTTTCATAAAAAATCATAGTATAAAAAGCAGTAATTTTGTCTTATTTAAGTTACTCAAGATTCACTACTTTTGTTGACAGTATGTACTTGCATCATACTGATGTTTTGTTGGATCTAATAAGTTAGTCTTAATAAGACTGAAAAACCAGCAAAACTAACAAATATATTTTGAACTTACTATTTCATTAATAGTTCCAAATAAGTAACATTTCACGAATAGGTGAAATGTGAACACTGGTAGAACAAACACAAGTTTTATTGATAAAATTGAATCTGCTAATTCATTATTAATAATACTCTGAAATCATACACTATATGTTACCTACAAGATTAGATATTCTTAAAATTACAAACTTTTGATAAAATAAAATTAATTCACAAT
This sequence comes from Hormaphis cornu, assembly GCA_017140985.1. Lineage (NCBI taxonomy): Eukaryota > Metazoa > Arthropoda > Insecta > Hemiptera > Hormaphididae > Hormaphis > Hormaphis cornu. The sequence continues at coordinate 36,480,162 of CM029357.1, read as the reverse complement.
AAAAAATGTTTAATTATCTTTTAATGCAAATTTAAATCAAAAAATTATTACTTGATATTACTAACTAGTAATTACTATGCAGTATGCATAGAATATGGATAAATTAAAATGTATCTTACTGAGGCAGCAATAAACCAGAGAAGCGCGTGAGAAGATGATCCTACAAAAATCTCAGTGAGTACTGCTGGAGAAAAAATAGTGTAGTAGTCACTCATCAATCTGTCAATAAATGTTAAGTAATTTTTGTTATGTAGGTACATTTATAAAGTAAAAATGTAGTTTAAAAAATTCTAAACATATTTAGTTCTGATTTATCAGGTATCTAGAGTAAGACAACGATTTTTCCACAATATTTTTTTTTTTTTTTGTATTTCAAAAATTTATTCTGAAAAATCAATATCTACTTTGATGTATAATTTAGTGTCGCGTACAAAATAATTAATTTTCTTAGTAAAGAATTTTATTTTTCTCCATAAATACGAGTATGTCTTTAACCTAAACAGGAAATTAAAGAAACTTTACGATAAAATACCTAAAATCAACTTGCAAGATATGAAATCATCCAAAATATTTTAAACAACTATACGTACAATACAACGAAACTTAAACAAACAACACATTTTAATTTTGTGGTATCAAAAATTTCCAAAAACTGATTAGGGTCCTATAATATATATTAAGTGTCAAAATTTAGGCAATTTCAAACACGCTTTTAAATGCATTTAAGGGGACAAAATTGATTTTGAAACGGAACGGTTCTCAATACAATATTAATTTCATCAACATTTCATGAAATTATAATAACAAAAAAAATAATAATTTGTATGATAATACTGAAAAGTTTATTTTATAAATTTCGAGTATATTCATATTTTACACTATAAAACAAATAGACACGTCTTTCATAATATAATTAAAGCCATTTAGTTGTGGATTTTTTTTTTAATCAAATCATGCTCTAAAACAATTTTAAATTGTCATTTAAAATACAATAATTTTCCATAATTTTCCATAATTTCAAATGTTTGTAAATCGTTGAATATAGGTAATCGTTAAAACTTGTAACCGTTCGATGCAATTTTGGGAATCTATCTTAAAGTGTATCATTTGTAAATATTGGAGCAATTTTAATACACAAAAAAAAAAAAAAAAAAAGAATAAAATTACACTGTTATAAAATCAAAACAATTTTTTACAGAGAAGAAAACATAAATATAAAATCAATACATTATGCTCTACATACAGAATCTAAAAAAATGTTCTATTATGAATGTATACGTTCTTAAATCACAATTTTTATCATTAAATAAACCATATAAAACCTAAACATCACTCACTTGGTTACTTTTTGATGGTCGTTTATAATACTTTTTAAACAGTCATACATATCGTCTGCATGTTTTTCTTCTTGATTTACTACATCGTTCATTTCTGTCAAACAATATTATTTAAATTGTAATTAATTACACAATAATCATACCAGTCCAATAACTTTAAATTCACAAATATTACTGACATTCGATTACAGCACTCTATATGTTATTAATGTAACTGGTATGTAAATCAAATCCATGGATTTTAAATAGATAATTACACGGTGAGATTATTTTCCAAAAGTTTAAAATTCTAGACACTGTTTTGTGTTCACTTTTCTGACAGTTAAAACTATTTTATTTTTAAAAATTAAATTACTATTAAAATCAAATAAAAAAAAAATAAATTACTATAAAATATCGATAGTCTAGTTTACATTACATTTACTAACGGTATGGTACTCTACCTATTATATTATATTTAAGTCAAATAGGTTAAGGTTTTGATTTATGCCAAAGATCTAGGTATAATCTACCGAGGTACATTTTATAATTATTTTATTTTACTAAATTTATATTTAACGGACTTTTATCATAACGTCCTCAAAATATTGTGCCTATCGTATATATAGGTAAGACGTAATACAATAATACGTCGTTTGACTTTGATAAAAAAAATAGTAAGGTAACGCAGTGAAATACAAAATGGAATTTTTGATGGACATGCCTATATATATTGGTACTAGACCCCGCATCAAGCGTAGGTACCAAATTAGAAAGGGTGCGTTAAAATATAGTAAAAAAAAAAAAAAAGAAGCCCTCTCAACATCAGTATAGGTTGGTACTTGATGTTGATTTTGATGTCAACATCAAGTACCAACCTACACTGATGTTGCGCGAGCAAGCGGCGGTACCGACTAACGTATACGTACTCAAAGTATTGCGGATCTTCTCGGACCCGGACGCACCGTGGCCGAGCGCGGAAACCGCCTCGCTGATCTGTTCCAGTCTGCAACAGAACGCGAAACAGATGGACACCGTCATGAGGTCGAACGCGGTGACGAAAAACAAATACGGTATGAATATCAGGACGATCTCGAGGAAATAGAACACGGGAAAATTATCGTTGTACGTGACGTCGGACGCCCCCGTGTACACGTTGAAAACGTTCAACCGGTACGCGCGGTGCGATCCGTCACGGTCTCTTATCGTGAGCGGCAAGTGGCTGAGAACGATCGGGCTGGGCAGCCAGAACAGCGAGGCGAAGACGATGAACGCGATCAGCGTGCGCGATACGTACGCGGTACGTCTGTTCCAGTACCGGAGTATGCTCTCGTCGTACCGTCCGTACGGCTGCTCGCGGACAGCCGCGTCCGGATGCGGCATTAGTCCGTTGTATATTTTCCATACGTCGCCGGAGTGACTCAGGAGCACCCACATTTTGTAGCAGCCGAACAGAAAGTTTGTCACGCACCCGAAGTAGAAGCCGAACGCGATCGCGTCGTTCGCCAGATAATAGAATCCCGCGGGGCACAGCGCGGAAACGGCGAACAGAGACGACAATCCGACGATACTGAACACGTGAACGACATTGTAACCGTGAATTTCGACCGCATCTGGGCTAAAAAGGTGCTTGATGCCTGCAATCATTTCCGCGAAGTTAAACGGCTCTATAACCGAAATGTTTTTTTTTTTTTTGAACGACTATTTGGACATACGTAGCTGGTGGTGAAATATACACCACGCGGGCCGAGTGGAACCTGTTAAAAGAATAATTAAATGGATGAGACGTATTTTGGAATTTTTCTTGCCCGCGTTTTTAGGTGAATCTTATAAATCCAATAACTTTGCGGCGGGTATTTCTTATATATTTTTTTTATGGTACTTTAAAAAAAAAAAAATTTATTTTCTCATCTTGACAAAATTAAAATTCCGCAAACAATTTCGACAATGTAGCTATAACTGTTTCACCCTTTTTAGTTATAGCGCCTAATAAAAGACTCGAACAATAGATTTTGTGTTACACGTTGATACGAATCGATTTCGATGTGGGTAAACTGAGTTCACTCGGAATCGTTATTTTCGTAAACAGTTTAAAAATAGCTCACGAATATGATACAGGTACAACTTATAGTTATTGAACCTTCCAAAACAGTGACACACACACACACAGCATTAAACTACCCTCCCGACCTGTAGAGTAAATCCCGATTTCTTTTTATCCATATCTACGATTTATTTATGCCAAGTTTATCGAATTTTTTTTTTGTAAATTGAGTCGTATACAAATATACCCAGTTAAAAAATTTTGATATCTAAACGCTTCACGTTAATCCGTTCACACATTATTATATAATGTGCCTGTAACGTAATGTTTATAACTACAATAAATGACGTATATTATACATAACTTTTTTGTTGATACACCTTTTAATAATATTGAACGTGTGCCATATTAGATTTTCCCATTTCGGAATATTCGAACGTCCGTGATCATTGGTAACAACAAACTTGTGTTTTCAAAGCGTCCAGATTGAGAAGTGCGGTAATATCACACTATAGTACCTATATTTTATAATTTTTAGCGGTTTTGTTATTATACGTAATTATATACACTTAAGAAGTCGCCGTTCAACTGTATTTTAAATCGGATTAATTATACTGTGTTCAAATTAGGGGGTATAGCCGTGTCAAAAATAATCGTGTATACATTTCGTATGTTAAATCAAACCCAGTAGAAAAATATTTTATTCTAAAACTATATTATTTATAGGTAATTATCACAACTCCGGTGTACGCGTGATGAATTGTTATGGGTCGTGTTTCACGTGAAATTGTTAGGTACTTTTATATTATGTGTAACAAGAAGGACGATGAGCAAAACACGAAATGTTCAAATATTTATAACTAATTTTCTAATTTGCCATAATGTTCTGTATTGTTTTTCGATAATAATACGTTACGTACCTGTATGGATCATTTAATTACAACTTGTAAATATTCTATAAATTCGAAAATCTGAAATCTTCGTCACAGGTTGACTCAAAAACTATACTTATCCAATTTTCACGCGGTTTTCGTTTAGATTAAAGAGTACGTCACGGAGCGGGTTCTAAGCATAATATTTTTTCGAAATTCCACAGTGTCTTCAAACACAAATTTTATCAAAATATATTATAAATAAAGAAAAAAGCTGACAACACAAATGATAAAGAAATAATTTGTATTTATGAGTTGTGATTGGTATCTCCATAGAAGAAATTGTTTATAGTGATTTATTGTATGTTTAAAAACATCTATGCAATATGTAACCATTTTCTTTTTGCCATCGTCTACATCATCACCATTTACAGCGAATTATACTATTGGCGCTCAAGTATATTTTAAGGTAAAGTAAGTACGAATAATTGTTTGTTACAATGAAACACGCTATTAATTATAACAGCCGAATCCTCTGAAACCGGACAAAACTGTTTACGGGTAATTTCGGGTTAGGACATAATATAGTATTCTATTGAAAGGATGCATTGGAGGCCTATAAAGACACACGTCTAAAATTGATACTCCTGTTTTTATTTATTCACATTGTAATAGTAATTATAGTACAACTATATAATAAAATTTCGATCTCGTTAAATAGCTAAGAATAATAATTGCCCAAAATCACCTTTAAGTCTGCTATTGTAGCAGTTAATGTAAAAGTTTTCAGCTTTTCAGCCCTTGGTTGCTTTTGAGATGCTATCAATTTAATTTACATAAAAAACTGATTTGATAAGCACGTGACTATCAGGTTGTCTAATTATTTGAAGTTAATATTTAATTATTTCCAATACAAACTGTCTATGTATGTGTGTTTGCGTAACATTTTCTTAACTTGTAATATAAAATAATATATATACTCGTATATATTAATTAGTGTATTATTTATTATTATTAAAAAAAAAAATCTTCCAAGTAGTTTTTCTTTTTTACTAATAGTTTTAGTTATTTGTGCTGTTTGGGTGGTTTAAAATTATATCCTAGTAAATTTACAGTAAACTAACTCAAGGAACGTATTTCACGTGTTCTTTATTTACGCATATTGTGAACTTATATTTTAATTTGTTAGGTGAAAATTTTGAAAATATTATACTATAACCAGTACCTACTTTACAAATAAAAATCTAAAAAAGTGTATAGATCTTCTGTGGAAATCAAAGCGTTTTCGACCTTTCGACGTTAAGTTCGAGAATGCACGGTTTTCTCGGATATTAAAACTCAGAAAACGTGTTTAAACGTGCTCATATATTATGTAGACTTGGTTTTGAATATAACATAACATATTTCCGTCCAAACTTGCAGTGGGCAGAATTTCAGTGAGATTTTAGGTAAAAGTGTATACTTGACTTTAAGCTAATCGGTTGTGTACACATATTACTACTCACACCCGAGAAAAAATCGTCAATTTCCGGTGGTGATGCTGATCGCAAGTCCGGTACGCACGACGGATCCGCGATCTTTCATTCTCTCCGGTTTATAGGTATCGCGGCAAAATACCATTGCTGTTCGTGCAAAATATAATTTAATATTTTATTATGATGTATAAATATTATTGCGTATACTCAATATATCGGATATTGCATTGTTACTATATTATAATATATTATGTTACATTATCAATTAATTACGATCACATCGAAAACAAAAAACTAATAACAAGACAAAAAAAAGGCCGGGATCACTCTAGGTCGCGTGGGTGGTTAAGGTGGTTTGACGGAGTAGCGACTACGATTTGGGTGGGTCACTGGTTCGGAAGCTATAGGTTCAAACGTATTGTTTAATATCTGAAAAGATAAATCATTGTCTTCGACCTAAAACAATTCTGAGCGAGTTCAGTTATCGAGTAAACGTCCTGGTAAAATTCAAATTTTACAATAAAAATGGTCCAAAAACTCCAAAAGTCGAATCTACGTGTAAAATTTTTTTAAATAAATTGTGAAAGTTTTAAACCATTTGGACCATCATTTGAGGAGTTAATACGATTTTACAGTATCAGTTGCACAATAGCGTGCGTAATTTCACTGTTATAACGAAATTACAAAATTGAGTAATATTTTTTTTCGTATTATTTATACGCTTTCAGAATCTACTGAACGGATTATTTTTAAAATTTTTTTATCAGACAGAAAATTTTGTTTTACATAAAAACATTAAATTTTCAAATCTTTAATAACAAATTTGTTTGAATTTTTTTTTAAAAATAACTGTTACCGCTAATTATAACACTTATGAATTATTATTATTATTAGTGATAATTAGTGAAATATAGTTCAATATAGGAATTTATACTTACACACACGTAGGGCACTTATTAAATTTAATAATAATAAAAATATATGTTAGGTTATTATAACGAATTATAAACAAGAATGCAAAATTATACCTGTGTTGGGTAGTCTATACAGCGACTCAGACACGAACTTGTTATAGATGGAAAATTGTGGTTCACGAAATTTTAATCACCCTTGAATAATAATTACAGTTATTATAGCGTTATAGGTGTTTTTGGCGTTGTTCTTATAATATGTATATGTATATTATTTTTTCATCGATCTCCGACAAATTATACAGTTCGAGGTATTTAATACTTTATTTTATACACTGCAGCAGTGTACCTAATAATTATTATAGGTGTCAATGTTGTTGTACCTACATTATGTTATACAGCTATATCGAATTAATATCGCGTTCTAATGAATGTTTTGACGGTGTCGGTAAGCAGGTCAGCATTTTGGCTAAATGCACTCGACATACCGCGCGACGTTGTGGTAGAGGCGTCACACCTCATCAAACGGAGCTCGGCCGTCTTACGTCTTAGGCAACCTGCAGGTAGGTACTTTTAAAAATATTATTCTCCGTGGTCTCAGTCGTTATGTTTTCGCGGACTTGGTTCGTGACCAGCCGGGCGCGGATAAAAGGGGAGAGGCACGATCCCCCCAAATCTAAAAAAAGAAAGAAACAGGGAGTTAATTCGAGGAGGTCGGATGAGAAGTTGTTTGACGATTACGCTTTGCATAGCTTTGTCGCTTCTTTTGGTAGGCCGACGTTTCAAAAGTTGTGGTTCAAACTTAATACCTGAAAGCAGTCGTTGCATTCGAAAAAACGATTCTGAGCGAGCTCTGCAGTTACCAGCACTATAGTAGGTATACCCACGTTTTGTGCAAACACCAAATTCAATAAAAATTATCAGCTATATTAAACTACCTATAATACGACTTTTTTTCGTGATCATTACAACAAACAACTTCTCGCCCGACCCGAATAATTAACTCCCTTGCCTTCCTTTCTCTCTTTTTATTTTTTTTTTATGCAATACAACGGTTTATAGGTACTATGTGCGTACTATTAATTTTATTTTATCGGGTAAGTACCGCGAACGAAAAGATCGGTCCGATAGGAGGCCTCTCCGTTTTGAGTCTAAATTTGTGTGTTTTCCGACCGAAACTCGATAAATACGTAAAATTTTGAAAATTGTTCCGAATAACATCTAATTTAAATCATATTCCCTAACTTTTTGCGCTATACAGCAGGTACACGTCGATCAGGTCGCTCCTTCCACTCGAAAACACGAATAATCGAATTTGGCGATTATATTTGCTTAGTTTTCGTACACTCGCAGATTGCTGGAAAGAAGAAGCGCCGGTTCATGAGCGGAACACTGCGGCGGGCGGCCGGCCGCGGCCAGCGCGTTTTCAGCTGGGCGCCGGCGAAACTCGTGGGCATGTACCAGATGCTGAGCCCGGATCGTGGCGCGAAAGCGCGTGGTTACAACGCGTGTCACGCGGCCGTGCTGTTCGGGCTAGTGTTGCCCACGTGCGCGGTGTGCGCGCTGTGCCCGGTCGCCCTGTACCGGTTGGCCGGCGGCGACACGGTCCCGTTCGTTTTCTACCTGGGCACGCTCATCAACTTCCTGCTGGCCACGTACAAAATGACGGTGATCGCGCGCCGCTCCGACGACATTTGGCAGTGCCTCGAGGTGGGACGTTCGGACTTCCTGCGGGCCTACCGGCGCTACGACGACGCGGACATGTTTCTGCGCTGGCGGGCGCACACCGTTCGGTTCTCGTGGGCCTTGCTGGCCGCGTACACGCTGCCCATCTGTTGCTTCGCCGTCAGCCCGTACGTGCCGGCGCTACAGGCCGGCAGCGGGGACGGCCGCAACGGTTCCGAGTACCGCATGAACATATACAACATGTACGTGCCGTTGCTGGACGCGGCCACGTACAACAGGTACGGAGAGCTGCACTGATACTGGCGATACGTATTGGAGCCGCAGGATAAATCATTGTTCGTAGTTGCCCGCGCGTGATGTCGGAGAATACTTTTACAATTTTTAATCAATATTGAACGTAACATACTGCAGTGTTCCGTTTTCCATTTTTACTCCTCGATACTCCCTATTTTAGATTCCGAGTGTATATGGGTTTTTTTCATACGTCCTGGAACCACGATAAATCTTTCGAAAATGCTCCGATCTTTAAACACTCGTACAATATGGTTTTGTGATAGCTCTAGTTTGTCGCACGACATACTTTGAGGGGTTCGTAGATTTGTGAGTTCAAAACTGAAAAAGTTACAGTTGAAAAACTACGAGAAAACGGGTAAAAAATACGGAAAACGCGTTTTTGACATAATCGGTTTTTTTTTCCCGTCATGACTACTTCCATTTAATAACGATTAAAATGAGTTGAAATTTTCACGCCATATTAACACGTAGGTATGATACGAGTCTGATACGAATTTCAAAAGATAGTTTTTGGGCTAAATATAGAACTTTGAAATTTCTCACTTTTTTTGTAATTTTTGTTCGAAAAAAAAATTCAATTTACCAGAAAAAGTTTTGAAAACTTAACACAAGGTCGGTAACGTATGGATTCATTTGTAACTAAAAACTACTTCAAAAATCGTTAGTTAGTTGCAGTTTTGTTTTTATTAATCGTTTAGAGTTGGAAAACTATCAAAAACATGTCAACCCGCGGTGACTTATTTTTGGAAAAAAATTTGTGACTAATACAATTTTTTAAGATATACTATAGGTTAACATTCCAACAGATTTTTTAACGTGTTATACGTCATCGAGATGATACCGCATGTCCTTTATTGTTTCTCCACGTCCGTGTTTGATCTGAGCATGGCCATGATGTGCCTGTCCATTTGCTGTCAGCTGGAGAGGATTCGAATCGTCGTCGAACAGCTGGGCCACAGCGATGCTCTGTGTTTGCAGGACGACAATCGCGATGACCGTCCGATAGGTGAGACGGTTTTGTTTTGTCAGCTATATCTATAATATTTCGACTGTTTGAACTTTGGAGGGAAAAGGGCGTAAAAATACCTCCCTTTTGACAAAACTGGCTTTTTGTTATATTTCGACGTAAGCATATTCCTATGTCGATTATTCTTATGTCAGAACGCCAAAATAATAATTTTATTACATAAATTTCATATATATATATATATTATATATATATATCATATATTAAGCTTAAAACTGTATTATGGGAAAACAGAATACCTAAATTAAGACCTCTATCGAAAATAAAGCTTGCAAAAGCCCTTTCTTGAATTAAATATGATTCATGAAAATCTTGAATCGTACTGGCTAATAATAATACTCTATTGTATCAACCATCTGTATAAAGTACATATATTTTATCCATACCTGTTGCGAGTGTATATTCTGTATATTCATTATAATTGTAATATTCGCAACTGATTGGAAACAGGAATGGTGATCTGCATTGGTTGCTTTACACCAATATAGCTTCATTCCAAGTTTTGGCAGTTAAACTTAGGTAATTTATTATATTATAAAGAAAGGGTGACTTTAAATTTGTCACAGTATGACATTTTCAGTATAGACGTAATATGCTTTCTCCAAATGAGGCCCAAGTTTAAAGCTTTTCATATTTTCTGTGGTTACCACATCAAATAGCTATAACTGTATTGAATATACATACATACATTTGCAGAAGAAAATTAGAACTCTAATTATTATAGGTACTTATGTCAGACATATAATTTATGTAGAACGTTGCGCGGTGAAGACTGAAAGATTTTTTTTTTTTATTTGATGATTAGCTGCACCGCATAAAATAAAAAAAAAAAAAAAAAAAAAAAAAAAAGAATCGATGAGCGATTTTATTAATATAACATTCAAAAAATAACTCCAAGCAAAATTGAGTTTAAAACTATGAAAGTACCTACAATAACTTTAATTTAGTTTGTCTAATAGTTCTTTTAAGTATATTTATTACATTTATGTATGAGTTATTAACTTACAAAACGTATTGTAAATTTAATTTTAAATTTATATATTTTTTTTAAGTAGGTAACAATAATAGTATTGTATTGCTGTAGAACAGATTTTTATCATACTGTTATTCAATTATTTTAATGTCATACAGTTACAGACGTGGATAAAAAGGAAAAATTGGGAGAAAAGAGCAACACATACCATGACTTACAATGCATCATTGCTGACCATCAAAAAGTGTTAAAGTAAGCGCCCAGTGATACAGGGTATGTTTTTGCTCTGAATACTATCCAAACCATTTGTCAAAACTAAAAACCCAAAAATCTGTATGAATAACCTTAAAAAAGTACGAATAAAATACTGAATTTAATAAACCCGAAATCACAAAAATGATACACTTTTTATTGCGTATACGTATTTTAACAACTATGTTGTCATCTTCAGCGCGAATCAACGACTAACTGTTAGTATAACAGAATAACTGAGTTAGTCGTTGATTCGCGCTGAAGATGACAACATAGTTGTTGAAATACGTATACGCCATAAAAAGTGTATCATTTTTGTGATTTCGGGCTTATTAAATTCAGTATAAACAGTCACAAGTGCTCAAATTTTAATTTTAGAATAAAATACTATTTATAATCACCTACTAAATTAATATGTAAATATCTATTTAAAAAATGTAGTAGACTGGAGGCCTGTAGTAATTAATTTCAAATTAACATTTTTTTCAGAAAAATGATTGATTATTATAACATCATACAACCAATTATGTTGGCTCAGATATTTGTAGCAGCAAGCTCGTATGTTTTTGTTTGGTTTATATTTGCAATGTTAAGTATTAAAGGATGTATCATTTACATATTAAATAAGTTCATAAATTAGTATTGTAAATGTTCTTATTGAGTATGTTTTAACAACTTCACATTTGTTAGAAAAAATGTGTTTTAACATGTAACATAATGATAGTTACCTATAGAATAGGATTAAAAATATGTTTGCATTATCATTTCAATATTTATATGATTGTAGACTATTTTTGAGCGCGAAGTATCAAATTCCGTAACATCAATTAAATTGTTTTGTGCTCTTCCTGTGTTTACATTTCAAATGTTTATGACATGCTATTTATTTAGTTCAATAGACGAATACGTAAGTATGAAGAATTTGTTTTCATTTGATAAATATTTTTAATATTTAAATTTTATTTTATTGTTGAATATACTACACCCATTGAACCCATTTCTCAATAATTATCACATTCAGTGTTGCTTAGGAGTGTAACTATAATAGGTACATTTAGGTAATTGAATTTAAAAACCAAATTTACACAAAGCTTTAAAACCTCAAATTATATATTATTAGCGTAAAATTTTTTCATATTAGGTGGATGTTTTTCCAGGTATTTTTATAATATTTTATCTGTTTAAAAATTTCTGCCCTAGATTCGTGTCTTAGAATCATTTTCAATTTGTCATAATTAATTGTTTTATTTTATTTTTGCTAATTTAAATGATATTTTACACCATGAGATGTTACATTTTCAGATTAATTTGCATACTTTGTTTCAACATAAATTTATAATGATAACTAGTAATGGATTAAAACTTTTTTCCAGCAGATTTTTTCGTTTTTATCTTCGGTTTTTAGAAATTTAGTAAAAATAAAATATCTAAATTTTAATTTCTATTGAAGTTATTTTAAAAATAAGTCCATTCAATAATTTATCCTATAATTCAATGTATAATAAGTACTTATACTGTTTACAACCATAAAAAAAATAGGTTAGTAATTATTTCTCAACTATTCATTTTTTAACTGACCAAAGCCTGTATAAGATTATAATAATTTGTATTAACATCATTTATCATTTGTACATTATTTACAAAACATTTTATTCATGATGTAATTCACACGTGTATTAATATTTTTGAATGGTTATCAAAGTATATTTTACAAGTACCAGATTATAAAAATAGAATAATCTAAAAAATCCGATATCTACAATTATTAATATACCTATTATTCTTTTATTTTATAATCATTCATTTAATTTTTTAGAGAGACTCTATTGGTTTTGCTTTATATAGCAGTAATTGGACTGAAATGAGTGAAAAAAGTAGAAAATTGGTGTTGCTCGCAATGAGCATGAACAATGCTAATCAACTACAAATGAGATTTACATACACTCAAATCGTTAACTTGGAAATGTTTGCCAAAGTATGTTTTTAAATCTTTTTAACTGTGATATTAAATCTTAAAACAAAAAAACTCGTGCTGTTGATTTATGATTAACGTCACACATTAATGATCGTTCGTTATAATCCTAATAGGCTAGCAGGAATTTTTTGTTTTTGCAAATATTTTTATTTTTTCTAAAGTTTTTAATTTCTAAATAGTTGCGTTATTTCTTCAAAATTAACTTTTTTATATGGATTTCATGGATACCTCGTAATAGAAAAACATATTTCAGTCTAGGAATTTAATTGATAACTTTATTTGTTATAATGAACAGAGAATAAAAAAATTCAAGTACTACAAAATAACACTTTGGTTATTTTTTTAATCGTTTGATAGAACAAAACAACTATATACGCAAGAAAATAAACTATTAAAAGGATCCGTCAAAATTAATACTTATGTTTTGTTTTAATACAATCATTAAATTTTTGTAAGAATTAAATAGTTCTAACCTAACTTACAAAATGTTTAGTATTAATAGGTTAGACGGTGGTTTATTCTAATAATCTTTTAATAAGCTTTGATGAAATCAACACCACAACATCTATATTATAATATTCCATATGAAACCAAAATTACAATTATTGATGATTAGTAGATATAAATTCCACAAGTATACAATGAAGTGAAAATAAAAAATGATTATCAATAAAATCTTAAAATCGCTCTCCTGAACAGTATAAAAAACCTGAGTTAGAACTTTTTAATGCTAGACCAACAATATCATATCGAGATTAGCATAAAACATGATTGTTGAGGTAATGGTCTTAAGTGTCAGAGTACAGAGTACTTTGATTTTGCATAATTGTTTACCATAGAGTAAGATTTACTCCTACTTTATGTTGCATACACAGAGTATAAGTATAATATTGCATATGAAATGTGGATGTTGTTTCAAATTTTAAGTTATTTCATCAAAACGACCACACTTATAATGGAAATTGCATCATTGTGTCTGATAGGTACTGACTGGCAAATATATGAAACATCTGAATTCTGAACATAACACCTATACAAAGATTTTTTCAGGGGGGACATATACTATTAGATAATAAGTAGGTACTGTATAATATAATATAAAATATTCATTTTTTTTTACCATTAAAACAGAGTTTATTTCCCTATTTTTTCTGTTCCTCACAATAATTTTTAATTACAAGTATCAACATAATAATTTGATGAACACCTCACACAATTTGCTATGCTCAGAAACTAATAAATAAATCATTAGCTACATATCCCTTGAAGTCAATCGGAATAATAATAAATATGTGTTTTTATTTACAGACAATGCGTTTTTGTTATTCAATGTTCTCAATGTTATTGAACAACAATAAGAACAAATAAATTAATATATTTTAAAATTTTAAAAGTGAGCACATACCTATATTCACTATGTATACTTTTATTAACGACGTTAGTCAAGAGTTTTATTGTTTTAGTAAGTACCTACATATTTCATAGATTTTAGAAGTAGGTATCTAGAAGAAAAAAGTATAACAATTTTTTTTTTCGCAAACGTGTATATTATTTTATTGCAAATGCTATTACACAAACTTATTTTTAAATTATAGAAATTATGTCGCTAAGCTTTTTATTCTTTCAAAAAAATTTTTGTTCATCTATTTAGAATAATACTACAAAGTTCAATTTGTTATTACACACTGTTCTTGTACAGTTAAGTCCATAAATTGTTCATTGTGTCACAGTGTTTGAATGAATTTTTAAGCTTAAGTAAGTGTGTACTTTATTTTGTATTAGCAACCATTTTGTAATTTGTTTATACTTTTTATGAATTTAAACTTAAATTTAAATTATTACACATTATATAGATTCACTGTATTATGATACATAGTAAGACACTTCAAATTAAATACATTTTTTTGTTAAAAATATCTACTTTATTGTTCTTATTTCGAATATTTACCACATATTATACATCGTGTGATATTGCGGAGATATTTAGAAAAAAAAAAATACTGGGCGGAGAGCAAATTGTAGAAATAATATTCATTCACAGAGAAAACCATATATTTGTAAATTCAAAATTGAAAGCAAACTACTTAAATTTTTTTATGTTTTAAACTACTATGTCGATATGGATGTCCCAGATAACAAATGAGTGGTAGAAAACATTAAATTTCAAAAAAAGGTAAACTATACTGGACGCTGTTACGGTATTGTTTAGTGTACTACAAAACAAATGTGTAAAAAATGAAGGAGCCAAACCTACCAACTACAGTCTCTATATCTATACATATAAAAGCCAAATACCACTGACTGACTCACTCACTCACTCACTCACTCACTAAACAACGCACAGCCAAAACTACCGAACGGATTTATTTGAAATTTTCAGGAAATGTACTTATTACTATGTGTAGGCGCACTAAGAAAGGATTTTTCGAAATTCGCATTTTAAAGGGTAAAAAGAGCTTAAAATAGTTAAGCGTACGGCAGCGTACGGGTCCGCAAATACGGACATTTTAGCCCACCGCGGTACCAGGGACCCATGATCCGCATGACGCGGCACGCAACACGTGTTTGTGGCCACGTGGTGCACTTGAAACGCAAACGTCGGCTTCATGGGACCCTGGTACCAAAAATTGATAATTTTGCGGAGCGATGGGCTATATTTATTGATTAAGTATAAATGGAAAACTATTTCAGTGTTTCTCAATTTTACATAATTGTGTGTAATTTACATATTATAAACACTTGCTATTTTTCATTAATTAATTTAATTACGATCCATTTTTCATTTTTATACCACAATATTTGTACCCGACCCGACTATTACAATTTTTTATTCATTACTGATTAAATTGTTCTACTTCTGAAAAGTACCCAATAAATTAAATCAATACTTTGATTTAATACTTTTTATTAGAATATTATAATTTTAATTATTTTGTCAAAATATGTACATCATAAAAGGTATCGATTGAAATAACGTACAGTATTTTAGTTAACATGTTAAAACTCATTGAGATATTCAAAATCTTCAAGTAGTAGTTTCCATTTTATGTGAAAATGTGTTCCTGCCAACAAAACGAGTGATAAATTGATTTTAATATAGGTACTTAAACATTAGTAATAAATATTGTAGTTCTAATAATTCATTTGGTGAGTTATAAATTATTTTTGTGCACGGAAATTCAATTTTGATGTATTGCAAAGAACATTTTTAATACTAAAATGCTTAGCATCATTAATACTTATTTTAAAGAAATATACTTAAGTAATATATAACTACATTTTCTTAAAGACAGATATAATAATTAATTTAATAATAGTCAACTTATCAATATATATATATATAAGCTCAATGATATATTTTTTGGGTAACTGGGTCATAAGTAACTTATAAGTTAGGTCAATAAAATAAACACAAGCTGCCGAACAGGATGTTCATCACGCACCCGAAGTAGAAGCCGAACGCGACCGCGTCGTTCGCCAGAGAGCAGAACCCCGCGGGGCACAGCTCGGAGACGGCGAACAGAGACGACGCCCCGAAGTAACCGTGGATCGCGTTGTGAATTTTAACCGCGTCGGGACTGAAGACGTGCTTCATCTGCAATCATTTCCGCCACGACGTCAAACGGGTTCGGGTCGGAGTCTTTCGGTGGAACCTGTTAAAACGTTATTTTTACATTTTGGACGTTTGAAATTTGTCGACCTGCGTGTTGAAACGTGTAGTACTACACCACCGCAAGGTTTTTTTTTTTATATATTTTTCGATTGTTTTTTTTTTTTTAAATAATTTTATTGTATCGGATACTTATAGACCGCCGGCTAACTCGGGCGCAACTCGTATCAAAAGACTTGCGCCTTAAAAGCACAGAGTAGATATGAAATGTCATCTATTCTGCGCTTAAACAACCGCTCTCATCACAACACATCGACTTAAAAAACAAACTTTTCTTATACCTACTTATAAACTCCTACTGAAACCGATCTGCAGGGCCGATCTACCGGTATTCAACTGTGGGGTGCAGCTAAACCGTCCAACCCAAATAAAATCCAAGTCTTCCAATCGAAACGTCTCCGCCAAACTACCAAAGCCCCGCACTGTATGTATCTAACGATACTCCGCATAAATACTCGGCTACCCCTATCGTCCAAAACGTTGCGAAAACCGTCTACCGACGCTTATACGCTCTAATTTTCATCACCGATTCCTTGATCTCCGAACTAACTATCCACTGACACCATTCCTTGGTGACCCCAGAAGGCGACTTAAATGTACCCGGTGTCGTTTTAACCTACCAAGTTAAAACGATCTCTCCTCAATATTCAATCTCATTCTCTCTTGCTAACGCTCTGAAAACGAACTCCTACCCATAAGTGCTTCCATTGGGTGGCTCCTTATCTCCCTTCACTCAAGCCATGTCACCTCCATCATCTGCGCTTATTGTGAAATGATAATTACAGATCGCGTATTTAATAATAAAAATAGTTTTCTCACGACAGTAAAATTAAGATTTCAAACCGTTTAGGTACTCTATTTTTAGTTACAGCTTCACAAAAAAAAAAAGACGCTATTAATAGATTTTAAACAATTTGTTTCGGATCAATTTTTACCGACAAACTGAGTTGACTCAAAATCGTGTTGTATACTCCTATAAACAATTTACATTACACGAGTACGACTTCTAATCAAACGTTCCAAAACGGTGACCGGCCATACAGCATCGAACCACCCACGCGACCCTTTTTTCAGACCCCCTTTCTTTTTGTAAGTAGATACACAATTTGTACAAGATGTATCAATTTTCCTGTAAATAATCGAGTTGTACACCTACGTATATCTAATACAAATTTGTTAAAAATTAGAGATCGGAACGCAATTATTGTGTTCGAACACTTTATGTGGGTACCTAATTCAATCGCATTGTTTAACCTACAAGAGTAGTGTACAGTGCAATATTAATTATAACTATAATTTTTGACATTTGTATTTTACATACTTGTTTTCGTCGGTGATATAGTTAGTTATACCCATCAATAACATCTATAACATATTATTAGAATATTGCCCGTTTCGAAACATCATCCAAACATGTGCGGTAGGTATTGTGATATCCCGTGGTTGGTAATAAACTTGCGTCTTCCAAGCGTCCAGGTTGAAAAGTACGGAAACATCACACTATATTTTAGCATTTTTATACTTTTTACTGGTTTCGATACTATACGCGTAGTATTTATCATCGTTAATTATATATACTTAAAAAGTCACCGTTCGACTGTATTTTTGTATCACATTTAATTATCGTGTTAAAATTAAGGGGTGTAGCCGTGTCAAAAACAGAAAACACACTTCATACGTGTTATAATATCAAACACAACAAATAAATATTTTATTCCAAAGCTATACAATTATATTAGATAATTATCAGAACTTCAATACGGGTTATAAAAATATTATGGGTTTTGTATAATATTTTGTGTGTAACAAGACGGACGACGAGCTAAACACGAAATATTTATAGGTCTTATTTGCTCTGTACCGTTTATTTGATAATAATTATACGTTGTACGGATCGTTTACAAACCAAAAGAAACCAATTTTTCATTTTTACCTCTAGCCCCTTTTTAATTTTTTCGGGTTTAATTTTAAAAAATGCCGCGGTAAAAATCACATGATTTGTATAACTGAACATGTATGCGCCGGAGTTTCGAACACTATGTAATGTTTAAATTTTTACGTTTTTCAATAGTTTGATTTTGGAAAATGCAGTAAAAGACCGTTCATCATTTTTATCATATTGTGCGCATAATATATTATGATTAAAAAAAATTCGACCAAAAAAAAAATTTTATTTTTAACTCCTCCTTCTTTGACCCTTTGTAACGTCCTCAGGGGTTGATTTTCGGAAAACAGTTTCTTAGCGATGCTCCACATCATAAAACGAAACTACTGACCAAATTTCATATTGATTCAGATATAACATGATTCAACGATACCGTACTGCAATACTGTAAACGATTTTCTCTATTTCACCTGTTTCATAAATTTTGACATTTTTAGGGGTTAAATTTTGAACTCTCAACTGGTCTCTTCATCACGAAACGGAACATTTGAACTATTGGCCCAATAAACAACCCCAAAACTTTATTAGCCCATAGCAGTTAAAACAAAAAAATAATATCGAGTTTTCGTGTTTTTGAGACAACCGCCTTGGGGGTGGAATTTTGGTTCAAATTGTGAATCTATACCATTTTCGAACCGGCTTAATCGCACACACACACACACACAAATGTTCGTAAAAAATCAGTCCAGCTGTTCAGAAGGAGTTCGAGTGCTTACACACGACAGACAGAAGAAATATATTTATAAATATTACCTGTGTTATAATTATTTATTATTTAATTATTTTTTTTTGTAGACAAAAAATATAAATAAATAAAATATGCATGGCGTCACTGTGTTCACATCGTCCCTCCCGTCGCGCACGATACGTCCCACACAGCGCGTGATACTGATTACTGATAAGTGATAACGAACAACTAAATAGTAAATAATATGCAGCTTAGTGCGCACTTAAAAAGTTAAACGTGAAAGCTGAGTCAAGTAAGAAAAGTCGGCTAAATGGCTGTCGTGGTTTTTTTTTTATACTACTTAGATTATTCTTTACATTTCTTACAGTGACATGATGTGCATCAAACTCAAAAAACCTGTACTAACAACATTTCCCACTGTTTCGCCCTAGGCAGAGGTAGTCGTTTTCTTGCGTTTTGCGAATTTGGCATGATCCGAATCGCATCTGTCTGGGTTCGTCTCGTTTCGCTCGCGCTCGGTAAGTTACCCGTACTCGACTATCAACGGTAACTGTATAGTAACTGCTGTACGTCTTGTCATAGTAAGTGTATTTCACGGTTGATAATCTTGTACACTAGATTTCTGATTTTCTTGCTGAATTTCCTGCGATTTCCTTGAGATTTTCCAAATTTAATACACCTATTTCCCTTCGCGAAAAACCTTCCCCCTTGCCTTTTCGTCTGCGGCCAGCTTTTGCGCGTTAGTTGTGTACCTCCTACAGTGTGACGAGAATTACTATGGCCGTGCCAACATGATCGAGATAACCATACCCAACTACCGACTTGTGCAAGATGTCAAGCCGCATTACGTGTACACTATCCAAGTGCTGTCCCCCGACTACCAGGAGTCTGTGGAAAAACGATACAGCGCGTTTCACGCGTTCCATCGTGAAGTATGTAGTGTCCTATGCTGTGTTGCAAACTCCGATTCGTTTTTAACGTTTTCACTTTTCCCCGTTTCTCAGCTGAGAAAGTCAATGTCAACTCCGCCGTTTCCGTCAAAGCGCATCAGATGTTCGCAGCCAAAAGTCCTTGAACAGAGAAGAGCCGGTCTGGAAAGATACTTGCAGACGGTCTTCAAAATCGAAGATGGCTACAGACAAGTGATGGAATTCCTCGGGTTGAAGTACCAACCGTGGTAAATTTTTATTTTACTAAATTATTTGGTAAAATATTGCTATTACCTTGATGTTACAATATATTCGCTCCGATGCATTGGCACAACTATGGGGGCTAGGGGTCACTTTAACTCGCTTAAAATTTCAGTTTATCATGTCTTTTCACAAATAATGTATACCTTTACTGTATACTTGGTGTATCTGTATAAATTATGAAAATTTATTTAGAGAGAGAGATAGGGCAAAACCTGTATAGGACAACACTTTGTTCACATTTTTAATTGGGGCTGTAGCCTCCCTAGATTTTAAGCCCAGTTGCACCAATGGGAGTCATGACTATGTCACCAGTTTCATGTGCTATTAACTTTGTTTAGCCATAAAATAGACATCAAATACCAGCGCCCGGTGTTCCATTTGATAAGCGAACATATCCCGTCTAGAAGCAGACATGAAAAACGTTCGTGTTTACCGGACATAATAACAGATGGTGTTCTCAGAGCATTGTATAGTTAGTAATTAACATTTCAAAATCTTTATAGATCTATGTACAATTTTTGTACTCTTCCCATCTTTTTATCATTATTATTTTTATTGATTAACCTTTAAAATCAAAATTATTTTTAGTTGTTTTGTTATTGTGTTTTTTGATGTTGAACTAATAAAACAATTATAGTTATTCTTTTAATAAAAAAAAAAAACACTATTTTAACACTGTTTCCATTTTAACTGTACCTTGGTTTGACACATTCTCGCAAGGGTGATTGCAACATTCTTAAAGTTCTTAAAATTAATTTTTTTTTGTTTTCTCGTCCATCAGTTGAAAAGCTTGAACCGTGCGATGGTTAGTATACTTAATATCTTTATGAAAATACATAGTTTATCTAGGTACCTACTTGAATTTTTTCCATGAATATTTTTTGCTTTTAAACTCTGTATTTTTTTTCCATTTATAATATAAATTACTTTGTGTATTGATCTTTTGATATTTCTAATTATAACGCTTTCATTGAAAATTCTATCGCACCAACGTGTGTGCATTACGCTTGACATATTTCAACATCCAAAAAAAAAACTAATTTGACCAATTTTTAGTTAAATGTTTTTAAACAAATTTATATTTTTTACTATGAAAACGGTTTCAATGTTGGGTACTAATATAATATTGTGATGGTAAAATGAAAATGTGTTGATTTTAAACGTCTAATGCTTAGTAAAAATAACATTAAACAAAATGTGTAATGAAATCCCAAAATTTATAGTTATTTAAATTTATCCTTGACGTTGTAATTAAAAAATATTGAAACATATTATTCTGTTGTTTTTAAGTAGTCATAAAATTGTTTTCACAATACATTTTGTATTTATAAAGTATACAATTATTCAGGTCATCACACTAAGTATTTTTGATTTAAGCATTAGTGTATAAATAAAATGTTCGTATAAGTTTGTTTAACTTTTTTAATATTTCATATTATAATATCCAGTTTTCATGTTTGTTTTTATTGATTGAAATGCTATGGGGTCAAATATGATTTGATATTACACGAGTTATTTATCTATTCCTTGTACGTTTTGTACTTATTCATTAAGTTAGACATTGTATTTGTTTTTCAAACATTATTGTTTGTGAATGTTTTTTGATCTTATTTAAAAATGTTTTAAATTGCAACTGTTTTTTTTCTTTTCTAAATATT
This sequence comes from Hormaphis cornu, assembly GCA_017140985.1. Classification (NCBI taxonomy): domain Eukaryota; kingdom Metazoa; phylum Arthropoda; class Insecta; order Hemiptera; family Hormaphididae; genus Hormaphis; species Hormaphis cornu. The sequence continues at coordinate 36,458,183 of CM029357.1, read as the reverse complement.
GTTAATTTAATTGTATGTATTGCAATCATTAATAATCACACTTATGGTTAAATATGTTGATAGGCCCTTAATGCCTAAATAAAAAACTTATATTAAAATATATTACTTGGGTGGCCAAACCCAAACAGTTGGGAGAAAGGCGAAGAAGAAAACAGCTCAAACATGCAATATAAAAAAAAGTATATTATAGGGTTATCCTGTGAATTATATTTTTAGTAAACGTTATTTTGCAACACATTAATCCAATAAAAGTTGAATTTTTAAAAAAAAAAAGTTCAAATTAATGTTTGAGTTTTATTTATACGGTAAATTTACACTTTTTTTTAATGTTTAATAAAGCACTATGTATGAAAAGATCAAACACAAAGCTTCTATGCAAAAGAGTGAGAAAAAAAAAAACGTAAAATCAATACATTCCTCGCTGTTCTCAATATTGTGGGGGCACAAACAATAGGACCCTGCAGTAGACTGTAGAGTATAATAGAACACAACATACTTTGCATCAAGGATTACATAAAAACGTTTCAAAATGTTTTTTGTACAATGTTTAAAATGTTTTGGACTCACTGCAATTTTTCCCACTTTAGGTTTTGATAAAAAGGGAATTATAATATCATAGTTTTGCACGACATTATGCAATTTATTGTAGCCTGCACCAAAGTATTATATATTCATATAGAGCATAAAAATAATTACCGTCATACTATAATATGGAAACATACTATTAATTTGTACGGGTATACATTAATAATTAATAAATTGTGAATGTAACATATGATTTCTCACTATTCTCATTTTTTTTATCAAGTAAAATGTTAATAATTATAGGTATTGATCTTTACATAATTATTTACAATGAACATACATGTCTAGTACAGCAATTCCCAACTTGGGGTTAATACCTGGGGTAAAACAAGATTTTTTTAGGGGTAAAGACTAACCTAGTATTTTTACTATTTTAGATTTTATATCTATAAGACATTTTCTAGATGTATACATGTATAGGTATAAAAATAAACGTCTATTTAACATATTATAATACATGTCTTGTTGTTTACTATGGGTCTAGGTAAAGAAATTAATAATACTCTATGATTTATACCTACAATCATTACGTTGAATACCACATAAAATTTGGAATTTCGGCTTTAAATTTTATTTTATTTGAAGCTTTTTTAGATTAATTTCTGAGTTATGTGCCGAAAACAACGAAATCGCCAAATCCGGCGTCAGAACGGCTAATTACCTATTAAACTATCGTTGTAAAAAATTAATCCATGCCGTTTTCAATCTTTTATGTACCAAATTAATTTAACACGTTATAGAAGATTGAAAAAAGTTTTTGCTAGGTATTTTTTAATTCTTAGTAATTTTCTAAGTATATTTTTTGTTAAACATGGTTTTTAGAACGTATACTATAGTGAATAGTCTATAGATATCTCAGCTCGCTTAGAATCGTATTTATTGAAGGCAATGATTTGTCATGGCTTTCAAATACTAAATAATGCGATCACAACTTCCAAACCAGTGATCCACCCAAAGCGTAGTCGTTACTCCGTCAAACTACCCACGCGACCAAGAGTGATCCAGGATATTTTTTATTCTGATCAATAAGTTGAATGAGTAGTAGGTATATAATCAATACATCCATTTATATAGCAATAATATAATGAGTGCAGTTGTTTCTTGTCCTTTATATAGATAGTTAGGTTAAAAGGGTACATTAGGTATGTTGAATTTATATTTGTGTATTTGATAGGTACAGACTACAGGCACAGTGGTATACATTGTAATATTATTGTGTATCGAATCAATATTATTTACAACAATAATATGACGTGTAATCACTATAATATAATGTTATGCAACATTGTAGCTATCAAGAAAAACGTAGGCAATTTTAATTTTATAGTATTTAATATTTATTGATTCCAGTTACCTATTTTGAGTGGGTAGGTAACATACGTGTATTGCCGTACGACTTACCTCAACAGGTACCTATAACCAGTGCTTAAAGTGGAAAAAAAAAAAAATGGCAGAGGGGACTCTTATACAATTTTATTTTTTAAAAAATACGTCTGTAACTTTTTAACTAAATGAGACCATCAAAACAATTTTTTTTAATGGTGGCCAGCAAAGAAGATTTATTTGAAATCATCATGAAGTCTTATTGAAAAATAACTGTCAAAATTTTTGATTTTTGTCTTGAGTTTTCCAAAATGTTGAATTTCTTCAAATATGTTATGGTTGATGTAAATTAAGGGAATAAAATCAGGAATTTGGGAAAATCAAATACTTCAAATGGACTATTCACGACGATTTCAAAACGGTTTTGCAAAATTCTTGTATCGCATCATCGCATTGTTACGATCATTATCCGATTAGCTATTTGTTAGTGACGTTATCGTACCCTAATTTTTAACTAGGGTACGATAATAATATATTAAATATTTAAATTTTTAACATACATCTTTTTATTCAAACCCGAATCGATCCGATAACAATTCAAATATCTTATTGAACCCAAATCGAACAAATCGACCCAAATCGATAAAAATAAACTTAAAAGTTAAGAGTTAATATTTTAGTTTTAATAATATATTTAATATCCGAGTATAAGACACATACATTGACTATCCAGAGTGCATACAATCTATCCTGTCGCACAACCTGTAATGTTTGTCTAAAGCGGCGTATTTATGCATCACGCGTAATACGATTTTATTTAGTATATTTATTTTTACGAATGAAAAATAAAATACCTATATAGTACAAAATAAAAATATTTCAAATAGTAATGTACATCATTTCATTTATATTTTTATTTTAATTCAAATTTTGTCCGTCGTTTGATTTTTCTCGATCAATTTTCGAATCAAACTGTTAGTATAAATTCGGTTAGATTATTATCAATTTTCAGAACCGAACCGGACACCCCTAATTTCGGTTCGGAAATCGAATAGTTCGTAACGCGTTACAAGAATACAATTAAATGCCAATAATAGGGTCGTTGCAGGTAGGGGCTGGTTAGATTTTAATATAGATTTCGAAACACAATAAAAATGTTTGCACGAAAATGTGATCAAATTATAGGTTGGTTATCAATTAATTCATTTCTAGTTTTATAATTTATATACATGTTGTCGCAGTTTTGTTTTTATAGAGCTTTGAATTTCCAAACATTGGATGTCTAATTATTTACGCAACGAAGAAACAAGCACGATTATAATGAAATGGAATCAATGGGCGCCGTGGTCCACACCATTAGGTATTATATTGTTATTGCCGTTCTATGCTATACCCCTTGGCCGCTTTTAATAAGTCAATTGAGAATCGTGTACGTATAATAAGACCGTACAATAATAAAAAAAATAAACAAACACCATCGTAAATAACTCGAATTATTATAACTCTGTGTATATATTTGTTTTGTATACCCACGTTTAGAACGCAAAGCACTAAACACAACAATACACAATGCACACCTTTTGATACACATTTATTACTTATATTAAGACTTGTACAACTTCAGCAATTTTTTAAATATTGTAGTGTCGAAATACCTTAATATGTATTATAGACTATGTATAGTTACTACATTGACCACTGCTAATAATCACACTGCTAAATTTAAATACTATTTCGTATAGATAGCTTACCAACTTATAAGAAAAATACGATTTTATTTATAAAAATAATGTCGTCTAATATTATACCTATATGTACTCGTATTATTATATACTCTGCGAAACATAGGAATTTTTCTCTACAACTTTTTGGGATGTCCAAATAGTATGATAACAATGATTGTCTGTGTACAATCATATTCCGATTAAAATGTTACGTTTTTAATGAAAAATGTGACGTACAATTATATTCGTTTTTATCAAAACATAATTCGAATTATGTTTAAACAGTTCGTTTTATGACAAAGCTGTAAAATATTGTTCATATGCGGTACCTACATTTGATTTTGCATGTACCTACCTAGTAATATTTTTAGTATCTTTAACTGTACAATATAATTAAAATTATTAGTTTTTACAGGCTATAAAATAAAAAGAATTATCTAGTAAACATATTTTCTGGTATTAGGTGAATGACGTTGTAATATTTTTATTTACGACAGTTACGACAAAATAACCGCACCTCCTGCAGTCTTACGACTTTATCATACGACTAGGATTTTTTTTTTTTTAATAATTAAGTGTTTATTTTGACAAATAGCGCAGTAAGCTATAAAATAGAAATTGTGTCGTCAAATTATGTTGCAATTCAAAGAGCACTTACGTTGTACATACAAAAGTTATAATGTTAATTTTTAGTCTGTAATTTGGTAGGTGGTACCAAAAGACTATCTGTATATTGAAAATGTATGTTTCTATGAGGTAAGTTTGAAAAAATGTTGGGATCACTTTAGGTCGCGTGGGTAGTTTGATGGAGTAACGACTACGCTTTGAGTGGGTCACTGGTTTGGAAGTTGTGGTTCAAACGTGTTATTTAATATCTGAAAGCAATGAAAAATCAAAAAAGCAATCAAAAAAGTGAGCTCAGTTATCTAGCATACGTCCAGATAAAAACCATATTTAACAAAAAATATACTTAGACAGTTATTAAAAAATACCTAGCAAAAACTTTTTTAAATTTTTTATAACGTATTAAATTAATTTAGTGTATACAAATTTAAAAATGACCTGGAACAATTTTAAAGTTATAAAATTTTAAAGATATAGCCGTTCTGACGCCGGTTTGGCGATTTTGCCGATTTCGGCACATACCTAAGAATACTTCAAATAAAATAAAATTTAGAGTCGAAATTCCAACTTTCATGTGGTATTCAACGTTGAAGCACTTTTTCTACCCGAAAACGTCATTGCAAACCGGAAAATTTCAAATTTTCAGCCGTAAAATTCTTAATTTTTTTTTTGGTTTTTGGGACAAAACTCAAAAAGTAAGCAATATTTCGAAAAAACTTCAATCAAAGTACAACCGAAGTTCACATACTTTCATTAGAGGTACTGACTCTGAAAATCGGACAATTCTTTCTGTACGAAAACTTAATCACAAATCTTAAAATTTTAAACTTTTTGCCGTAAAGTTCTTCAATATTCTCGACTTTTTTTTTGGTTTTTGGGGTAAAAGTCAAAAAGTTAGCAAATTAAAAAAAAAAAAAAATTTCAACCACCGGAGTCTATTAGCTATCAGTAGAGGTACCGACTTTAACAATCCGAGCATTCCTTCTACCCAAAATGATGTTGGCAGAAAAAAAAAGCATCATTGTTAAAACAATACATTCCTCGCTGACGCTCAGAATTTAAAATGATTAGACTATATAGTTTTGAAAAAAAAAAAAAAACCTATCATCTCAATAATTCTACTATCTATATAATATTAAATAGGCACCCAATCGAGTCGTTTTTTCGTAAAAACCATAGAAAAATTTACATCTTTTACGTTCATCCGGATGATAATTTTTTAGAATCTAAAACACACCCTGTATGTATGTAAGAATAATAATATATTGTGTATTAAGAATCATTTAACAACTGAAACGCGCAATACCGCTAAGTTAGTTTTATTAAATCCGTATAATATAATTATTATAAGAACGTCCACCCGCCGCCGCCGCCGCCACCATAATAATATATAATAGTGACCGCCGCCGCACACGACCCTTCTTCTCTCGCGGCAATATGCGCCCGCGGTGATGATCACGTTTTTTCTTCCCGCTCCATCAGAATTTCGTTTTTTTTTTTTTTTTAAATAGACTTGGTTATAATAACGGTCGTGAGTTTCTTTCACATTTTATTATTTTTTCTTTGCACAACACGCGGCTCGTGCAGCAACCGAAATAAATTAAGTCCAAACATACACCGACTAATTATTATTTTATATAAATCGGTCTTCCTCCATTCACTATAAAGTTACATATTTTTCTCTTTGTACGCCCGCACACACTAACTATAAACGATGTATAATACAATATCTTTTTACTTCTTTTGGTGTGTGTGTGCGTGTCTTCTTCTTTGGTCTATTATAATTTATATAGTTATAATATATGATCATATTGTGCGCAAGTCCCTTAAGTATTTTTACACCTCTTCGACCTCGAACGCACGACCGCGTCGGGATATTTTGTTCCCGACGTTTGAAAATTTTTCATCGGGTAGTAATTTATAATACGTGTCGTGTTTTATGGAGCCATAAAAACGATGCGTAAAATATTGTTATATTTAAGGGCAGAATATGTTTGCAGTGCTTTCTGGTACTGTATTTTTCAGGTATCTGTATACGGATATTATATGAACAGTGTATTTACAGTGTACAAAAATCTGTTTCCAAACAGGATTCGTACAGTACAATAATAATATGGTGTTTTTCGTCCGAATCGAATTCGTGTCATGAGTTACGAATTTTTTTGCCAAGGTATGAACAATATTTTTTCCCAACTTTAAGCAAAATAAAAATTGTAACTACGGACTTTCGAAATTTTTTACTGAAATATACACCTATATTTATGTGTTGACAACCTTGAATTAAAGTTTCGAAACTTTTTATGGAAACGTTTTGAAATTTACCGGAATCCCGATTAGGATCAGTCCGCCCCTGCTCGATGATACACCTATCTAAAAGGCAGTTTTTAAACATGTAGCCGGTACGGTTGTTAGTAATAATTATTTTTAATAAACTATTTCAATCTCTTTTTTTTTTTAAAACAAAATAACGAAAGTAACATGGATACAAAACGTGTGTCCACGTTTTGTATCCATGTTACTGCACGACGCGCAGTAACATGTATAAACGTATTTGTTTGACAAACTTAACCAACCAATTGCAGACCCGAATTTCTATCTGCAGTAAACTGTGTACGGGATATATATACGTTTATGATTATAGTATTATTATACGCTTCCTGAACAATAAGCCAATCGTTCGATCAACATCATATGCACGAAGTTTCGAAGGAATAGACGAGCAACGAGAAGGAATAGGCTGAAAAGCATCTCAAAAAACTAAAAACAAAAAGTCTCCTCTATAATTTCAACACAACACTAAGCTCGAGCAAGGCCGAGACAGCAGGACAGTTAGTGTTAGTGTAATATGCCAGAAGCATATCGCCACTTATACGTCATTCTCCCACCTGAAGAAAGAAAAATGACAGCTACGAAAATATCGAGAGCGAGGAAGAGAAATTAAAGGGAAATAAGTGAGAGAAAGATTGATATTGAGACCCTTTATTTAATTATAGTATTTTTTTTTTTTATTTAATTATCATTATAGTGTTATACATGTATATATACATCGATAAACCCGTCATTTTCTATACGTATATATGTATATGTACTCGCATGGGTGGCCTCGGAGGTGAGACGATTGTAAATGAAAATCTTGTACCTACCACAGCTGCCTGTATGGACGAAGCCGCTGCGGGCCTCAAACGAACAACGTAATATCCATTAACCCGGGCAAGGATAAACATTGTGGTCTTCGGGGTAGGACCGGATGAAGGGGAGGAACCGTAGTTATGACGTTATTATTACACGGCTGGTACCTTAGAGTAATTTTGTGCGGCGCATTTGGAGTTTCGGGTGCTCCAAACTATATGCAGGTGTGTTTCGTTGTAGGTACGACCGTGTATACAATATTGTTATTGGATGATTTTTACGACTAGGCTACAACAGCGTGCTCCGATAGTTTTTTTTTTTTATCAATTTTAAACTGTCTACATGTGTAAAATAATAAATATTTTTTAAATTTTCTCGTTCGTAATCGTTTACGCCCTTATATTTTTGTTTTCGAACATAACATAAACAAAATTCACGAAAGCCACGCCACGTACATTCGAAAAGGTTTTTAATCCTGTGTTGTTCCCTAAAAGTTTTACGTTACATCGTATAGTGATCGTATTAGACAGTCGAATGGTGAAAAACGGATAAAATAAAAGAGTACTGATGAGTTTTTAATTCTTCCAGGGGTTCTATTGTTATTAAACTATCGACGCATTGTTTATCGTCGACATCGTACAACGCGAACGATATGAAATCGGCTATTTTTTTCGGATGGCTTTATCTATCGGTTGCGAGGAGTGATTTCTTACAAAAACGCAATGATATTTTTACACGGTCCACTTAGAAAACGCATAACGAATCGTTTGTCCGTATTAGTTTAAACTCGGTTATTTAAAATTTTTATCTGAAGCATTTCTTTAATGTAGCAATAGTATGTTTTTTTGAAAAAGCATATTTTCGACCAAAACGAAATGATCACCCTGTAAGAAGGAGTTTCTCGCAGGGACGGAGACCACCGTCACCGTGGTCGTGGAGACAATGAGCAACCGCGTATACACTGTACAATGTGTATGATACGTCTTAATAATAATAATGATAATATATCATACGGTGCAATATTATTATGTGTTTTTGGCACACAATAGACCGCGAAGAAAGGGGCGTTGATAAAGGTGCAAAAAAATGTGTTGTACAAACGTACAGTACGTACCTAATAAAATATCCCGATCGGTCTCGGATGAAAAAGCATTAAAACAAATTAGTTTAAATTGGGTGTACAAAACAGCGTCGGCGGCAACGTTGTGTTTTAAGCTCGGAATTAAACCGTTATTGGCAGGTGTCTGCCGTCGACAGTAACGACTTGATACAACTATTAAACTATACTAAATATACGAGCGTCGGCTGTTACATCAAGAGACAACCGTGATATGGAAAACACATATTGACAAATATTGACGTAAAGTGGTACGTTGCCAGAACTAAGAAGATTATCGATAGTTACAGTTTCATTTTCGATCTTTGAACATTCACAACGTGCTTATAACAGGGTCTTTTAAATCCTCTTTCCCGTTCGAAAATTCGGTGTGATAATCACTTTAATAACATTTAGGTTGTCGCCGTTTTGTGCCGATTCGATAACTTCAAATCTTCGGAAGTATTTCAGACAGTGCATTTTTGGGGAAATAATTGGGGGTGGCAGCAGTCGTCCTGATCCAAAAACTGATGTCTACATTTGTCGTCATCTGACAAATATGGCACCTATACTGGACTGTATAATTAGAAAACATTCTAAATTTTCCAAGTGTAATTCAATGAAACTATGGTGTTTAAGTCGTTGTATAATGTTGTTTTATTAAGAAATATACTTGTTGCGTTCATACTGATTGCCCACAGAAAATTCCGAGCTTATCTAAACGAAAATTATCCTGCTATATCGAATGTATTAATATGATCAGCTTTTGCGATTCGAAAATTCAAAGGCGCGGGCATGTAGGGGAAATTTGAAACTAAAGTTTTTGGACGGAGGCAAATTTTTGTTAAGGCTTCCCTTCAGATAGGCTATTATTCTCTGCGCAGACCTTAAAGTGGAAAAAAATGACTGACATACCAGACGATTTTAAAGCGTTTTACGCAAGTCTTGATGAAGCACTTGTTCACTGTGGCTATACGGAGCGTCCTACAGTATTTGCGTCCCTCACTCCATTCAATATTTATAGATGCTGAGGGCATATCCGATCTTTTAGTTTAGCATGTACGAGTTATATTACCGATTTTAACCGTAAATGATACTTTATTTGAAGTCGTATTTTGGCTTTACTTGATTTACATTTTCACACGTCATTAAAGCAGATGAAATTAAAATCAGTGTGTGAGATCGGAACAGTTTCGAAAACCTTTTTTGTGTGGAACTTACGTTTTAATGTTTTAGCTTCGACATTTTTAAATTCGCACACTTTTTTATCTAATAAAATCTTTGAATTTCATTTTAGAGTTTCGAGACTTAAGTACAATCCGAAAAGCACATACCACCTGTTTCATGCTTGTGTAACGTGGTAAAACATTTTTGGAGATCGGAGTACACAACTTTGAGTTGTAAAAGCTTTTATACAATGATATATTATTGTCTTGGTCAGCTCGAAATGTTGTTTAAATATTTTGACATGGTTATTATTTTAACAACAACGTCTTGTACATTTTAAATTCAATTCATGGCATTACTCTATAGACCAACCTCTACTATAGTCTAATGTAAATTATTTTTAAAACAGATTTTGATTTCGAAAATTTTGGTACAAACAGAGATAAGTGTAGATTCTTTTGTCTTTGGGCATTCTAGCGTTCGTTCTCTATAGCATCGTTTAAAGTGGACGCTTTCTTGATGTGATCTGCGGACCGAGACGTCTTCCAGCGTCCCCCTTCATTTTCATTTTTTAAATTTAGTAGACAGGAGCCCCCAAATCGCCCCCATGTACGCGGACGCGTAGATAATTTTTCTAGAATTTGATTTTCAACTGATTTTAAACCCCCTTCAACGATACACAACAATAGTGTATTGCAGATATAAACGCGTTTGTTATGGCGTGTTCGGGAAGTGCACGGGAAGGCTCGTTCGGGGGAAAAAATGAAATGAAAAACCGCCACGCCGCTGCACGTATGTGACGGTCGCGTTCGATTTGCCACGCGTTCTACGTACGATTATTATTATTATCTACTATAGAGTGTAGTGTAATAACGAAATATTAATGCGAATATCGTCTCGGTGAAATAAAACTCGGTATTTTTTTTTCCGATTTACGACCACCACGAATTCGCGGCGATTTGACCTACTGCGGCGTGCGGAGGCTACAGAATATCACCCTCGGGGTTCTCTCTCTCTCCTCGTCGGCTTCCCGTGACGTAATGGGATGCGGTTATTAGGCGTGAGCACATTGCACGTCAGGCAGAGAGGATCGTCCGTACATTTTTTTTTTTTTTTTGGTACAATAGCAACGTATAGGTCCCGTACGCGATCACATAATATAACCAATTACGAGATTCGGAGGCGTGTCGTGTCGGCGACGGCGGCGGAGGCTGTTCTCTCTGTACGTTCCGTCTCTCTCTCTCTTTCTCACTTTTTCTCTCTGTTCCGCTCCGCGGTCGTATCCCACTATAATATAGCCCTTCCCCGTCTCGTCTTCCCCGTTCGTCTTCCCGTTCCTTCCCCCACCCGTCATCACGCCGTCATCTCGCACCGGCTCGCGTCGTTTATTCCCCTCGGACGACGGGGCATTAAAGTCTCCGACGTCGAACCGTTCACGCGCTCCTCCGCCTCGCCGAAACGCGTTGTGCGTGTCGCGCCCGATCCGTTCGGATACAGCGCGTGCTTTTTACACGTATAGTTATTAAAAAAAAAAAAAAAAAATACGACGGATAAATTTTAATTCGTCAACAGTCTTTAAAGTTAAATTGTTTTTCTATTTTAATCGCCGTCAGCCAACGGCCGTGTAAACTTTGTGCGCTTTTAAACCGGTTTCTCGCGCGCGGTAGAACATTTTAGTAGAGTAGAATTTATTTTTTAAAAATCGCGGTTCTACTATTATGCTTGTCGCGCTCGGTCGCCGCCGTAACGCTTCGTCGGTGACGGGTGGTTAACGCGCGCTTCCACGGCTACGGACGATACGGACCGGACCCGGGGGCATGTGGCCGGGCTCGTAGGGCTCCGACGGCCCATTATGCGCACGGTCCGGACGAGTGTCATCACCAAGGCGTTGTTTTGGAACGTTTTGCTGGCCGTAAACTTTTGGTGAGTCGATCGTGTGTATACAATACTATTGTGTTTGAACTGGAATTTTGTTTAAGTACGACAACACGAACGGTCTTCGTCGTCGACCGTTGGATTTTCTGAACCCGGGGTTTTTTTTTTTTCAATTCTCGTTCTGAAAACGGTTCAAAACTCGCGATTGTATCGGGAAACGTCACGTTAATTAAACATTCGGGCGCACTTAATCGTTGTTTTAATAGTATAAAACATGGTCTCGCGCCCATGCATACAATTTTTAAAATTTGTACTTCCGCGTCTGTGATTTTTTTGGTAGAGCCAACACTGATAAGTTGAATTAAAAACAATATAGAACCTATCAACACTGTTTTTACAAAACACGATTATTTTACTTAACAGCTCTGACTGATTCGTAACTTTTGTATTATTGTTACTGTTATGTCACAATTTAGTGCACGTTATTTACTTTGTTGTTCCTTGTTGTAATTTTTCATATGAATTGCTGTTTAGCGTTAAATAAATAAATAATAAAAAATGATTTTGCAGATAAACGAGTTTTCATAATTTTATAGCCACTTTATTGATTAAATTTTATTTTTATATTTTATTATTAAATTTATTCGCTTAATTGATCGAATATCGTCATAATTTCGATTATTATTTATTTTATTAAAAATAATTATTTTAAAAATTATCTTGTAAAAACATAGTAGATACTATAAAGAATTTAAAACCGTTTTCAGAAAGAAAATTGGATAACCCTATTCATTTATGAAACTTCTTAGATCATATATTTGCGACAAAGACCCTTAACTGTCTACCAAATCGGCGCGTCCATACAGGCGGAGATTGGGGGCTGCGAAGCCATTCAAAAATATTAAACTTCCTCAAATATTTGATCACTCTTCAAACTAACACCCTTATTTTATAAAAAAATTAATGAATAGCCTCCCACCCCTAAAAAAATTTAATCAAATTTCGGTCTACGGAACCGTCAGTAGGTATCGGTTTCGGTTAGATCCTGCTCCAACACCTCTTTTCGAACTATCTCTTTGTCCGTGACAACTAGGCGTTTTTTTTTTTACTTATAGTATTTTCAGTGCCTTTGAATGAATCTTTTTAAAAAAAGTAGTATTATGTATGTTGGATCAATGTATACCTACTTTAAAAAAGTAGTTATCTGCGTTTTTTCAGTATTTAATTTAAATATATCAACTAATTTCTTATAATATCGTCGTACGGAAACACCTATTACAATGATTGGTCTAGTAATATTAATTATGACCAGAATATATTTTATATTCTGAGCGTTAGCAAGTTTTGTTAGCTGTTATACTGAAGTGACTACTCTTGTAAAATATATTTAAAATAATATTATCTGATATATGGCACATTATATTTTTTTTTTTACAACATTTTTTACGTTGATTTCGTGCGCGCAAGCATAATAGCTTTTGTATCGTATCGGGTCAAGAATTTTTCGTTTCACAAACAACTATATTAGTACTTATATCAGTACTATAGGTACTGCTGTCTGATAGAAATTTTGAATCTCTATCAAGCGTCATAATCGATATACGATGTTTTTATCACAATAGTTTTTAAACTATTGTGATAAATACATCTCAGCACGTCATAAATGTTTGGTTTATCAGACATATTTATTGGTATATTGTAATAATAACATAATAGGTAATCACGTTTTCCCGATTTCTTTCTTCTTAAATCCAATTTATTAACCGAACTGAACCAATACATATAATACCATCCCCTTTTGGATTGCATGATTAATGCGATAACCGTTATATACGACTCTGATCCCCGGACCACGACGAATTACCCCGGAGGGCTTTCCGTTGTAATAATACCATGTTCAGATCCACACGATGATATAGGTACTGTCATGAGAGGGAATCATAAAAATAAAAATCCGTGTTTCACGTGATCACAGTGCGAACGATGGAATCGTTTATTTCCCATCATAAAATAAAAATCTTTTTAAACTAGATTGCTATCCTACCTAGTTCAGCTTCTTCGTGTTTGAAACCAAGTAGGTACGATATGGTGTCCAAATAACTAATAATAGTGTGTGTGTGTGTCTTATTATATTATAGTTATGGAGTGAGACGAAATCAGCCAATGTTAGTTAATACTAAATCAAGACAAAGCATCTTTGTAACTGTTACGATTCAATGTTAACTTTACTCAATAGTTCTTGAGAACGACACGTAGTAGTGCTTTTTATAGCACGAAAACTATTTTTGAATTTTTATCAAGACATATTTTTCCGTCTACCTAAATAGGCCGTACTATTCTTATAGAGTTCAGCTAATTATCGTGTTCGCGCTACCACGTGTATATCATTATTTTTTTACCTTTGTGACCGTTAATTTTGCTACCGTAAGTACAAGTGTAACGTTCAAGACGTGCTAATTTTATAATTTATATGATCCTCACAAAACAGAACAATATTTCACCGTAATATTGGAAAACAAAGACAAACTTTTTCCAACGCGGCAACGTCTTACTCGTACGTTACAACCGTTAAGGGAAAATTTTATGTACTAATATATATACCTTATCTTTTAGTACTTAAACTGTTAACTCAAAAGCTGGTAGTCGTGCATATTTTTTGTGATAGATTTTAATTTAGTATGCAGAATAAATATAGGTAAAACTAAATTTGTATAAAAATATTTTACGTCAATTCCATTTGATAGCGGCGACATGATACGCGTTCGAAGATCCGTTTCGGTCATTATATTAATCTACCATAGCGATAGATGGTCGGTGTTCTCAAAAAGTCGATCATAATATTGTAAAAAATTTAAAGAAATAAACATGTATCGGTTTATATACGTGATCGTGATAATCGTCATATAATAAAAGCATGCGACCGTCTTGCTTCGATTGGAATCTGTAAAGGATATTTTTGTTTGAAAAAAAAAAAAATTAAAAACACATCTATTCTTCTACCATACGGCGCGTTGTGGCGGAACGATGAAGAAAACTCGCCGGAGAATGCGCCTCGCGCACACCACCGCAGACGTGCCCTTAAGGCATGTGTGCGGCGCACAGTACCTACCCGACCAGTTGAAAATACCATCGAAATACTTATCCGGATCGTAAATTACTCGCCGTTTAAAGAATTATTATTGTTGTAGAAAAAACAAAAAAAAAAAACAGAAAGTATATGGATCGTGTGCCTTGACCGAGAACAACACGAACTGTACTTATAATGATTTTTATCGTCAGAAATCAATCGATGTAGCAATGCAAAGAATCATGAAAAAAATATACATCATAATTTTGCGTGTTTGACGTAGGTAGTCAAAAACTTACACTGCAGTTTCGATAGTCGGTATTAAAAATAAAGCAAATTTTAACTGTCCGTCTAATGTAGATAATATATAATAGGTTGGAACTTTCTTGGACGTGACAAGCCTGAAGTCCATTTCAAGTGCATCATCCATTTTGTTCTTTGTAAAATAAAATACGGAACTTATTATTTGAAAGAACTGATTTAAAAAATAAAAGAGTAGGTCACCGTTTTGACTGAGTAGGATTTTGGGGAAGACGAAGTAAAACGTATTCGCTGTATTAAATTTCTAAGGCAAACATAAATCATTGTTAAATAAAGATTTAAAGCGATAAAAGTCGGTCACAAAAATTAAAAATTTTGAAGTTTTATATTAAACTCGAAAACGGTAAATATTGTGTAAAATTGTCATCCTGTTTGAAAATTACCCAAGTATGAAAATTTCAATGAATTTGAACAACGTTTGGAAGTAGTTGATAAAGAACAGAATGCAAGAAAGATAATATAAAAATAACAACGCTATTTAAACTTTTACAAACATAGTTTGTGCGAACAGATTTCAAAAATGTTTTGATTATAAATAAAGTTAATATTTCGAGTATTTAAACTGAAAATTTAATATTTTAAGAAACAAAAGCTGTGAAAATGAACAAACTAGGAAATATCAAAGTTGCATGTTTCGTTCAAAAATTTTCAAAGTTGATTGAAATTTAGAAAAAAAATGCTTTATACAATGTATGCAACTATCAAAAACTTTAAAAATTTAAAATTTTGAATCATGTGACACAAAGAATAAGCAAAATTTTCAAAAATACTTCAAACGCTTTTTCCGTCCAATGATTTTTTAGATTCTGAGTGGAGCTATTGATTTTACAGAGAAGTGTTTTTCTTTTTTGTCCATGTAACTACCTACTATAAAAATGTATTTAATGCCCTGATCTTAACATAAAAACCAATTTTCCGGTAATACCATTTTTTTGAAAATTATTAATTATTTAAAAGTCGTAATAAAAAAAAATATATTCGTTCATTAAATTCAAAATAAGAATTAAAAAGACCAGAAATTTTCACATTATTTTTGTATGAGTAAGATACAGGTCTGATAAAAATTTTAAAATACTCGTATTTTGTACATTTTGAGCTACATAAAGAATTTGCAAATTTTTGTAATTTTGATTTTGTTTTTTAGAAAAAGTTTTAAAAATTTAACACGCAAAAGTGGTAAAATTTAGTTCCGTTTGTGACTTCAATATTATAAAAACCGCCGGTCATGATTCTTTTTTAGGGTCGTTTAAAATTGAATGATTGACTAAAAATGGTCATACTTGTGATGTATTATTAAAAACGTCCTAAAAATATTTGCAACTAACATAATTTCACCATGCGAGATTTCAAAATTTATTATGTACCTAATATAAAATAAAATCGTCTATGTGCATTTAAAATTTTCGAAAATTTCCACCCAGTTGTTTCTAAAAGCATATAAAAAAATACTGTTAAAACGGTGTATAATTTTAACCTTCTTGATAATAACAAATAATCATTTTTTGAGTCCTGTATAGAATATACGTTTTGCTTATCTTTTATACAGTTAAAAATTTAAAAAAAAAAATGCATATACTATATTGTATTTGTAGGTATAAATTTTCACATAGTTTTGAAATTGTAATCACCAAAATATGATTTTAAAGTAAACCGAGATCCAATCAGCTCATAACCATTATTTTTGAAAGCTGAAATTAATAATTACTTTTTATGATTCCTTAGTAAACCTTTGAGTGCGGAATCCACTGTAAATTCATACCCTATCTAACCACCCGCCCGACCTTAAAATGTTCAGCTTTTGTTTATTACCCATATTATATTAAATTTGGAGCGATGTTGTTCATAATATCCAATAAGATGTTTATTCTTGACTAATTTTTCTTAAGTATATTTTTGCTTTGCGTATGCGTTTTAGTTATAATCATTATACTTAAAAGTTTTTTTTGATTATGTTTTTTGTCATAGCTATCTGGACATTTTGTTTGTGCGATAAAAACTACGTAAAATTAAGAATTGAAAGACTGCAGAGAGCCCTAAAAGCTGGATGGAAATTTTGATAATCTAACAAAAAAAAAGCTGATTTAATTTATAACCAATAGAGTGTACGATACGTATTTAAGTTAAAATCAATTTGACTTAGAAGCCGCGTATAGCGAAATAAACGGATAATTTTTGTATATTTGAAAAAACAAAACTTTATAAGCAACCACAAATGTTTGAAAAAACAAAACGATAAGTTCAATTATTTAGGTCTTCATATTATTGAAACCAAAATATAATCAATTAAATGTGCAAGAATATCGTATAACTCAACATATTATAAAATGAGTTTATCATAAATCATTTGGGTTTTTAATATCAATTTAATATGTTTTGTTTGTGCGTTATGGTTTCGTTTTTGACGCCAGATTTATGATCGGTACGATTTTTACTTTGACTTCTGCGTTGATGTGGATTTTTGTCGCTGTTTCCAACCGGTTTTAAGGCTTGTCGAAAAAATAGAAAAAAAAAATTATAATTATTTGTCTATAACTTTTATTTTGTTTTTCAACTTACCGTTGCACAATAATAACGTGAAGTGTGCGGTCCTCCGTGCAGGCGCTGCAATATATCACGGCTAAATAATTTCAATTTGTCAGTCCATTCACCAAAGGAAACGAGAAAACGGTCGGCAAACAATAAATATTATTTTAATTAATGGCAATAAATCATCTCATATCAATATTTTTATTTTTATTATTATTACTGTATAGTTTATGCTTACTGAGCATAGTAAGGACCTTTTCATTTTTCTAACATTCAACGATTCAACTCAACCAATTAAAATACCTACGTCTGTTTGACCACAGTGTTCGTTTGTGTGTAATTTTACTTATTATATGATGTAGAGAAATGGCGATTCATTTTTATTTATTTTTCACCGTTTTGAGAAGCTGAATCCATTATTTTTTTAAATGCTCGTTATCCATGTGACATAATAAATGGTTGCAGTTTTTTGTTTCCTTAATTATACATACATACAATTTTTCTAAAAACAAATCATACACCTCACCGATACTTCAATTATACTTAAATAATCAAATTTTTAGTAAAATTTTGTACCTGTTATAAAGACGTATCTTAAATTAAAAAAAAAAAATAAATAAATACATTTACTTATAATTATATTAATACATATACCGATTACAAGAAATTAGGTAATATTGTACTTTTTTTTTCTATGCGTTTATAAACGCCTGTGATTTATTTAAAAGTGGTGGTATGGAAAAGTTTTGTTTAAAGTTCTATAACTACAGAATATTGATGAGGGTAAAAACAAAAACACGAAAATTACAAGTAGGTATAACTTTGAAATTTAAAACACTCAAATATTTTATAAATAGTGTAATTAACATCAATATTTGCACGAGGATGGTGGAATTATATGCATGTTGAAACCGTAACAAAAGTGATTATTTTCAAAGTTAAGTTTTACATTTTATGATGTTTTTTAAAAATATATTTTTTTTATTATTATCTCTTACGAAATCGCCAATTACCCATGTGGTCTTCCCATAGGATGTTTTTTTATACCAGAGAATAAATGGATATTGTTTACTTACAGCCGTTTGTAAGTATAATGATTTCGTCTCTTGGAGAGAATGAGGGCGTCAATTTCTAGGGGTTTTATTATAGTAAAAATTTGGCAGTTCTATATCTTCCAATATCTATAAACACCGTTCTATTGCACACTGCACAGATTCGATTTCAATTTGTCGTAGTTTTTGTTGTTCCAATGTAATACAATATTTTAAACGCGCATCCGCGGGTTTACGGATAAACGGTTATATTATTATACATGTTGTATTGTTACGTTTTGTTTGCCGATTTTTCGTTGCTCAATGAATTTTTTATCATCACAGAAAAAAACGTTACAAAAACAGGTTTCTAAAAATGTTCGATTAAAAGCGGTTAAAAAAAAAAAAAAAAAAACCCCTTGTATAATATATATATATATATGTATAAATAAAATAAAAAAAAAAAACTGATGAAAAAACGCAGAAAACATCCATAATAATGTGTAACTGCTGCTGCCGAACTTCGACTGTATAGATACATCTGTAATATTGTATTCGAAATTCGAGATCAAAACGTGATATTATAATATTGGTACTGCTATTTTAAAAAAATATTAAATCGATTTGACCGCACGCGACATCAGTGCACTGCATTGTGTTCGTTATATGCATTTGTGCATGCAACAACGATCCAAGCGGTTCTCGGACACCAAACGAGTTATAAGATGGACGTTTATTATTCTAACGTTTTATTTATTAGTGATGATGTTGTAAAAAAAAAAAAATTAATTAGAGAGAAAAATACTAAGAAAAATCTTTGGTCCGGTAAAAGACGAGGAAACCGCCGAATGGATAATACGAAACAACAATGAATTAGAGGAATTCTTTAAAAATCCCAACATATTAGATACAATCCAGAGTGTAAGATTGTAGTGGGCTGGGCATGCCAGGCGTAATCAGAACCCACTGTTGCACATGGTAATGTCGGAGAATCTAGAAGGAAAAAGTCCTCTTGGACGACCCCGAATGAGATGAGACAACGTGGTGAAGAGGAATTTGGATTCTCTAAATGGAAGACCAGATTGGAAAGCAAGAGCAGCTGACAGGGAGGATCGGATGTTTGACGGGACGGTCATAGTGGCCGACAAAACCCAAAAGGAGAAGAAGAAGAAGTGACGATATTGAAAAAAAAAAAATGTTTATTATTTGTCTCAATTTTTTTAATAGTTACATACTGCAGGCTAATTTACTATTGTATAAATGTGCATGATGTAGTAGTGTGCACCGGTCTTTAAGCTACCACGATCATGGATGTTAAATAGCGAGGAGCTATCACCCAGTACATGCACAAATAGGTCTTCTTCTACGATCATGACTGTCTATTTAGAAATTAAAATTAAATAATATTGTTTAACTATTAGAACTTAAAGTTAACAAACACGTTATTTCTATATGTAATCTTTTAATCTGTTGATTTTTCATAATTTTTCAATTTTCAATTGAAATTTCCGAATTTTGTTCAGCAAGTTTTTACGAAAACGAAATTGTGACTAAACCTACGTATTGTTAAAACAAAGATTGTTGTAAAATGCTCAAGGTTGTTTGTGTTTGACACAATAATAAAGAAACAAAAACATTTCCCTTTCGTTGCCGTTTGTGTCTATAAATGCCCGCGTCCGCTTGTACATCAACGGTAATACCTACTTATACTACATTAGTTTTGAAATAACCATGAAAACATCAAAACAGTTGTGAACGGAGAAACTTAGCGGTTACCTTATGCAATCAGTTGATTTTTGGATATGATTACAATGTGCATGAATTATATTTCTATTATCTTGTTACTAAATGTTATTATATTTCGTTACCGTAGTACAGGAAAAAGCTGATAAACGAGTCATTCTGTAATGATATCATTATATACAGTCACTAGCAAAAAATATCAATATTTCACACTGTCTTAGACATCTACCTATACTTTACATACCTTATTATTAGATATTTAGATTTTTTTTAAAAAAACGACGGTCAAAAATGTTTGTCAACATTGTTTTTCTTTTGCAGTTTGAAGTGTAAAACAAATACGCTAGGAGATTAAAAGTTATGATTTTTTGTCGAAGCTATTTTGTTTGGGCCAAGTATTTTCAGCCGATTACCATAATATTTTGTTTTGTATTCTCAGTACGACCTCGGTAAAATACGGTCGACTTAGATCGACAGATTAATAAAAATAATACCTAATATTCCAAAACATATAATTTTTTTCGTTCGGTACATAGTATCTTATCAAAATTTAACTGCAGATCCTGAGTTCGACGAATGCGTCACGTACTCTAAAATTGTTCAACAAAATAATATAATTGTATACGCCGCCGAACTTTTGACCGATTTCAAGAAATAAGAGATTTTTTTTTGTTCGACTTTGGGTATTTTTTTTATGAATCAATTACTCCGCCAGTTGAAAAACCGATTTTGATGATGTACTTTTTTGTTTGATAGGTTACCACTCTTTAGGGGTGGGTGGTCCCATGAAAATTTTTTTGAAATCGTTTCGGCGCTTTTTGAAAAATCAACAAAAACCGAACGAATTATACAGAAATATCGCGATATTAGGTTACGGTAACAGACGACTATTTTTTGTTTGCGAATGACGCGGCACGATATTTATGCGCGGACGCACAAAGTAATCGCGTTCCACTGAAAAATGTGAAAACGTTTTTACCGAAAAAATCAAACCGATTTAAAAAAAAACGATAAAAGGTGTAAAATAATGAAAAATGAGAAAAAAGAAAATCACTTTTTTTTCGTGTCGGTGACCTCCCTTATCGTACTACACGTCATGAAAAAACCGTACTCCTCGAAACCGTTCAAAGCGTCGTTCAAAATTACGTGCTAAATTTGTCCGTTTCCCGTATTATCGCAACGTATATTTTTAATTATACATATGCGAGGACGGCGCACCGCCGACTCCGGAAAAAAAAAAAAAGTAGATAAGATTATTTTTTTGTTACCGTTCAACAAAATACGGTGAATTTTCGCGTCGGTTTTTATTTTTCGCGTGTTTTCTGTCCCGCGAACCGGTCAGTTTTTGACGCGCCGCGGTTGCAGCCAGCACCCGGCCGCTATTGATCCGCGCCGGCCACGCTACGGGGCGTCCCGCGGCGAAAGAGACCGCGTCGTCGGCGAGGATTACACACACTCAAGGATTGTTCGGAACGCGAGGGGGAAAAAAAAAAAAAACACCGTCAAACGAAACGGAAAGAAACGCGACGACAACCGCTCAGAATGGTATTGTGTCTTGCCTTTGTGTGTGTGCGCGCGCGTTTGATTTCGGCATACAGCACAATTTTTTCGGATAAATCTCCTCCTCCCCCAGTGCGAAATAAATAGAAATCCAATATTCGCGTGTGCTGTTTTCTTCGTCTCTATTATTATTATTATTATTGCACGTTTGCAGGTTTTCGTGCGACGAGCAGCGCGAGATCCCGTGGGCCTGGCAATAAATGTATAGTAACGACGGTATAATTACCATTAAGAGCAGTGGCCGCGCGAACGGCATTATTACAATATTATATTATGTGTGTGTGTGTGTTATTGTACTGTATATTAGCCGTATAGGTCCTCGTCTCGGTCGGGTGCCCCCAATAATAATATGTAATAATACTACAAATAATAATACGCTCCTCGTATTATGTCGCGGTGTGTATAGCGCCAGCGGGATACCGTGTGTGTTGGTTGTATACGGTAGCCGCGGATAAAGTTACCACCGCGCGCGGTGTCCCAAGGACCAGGTGCAGCCACACATCCCGGTCCGCGCGATCGTAGTACCAGCAGCAACGACGTGTCCCAGCTACGTAATGTATTATCATTTTACACGACTCAAGCCGGGGCTTTTCCGCCACGGGCGTACAAAACAGTTGGACAGCGTTGTTACGAAATGTGAAAGTCGACAGAATCGCCGACGTTCCTATCAAATAATGGGTCCACGGTTACACAAGACGAGTAATTTACGATAAGCCAGTAAAAATTAAAGAATACGAATCGACCCATAAACTAAAATTTATTCGCTAAGCAGAAATTTCTTTACCTAGGCATTATGATTTGACGAAGAACAAAACGGTCGAACAAAATACTTTGCATCGTACCCGCGGAAATGGAACAAGTAGCGTTTGGGAAACTAGTCTTTTGCTATTTCGTAGTACGCGGCGAGAAATGTGAATATTACCAAACGGCAAATACCGTAGTAGTCTGTAAATTGAAAATTTTAAGTATTATTATTATTGTTACCTCGTGTATAGTAAATTTTTGAGTTTTGTTAAGTTTTCACGGAGCAATCAAATTAAATCGTTTTTCATCCATTACTGTCTACTACCTAACCTAACCACGTTTATTTTGGCGACTCAATTTATTACATGAGCTCGTTTCGTGGATTTTCATGCGTCTTATGTTTCCGCTACACCGCGTACCGAAAAATCAAATAACCGCGTACACTGCCCGGTTTTAACTTGGTTTGGTACACCGTGTTTACCAACAATAATACCACCACGAAGTCGGACTGAGTTCAACTTTTTACCGTGCGGTTATGCCGAGTTTAAGTGTGGTGACGTTGTGGTCAACCACTGTAATACGTGACTTACTGATTAACGCCTAAAACCCTAAAAAGCCTTTGATGTTCTAAACATATGATGTCCTAAACATCTAATATAACAGATATATTAGACGGTCAAAAGAAATTTAATAAAAATCTCTACTGAAGTTTGTTGCGTTTGTATGGATTACCGTTCGTCGTTTACTTAATAACGGTGTCACTATTTTCCGAATGCTTAATACGTGTTATATTTTTAAATAAAAGCATACCCGTAAGAAGAAAAAAAAAAAATTCCGACTGAAAATATTTAACGAGGTACTAAATTGAAAGGATTAATAATTTTCTTTTACAATAAATTACGATAATATGTGCACTTTTACTGTAGTAACACAAATAAATCTTAATCTGTGCCACATAACAAATGACGACCAAATACAACTATTCTGGATAGAAATCGAAAAACCTATAACTCGAAACTGTTTATTTATTTAAATAAGTAAACATAAGAAAACGAACGAAAAAACAAGACGTTCTTCCCAAAAATGAACGAAATTCTATTGCGTTCCTTATTTAGATAATATCTTGGATATTCTAAAAAATGAACAAAATCTAAGGTATTAGTTAGGTGTAATATCTATTGAAATAATTTAAAAAAGTTAAACAATAGTAAACACATTAATAGGATGGAGAAAAAAAAAACCAAACTTGGATATCTTTGATACCGAATAATATGTCGCAGCGATAGCCCGATCGGAAAAATTAAAAAAACACATTATTTTAAAAGTCTACGTCGAATTTCGAGAGTCAATTGTTTCCAATCTTTATTTTATTGAAAATAAATTATTATACGAATTATTTTAGTGATTATATTCGTGTTTTATACTAGTGATGCGTGGTCTAAGCAATATTTATATTAATTAATAGTAGATGTACCAACTATTAGCTTAACTTTCGGAACGCATTAAATCGATCGCGTAGTCGTTGTGCAGTCGTATGTACCTACCGCAAGAACTATACATCGCGTTTGATGATAAAAAAAAAACAATTCAGGAACAACGACGTTTTTTGATTGATGTCCGTCCGCATTCGAGTTCTAACGGCTGATTTATCGTTATATTCCTATTTTATTATTACTGCAGCATACTCGTGACCAGCTAATATACTTAACAGTCAGAGTGTTATTAATCTAAAGAACGTAATGATGATACTAAATAGGTTTGAAAATAATTTTTTACGCAGGTATGCACACAGGAAAGGAACATTCGGAAAAAGTTTTTATACCGTCTGTGAATACAAAATATACAATTATTTATGTTTGGTTTTCAAATATAACCAGTGTTTCTAGACATTCGACACTTTTATTCTGCTAGTTTGAGAGGATTTTCTTGAAAAAAGGAAAAAATCCGAATTATTTCAACACGCAAAAAGCCCGTCCAACGGCAGGTGTGAAGATCTTTAGAACATTCAGAAAGTTTTTCTGTGACGTTGCACGGGTGTACAACAAAAATTATCCGCTCGAGCGCGCAGTACAATCACATTAATAGGTACACAGATTAATTAGTTGTATTAATAATTATTTTTAAATAAGTATCTAAATAAATCATTTTAGTGTACGCTATTCTTGCGGTGTTTGTGCTGAATCAAGGAAGAAATACCCCATGGAATAATTCCCAAAAAACTAAGTGTAGAAAATTTTTTTATTTTACTTATATATGTTTTTTTCGTTAAGAGTATTTGGGGTCTTGTTATTGATTTTATATAAAAATTAGTGGCGTATCCAGGGTTGAAAGGGGTTGGAGCTCCTCCCAAAATTCCGGATAGATCAAAAATAATTGTTTTTGTAAAAACTAGTATTTCTCAGATGGTACATCGTTCAAAAACAAAATCTTTTGGTACCTTGATTCCAACCTACCATCAATTTTACAGTAGTGTATCCGAGAATTAAATATGTTTTATTAAAAAAAGGTAGGTGGTTAAGTATATTATCAAGTCTTTAACATCACCGTCGCCAACCGCGATACTACGATGTACTATGTTGAAAATATTTGATCAATTAAGTAAAATGAACGAATACGAACAAAGTTCTAGAAAGAAACTTTACGAAATAATTACAAATAGTACATGAGATAAAAACTAGTGTGTATGATCTGTAAAAATTGGGTTTTTCGTTTGGGTATTTTTTCCTATGTCATTTTCTTGTATGGCCATTTTCGCCTCGGGTACTTTTTCGTTTGAGTATTTTTACCGCGGATACATTTTCTCCGGGTTAATTATTTCCTATTACCTGTAGGTACATCGTTTCGCAAAACGCGGATGAACGCGTTTGTTACGAAATTTCGAATCGCCCTGTACAACAACGTCGTTATTCTATAATGTTATTATTATTATTATTTTGTAATTTATGTATACTTTTATGTGATCGCCTGGCTTATCGAGTACACATTATATACCTACTTATGTTATGGGGTTTTTTTTTTCGCACCGAGTATCTTATTCATAATAGTGAGTTTTTTATATACTCACCTAGCTGCTGTTGTTGGCAGTGATTTTATACACTATCGCACAAGTTAGGCATCTATCTACCTGTAATAATGCTCGTAAACGATTAACGTCATCGTTCGTCACCGTTGCGGCTTTTGTTTATAACCATCACGTTTCACTGTCCGGCCGACCGTCGCGATTGAGCGGTCGTAACATTTATACGCGTCTCTTCACTGGATCGGCGTATCTCCCGAGAACCATATTCCGAGAAAATCGTATTAAAATGTTACGTATACAGGGTGCAGATCACCGGACGTAATATTGGCAGAAAAATCAACTAGTTGACGGGGGGTTTTTTTTTTTTTAAACTATTGACCGTTTTATTTGGTTGATCCGGTGTCGTTTTTATGCCGATTACGGCGGATTAACGGAT
Organism: Hormaphis cornu; assembly: GCA_017140985.1. Lineage (NCBI taxonomy): Eukaryota > Metazoa > Arthropoda > Insecta > Hemiptera > Hormaphididae > Hormaphis > Hormaphis cornu. Next base: position 36,432,213 of record CM029357.1, on the reverse strand, counting down.
TCTCGCGTGACGTCGCTTGTTTTTTTACCACTTTCGTATGTGTTTTTTTTTTTATAGTTATCAATTTTTGGAAATATTATGTGTTACACGCGTGTTTGCTGGTTTATATCATTCGATTGACAGACCGATAAACATAAAAACAAATTCCACGTTCAAAAGTAAACTTCATTTTATTTCTCAGGTAACCTGTAAAATTTGTACCGTTGATTTTTTTGAAAAACTATTCTAGCAGCCGGGACGACAATCCGGTAAGACGGAAAACGTTAAAACATGCAAAGCGAATCATATTTTCACGGTTAAACTTCATTAAGTTTCTTACTACGCATAACCACTATTATTTTGTAAGCAGTTAAAATTGCATAGAGTGCTTTTATTCTTAATTTTACGGAGGCCATAAAAAACAGACTTCTGACAGTCGCCTTTTTCACCGCCACCGATTTTTACTCATTTGGTAGGTTTTGTCGTTTAGGTATATTTGAGAGTACTAAAAGATTTAGATTTAACATTGTGTTTGTGTGCGTGTACAGTGCCCAGCTCGGATAATACTTCATCTCATTTCACACTCGACTCACGTTTTCGAACTTGTTACTATAAATTATTTTCCCTATAGAATGACACACAGAGTCTTTCTCTAATAAACAATCATAATATGTTTGATATTATATACATTTATATTGTTTACGTACCTATATATATGTATATACTCAGTGAAGGCATCAACGGTCATTCATCGCACCACTATCAGTCACATCAAACAGGTTCTAAATCAAACTTCCTTCTTGGTCCCAAGCCCAAATCTGGTGAACGACGGTCGAGCTGCAAAGTCACTGGTCCGTTATTATTCTCATTACACTAATAAACATCACTGCATTCTTACTGTTATTAGATAAAATAAAATCGTTTGATTTTTACATAACATAAAGACTAGAGATTCATTAGAAATTATTCAGATATTATATACAATCTGGTTTTTATCTACATAGCACGCACGTATGCTCATTTTACAGAAACACAAATAAGTTCAAACATTAGTTAAAACTACTTGAATATAGTTTATATAGGTAGTTAGTTAATACTCAAGATATTAAAACTGAATTCTAAAATTACAAAATACTTTGTTTTGTAGTTGGGAGTAAGACGAAGAAAATGAAGAAGATGTAGATAACTTGTATTGACGTACTGTAAAATGTAAATGGACAATAATTATCGTCATTGAATAAATTTACGAACAATTTTGTTTTTTATTTTTCACGTTTAGTCAAGTGATTAGTAATTATTACATATTAGCAATTGTTTATAAGAATATAGAAGTAATCATTTTTAAGCTGTACAATCAATATTTAGATTAAATGCGTTGTTAGTTGTTTAGAAAGTGGTGTTAATATTATTTTCTCACGGGAGAAGGACGAGGCTGACCCATTAACACGAACTTTGATATTTTCATACAAAAAATTTCATTCTTTCAATATTGAAAAGAAACTATGGTCTTCGAGGAAGCTACAATATCCCCTCACCGTTTCCCTTGCACCTCCATCCGATCGTTCTTAAGATTCGATTTTGGAATTCCAAGTTTGGTTCACACATTTCGTTAATATGTATTATTTTTTTTATTCGTATTAGTTCTAACAAATTAAAATTGATTATTTCCTGTAGCCAGGTTCAATTTGTTTTGATTTCCATTGATTAAAATAAAAAGGTAAATAATGACGACGAAGGTTAATCGTTGTCAGATGGATGTATAATAATATATAATTTTCTTTGGTCCTACTACAACTTAAAAACCAGATAAATCCATTTTGATGTCTTAACACTACAGTAGATTACAGTTGGAACTGCTACCACCTACAGATTGCTACTAAAAGGTGAACATATGTGGCTAACGCTTAGTAACCAGAACACTAATCGTTGTCGTCATCTAATCGAAGAAAGACAAAATGAAAACCATTCGTTATATGAATCAAGTGTAACTATAATAATTAATATTAAAATAAAAACACGAAATTGTTTATTGCGGTCCCGGTCGGTGTCGTTATATACGTCGTTGATACGTGGGTAGCGTTGGCGTGACGTCATTATTCTACCGCACCGTGCAGACGTGCGTACTAATTGAAAAACGATTTATCGAAAATTAACATAATATTTTAATGTACTCGGGTTTTGTGAGGACGGATTGGTTTCATGTAATAATATGTTAATAATATTTTGGTATAATACGTCACACAAGTAGTAATTAACACAGGGTGATCATCTGTGTTTAATTTCTACAAATTAAACAATTAATTGGCTAGGTTTAGGTATCCAACTTTCATTCTGACCGGACGATGGAATGAGGTATATATATTTGATCACTCTCGACGGATGGTTGTGTTTTTTGATAAATTCACATTTATTGAGAAGAAAACTATTTAAATAAAATCATACACAACGTTAACTCCAAGATCTCTTACTCTTATAATGTGTTCTTCTAGTATAAAAATACCAATACTTACTCAATCGCGGTTGGGTTTGTTTGTTGTTCGGTGTCGAAAGTCAGACAGTCATGTAAAAGTATGAAACACGATTGTATTTAGTCTAAAGACATTTAAGGACATAATCGAACGTAATAATAGTTGTAATCTGAACTGACGATTATATTATACACGGATTCTAGAACGTTAATTAACTATAGATGTTATACGTAGTAACCAATACCCGAAATAATTTATTTTAAACGAGATGGAAAAGTATGAACGATTTAAAATATGATACTCTCTACAACTTTGAAAAAAAAAACGTTTGATAATAATAACTTACTTATAGAACAAAATCACACACTGTTTTTGGGTTTATCGCGTCTGAAAATCGCGCACATTAAATTTTTACCTGAAAAGAGTGAAAAAACCTACCATCCGTTGGTAGGTACCTACTTATTTAAAACTAAATTAATTTTGCATGAATTTCAAGTTCATTTTAAAAGGATAATAGAATTTTGATCTTCAATATTAATGTGGTTAATTTTTATAAGTTTAACTTTTAAATGACCTTTTAAAAGTGTTCTTAAGAGGAGTGAAAGCGTCGATATTATCCTTTGAGTATGATACGCAAATTATAGGAATTCAGACTGTGTTTATTTCCAACGTACCGATTTATCTAGTGATGAAATAAGGATTTTGAATACTGATTTGAATTTATAATGACATTTAATTTTTATAAATTTCCTCACATTATTTATTTTATTGTCTTAAGATTTCCAAAAATTTGTGTTAAAACATTTTTTCTTATTAAATTCGATTCGTCAAAATTTAGGAGATAAAATGTGGGATATTCATTTGAAAGTAGATGTCATGACGAATTCAAATTTTTAGTTTTTAGAATCCTTATTGCATCATTAGATCAATCGGTAGGTACGATGGAAATAAAACAATCTAGATTCCTATTATGTGCTATGCAGTCGACAGAGAAAAAAAAAACGCTTCCAATTCCTTTGAATAGGGAACAGTTTTTTGTTAACATGTTTTATTGGTAAAAATAAAATTTGTGGCGGTTTTGGTATTCAACTATTCATAATATAATTTTGTGTCTGATATATAAGGCTCATATTGTTGTCATGGTGAGTCGGGGTTGATGGCCAAATTGTTTCTTAATAGTTATTGCAGTATTGTATTATCTTTGAAATTTTTTTTGTAAGATTAAAGAATCAATTAACCAAAAATAATATTATTCGCATTTTGTATGAATACCTACTATACTTAAGGTCATTCAGTGACACCGTAAATTTTATTTAATGAAGTATGTTCTTCAGATTAAATTTTTACAGAACAACCTGTTTTTGCTCTGCTTTTTGATGATATCTAGTCCATTTATAATTTTAATGAAAAATTAAAAATGTCTGGTCCTGCGACTTGCAGGCAATGAATTGCGCTCATGCGATTTGAATACTTGCTTACCAAGGTTTCGACGAAAATTCTTGTAGAATGATGGAATTCGGCATCAATTAAAACCGACTTCATTATATTAGTAAAGTAGTCTCGTGTTTTAGTCAGTTTCTATAGCTTCCATTGTCAATAGGAAACAAATACATATCTTGTTTGAATAAGAAAACCAATCTGTATAGGACCACATAATTTTTAGCACAAAACGCTGTTAAATAAAAACGATGTCGCAATGGTTTTCCGTATAAAATTATAAACTGTTTAATCTTATTAAATATGAGATAAACAAGTATTTAAGAATTTTTAATGACAAAAAGAATAAACGTTTAAAATAAACTGGCATCGGAATTCGTTCGTTCGTTGTAAAAATTATACTTGTAAAGTTTACACTATTCTTTTTACGAACCTCATCGATTTTTTCTAATGAGCCTTTCTTTGGATAGTTGTGTCTTTTAGTTTTCAAAAAATTGCCAATATCTGTAGTCAAGAACCCTGTACCGTCAATTGTGCCATGTGCATAGCACTAATCAGCACGAGCACAACTAGTAATAATAACTACCAGTTATATGTTAGTATAGAGACAAACTTTTTAAGTAACAGATTTTAGTACGTTTTCTAATACAAATTTAAAATTATTTATCGATTTTCATCATTTTTTAAACAATACTTACATGTAAAGCTTGTATTAAAGTTTTGAGACCTTAAACTGGAAAGTGAAGACTTTATGAGAAAAGAAAACTGTGAAAATTAACTTATTAAAAATTTAAAAATTGTATATTTAACTCAAAAACAGTTAAAACAAATTGAAAATTTTATCACATTTCAATTTTACCCATTTGTAATATTAAGAGTCTAGATATGTTCAAAATTTCAAGTCATTTGAAATATTTTTTAAATTTAGAATTTTGTGTTATAAATCAAAAAATAAGCGAAATTTCAAAAAATGTTTGAAATGGAGTACCATTTAAATCCATAAACTAATATTTTACTATGAATTTCATAAAAAAAAAAAAAAAAAATAAAATAATTTTACTGTTAACATGTTGGTAACAGAAAAAACATGCAAGTAAAATCAATATATTTGTTTTTACGCTTAGGAAATAATAGTTTAGTTGTTATTTGCTTATTATTAACTACCATGACAAGTAAAATGAAAGTTAATGAATCTAAAATAATTTTTTTTCTTTTACACATCATTATTCCTAGTTTATAATAAATGTTTATATACATATGTTAACATTGTATTTGTGTACTTATAAAATTCATGTGATTTAATTTTTATAGTAAAACTGTAAGCTGTACTATAAACAATTATTTAAAACTAAAACATTTTTTTTTAAAGGTTTTTGTTTATAAATTGACTGTTTTTGGGATTTTTTAATACAGCAATTTATAAAAAAATATTTAGCTTCACTTTATTTATCTACACATGTTTACATAATCAATAAATTAAATTTATGTCAATAATAATAGAAACAGTTTAAGTTTAAGGATTAAACATTTAGTCTATATTTTATAAGAACAGAAAAACTTAGATGTATTAGTTTGAAAAACTTGACAGTAAAATTGTGCTACTATTGGTAGTAAGATTTCAACTGAAATGCACTATAGTATTGGTACTGAATACATATAACAAAGACTGGAACTGAACAAGAGAATATTCTTGTCTGCTATTTAATTTAATCAAACTTTCAGCAATATCATTTCTAGACTTCAGTAATTTAATCTGCAAACACCCACTCATCGCTGTACCTTGCAGCAACAATAAAGCAACGTGTATAGTCTCGTTATAGTCTGAAAACAACAACTTGTTTGAGTGTTCAGGTGTACATAAAATGCAAATATCAATATTATGCTCAAGACTAAACTAAAAGCAATTACAATTTTAAATTAAATTTAATGACATAATACACTACCGTTTGCTAAGTCTACTTTTTAATTGTCTACGATAAATTTTGTTTGAAATAATTTACAATGAATTGACTTTACATATTTAAGTATCAATAAATAATAGTAGTTTAATTTACGTCATTGCCAGAATGTACAACCAAAAGATTATTGGCTAATTTGTGCTCGGATATTCCGAATGCTTACATAGTAAAATGAAAAATAAATATAAAGTATTATCGTACTGAGTTTTAAAGTGTCCTGTGTCAATGTAAGTTATTTAAATTAGTAAAAATTAAACATTAAGTACATTTATACACAGATGTTCAAATAATGTAAACGTATAATGCGACACAAACGACGTTTATATAATTTATAGTGATGAGCATGACTCTAGCCATACAATCGTAGTATGAACAAGACTGGGCATGATTTTAACTCGTTAAAAGTTAAAATTAAGTTAATTATCTCGTTAACTTATTGTTTTGTTAACTTTTAACCGAATAAGTAAACTTTTTTTTAAATTAAACGCATTAACTTTAAATTAATCTGTATTGATTAAAATTTTATTTTTTAAATTATTAAAAAAAAAAGTATTAGTAAGAAGAAAGTTTCAAAAGAAAATATGAAAAAAATGAGAACTAAAAATATGAACTATTAACTTTATTCGTAGATAGGTTAATTTTCTTTTTGTTGGTTAACTTTTATTATAATGAATTTAAAAAAATGTAAACAATCAACTTTTAACTTAACTTATAATGTTTTCAACTAACTTAACTCAATAAGTTAAAACAAGTTGTTAACTTGCCTAGTCTTGGATATAAATATTTTGAATTCTGAGCGAATCGAAGAAGCTATTGATTTTACAAAGACATGTGTTTCTTTTTCTTTTTTGGCGTGTAGAACATAGAGTGCAAATAAGAAGGGGGGTTTGCCTTAACTTTCCCGAAATAATACAAAGCTCCCTCCAAAAATACTTTAAAACATTTTTGTCGTTTTTTTAGTTGCTCACTTAAAAAATAATTGATTTGATCAAGGCTCTATTGAGTCCCCGGAGTAATTTCTTTATTCGCGTCACTGCGAGTCACTATTTTATTCAATAAAGTTTTTTAAAAATTACAATAGTGGTAAACTATTTCTACGTATTCCATGGAATATGTATACACCTATTTATTTATATACATTTGAATTCTCTTTTATCATCATATACGTAATATATATATATATTATTTAAATTATAGATGAATAATTATCCATGATATATCACAACCACAAAGCGATTTACTCTTATATGCTCGTGTGAAAATCTTCTGAAGTCTATTATTGTTTTATCATCCGAATTTTAATATTTGTTCGAATCACATTATTGTAAACTTTACTTTTTCTCCCATAACTTGTTTAGTTGCTTTTTTTTTTTTTGTACGTTTTGTTTCACATTTTTTCTTGGTTTCCAATACTGTCATATCCATATCTATGTGTATTCTGTAGTAACATAAAATCAAATCAAGACTTTGTAGATACTTGTTTTTGACGAAAATCATGGTTTTCATAATACATCTGTTGGGATAATTTTGACGGCCACTGCTCCATATTCGATTTAAATATATGTATACGGTGCGATTACGAAAAATTGAAATATCTGTATCGGTCCTCTTCAATTCGTTTCTCAACATGACACGTAAATTTAATACGCACTTCTATAGCTTTCATTATATTTTCTCACAAAGGCATTTTATTAAATTGGATACCATTCGCTTCACTTTTTACGTCATCAAACACCGTCACCAGGAGATAAAAACTACACAAATATCTAGTTATAAAGTACGTGAAAAGTGTCATCATTGACTTGTTTTTATGAATGTTTCGTATATACGTAGCGTATTATATCTTGCCGGCAGTCTCGGGAAAACGGCAAACGCACACCGTCGTTGTCGTGCACGCGCATATACGCCCACCAGTGGTCACGAACGGTTCCCACATAACGAACGCACGGAACTCAAGGTTTTTATTCGTATTTTTTTTTTTTTTACGGTACCATAACTTGTGGACGACGAAATTTGACCGCAGTAATTGCTCGACGTTATTATAATATACACACGTACACATATTGCGATCCACATTGACGTCATACGCGTATGTTGTCCCGACCTCTGAGATAACACTTATACTATCTTACTACGAAAAAATATAAAAAAATAATAGTATAACTGTGTTATAGTCTACGGGTAACGAACAGACTCATTTAACCCATCAGAACGCTGTTTTTGTACTAGTCAGATTTGCCCTGTGATAAAAAAAAAAAATAACAGAGAGAAGTCGCCGTTTTGTCAGTAGAATAAATGGCTGAAAAATAATAACAAAATGGTTATTGTATTAGGCACATCACAACAAACGTTCTTATACCATCGCCACTTTTCTCTGAAAATTATCAGAACGAGAATCGTTCTCAGACATCGTACATGGTTACACATACTGTACAATGTACACGAAAAGTAACCAACAAGACATACTTTCGATTATATGCAAATAAATGTGACACTGCCTTTGGATAACCACAGTTTTTTTTTATTTTTTTTTTTATTCGTGATACAGCTTCGACAACAAGGTTATTAGCTTAGACAATTATTGATTAGAACACGTTGAACAAAATAGTTATTAAATTGAATTATACATATTAATTGATTTAAGAAAAGTTATTATTTTGTTGAGGTTGTTCTCGTTTGGTTCGAGGGCTTCATGTATGTTGACCGGGATCTCTCGGTTTTGTCTTCCTTTCGTATAGGCTCGACAGTGGATGAGCAGGCGTTTTACCGTTTGAAGTATTCTACATCATTGGCACACTGAGGGTCCGTCTTTACTCATTAGATGACCATGGGATATTTTTGTGTGACCTATTCGAAGTCTGTGGATAGTTACTTCATCTCTTCGATTGAATGTTCGGGGTATGGGCCAGTAGATTGTGGTGTTTTTGATTTCTCTGAGCTTGTTGCTAGATGTTTCTCGCCATTCAAGTTCCCATAGATCGAAACAATGGTAGTTCAAATTTTTATGAATATCAGTTAGGGTGGAGTAAGAGAGTATTTCCGTCGTGGGATTGTTAACAGTTTATCGAGCTACTTCACCAGCTCTTTCGTCGCCCATAATCCCACAATGGCCTGGAGTCCATATAAATTTTATGTTTTTGCCTGACTTACATCGTGTTATAGTTAATGATTAAGCCCGCAAATAAAAATTCGAAAGCGAAAAATAGGCTATGAAAAAGAAGAGTTTAATCATATTATAAGTTTTGTTAATCATATCGAACTTAATTTAAATGTGATGAGTTATAAACCATTGATAATTATTGTATCTGTTTATACATCACGTCTCTATAAGCAAGGATTTGTGGTTTCTTACGGGAAAATGACAGAGTACTTCAAGTAGGTACATATAAGTGATATGTGTATACAACATAGGTACGACCATACTAAATTTTTATCTATAGTAATATACGTATATATTTATTATCTATTAAAGAAATTAGTTTGTTTTAACTTTCAAACGCATTTCAGAAATTTATGTGCACGACGCACGTAGAGGTATACATTATATTATATTGACTAGTAAAGAATTTGGATATTTTGTTTCAAATTTAAGTGGCTGTATATCTTTTTTAAGTAGGTATCTGAAGTTTATAATAAATTCACAGTTACAATTTTCGCCTATGTTTAAGATTTTTAAAAAGTTAAAAATTAAAAAAAAAAAATGTTTTAGTTTTACACGGTTTAAACAATGGATCGGTTCATGTATTTTAAACACGATGCTGAACTTTTTTTTAGTCCTGAAGACATTCAACCGGCTAAAAAAAAAAAAAAAATAAAAATAAGTAACAATTGCATAAATTTTAAAAACTATTCAATAATATGTACTTCATATTATGCATATGCGTTTATTTATTTACCAAAAACAATACGCGATGCATGTATATAACGAGATAAATTTCAAATTTTTTTTTTTTAAATTCTTTTACATGTTTCGCATTGTAGTATTATGGCGCAAACCGGTCGAAGAGAACAAAATCTTTTTCTTTTTTTTTAGTCTTTTAATAAATCTTTAAATGTATCCCGTTCGAAAACAATAGACAAGTGGTGAACGTTGTGTTCGATGACTTTGAATATATCGTTTTTCGAATCATTTAGCTGTCATTCTTTCGATCACAAAGCGTTTTGATTTTTCGTGGGTTAAAGAATATTGAGATGTCATTTGATTGCGTAGGTATAATTCAAATAGAAACTCGTAGTTAATTTACTCCTATATATTATTGTTTTCCCACATATGGATGCAGGGATACTGTGTTACATAGTGTTTTTAATTCTAAAGTTGTTATAGATTCTGACTGTAGCGAAGAATGTATTGGTTTTCACTTTTCACATGTTGTGTGTTATTTATTTGTTTTTATGTTTTTTATCACTATGTTATAATGAAAACTTCTTTAATAATGCTCAAATTTTTAAATTCAGTACCTCAAATGATAGATATAGGAAGCAGATAGTACTTTGAGGGGTCATAGATTTAATTAATGTAAAAAAATCAATAAATTACAGTAAAAAAACTAAGCAAAAATTAAGGAAAAAACGTTAAAATTACGGCAAACGTGTTTTTGAACTAATCGATTTAGATTTTTTGGCCATAACTTTCACAATAATAATCGGAATAAGCTGAAACTTTCACATTATATTATATTCATATTATATCATATTAAAATTGGTTAGGTTAAGTTTTGAAAAGAAATTTGAAATGCGTTTAAACTAAGTATAGAACTTTGAAATTTTCAAAAGTTTTAATTTTCTTTTGTAATTTTTGTTCGATTAAAATTTTAGTTTTCCACAAAAAGTTTTAAAAATTTAATACAAGTCCTCATCTGTAAATACATATGATACTTAAAAATCTCGAAAATCCGTTGTCACAATTTTTATATTTAGTTGTTTAAAATAGGAAAATTTTCGATGATTGGTCAAAACTTTAATTATTTTTGGAAAAAATTCGTAATTCACACAAATTTTGTTATTTAAGATTTGAAAATTAAATATGTTATCAATAAAAACTATTGTTTATCAGGAAAAATTTTGAAAATTTCTCATATGATTTAAAATATAACTTTGTTTATGACTAATATCTTTATTCTCTTTATTTCTCTATTGGAGCTCACTCAGTATCATTATATTCGTAAGCAATTTTTAATTGCTTACAGATTTAATATACAATTTCCATGTAAACTTTTCCGTTGTGAAATGATAATATTATAGTTCTTGATATCAATATTAATATACACGACAATATGTATTTGCACGACTTTCAATACAGCAGTGGTGCGAGCCGTTTCAGACAAAGGGAGATGGGAAAAACATTATTTTTCAAACCCACCCACATACCTAATAGTTAGAATGTGTTAGGTATTTAAATATAGTTTTGGATTAAATTTTTCAATCGGTGACAGTATCTGCGCCACTGCAATATAGTATACGTCATATATACTGACAAGTGTACAATTTGTTAAGTTGATAAGAAAAAACAAAAAGTATAATTAAAATAAAAGTTAATTTTTTAATTTTTTAAATTAATTAAATTAAAAATTAACATAAATAAAAAAAAAACCGTGATCACTCTAGGTCGCGTGGGTAGTTTGACGGGGTAGCGACTACGCTTTGGATGGGTCACTAGTTTAGAAGTTGTGGTTTAAACGCATTTTTTAATATCTGAAAGCAACGATAAATCATTGTCTTCGAAAATACGATTTTGAGCGAGCTCAGTTGTCTAGTATAGTTACGTCTTGGCAATAACAAATTCAACAATAAAAACTTTCAATCAAATCTGTATCTTTCTTTATTTTAGTATTATGTAAAAGTTTCAGCTTGGTCCAATCTTCATTTTGGATGTTATGATTAAAAACATCTAAATCGATGTGTAAAAAACACGTTTCCCGTAATGACAAGAGGAATTACGACAAAATAACCGGCTATAAACCGAAATTGTGTTAGCCAATTTTCAAAATTTTTTAACCACATATGTAAAACTATTTTGTTTGGATTGTATTAAAGTTTCGAGACTTAAACATAAAAAATAGAGGTTTTATGGAATAATAACTGCGTAAAATAAAAAAATAAGTTCTATAATTTTCTTAAAAATGATCAAAATCGATCGAAATTTCAACAGTAAACTCGTTAAACTCTTTTGAATGACATATATAAATTTAGTATTAATCAAGTAGAACGGAGCACTTTCAAAAATTTGACCGTTTTTGTTTTTACTCATAACTCCAAAAATAATCAAAATTTCAAAAAACGCTTCAAACAAAGTACTAATTCGGATAATTTACCTATCTTTTGAGGTATCATACGTTAAAATCGAAGCATTTTTTCTACATGAAATAGTAATCACAATAAAACAAAAAAAAGAAAATCTAAATTGACGTGTATAAAACACGTATCTCGTAATTATTTTTCCCGCCCACACAGCCATACACGGTTGCCTGAAATAACAAAAATTTCAAAGTTCCATAACTCCTTTATTTAAATGATCGAAATCGATTGAAATTGCAGAGGCACACCCATAAAACCTTTCCTAATGACAAATATAAATTTCAAGTCGAACGGAGCAGTTTCGAAAATTGAGCTGTTTTCGTTTTTTCCTTTAAAACTTAAAAATTAATCAAAATTTCAAAAAACGCTTCAGATAAAGTACCACCTCGGATCAATTATCTATCTTTTAAGGTATCAAACGTTAAAATTGGAGCAGTTTTTCTACTAGAAAACGTGTCCACAGAAAAAAAAATAACATCATTGTAATAACAATATATTCTCGCTGACGCTCAGAATCTAAAAAAAATTAACTTAAATATTAAAGTTCCTATTTTTAAGTCACATATTATGGTCATATTTACATTATATGGCGTTTCCTCCGCTTCAATAATTTTTCCGTATTTTCTTTTGGAGTTGTCTTCTATCTACTTAATACTTTATTTTCTGTAAAAAAAGAGTTTAAAAAAAAAATCTTGATTATTATAGACTTACTTAAAGTTTACTACACGTTTACAAGTTGATTAACTTAATTTTTAACTTTTAACGAGTAAACGCCTAGCCTCGTATACGTACTGATCACGTCACATTTTAACATGTCTGTATTCATAAAAGTTTTAGTACAATTATTTATTGGGTCAATAATGACGTAACAAACAAAAGACGAAAATTGTAAATAAATTATAAGATATTCGGGTGCATAACTGGCACGCGTCTGATGCTTATCGTTTTCGATCAATCGTTTCGTCGACGTCGAAAAATATGATATTATTATGTTCGTATAGGTACGTCGTAAAGCATATTTTCCCGTTTTCCCTTTGAAAACTCTTGCGATAAAGTCGTATTTGTTACGTGTTTTGACTACTTAGAACTCGCGTTATTTACATAGATTTGTTTTTGGCGAAATCATATAAGATCCCGATTGGACCTATATACTTCTATCTACAAATATTCTTTGAAAATACATGTATGTATTAATATATGTATTTACGCTTGTGAGCTGGCGAGTACGGTAAGCGGTCGGCAAAACGACATAAAATGATCCGACAAAAATCGACTACAAAACGTTTTTTTATTTTATTACTGTTTTCAAACCGGTCGCTGGAAATTGGTTCATCGCGGGTATCGGAAGAATCGGATATTGTTAAAAGCGTTTGACGCTTTGATATCTGTGTCTGTTTCATACATTATTATAGCCGCTCTTACGATAAGATATTTACTTAATACCACTATTTTTATCACACTAAAAATTTTATTGCCACTATGTGCAATTGATAGAAAAAAAAAGATATTTCAATACATATTATACTATTCATCGTTTGTTTTACATTATTCTATCATATCACATTTTTTCGAATCGGAAATAACAATGGAACCGGAAATGTAGATTTCTGGTAAATTTCAAGAGTTCATTGTTGGTTGGTAGATATGCATAATTGTTATGCTTTAGAATCGAGTTATACCCAGAGTATTTTTCCAAACGCTAAATGCATCGCTTTATACCACACTTTCTTACAATTATTTGATTCTTTCCGGCTTAAATTTATTTTGTTCTATATTCTTTTAGAAAATTATTTGTTACTCATTGGCATAGTGTTTTCCGAGTTCTTGTAGTTTTGTCCGTAAACGTTATTGCTATTTAGTATATTACATTTTGTAACCTACTTTGGGGACCCTATGGTTTGTCATTTATGGCGCAGTACGTTTAAGAGTATTTTTTATAAATCGATAAACTTCGCTTTGCAATAATACGCTGTCCGTTAGATATTTTAACTTGTTCTTCATACACTCATATTCTTACCTCTTCATGCATACATGAATTCGATGTTTATGTTATAATTAACAGCCTAAGGTACAAATTGATGTATATATAGATTGAAAATAAAAGTATTCTTATTTGTTAGGGAAATTTCATTTTTTTGCTTTAAGTATAATAGAATTGCAAATGAAAAAAGAGTTGACAGATCACTGGCGGAGAGGGGTAGTGTATCTATACCTGTAAATATTTTATTAAGCTTATTATTACGCTAATAATAATAAAGAAAAAATTAAAATTAAGTATGTATTTTTATATTTATTGTATGTTAAAAATCTCAAAACTTCAATTGAGTAAAACATTTTTATTTTTTTTATCTACAACTCAGTTGGTGGTCAAAATTAGTTATAATGATATTGTTTATTTGTATAGGTAGGTACATGAAGCCGTAAACGACGAGAATCTTGAAAACTCTCACCAAGCATTAGAACTTAATTAAATCTTTCGATTTAATACCCAGTAATACTGTTGCGTAAGATAGTATGAAAAGAAACATTATTAATTTCTCGGGATTAAAATGGATTCAACTGCTGAATGGGTATAATACTATATTATACTGTATAATATAATAATAACTTGCATTAAGTCTAAACTGTTAATGAGAATTTGAAATTTTTTATTACAATACAGTATTTTACAGGTTTTTCAAATTGTAGAATTAATATTGTAGAGTAAAAACATTAATGTAATGTTGTGTACGTTTATCACAGTTTATTTAACAATACTTAACTGCTTCATAATTTCAAGTTATTTTTATCAAACTAATTGAAATGTTTTATACTTACTTTTAAACTTTTATTCGAAATGAATGCGTATAAAGTAAAGTAAGTCGTGATCAACTTTTTGAGTTGTATGTTTTAGCTGTTATGTGCATCGATTTATATTCATGTACCATATAAATAGTTGATTTCTAATGATTTCCTTCAACAAGTCAATCTAATCAATTATTTTTATAATTATCATTGAGATATGGACAGAGTTTTGTAACAATTGGTTGAACATTTAAACGAAAGTTTTGTTTTTGTTTTTCGTTTATAATACAATTTCATCATATAAAATTGTTTACACAACGTTTTTACTGTCTTTTTACTCTTCAATTCTAATAGTTTTTATTACGTTTATCGAGGACTCGTATTTATTGCAGCGAGATATTGTTCTGAGCTTATGCTAAATATTTTATTTGCATTTAAATTTTTACGACGTATAAAATAATGAAAACTTAATAACGAGACACTCGCTGCAATATTATCAGCGAGGACCCCAGAAAATTACCCACCTGAATGATATTACCACAGATGCAATCAGGCATTTGGGAAACGGTATTTTATAAAGCGACTGCGTAAGTAGTTTCAAACTTGAAAGGTGCACCCTCACTAAAATTTTTCCAAATTTGGGATCTTAACATAAAGTGATTTGGACGATTCAGCGACAAATAGTTACAGGATAATGAAAATCATCGAAACCCTTTGGGTTTTAAACGAAACGGCGGATATCCGTCGTTTTACGTTACGTATATTTTCCTCACGATAGCGCAGCTACAATTATTATTATTAACCATACTCTATATTATTATTATTATACACGTCCATATGTAGTTACAATAACTGTAATATAACAGTATTACCAATGTGTGTCCATTTTGTGGTCAGTAATATTGCCACGTTCGTAAGGGAGGTCCTTGTAGGTCATTGTCGCCTACGACGAAACACAGTTCCGCAACCAAATACTGTGGATATTTTAGTAACTCTTTGGATCTGTACAGTATTTAACGAGAGTTTTGGGTACGAAAGTTTTAAGAAAAAATCACGCCCGTATAAAATGGCTGTTCTGATTGTTTTATGAATTGGGCACTTACTGAAAAACCGAAACGTTTATTTTTTTTTTTTTGCTCCCCGTCACCCTAATTGATTTTATTGCCATTTTTCCCGACCGAGACGAACGACCCACACAGGTGTACCCAGGATTTGTCCGGCGATACCGTTTGATCGTGTTATTAGGCTCGTACATTTGCCGCGTATGATATTATGTTTGAATAACGAGAGTTTGTGTTTCAGGACGTTGGCGAGCGCGTTCGGCGCTCAGGTTATCTGCAACCGGATAGTCGGACTGACGGCGGGCCAGCGGAGGATCTGCGCCGCTGCCCCGGACGCGATGGCCGCCGTCGGCCACGGCATACGCATGGCCAAACAGGAGTGTCAACAGCAGTTTAGCGGGCACCGGTGGAACTGCACGGGACCGTCGTCTAAGGGCAACCCGTTCGGGCACCTGCAAATCACCGGTAAGACTATTTATGTCGTCGTTGTATTTTTTTTATGACAACTCAATCGCACGGACGCTTAAAGTTATCCGGATAAAACGAATCGCAGTTATACTCAACATTATGATCCAGGGATCCATACAGGATCCGAACCCACGATTTCAGAGATGTGTTTCGGAGTCTCTTGTGTGTGGGGTGCGACTGTTTTTCACGCGACTCGTGCAAATCGTTTTTAGATTCTGAACTTTTCGCACAGAACGAATAGCTCCGATTTTCAGTGTCAATAACTTTTCCAAAAGGCGTATGGACTCTGGTGGTGCTTTTTTGAAAGTTTTTTTTGCTTGTTTTTTGAGTTTTACTATAAAAAAAAAAATCGAGAATTTCACGGTAAAAAATTTGAAATTTTCAGTTTTTTAATGACGTTTGCGGCTAGAAGGAGTGCTCCAATCGTTACGTAGAATAACCACGTAAAAGTTGGAATTTCAATTTGATGTACTACATTTATTTAATGCGTGGAAAAAGATCGAAAAAAGTTTTTGCTGAGTATTTTTTAATTATTTTCTAAGTATGTTTTTTGTTAAATATGGTTTTTACCAGGACGTATACTAGATAACTGAGCTCGTTCAGAATCGTTTTTTCAAAGGCAATTATGATTTATCATTGCTTTCAGATATTAAATAACAAGTTTGAACGACAATTTCCGAACCAGTGATCCACCTAAAGCGTAGTTGTTACTACGTCAAACTACTCGCGTGTAATCCCGGCTTTTTGTTTTTTTGTGAACATCTTTAAGGGTAGTAAAAATGCTCAGATTTTTTATGTCAGTACGTTGCATGAAAGTTTCATGGACTCTGATGGGGTGCTCTGTTAGGTTTCAAATTTGAAAGTTCAAATTTGGAAAAGTTACAGTAAAAAAAACTAATCAAAATTTAAGGAAAAACGTTAAAAACTGTGGTTGACGGGTTTTTTGAGATATTTAATTTAGTTTTTTGGCGATAACTTCCAAATTAATGATCGGAACTAGCTGATGATAGATACCTTTATACCGCGCCATTTAGTCACTTATAATAACAACGTTTTTATGTTTCGTAGTTTTCTTTTTAAGACCATCTATGTAGGTGTAACAATTTTATCATCGTAATATATTAAGTTTCATTACTGTGGGAAAACAATTATTTATTATGTACAATTTTATTGAAAAGTGTGCTGCGTCATCTGTATGGCGAGCCCGTTTATGTTAATTTTATTGTGATGTAATAAAGGAGTTTCATGACAAATTGTTGGGTACCTATGTATACGTCCAAATAGGGTTAAAAAAGAAAACCCTTTAAATTACAAAAAAAAACGTAAACACATAAAATGATTGCTAGCCCTGATGACCCGCCTGCTTTCACGCGGCAAGCCATGGCTAAATAGATTTGTATTTTGTAAAGTAGCCAATAGGTCACATCTCTTTTCTTGGCTAACGGTCACAGAAAAGATTACCTATTTTACCAGTCAAGTACCATTCCGATTTGTACATTTCAATAACATATACCAACTATTATATCTAAATACCTTTCCAGTTTACATAACTTATTTAGTATTTTTGACGAGTAGTTTGTAACTGTTCAGGGACTTGTAGCTATTACTAACTATTACTTAATTTAAGAAAGTAACTGTGTTTTACTAAATTCAAGTGACTTGCGCAGATTTGTGCAATAGTATTATTCATGGTTTTATAGAACCGATCATAATCAGCAAGATTGATGGCGAAAAAAATTTTGCACATAACGTGTCAACGAGGCAATAGTTGCAACAAGTATTTTAACAGAATTATTACGCCCAGTAGCGTCCGAACCTTAACCCGAGAATAACAATTGCTAATTAGACATGCCTGAGGGGGAGAGAGGAGTGGGTCCAGGTGTTACTGAACTCAGAAGTAAGAACTTCAATCATTGTTTTAAATCATAATGACCTAAAGAATATACTATAAATGTTGTATGTTAAAAAAATTTTAAAATCGGCATATTTCATGAATTAAGGTGATAAAAACTAAAAAAAAACATGTCTTAGCTTATAATTGTTTTTAATTAGTTGATTATTTAAAATTGTCTGTGCTCTGTACTTTAGAACTTAGATGAGGGATTTAAATGGGGGGAGGGTAAAAATGCTTTACTACACATGACAAAAAATCACTTGTGCGCCACTGATTACGCTAACACATCTACAAATCAATACACCGTTGTCCGTTGATGATTTCAGATTTGCCTTTTAAGTCATTTAGCATTTCTGGATCAAAACAATAGCTGGTACTGTAATTATAAGGGTATAAATTGAATATTTCCATCGACCAAATGACAGCGGTTACCTGAAGACTTAATGATATAATCGATCACCTAATAAGAGGTCTTATAATATAGGCTATATGTAATAAGTTGAATCCCGTGATTAATGTTGTAATATTTTTTATTGTGACCGTCATTATAAAACAATTTGCCATTTAACCATCAGATCATAATATTGTCGTGCAAACATTGCAATTCATCAATTTGAACGATAAGTAGTAAAGAACACTTATAGCGTTTTTTCAGGGCCGATTTCAGAGCGATTCGGTCTTACGGCATGCATCCCCGATGTGAGAAATGGCTTTTCAATTTGGTTATTCTCACTTCAAGCCACATGTTTACACCAGTTACACGCACATGGAATTCGTGTTCTAAAGCATCAATTGGTTCATTCTTTTAAACGTTTTAATCCCTTAAAAACCAGCGTCGTAAGATTTATAGATACATACACACTTTGTGAGCCGTTTTCGGTCTTCCTCCACCAGTGGCGTGTGCAGGGGAAGGATGTTAGGAGTTAAACCTCCCTGTTTTGATTTTTTTAGCAAACTCGTAGAGTTATTACAAGCTTATAAGAATACCGATCATAAAATATAATAAAGAGTATTAACGATAAATAATGATGATTGATGATTATTTTAGCGTTCCAGACTGTACACAAATTTAACATTTCAAATTTTCCTCCCTTTTAATACTTCCTGCCTGCAGTGTTCTAGCTCTTTATTTTGACACTCCTCAGAAATACGTCTAAAGACTGTTGGCACAGCTCGAGCCTAACATTTATGGTGGGGGAGGGATAAAAGCCGAAAAAGTGTATGACAAAAAGCCATTCTCGGGAAGGACGCGAAGATTAAAAGCAAAATTTTGGGGCCAATCGTGGAGCTGTCTTAAGTTTCGCCCTGCTTGTGTAAATATTTACCGAGTCCACATTTGGACGTAATAATGTGAGGTAGGTACCCGAATTCTTTTACTCATCATCCCATCCCTTTGGAAATTTCTGGTTACGCCGTTGTTCTCCAATGTGTACCATTATATTAACACCTGTAGCAGTTCTCTAATTCGCAGACAAATATTTATACCGATAATCGAATAACACTCGTCGTCTCGCCCTCGGACGCATTAACACCTCCTCCTATACATAAGAGCTCTTAAACCCGAGCTGTGTTTGAGCTGAATAAGCGTAAGTACGTATTATTTAAAACGGATAGGTATGTATATAAATTATTATACGACACGATCGAGCGAGGCGTCCGACGCTCAAAACCGTCGTTTAAACATTTTCTCAGGATGTGCAGGATATTATTTTTATGGCGTTAAATTAGTACAAAAATGTAATACCTACTATGTGTAAAGGAACGCCGCTCGTATTGTGCATATTATTATCGATGGTCACCGGCTATGATATTACTGCAGGATGGTCCGAGGCCACGTGTATAATATTCTTTTTTTTTTAATGCCAGTCGTAAAAGTCGCTGCCCATCCATTAGCACGTATACAGCGCTGTTTGACCGTATATTACGTCCTGCGTATAATAATAATAGTAATAATTGTAATAAATATACGTAGGTTACCACCTATACACGATCACCACCACCGGCTTCACAGCTGTACCTGCCTCAAACAGAGTACCACCCAAAACCGAGATGGCCCATAAAAAAACGCTTCTGTCGGCGTATCCGCGCGCGTTTCCTCGTAAATTCGTACGCTGCTCATCTTATAATATGTATACCGTCACCTGTAGTTCACACTCGTGTGACACGTTATTTTAATGTTATTACTATTAGCACTGTATTATTATTATTATTATTAGTATTTAAAGTATTTTCGAACAAAATATTTTAAACCCTAAAAAATTATTAAGCTATGGAGTTGTATTTTAGTAATACGTACGTGTCTGCGCGTGTCCTGCGTTGAACGAATAATATTATACGCATCATCGCTACGAAATCGAGAACATCTCATTATGCCGACACATTTTATTTCGTCGATCTTAGGATCTCATACTATACACCCGCAGTTTTTCTACGAGTAGAATTCTTTCTTTTATTTTCATTAATAGTGTTTGCTGCCGGCACTTGTTGGTGAAACTCGTTTATGGAAGAAACTCATTTTTTTGTAGGTCACCATAATTTTAAAGCGAAAATAACTTGCTATAACTTGTCGGTTTGGCTTTTGGCACTTAGAGGAACTGATTTCCTTGAAAAGGGTCACACTGCGGGTGTGGACGTATATAAGTTGTTGTTGAGTACGTTATTGATCATAAAGACTAAAGACATAAATACCGACAAACTTCAACGGAAGCTAGTATCGAACTGAGGTAAAAATCACGTGGCATAAAGATGTTTACCCGGTGGTGGAAATGTTGGAAAAAAGGGTTGGTTATTGGTAATATTTTCTAATCGGGGGTATTTTAAAACTTGTAGCGGTCGTTGATGACCGGTCTTAAATGTTGAGGATTACAAAACAAAATGTTGTTTATTGGCAAAATTAATAACCTTAGATCCTGTTGGAATTGAATTATTTTCTTTCTTGCTTGGTTTTCAAGTTTTTGCACATTTCGAAATGATTTAAGATCCCGTCTTTAGTTTGTTCAACACAGCACACAGCAGAACGGTGCAGAGCATGCTCCCTCTGAAAATGGAATCTGCAATAATTTCATAACGCCAGTGTGCACACGGATGTATCCAATAAATTAATCCATAAAAGCATAAATCAACTTATTAAAAAAAAAATATTTTTGTTTAGAAAGAATAATTTTTTTAAGTATTTAAAACACAGTATATTAAATAAGTACTTTGAAAAAACAGTAATTCAAAAGTATTTCAATTGTTTCTCAAGTACCTATGATAAATATACATAAACACTGTACATGTATTAATGTCTGTAACTTGTTAGCGTCGATGTGTATTTTAATTGGATCTTTGTTTCTTTGAAGAACAATTTTTTTTTCTGTAGTAAAACATGCGTTTCATCGTAGTTATATTATAAAACGGCGTATGCAGAAGTTTATGCTTATGACCTAAGTACGTATTACTGTATATCACAGTTCTGAATTGCAATTCATTATCTACAAGTCTCGGTCGAATAATTTTCGAGTTCTGATGGTCTTTTACTATTCACTACAGAACTAAAAAATAATATTAATTCAATAATTTTAATTACACGAAAAAAATAAATCAATTTTTTTTTAAAGTACGTTTTCTTTTTATACTTACTGCAGACTCTATACACGGGATTGAAGAATGGTTTTGTTTGGAGTGTATTTACAATGAACATTCTTCTATGATTCGTTAAATTTTTACTTAATATAAGAAAAAATTAATAAAAGAAAATTGCAAACATTTATAGACTATTTATAACTGTAGTCTTTTTGTATGGTTCGAAGTGTTGGGCGATTGACAAGAAAATAGCACAGAGTATGAGTGTAGCGGAAATGAGAATGTTTAGATGGATGAGTGGAGTAACAAAAGAAGATAGAATAAGAAACGAATACGTAAGGGTTAGTATTTGTGTTGCATCAATAGTGGATAATATGAGAGAAAATAAACTGTGATTTGATGAGGAGAAAAGAAACTAAAACAGTATAAGCGGTTATAAAAATGAAAATTGAAGGTAAAAGAAATAAAGGAAGATCAAAGAAGAGACGGATAGAAAAAATTGAAAAATATATGAGGGTTGTTAATGTTTGGGGGATGTGAATGATGGTTATAGGCCAATGGTGCGGCCGACTCCAAATAGTTGGGAGAAAGACAAAGAAGAAGAAGACGAAGAAGACAAAATTTGTATTTTGGGAAAATTGAAGACAAGTTATATTTTGAACACCTTATAGTTGAAAAAAAAGTAAATCAATACATTTTAAAGAAGCTAAAAAAATTTTGTTTATTGATCGTCCATCAAATCCAAACGCTCATCCCTAGTCTTGTGACATTATTACTTCCTACTGCAAAACAATTGCAAATCGCGAACACAATGGTTCATTTTGCACATAAGTTATCTTTTTACGACCACAGCCACTTCTTTACAAACGCAATTTGCTAAAGTCATTTTATATAGACTCGATGACCTATATTTGAGTCCGCCATAAAATAATAAGCGTTCATAAACACGTCATTGAGTTTGTCTTTAGCCGTTATATGTCATTTGACGTAAGTGCTAGATAGACAATTTTTACTGCATAGAATCATTATAATCGTGAAAGGTGGTTAGTTAGTTTGACACTTGGTGAAATCAAAATGTGTCAATATAATACGCGATTTTGTTTTGACGTGGGTCGGAATAATGTTAAAAATTTCATATTTGTAAACATATTTGTATGACTAGATCACACAAAACAATATTATACAATGATCTAGTTTTTAAATGATTTCTAGTTTAAAATATACTTCTCACAAAACATTTGATAATTTTGTGAGTTTAATTTAGTACTTACTTATAATAATAATAATACAAATATATTCCGAACTATAATTAGGTAGGTACTTCACGAGTTACGTCGTTCAAAACTATTGTCTCTCTAAATTTGTATCACATAACAAAAGTCTTTTTGACGTTTCAAATGTTATACGAAAAATTAAAAAAAAAACATTATTTATTTTATGTATCGGATATTTATAAATTTGTATAGCAAATATTCTAGTAAAAATAATTTTTTTTAAGTATTTTCGGTTTTGGTTTTGGAAACAATTTTTTTTGAGATTCTGAAAAACATGAATTGCTTTTACAATGTAATGTTTTTTTTTTCTTTGTGATCACAATTTTGGGTACAAAGAGTGGGTCCAATTGCAAAACGTTGTGGCACTAAACATTTTGAAAAGTGGACGTAGATAGTAATGTACTTGTAGCGTTTTTTTTTAATTATTGAGTTATAAGATTAAAACCAAAAATGCTTCCAAAATATATGACAAAAAAGTTGAAATTTTCAGATTTGTGATCACGTTTTTGTGTAATATTACGATCTTTACATTGAATACCACTAACAAGTACTTTAGATTTTATTTTTTTTTTTTTAATTGTTTGTAAAAAACGACTAATAATATATATTCTTAAATACAGCGGTCTTTAGAAAAGGTATACATTAGGAAAAAGTAACAACATTTATGAGACTCCAAAATACACTATGTACGTTTGACATTAATGTTTTTACAAATTTCCTTGCTGCACTCAACATCTAATCTAAAGTTTTATTGATTTAGCAATGAGCCAAATTTTAAAATTTAATATAGAAAATGATCAATTTTTGTGAAATTTTCATCACAGTTAATTAAATAAAATAGTGATGTTAATACGTACCGTGTTGTCGTTACCGGGCGTTGCCACGGCATGCGTGATTTTACATAACAACAGTGGTAGAGTTTTATAATCAGAAAAAACGGTAGAAAATTGAGCTCACTTAATTAAAAAAAAAAAAAAAAGATCGTAAAATGAATACACCTACCTACATATTATTTGAAATCTCTAATAAATTATGACATTTTAAATTGATTTTCAAGAACTTTTTAAAACAAATTATGCAAAACGAGTTTAGTACATTGGTTACGAAAAAATATTTAAAACAGTTATTTTTAATAAGAAGTGACTGAAAAAACAAAATAAAAATAAATTGCTTTGGTAGATTGATTGTTCGCCAATACAAATTTTAATTTACTACGCCTTTTCCTGTACAGTGTATACACGTATACACACATTAGAGTTTAATTATAAAAAAAGAAAAAATATAAACGTAAATACAAATTATGTACAACTAACGTTTACGCCAATTACTACGTGAATATTTATTGATAATTTAAGCGCAACAGTATAGTTTACATTTGATTTTAAATTGTGATTAACATGTAAATTTACACAACGTGTTATAACGATTATCGACGATTATTAACGAATATCGGTGCGAATCCCTTTTGGCATTTTTAGCTATTAACTGAATTTTTTTTTCTTGTTGGTTTTACCATTCACGTTCTCCTGTCACGCAGGCAAAAGAATTAAAAAATGCGGAAAGTTGGTCACTTTTTTGTGTGGGTCATAGAATATTGGAAGTTGTTGATTGACGTTTTTTTTTTTTTATTAAATAATAAATATGTATGTAATGATAAATCATTGATTACGAAAATTACGATTGTGACCGTTCTGTGAGTCGAATACTCAACAAATTGTAAATTTTAAGCTTATAAATGGTCGAAATTTTTTGAAATTTGTATGACGTTTGTACTTTTTACATTCTAATAGTGAGAAAATTAAAATTTATTTAAATATTTTTTGGAAATACAATCGCTAAGAAGAAACGAAATAATTGATATAACTATGACGATAAATTTTAAGACGTGAACTGATTGTTAATGTTGTTAATTGTTTAACACCATAGTACAGGAAAATATGTTTGGAGGAAGCATGTGTAAAATAGTCTTGAATATGTAAACTATTTGTTTTTTAAAACTAGACCTACAAAATACTAACAATATTGAAACGTCTTTTATTAAGCTTAAAACTGTTTGAATATTAACTAACAATGTTTTCCATTGGTCGTTCCAATATGTGTAAAAATGTCAATAAATTTGAACATGTCTTTGAGGAGTTTTGGTCAGACAACAAACAAAATATAAAAAATAATTATGTAAAAACCTATAAAACGTCTACGTGTACTAATATTCGAAATTTTTAGAAAAATATATTGTATTAAAGTTTCGTGACTCAAGTAACAAGTTTTAAAAATCAATAAATACAATAATTTCAAAATTACGTTACTTTAAAATATTTCAGTCGTTTGTCAAAACCCAAAAAGATTTAAAATAATAAGGCAATGCCTATATATTTTTAATAATATGTCAATATTTTATCAAAATTTTAAAATATTTTAAGGTCTTTGAGGCTTTTGAAGCAGTCATGCTTTTTTTTTTTATCATACCTCAAAAAATTAAAAACTTGAAATCAAATGCCATTCAGAGCCTTAACTAGGCATTAAACGTAAAATGAAAAATTTGACGTATACCGCACCTGTATGATGAATATAATGACTCTTTTTTTTTTATTTCATGGATATAACTCAATTACTGCACAAATATTTTTTCTTCCGAATGAAAAAAATATTCAAATCAAATTTATTATGTTTCCAATACACTTACTATGTAGGTATTTAAAAAATACAAAATAAAATTTTAAAATTTTGGTTTTTTGAACGCTTTATTTTAAAAGTTTAAGTATAGTTTATAGCGATCAACATAATATTCTTGAACTGTTAATAATCGAACAATCTATGATCGAATCATACAAACGTTGACGAATCATCACATATACGCAAAATTAAAAAAAAAAAAATATACATAAAATATTTTAATACAATGACGTAAAGTGATGTAAGTATCTAACTTTTCTCCTGGAATTGTGAGTTTTTTTGTCACGTCCTATTGACGTATAATGAGTGACCTCCTCTCTGCCTTTGGTTTTTTAGCATTTTTTAGTGTCATATCAAATACTAACTTGAATAGACGACTCTCTAAAAACACTGTCTGGAAAATTAAGTAGTAATTTTCCGTAGTATTCAACGCTCATTTTTACAATAACAATATTGTACCGTCATTCAAGTTATTGGCGCATGATATAGATGGGCATGATATTTTAGTTGCGATTCGATGGCGGTGGAAGTGGTTTTGCCTTTTTATCGATCGAACTAGCAGCCAAACTACGGTGGAGGCGACCGCGACGTAGGGGTTTCAAAAAGCCGAGAATTCCATCCCTTCTAATGCAATGTCGACCCCACACCGTCAATCGGTGTTATCAAAAATCGAATATTCGTTTTGTCCGAGACGTTTTTAGATTTTGAAAATGAGTGATATAAGTATAGCGAATCAGTTTTATGTTCTATTATTTTTTGTTCTGTTCCCTTTTTTCTTTTTTTCGTTGTGAATTCGTACTGATGAATTCGTCTGGACGTGCTGTTAAGTATAATTAATTACCATCTCATCAATCTAAAGATTATGCGACACGAACCGTAAGACACTTGATACCGACCGATCGTATTACAGTCAGAAATATGGATACAAATTAAGTATCTATATAGTTAAAAAATATTATAAAAGTCTTTACTCAAAGAGCTTTATAAAATTTGTATATTTTCATGACTTTTTACGAAAAGTTTTGCGAGTTACACACCAGATAGAATATAAACATCAGTATATATTATTCTTGGTCCATAAAATTGCATACAAGCTGCGTACAAGCTCGTCGATTATTCAACGTCGAAATTAAAAATTAACAAAGGAACTATACTTTTCTTTCTTTAAGCTAGATTTCAGGTAAGTATAGTAACAAAACGAGATGACATACTACTAGACGTTGGTTATTTATTAATTAGGTAATTTTGCTCATCTCTCCGGGCTCCTACAATCTCTCGGGCCATCCTCCTCCCTGTAATTTTTGAGTATAAAATTATCTGTTCATTTTTACTAATGGATCCGTGTGAAAATTCTCGAACGATTAGAGATCATCAGTTTTTACGAACTTGTACTTCAGTTTCGTACACTTTTAATTTTACGTTTTGTTATAAGTAATAATTGATATTGACCCGTCATTAAAATACCCACTTGAGTAATAAAATAAACCACATAAAAATTTTCAGCCGGAAAGGAGTGTACCGTATTTGTTTTGAAAAACTTGTTTGCGACCTAATAACGCTTTTTGAAGTCCTACGCCCGACATTATTCCGCCAAAATAATCCGCGGTTGCCTGGGAAACAGATTCTCTTCATAACGCGTCTCCAGTACGTGGGTCGAACTTCGCGCCGAGTACGCGCGCACTTCGAGTGCAAATATCAAGAACGAAGAGGATAAAGAACTTTTGTATTATCTTTTGTTTTTTATTTTTTACTTTTCAACACCAAAGACAGAAATACAATCCGAAGAACGCATTATCAAAGCGCGAACAATGTGTACCACCTATTGGTAAATTGTTAGCTGCTTATAGTATAATGTTATTCGATTTATAACTATCGTGAGACGAGTAAGTGCAGTTTCGGAAAGTTATTATATTAATATTCAGTGATAGAAAAAGATGTCTTGTACGATTTGTAAATTTTGTGTACCTATAGTAACGAATTTAGAAAACAATGATAATTATTTGAAGTACATAATATTTTCTAGAGAACTAGAAATCATATTATGCAAATATATCTCGTACACGTATGGAGTTCATATCATAGATCGCAATACGTATTTTAGAGAGTGATTCGATTTTGCAAATTGCATTGATAAACGCATTTCTTCATTTTAATGGCCAAAACTTCTCGAATGAATCTAATTAAACGTAGTTAATTACAGTATTCGACTAGGGAACTCATTTAATTTTAAAAATGTTTTTTCATTTTCTACCAAAATTGTTTAGGTAGGTAAAAATTTCGATTTTACTCGATGATTATTTCGGATCACCTGTGTAGCATCCATTTTCAATGTCACGTTCGCTAAAAATTCATTTTTATTTTCGGTCTGTATATTTGGTGTTAATATGTTTTTCAATAATTTCCGGTGGCCCCTTAACCGTAAGAAAGTATGTATAATATGCTACTAAACGTACACCAACGTAACGAAAATGCGTGAAAAAAATACATTGACGTCAGTAAAGCCCGATAAATCACACACTTGATTGTAAAGACGTTTATAATTTTTACTATTTTAATTTATCGTTCGGTGAACAGTATAGACAGCAGTGGTGGTGACCCGATCGCTCGTGGTGAAAATATAGGTCATGAGCGGTGTGAAACGCCGTAAAGAGGCACCACACCCCCGAAAATCGCTGTAATAAAATTATTAGCGCTACGCGGGATGAAACGTTTGGAACTAAACGCGCATTTTGTAAACGCATTATTTTGATTTTATATGTTATAATGATTTTGGCTAATCCAATTTATTTAAGTATATTTTTTGTAAGTACAAGTTTGTGAAAAAAATTGTGTTTTCCATTCAAAGTGTTACGCGGAAAAAGAAAAAAAAATATTAAAAATGAATCATGATATAATTTATGGTGAATATTAACGTTTAAATATTTTTCGACACACGACAAGAAATACTAATAATTATTGTTAGAATTTGTCATTGGTCGTATCTACACAGTTAACGGTTTTAAAAGTTAAAGATATTTTGGCTTATAGATTTAGATTCTGAGCGAGGCAAGTAATGCACTGTTTTTATAATTATTTCTTTTTTCCCCGTAAACATTTTTTCGGATTGAAGGCGTGGTCCATCTTTACACACTGTATCACACAAAAGATGAGAAAATTTACCGAAATGATACTAAGTATTTGTTTGTAACTAAAATTTTTGTTTATTTTTTGGGTTCTGTTCCAAAAACACGTTTCAAATAAATGCTCTAAACTTTTTTAAAATTTTCATACATCTTAAGTATGGATACCAAAAGTATACGCAATAATAGGAATTATATCTTTGAAATATTTACACGTTTTTAGAATTAATACATTCGAATCGTCATAAAAATTGCGAACGAGTTTACGCCGAGTATAACACTTCAAAATATAGAACATGTCGAGTACCTATTTGACTCACTGAGCTCTCTCATAATGGCCATAATTGTAAATTTTTAGCTAATTTGATATTAATATCAAACCAGCGAACCACCAAAAACGGTGACAAACTTTTTAATATTTACAGTTTTTTCATGAGAGAGAGTGGGTTAGTGGATTAGTGGTATTTTAACATTTAATATGTATTTAATTTTATTGCATCTGGTAGCGGACAGTCAACATAATATCGGTTTTATGAATGTCAAATCACAACGTAATTTATTTTGCAGTTCAAGTAATAAATGAGTAATCTAAAAAATATGTATAGACGCATCCTATGAATGTCCGGTAACAATTATTTACCGCGACATCCATTAGTTACTGCAATGTATAATGTTTTGTTTGAACAACGTTTAAGTAAAGGTTCGTATACATAAAAAAACTAAATTTTTTTTTACTGAGTTAAGTTGATTTTGTTTTCTATCTTAATTTTTCACTCGTTAAGTTATTCTTTCACTGTTAACCGAGTACGATTTAATTGAATATAGTTAAAGTTAATTTTTTTTTTTTTTTTACTAACTTGCTCAACATTGTTAATTTGTATAAATATGCACTGTTAATGCGCCTAAAATTGTGTTAATTAATTTGTAATTCGTGTTGATACGCTGATAGATAGCGCTGCTGAAGATCAAACTATTTCTAAAATATAGTGTTTAGAACGATTTTCATCATACGGTCACGTCAAATTCAAGGTTTTTATTAAAACGTCGTAGAAAAGAAATTAATTTTATTTTTAGGTTAGTTAGAGCGCGTTGCTCTGCTGGCGAAACTAGTGTGATATAATAGCAATATATTTTCTACAACTTGGCCAAAAACCGCCAATGAAATGTAATTTAGTAGAATTCACTTTCCGAGTTTACCACTCAACGTATATTTGAGTATTTTTTTTTTTTTTTTTTGGATGGATATAAAATATTCGTTATATCGGCGCTTGTTTTAATTGCGCCATGGTACATACCGTATAGCTTTATCTGTAAATATCTCAATTTTTCATGACTTCAATCTCAAAGTGTAAACGTGATCGTACCCCGAAATCAGGAAAACGAGCGCCCTAGAAGAGGTCTTTGAAAATAAAAATTTTTTTTTCGAAATCGGCCTATTACGTGCACGATCTCTACTTCTTCTTTTCGCCTTTTTCCCCAATCATTTGTGGTCGTCCTATTCCTATCCGCCTGTCACGATCATTCACCACATCCCCCACACACTCGTTAACAACCCTCGTACCGTTTTCAATCGTTTCCATCCATCCCTCCAGTGGCGCCGAACACGTATAGCAAGTGGGGTAAATACCCCAGAACATTTTAGTGGTTGGGAGGGTGGGTCAATTTGGGTGGGTCGTGAGTAATTAATTTTATTACATTAAATAATTGTCATTTGTAATTACTATTAATACTAAATAGTTGACAAAGATGAGAGAAATGGACAACAAATAAGCATCATGCAGTTAATGCAGTAAACAGGGTAAGGTACCGTATTTTGTTGTCCGGGGGGTGGGGGTGGGGGGGGTCTTCAACCCGCTCAGGTGGGTGGGTGGGTAGGTCGTGCCAGGTTTTACCCCAGTGGTTTATAAAAGGTTCGGCGCCACTGCATCCCTCGTTTGGTTTTCCTCTGCCACTTTTTCCCGCAACGTTCGTTTTCACGACTTCTTACCACGCTTCAGTTTCTCCTCTGCTCTCATCACGTGTCGTCGTGTCCAAATCGCCATCGCAGTCTATATCCACTTGTCGACGCAACGCCAACAACTACGTCTTGCACGCTATTTTTCCGTTTCCCCCATTCTGTCTTCTGTACACCACTGATTTCGTCCGTTTTTCGATCAGCAGCCAGCCGAGAAGCGGCGTACGTGTACGCGGTGATCAGCGCGGGCGTGACGTACGCTCTGATGGACGCGTGCAGCAGGGGCAACATATCCATCTGCGGCTGCGACGCGCACTACACGAGCGCACTGGACGTCGCCGCGGGACCGCCGGCCGCCGCCTGGAAGTGGGGCGGGTGCAGCGTGGACCTGGGCTTCGGCGCGGGATTCGCCCGTAAGTTTCTGGACGCGCAAGAGGACGCGGGCAGCGACCCCCGGAGCCTGATGAACCTGCACAACAACAAGGCCGGCAGGAAGGTACAATAGTAACAACAACATGATTACTGTAGACGCTGCACTACAGGTGCTAAAACGTAAAAATGTTTTTT
Source organism: Hormaphis cornu (assembly GCA_017140985.1). Taxonomy (NCBI): domain Eukaryota; kingdom Metazoa; phylum Arthropoda; class Insecta; order Hemiptera; family Hormaphididae; genus Hormaphis; species Hormaphis cornu. The sequence continues at coordinate 36,400,719 of CM029357.1, read as the reverse complement.
TTTTTTTTTTTGGATTCTGAGCCGAGGAAGCTATTGATTTTACAGAGATTTTAGATTCAGAGTGGTTACACGACCGAGGAAGCTATTGGTATTTTTTTTTTTTTCATTCGTGAAGCGACTAAGATTCGCTACAGTAACTCTATCGGAAGTTCCCGGCCGTTAATACTTATAGCGAAAAACCGCCAGTCGATGTTTTATCGTTTTACTTTTTTTTTGCAGATCGTCAAGTTGCTGCTGAACACCGACTGCAAGTGTCACGGGGTGTCCGGCAGCTGCACGATGAAGACGTGCTGGCACAGTTTGCCGCCGTTTCGGGAAGTGGCCAAGGCGCTGATGCGGAAGTACCGGAAGGCGCGCGGCGTGGCGGCGTCCGCGGCGCCCGTTTCCGCCGGAAACCACAGAACGGCGGGCAGGCGTTCGTCCAAGAGGCTGAGGCTAAGACTCAGGTCGGCCAGGTCGTCGGCAAACGTGGCCACGGTGCAAGACGAGCCGAAAATCACCGAGCTCGTGTATCTGGAACAGTCGCCCAACTACTGCGATCGGGATTTCGGTGCCGGGTCCCTAGGCACCCACGGCCGTTCCTGTAACAGGACATCCGACGGTAAGGGACGGCTGCTGTTTCGCAAGTAGTTTCGACATCGTTTGGTGTGTCCGGTCGTTGTTCTGTATTTTTCATCACCCCCGATCTGCTGTGGTGCTCTTTTCAGTGTCGCGACTAAACTTCTCGGGGCCCCGGACAAAAACGGTTTTTTTCAAAAAGAATTCGTTAGAGAATCTGGTGAAAATGGGAGTTTGGAGCCTGGGGGGGCCCGAAACCATCTGTGAAGAGGCCTCGCGCTAGGGCCTTGCCCCCGCTCTCCCTACCTATACCGTCGTTATACTGGCTCTTTTTAAAACGATCGTTGCTTACAAAAAATTATGATTCTGATCGAGTCAGTCAAACAGTCGACAAACGATTGTAAATTTCAATGATAAGACCTGAGTTCGAAAGTGGTCGAATTTATTTGAAATTTATATTATGCTCGAGCTCTATCCGTTTCAACAACGAGTATATAGATTTCAATAAACTTGGATCACATTCGGAGGAATGATTGAAAAAAATACGAAATAATGCTTCCGCGCGCTGATGTTACAATCGAACATCAGAATTATTTAACGACGATTAATAAAATATATTTTGAAGTTTTGACTCTTCTACAGTTCGTTTATCTAAATCGTTTGATAATCCGTTTGACGGTAAATTTCATTCATTTTCGTAGTGTGTATATTAAATACAGTATAATGTTTGAACATATTTTAGAAGAGTTATTGCCGAAAACCAACTATGCTGATAATCAAAAATTAAATTACTTAAAAAAAAAAATTAAAAATTTAATCAACATTATATGCTGGGTGTATAGAAATATATACCTGTGTTTAAGTTAGTGTAAAAACGTTATTTTTCTAAACTGAAATTTATGTTTCATATCAAACAAAAACTACAAAAATTATCTGATTCGAACATCCCAATGTCCTGTGACTAGCTAAAAAGTTTTAGAAATTGATGTAAACACTTTTTATAGTAACGATGTGTGAAATTTTTGAGCAATTTGAAGCGATCGTAAGACTTCACAGTTTTTGCAGGACCTTAACATACGTCATAAATCATAATAACAATCGTTGTTCAATTCATAGACTTTAGAGAATATTATGTGAGTTATGACGTAGTATATGTGATTCATATCATTATTACATCAGGGAAAGTCAATTAAAGTTAAAACAGAAAAAAAACGGAATCACTCTAGGTCGCGTGGGTAGTTTGACGGAGTAGCGACTACGCTTTGGGTGGGTCTCTGGTTCGGAAGTTGTGATTCAAACGCACTGTTTAATATTTGAAAGCAATGATAATTTCCTTTAAAAATGAAAAATTCGGTTTCAAAAATACGATTCGGTGCGGGCTCAGTTGTCTCGTATACGTTCTAGTACATTTTTCAAGAATTTATTCTATACTTAGCCGAAACATTTTTAAAATCACTTATAACTTTTCACACACCTGTATCATACCTATTCGAGTATTATGTAAAAGTTTCAATTTGTTCTGATCACTATTTTGCATGTTACGGCCAAAAAACTTATTCGATGTGTCAAAAACAAACGTTTAATTAATGTTTTAAAATAAAAACTAACGTTTCTTTTTAGTTTCATAACCACCGTAACTTTTTCAATTTTGAACTTTTCGAATTTGGATCACATAGATTACGATCAGAGTTTATAGACCTTTCATTAGAGGAACTGACTTTAAAAATCGAAGCATTCCTTATACCCTCTTAAAGTTGTTCACGGAAAAAAAAAACATCATCGCTGACGCTCAGAATCTATAAACATTATCGTAAAATCATTTGATTCCTCGCTACGCACCCGGAGTAATGAGCCACACATTGACGGTAGGACACTATTTTTATTTGGCACGGTTACTACTATAGTTTTGCAGGGATAGTTTGTCGTTTCGTATCACATTTTCTTAGGCAACGTCATTGCTGACAAAAATAATTATTTTCTGTCTCGTACGATCTAACGCGCGTCTTGATAATTGAATACTACAGGTATGATGATGCGTGCTCCAATATTTTACGATTCTCTATTAAAAATTACTTTCCACGTCAACGCGGCGTTTTTGAATGATCGCCCATCACAAACTCGCTCTACTCGGCTGATTAGGATATTTTTTTTTTGAAAAACACAACGTACTAAAATTTACCGTGTACACCGAAAACGTTTGATAACAATAATCGAGACACCAAATTTTATTCGTTCACAGGAACGGACGGCTGTGATTTGATGTGCTGCGGGCGAGGTTACAACACGCACCAGTTCACCACGACTAAACAGTGTCGGTGCACGTTCTATTGGTGCTGCTACGTCAAGTGCGACACGTGCGTGGAACACACTGAAGAGTACACTTGTAAATGATGTGACGTTGCGGCGACCGTGCACAATTTAACGTTTAACTGTATCATATTTTATTTAATAACTGGTATTTTTCACACATTCATTCATGTTGTGACGTTGCTACGTCGAAGGGGGACCTCTTCTCACGCGAACGATAAAACGATAAAAATCGGCCATGTAATGACATAATTTATTATTATTATGAGCGCCAATATTATACTGTGCGACGAAAGCCGTCGTATCACAATGTTTTTCATCTTCGAGTTGCGACCATTCTTACGTAGATAAACTTTTGCCTAGCCCACAAAAAACGGTGGTACACAAAGATCGTAGAAAAACAACGATAACGGATGTAACACTGTAAAGTTACGAATCTTGGAATTCGTTTTTTTTTTTCGTTCAATTGCATTTCCGATAAAAAAAGACGTAAGTATATACACGACCAGGCATGATTCAAAGATAGTATCTCAATGAAAAACCTCTAAATTTGATTTTTTTTTTTTAACAACTCGTTAACATAATATTTATAGAGAATGGTAAATTGTAAAAAAAAAAAAACGAAAACAATTATTGCAAAATAAAAACAAAATTATGATAAAATTAACATCGAGTTTTTGTTCATCCTGAAAAGTAGAGAAAATTGAGTTACGACTTTTTTCGCTGCACATGGCATATATCATTACGTGTATTGTAAAAAAAAAAAAAAAAACTATGTTTCTTCGATTCCATATAAACGTATAGTTGCTTTTAACGAATATATTTAATAAAATCACGAAACGTTATTTTAGTTTTTTTTAAAATCGTACGTGTAATTAGTTTAACGAAGCAAACGAAAAGCAGTAAAAATAAAAAATTCGAGTTTTATTTTAATGATAATTATATTGGATAGGTAAGAGAGCCTTGAAATGTGAAAACAATAGTATATAAACGAGCCACCCGTTGTTTTTATTACGCGTTATTTTCTCAGCTTACTCTATACTGCAATAACGAATGAAGATATTGTATCTAATAACAGAATATCGATTTAGAAAAAATAATTTTTTTACATTTATTCTTCTAAAACATATTCGTATAACGTTCAATTTAATTGATTTTGTCAAATAGTCATATGTGTTTAACGTGCATTTTATGAAGAAAGCATATATTTCGAGGAATCGCAACAGTGTTATTTTAGTTATTTTCTGTTTTGCGTCCTGAAATTGACCATTTAATACGCCAAAATATCAGCTAACCTAATACCATGTCTGTAGCCAGTCGCTTGATTACTACACGTAGACTGGGCGTTAATCCTACAATCGGAGTGACCGGCGTCCATTTCATCTCTCAAGTTTAATTACACAAGATTTAGTATTTTTTATTATTTGTCTTAGATTCCCTCTGGATCGTCATTGTTTGGCGTTTATTTATGTTTTAAAAACTTTATACACGATTTATGTAAATTTGTTTTCATATTTGATTTTAACCACCTATGGTTGTTCTACTTTGGAACTAGGATAAATAGAAATTAGTGTAAATAAATTATACTTGCATGATGATTTTTTGTAAAACAGAGACAATCAATCCGGATTATTTACAATAATAAAATATGAATATGACCGTAAATAATGAGTTTTATCATTTCAATCACACTTTTTGATTTTGAGTTCTAATGATAGTATTATCTAAAATTTATGTAAAGACATATTTTCGGCAGTTTAATTCAGTCGGTACATCAATTATATTTTTATAGCCAAAACTCATCATGAACGGAGCTTGGGTTTTCAACTTTTTTTGAGCAAAATAATAAATAATAATAGATTTATTTTTAATTTAGATTTATGAAATGTTTCAAAAAATTTAAATCTGCACAAATGCATAATATCAACACACAACTCAATAGAATACTCTACGACTCGTGATAAAATATTAAAATATTGGCTATGATTTTTGCAACATATTGTTTAAAACAGCTGAATGTTCATCAAAACAATTTCTTTGCTGTATAGTGTATATGCACAGTTTTTTTAATTTCTTCCTTTCTTTGAGTTTGCTTCAAAAACAAATAACTAGATGATCCCATAATTGTATTTTCCTCCCAATAGAGCAAAAACGATGATTTCGATTAAGTTGCATTAGTTATGAAATTTTTTAAAATTAGTTTCAAAAAAAATGTATTGAATGTTCAAATTTGTTAAACAATTTTTTAATGTTTTTCAATTTGTGATGAATATTTTTCTCTTATCCATTATAACCAACCATCATTGAAAAATGATTATTTTTACAACTACACCCTGTTATTTTGATTTCCGACACGTGTAAGTTAGGCGCAACATTTTTTCTCCATTTTGAATAAAATAAAATATATTGTTGTTTAGTGAAATACAATTTTTATTTTTTCTTCATTTTCCGGGTTTTATTCCTTAAAATTTGGACACCTGAATCTGATTTTGATCGATGTAAAAATGTCTGTGTTGCTGACGGTAAGGACAACAAAACTAACAAATTAAATGTCAAAACACGTTTATTTATAGTAATGCGCTTATATTTTCTCTTTAATTAACTATCACCACTCATTTACAAGAGCATCTGTTTAAATGTATCAATCAAAATGTTCGTTCTAGGCTCTAGCAGTTATTGAGTTTTTTCTATTTCTTGTTAGTTGACCTATATACATAAAACAGAAGTAAAAAAAAAGTTGATTTAATGTATAACATATTTTGTTAGAAAAATTCCCTTATAATTTACATAATCAACAACAGTTTTGGTCTAGTGTAAACAAACTGTTATGACTTGACTATCATTGACATAGAGGTACTTAAAACAAGTACGAAAATTATGGAAAAAAATACACCGAAATTTATTTGTCGGGAAAGTGTTGTACATATAATCGTTTTTAAAATTGATACGTCAATGATTACGTGATGGCACAGACTGTTTTGATGTTTTATAGTCACTAGAATTTTAAGTAACTAACGTGTAAACAGACACACCAAACCTATAAAATACTGTTAAATGTCACTGGCAATGTATATTTACGACCCGCATGTGAATATTTAAAAATATGTCCTTATAATACCTATGATATAATTTAACGCACCGATAGCTGTATTTTAAATTTTTCGGTTTAATTTTTTATGCTAATAAAATAACAAATTAAGGCGTGTAAGCAGTTTATTTCTTTTTTCCTCCTTGTCATAAAATACGTGAGGCGTTTAGTAAAATTGTGGTTTGTTGAACTGTTCAGGTATAAGTATATAAATAATATTACCTAGTAATATTTGTTGTTGTCATTTTAGAATTCGAACGACAATTACACATTACACAATAAAAGAATAGTTTGAAATAAACATAATGAACCTATACAAAGTTCTAACATAATATTTCGTTTGCTGTAGCCAAAACATTTTACACAGATTCAAGAACACAGAAATTTGAAAAAAAAATATGATTTAACTAAATTACTTATAATATATATATATGTGTATGTACTGTCAATAATAATATTAATCGATTGTTGAGTTTCGTTACAAAATGTAATATTGTATATTATTTAGTTTAGCGAGTAAGTGAACGCAAATACCGTTCTACATTTTGATAAATAATTTCGTTTAGTACAAATATTACGGCCATCGTATAACTTATGGTCTTATTGACATCACATTTTTTTATGATGCTTTCTTTTTTAAATATTTGCAGAAATTCCTCCTTCGATAGAAATATATATTTTTTTTAACGAGATACCGTTTTTATTCAAGTTTCTGAGTCAAGTAGTTGAGCAAAACGATATTCACACGATGGCACGAGCCCTTAATATGCGATCGCAGATATCGCAGAAATAACTTTAAGACGAAAATTTACCAAATTTTTACTGGGATCAATAAAACAATATAGTTTGGATGCACGATTAATTTTCCCATTAAGAATAATGTACTTACACAATTATTGATTCGTTTTATAATTACTATGTCCACCCGATCTACATAACATATATATTTCGACACGTGAGCCGTATGAATTTTACATTTATCTGTTCACAGCTGTATTTCGATTGGTCAATAAGTTTTAAGAAAAATGTACCTACCAAAAACACCACGTTTAACCAGTACGTTATCGTCAGTTATCATCTGTAAATTTTTTGTAAATTTAAAAACTTACATAAACAAAATAAGAATCCGAATAAAATGTAAATAATGTATGAAACAAAGTTTGAAATGCACAAAAGTAAAATTTGATTATTGTGCAGCGATCACACAAATGTGCGCGTCGTCGGCGCACAGTAAAACTGCTTTCAATTGAATTCCGAAGCGTAACTGGGTTATTAAAACAAATAAACTCTTATGATCTGAGAAAATCGTTACGATGCGTAACTATTTTTCATGTGTATACATATACAATTTGTGCAATGGCTCGACTGCGACGTCTGCCGCAGCTCCGGGCAGCGGTCCAAGTAAATCCGTGATTTGACGTCGTTGAAACGAACAATGGTACAAGTCCATTATTGTTATCGAGAACCACAGTGCTCGAATCGGTAAATTGAAAAAAAAGTAACCTATTTTCTATTTCCTTTTACCACACGTCTACACCACACGGACTGTATAACATTAGTATAGGGGTACGTTTAAATATTAAAAAAAAAAAAAAAAAACTATCGGCAGGGCGTAAAAGTGAAGGTTTGCACACGTTATCTTATTTAACAACTCCATTGATTAAAAAAAAAAAATTAGACGATGCTCAGCTTCAAAAATATATGGTTTTACTAATCCGAAAACAGACGTCAAATCGGTTCAACCAACCGGTTGCTGTGCCGTGTTATTACACATATTCGCCGTCGCCACACGAATACTAATCGGCAATGAGGTTAAACTTTATTTTATCAAAAAATAATCCGTCGATTTTGAAAAATTAGACAATGATACAAAAATACTTTACCGATTTATTTATCTGAAAACAGAAATCAAATAGGTCCGACCGTTTTTGCTCTGTTGAATCAACAACAAACTACATAGGTACTCGCCACCGCCCACCACACGATTCCAAACGGTTATAACTACTTTAAACTTTATTTTTCAAAAGCTATACTTAACCGATTTTGATCATAATTATACTGCGCACAACATGAAATATGTAACGTTATTTTACCGAAAACAGATATCAAATCGGTATCGGGAATATATATATCGGGAAACTTTTTTTATCGGATAAAAAATTCTGTTATACACAACCTAGTTTTATTTCAATTCTTACGAATAATTACGAATTTTTTTTCTGATAAGAAGTCAAAGGTGTACCAAACTTGTATTTTACTTATTTTAATATTGTGTAAAAGTTTCAGCTGGTCACTCCGTCGATTATTTTGGAAGTGATGGCCAAAAAATTAAATCGGTTGTGTCAAAAAACACGTTTACCGTAATTTTTAACGTTATTGGTAAAATTTGACCTACTCGTGTAACTTTTTTCAATTTGAACTTTCAAATTTGAGACCCCTCAAAGTACAATTAGAGTCTAAAAACCTTTCATTGGAGGTATCGAACGTAAAAATCGGAGCGTTCTTTATACCTATAAAAGTGTTTACAGAGAAACAAAAAAAAAAAAAAAAGAAAAAACTTCTTTGTAAAAACAATACATTCTGACGCTTAAAATCTATCACTTAACTAGTAAATAATTTTTTAAATTTTTTATCATTAATTATTTAAGGGTGTCAAACATTTATTCAGGAGTATATTTTAGGCAATTTATTTTACCTACACGTCGTATGGGTAGTGCATCATTAGCGTAAGTGCGCGCCGCAGATAAGGATACATCTACTTACGTATTATTATACGCCGTTACTATACTCGTATTTTAGACGAATAAAAATAATTTGCCAAGAAAAACTCTCACGCCTCGTACGTTAATCACATTTTGATAAAATTTTCTTTTTAACTTGAATGAAGACTTAGAACAAAATATAAGCTCAAATAATTAAATAGATTTAAAAATAACCACTAAATACGGAAATTATTCAAATGAATGTTTTTGTTTCCATACTTAAAATTTTAAAATCAAAATCTTATCTAATTTGGAAAACTTGTTCTTCTTTCTAATGAAATCAATCAAACGATATTTTAATTTCTACAGGACGTGGGAGTTTTTGCTGTGATAGCTAGTACCCAATAAAATTCCTACTACTGATAAATGATCACAGCCATGTATTAAATTTTTGATTGCCGATACAGCAATATCTGTTAAGAATTGTGGTTTAGTTTCATTTTTTTCAGTCAAAATTATCAACATCCAAAAATTAATTGCTGGCATCCTTTCTGTAGAGGAATAAATCATAATCGAATTTTCACAGAAGATTAAACATCCTAACCGTCTACCCATTGTTTGTAGTTCAAACGTGACAACGAAGACAATGCATGTTTAAAGAAAAGTGGAGTACGAACATTAAATTTTAACTGACATGACGAAAGGCAAATAAGTTACTGTTAAGTTTTTTATACGTTACGCCAGAATAAACATGTTTATTGCATAAAAATTTGATAAAAATTGAAAGCAAGCTTTGCTCGCTCTTTTCTAGTCATCGCAAAAAAAAATATCACAAGACAAAAATATTATTTTACTGTAGAAAAATATTGCGTATAATAGGTAAATTAAATGAAGTAATTATAAATCATTATTATAGCATTTTTTCTAAAACGTAGAATATCCACATAACATCATTATTCTTTGCACTTTGCCGACGACTTTGTTGGAAAAAAATGTCGAATAAATGTATTTAAAATTGATCATGTGATACTAATCTCTATTTTTTCGTTGTGAAACGCGAGAAATCACTGTTTTCTTACTTTTGTACTCTTGTGGTTTTAACGCAATCAAATACGTTTTTGAAATCATCCTAGTATACAAATAAAGAACAATATTGTAACGATGATAAAAACTCTGCAGACCCACGTGTGTGTGACAAAACGAAAAATTTAATAAGCTCTATGGTAATCGAAACGGTTTTATTCACAAGTGGGTACTTGATAAAAATAGTTGTAATTAATCTTAGATTATTTCGAATCACATGGATCAATGCATCATAAATCACATGGATGGAGCCATAAATAAATCGTACAACTGAGAAATAGTGACAATTTAATACTCACAAGTACATATAGTACGTTTTTGTTTGTTCGATCTTTGTTTTTATCGAAATTCTACTCAGTTATAAATGAACAACGTCTGAAGATTTACAAAATCATACCATGAAAACGCTTGTCTGTTTTTGTCATTGCGTTTCTAGCATAGGTACTATAATAACAAAGACGTAGACCGGGTTGTTTTCCATTTTATTTGACTTTTAAATTCGTACAGCGGTTCTAAAATTCAAATGCTTCGGTTGGTTTATACCATTTTAATACCGACATCTGAGCGACGATAGATTTTGAATTTTGTATATGTACAATGTACATATAATATATTGTAATGTTATTTATAATATTCCACGTTACATTTTTTGTAAAGAGGTACTGAGAGGGTTAGGTGATCGCAACTATTTTTACACAAACGTTGAACACGGGCTTGGTTATCGATTTTCAACAATAAAAATACTAAATAAACAATTTAAACACCGAAAATATTCATATGGTTTCTAAAAAGTGATGTAATCTGTGTGTAATCTAAGCATCGTCCATAATTAAATTATTGTAATACTAGGTAAAACCACGTTTATAAAAAATCCGATGGATATTAAAATACATTTTGATCTCTAAAAATTCATCTTGAGATACGTTACATTGTTTTTTTATTTTTAATTATTGAAACAATATAGTAATTTTGAAGATTATAACAATACTGTTTAATCATAATATATTGTAAATGTTTTCTATACCATACCGAAATAATTATTTCACTCCGTCAGTGATTTTTAATTTTTCACATAGGTCGTATGAGCCTATAAAAAAATGTCAGTTAAAAAAAATGTTTTGTTCGTTTATTTATATTGTTTATTCACGGATAACAGGCATGAAATACAGTGTATAGACTGTATAAGTAATACAATAGTGATGTCCATACACCTCATAAACAATTATCATATACCTAACTAATACTTAAACAATAAAGAAAGTGAAATATTCTAAGTACATTAGTATTTCTTTTTATACCATATAAAACGTCAGACTTACCCGAAAAGATATGTTGATATAGCTAATATTATATTGTATTATGATAGAATTTGAATTTTAAACAGGTCCAATCGCTTACTTATAAAATATGTATAGTTTAAACGTCATACATACAGATAAGATTACACGGATCACAAATATTTTAAGACAATGTTTATGTCACATTTTGTACTAGCATATTAATATTATATTTATTTTTTCAGCCAACTCCGGTACCATTTTAATACCATTCCAACGTGGAGAATATGGAAAATATTTGTATTTGATGCGTCGTAATATAGTTTTGAAATCATAGAAGGAACGAAAATGATTGAAAAAAACAAAAGTATTAGCAAACCTTGTGTTGTCGGGGGGAATCATTAAGTTTTTCAAAGGTATTCCTGAATGTATTAGTTTTTACGTGTACGAGTGTATCCAAAAAGGTTTGTTAACTCTTTAAAAGTTAAAATTAAGTCAAAAAGTCAAGTCAATTAACATAATATTTTTGTTAACTTTTGACTTGATTAGTTTATGTTTTTTTTTTTTAAATTTAACGTGTTAACTTTAAGTTAATCTGTAATTATTACAATTTTTTTATAAAAAATCTTTTTAAAAAGAAAAGTATTGGTAAGAAAAAAATATTTCTAAAGAAAATACGAAAAACGTTTTTTGCATCAGAGGAAATACGATACTGAGTGTAATATAAACCGTTATCTTTGTTTTGAATTTTAACTTTTTGTTTGTTTGTGAACTTTTAATCTAATAAATGTAAAAAACAGAAAAAAAAATTACATTTTACTTAACTTAAACTTATAACGGATTAAAAAAAGTTGTTAACTTGCCCAGCCTTAAATGATCCAGTGGTAGGTGGTATAGCAAAAGAAAAAAACGAATTCTGTGGGCTGTTGAAATGTACTGCTTTCCAAGGCTGGGCAAAATGACTCGAGTTAATTTAAACTCGTTAAATTAATTGAAAAAAACAAAAACAAAAAGTTAAGCTAATTTTTTTTCATTTTTAAAAATTTATAAAATTAAAAGTTAACAACTATAAACAAAATCAACTTATAACAACGATAACGGTAAATATTTTTGATTCACGTGGTTTTGTACCTAGCATGAGATTTCCTCCGCTTCGAAAAAATTCTCGTCGCATTCTCCTCCGAAATTGTTAGTCGACCTAATTAAAACGAATCAACACGACTTTTTAACTTGATATCAACTTTTTAGTGCCCAGCCTTGCCGTTCTCTCCACAACACACATGCGTACCATAGAGACGAGTGGTTTTGAACACGTTTTGGGTGCGGCGCAGCTGTCGCATCCATCCCCCTTGGTTACGGTCGACGGTTCTACCGAAACAATAATAAGTGCGTATACGTTTTTCGTGTCTCTACGTACAACTATAATTCGCATCGAAACACACAATAACGTACGGTAAAAAAAAACTGCATAGTTATTTTATACATTCGATTTGTTTATTTTTGCATATTATTCCGTCGCCGTCACGAGTGTATTGCAATAATGGTACACGAGCTTATAGCACGCTCGGTCGCTAGCCGCCGCGTATTGATTTCCTCTACTCGCGGGCAGTACAAATACACTGCTACCACGGGACCGACCGCGGGAAATACGGCGGTGTCGTCATTTTGTGGACACGGCGTTGAGAATGAAAATTTAGATAGAAGAGGAGTGACGGTCGTGGATTGGGTCACTGCTTTGGGTGGGTCAACGTTGACCGCGGTTTACGATAAAACGTTAAAGCGCGTCCCTTTCGCCCGGACCGCCGCGTCGTAAAACGACCCCGATTTCGCCCGGGTACTTTTTGCATGACAATCGATTCGACGATTGTAAGACGACGACGACGAATAACATATAATGTTGTAACGACGTACAAGGAAGCGGTGTGTCCGTCGTCGGCGGTTTGATTTTGTTCTGAAGATGGTAATCCATCATTACCGCCGACGTAATAAACTTAAAATATAAACGTCGAATTTTCGCGGCAGGCTGTTTCGTTTGATTCACTGTACGAGCGATGATTCATTGGTGTAGAACATAAAGCATCGTTTCACGTTGAGCGAGCTCGGTGGGTATATTATGTGCTGTATGACGTAAAATGAAAATTTCAAAATTTATATGTTTTAAAAATACGCGAAATCGTCTGACTTTCGTGTGATCCCCGTCTATTCCGATAACGTGTCAGTATTTCAATTGGTTCGAACAATTTTCAGAAGAGCTATGTACTTTAAAAAAAATTCCAGTGCTCTGCGAATATCGCTCGAAAATTGTCATAATCCGGTCTAGGACAGTATAGTAAGTTTTACTCGACCCAATGACGTGGGATTGAAATTTGAATTGGTATTGACTTTCGTGTATTGGGTTTTTGAATCATGACCATCAAAAAAAAAAAAACACTACAATTTCAATAGAAGTCTTGACTGAAGTATGATCTGAGGCCAATAACCAATTTTAGTGTATTATAAGTTGGGATCGGTGGAATTCATAACTACCTGAAAACGTGTTTACGAAAAAAATTATAGTAAAATTGACAAATTCTTTGCTACGCTAAGAATTTACATAAACAAACGAAAATGAAAAAAAAAAAAAATACAAAGTTCTGACTTCTGACCGTCCATTGTTCGGGAAAATAAAATCGTGTCACGCGACACGTGCGCGTGTCCTTCGCACCTGTATGAGCGTGTTTCATTCAATGATCAACTCTGAATGATTAACATTAAGTATGATTTAAATATGTTTTCGAAGTGCTCACGCATCTTTAAATTTTTAGTTGGAATGATTTCTTCTTATTCAAGCAAATTTACTTGTCGACGACAACAAACTATAAGCATGTTTTCAAAAAAAAACAATTTTTTTGTTTTCATGTATTTGAACCTATTAATACTGTATGACGTTAAACTATAACTTGGGAGTACTAATATTGGACTTTTCTAGGTGTTTTTGAAAATAACATCTACACCTTGTGTTTTACATTTCCGCCTCGATTTTATCACTCAAAATTTACTCCCTTCCTTTCCTTTCCTTTCTTGAAATTCGCTCCCTTCTTTTCTTACTTTCTTGAAATTTACTTCTTTTCTTACTTTTTTTTTTTTCTAGTAAAATTACGTTTACTATGTAACACAACACCATTCAAAAGAGTCACCCGCTCAGAGGACATGCTATTATCATTTCCCATAGTTTTTCTAGTCAATTGATTGTCTAAATCAATGTTTTAATTAACAGATAAGATCACTTTTTACACCCGAAAAAATGTTGATGGTAAAAAAATTTAGGTTCACCACCTTATCATAAGGACTGTATAAAAAGATCGAAACACTTCTTAAACGTGAAAAAAAAAACGCATACATTTTTTTCAAACTTTTGTGACGTTTTAAACATTATACTTATTCCATTTAAGTGTGAAAAATACAAGAAAATATATTTAACAACTTTGGTACCGATAATAATTGTTATGCGTCCGTTCTAAGAACGGTATACTATTACGGTTTTATAATATTCATTGTTTTTTGCACGTAATTAAAAAACAATCACAGTGTAAAAATGAGTTTAAAGCAAAATAAACTTTGAAGCCAAAACACTTAGTTGGTATTCAACGTATAGACTGGATAGCACTCCATCTACAAAAATACGAACAAAAACCTAAAAATCTCAAAATTTTTCGCCGTAAATTTTCGAAAATTATTCGTTTTTTTTTGAGTACGACTCAATAAGTGTTCAAATTTGTAAAAAAAAAAATAAAATCGTTTCGAGCAGAGTACCGTCTACGTCCACTTGGCAAACAACTTTTTAGTTTTACGATATTTCGCGATTGGACCACTACCGGAAAAATTTGTCACGGGAAAACGAAAATTGACATCGTCGTAAAAACAATACGTTTTTCGCGTTCAAAACTATCAGGAGATTGTTTTTCGGATGTTTACACCACAATCTTCGCACATTGATTGACCTAGACGGATTTTTCCAGAATTCGCCACCAAAACCGCCAACACCGGTACGTACGGTGCAGGGGAGGAATTAACGAGTGTCGGTAGAAAAGGGAAAATAAGATTTTCGGACGACGGAACGCGCGCCCCGATCCGTTTTCTAAATACGCGGTGTCGAATGAAAACCAACCCCTTTAAACTTTCATAAGAGTATTATTCTAATAGGTGTTTATGACGGTGGAACGGGAAAAAAGTCGTTCACGAAAAAAACCGCACGTTTGTAAATCGCAGAACGTTCGTTACGAGTTTGTTCCGAACTGCGTGAACGTTTGCAGTGAAGTTTTCTCTGTTACTACCCGCTCACATATCTACATATGTATAGATGACGTTTTCGTAATATTTTCGGTTTGTAAAGAAATTTTTATTACTCCTCCTCGCCCATTTGTCCCCGCGAATTTCGTTTTCGGGCGACGGTCCCGTTATCGCGGCGGTCGTATTAGACGGGAAAAAAGCGCGCGCGCGACCGAATTTCGCGAGCGGCGTCGAACAACGACGATGATATTGTTACAATGGCAACGCGCAGGCGGTATAACGATATTGCGTGCTGAACCATAATAACGTATAGGCTACGCGGCACCGTGTAATGTGGGTCGGACGAGTTCGGGGTGGCGCGTGAGGGGTCTTCATTGATCAGGGAGCAGCAGCAGCAGCAGCAGCTGGCCTCCAACGCGCTCGCAGTCAGTGTGTCGTCGTCCGTTCGCCGCGCCGCCGTGTGTTGATGCCCTCGGCTGAGAGAGAAAGACATAGAGAGAGAGAGAGAGACCTAGAGAGTTGTGTGCGTGCGCGCGTGTGCGTGTTCACGGGTGTGTACGCGCACGCTTGCGAGCGCTTCGTGTGCGCTCGGCTCTGCGGGCGCGTGCGCTTCTCCGTGCGGCGGGCTCGTCGTGTGCGCGCGCGTGTCACGCCCGTCCCGTCCCGCTGGCCACAAAGGGCTCGCGGCGCCCCGTTACCGCGTGTGCGTCGGTCGTTCTGAGGGCTGCAGCCGGCCGCGGGGACGGTACACGATGACGAGAAGCCGCGGGTAGCTTGCGAGCAGGGACTACCTACCTACGCGTCACCACCAGAGAATGTCGTCGGCCAGAGAACCGTACGGGCCGGGCTCGTCACTGGGCACCGGCGGTGGCACGCGCTCGCCCCGAGGCACCCGGCGCATAGCCACCGAACTGCCGACGGTCGACAGGTCGCCGTCCAGGTCGTATCCGTCCGGCGGCGGCGGCGGGGGACAACGAAACAGTCCCGTGGGACGAAGGACGGTCAGACCGGGCGCCGGATCGCCCGAACACCACGGCGGCGGCGGCGGCGGCGGCGTCGGCGGCCCTTATCAGACAGGGATCGGGGGCGGTCTGGGTATTGGCGGCGGCGGCGGCGGCGGCGGCATCTCGTCGTCGTCTTACTACAGGGACGACGACCTGAACAGTCCGGTGCTGCTCGACGAACGGGGACGGGCAATGGGCCCGCCGGGCAGCGCGTCCCACCGGTCCCGGAGTGCCAGCCGTCCCGCCGACAGGATGGGCGGTATGCCGCCGTCCCGATACCAGTCGCTCGACCGCAATACCGGCGGCGGCATACTGTCCGACGGTCCGTACGGTCACGACCGCGATTACAGGTCGTTCGACCGCGACCGCGGTTACGGCGGCGCCGGTTTTTCCAGTCTGGACGACGACCCGTACGGACCGATGCAGCCGTCGTCCAGGTCCAGGCAGTCGCCGGGCGGCGGCGGCGGCATCGGCGGCGGACACTTCATGTCCAACGCTCGCGACACCGGACACTTTTTGGGCGAGCTTCAGCACCAGAACACAGACCTGCACCGCGAGCTGTCCAACCTGAAGAAGGAGCTGGAGCTGACCAATCAGAAGCTCGGGTCCAGCATGCACAGCATCAAAACGTTTTGGAGCCCAGAGCTAAAGAAGGAGCGGGCCTTGCGCAAGGAGGAGTCGGCCAAGTACTCGCTCATCAACGATCAGCTCAAATTGTTGCACTCGGAAAACCAGGTGAGAACGGATTGATTTAATTGCGTTCGTCATTCTGGTAAAAGGCCACCACCGTTAGGCTCGAAGGGCGGAAATTCAAATTTTTAGGAGGGCTATAACTCGGGTCGAACCCTCCCCTTGGTATAGGCTAATTTTTAAGAGCCTGGTGGCTTAAGATTAATCTGGGAGGACCAAGTCCCGTGAATCGCGGCAACGATACTCACGTTGACAACAATCAGCTGTATTTTTAAGTCGTAAGTCGATTTTTATTACGATTAATTTTACAAAATCGATCCAGTTTTCGTTTGGTTATTTATAAACTGATGTATTTGCTTAGTCCTCGCACAATTTATTTTATTGTTTTGGAAACTCGATGGACGCGTTGAATTGTAATTTACGAAAATTTCAACGCAATGTTTGTCGGTAAAAGCTTATTTCAAATTGATCGGAATTCGGAAGTTTTCGGACGTGAATAATAAATCTAGAATCTCGAAGTCAAGCTTGTCTTTGTAACGACAGTTCCGGGGGTCGCGTGTAGAGGTTTTGTCCGAACGAGATTAATATTACACGTCCTTATCGTGATGAGTTTCTCGACAAAACTATAGTCGCTTCTTCGTTCGAATCGGTTTTATACAATCCTGTATGCCGCCAATGGATTTTGGATCGACCGTTGTCACCTGCAACTATATAGGTATAAATAAATACCTACGAATAATTTGAGGTAACCGCATTATTTTTATCCCCTTAAAAAATTCGTGCTGCCAAAGTGTTGTTTTTGTCCATTATGGTGTCTTAGAGCTAGCAACGCCCTGCAAAGCAATGGAACATAACAACGGTAATACAATATTATGTCTTGCCACGTTAAGCGTACTGCAGGCCACGAGGCGAATCGATTTGTATATGCGGACACGATCGCGTGCGTGCGTTCGTCACGACCGCTGATGTCGAGTTTTCTTTGGGATTTTGAGTCAAAAAAGTACTGTTTTATAAATGTTAATTGGTCGTGTGTTTTCACTGTCGGTGTTTTTGATGAAAATTAAAAACGTAATAATAATGTGTCTTGGACGTAGAATATAAATTCGAACGAATTTTTAGATATTATCAAACGACTGACGACAGTTATTATTTCAAAAACGAATTCAAATAGTTAACAAGAATATAAATGTTATTTTTGTAGGCACTGACCTTGAAGGAACGTAACGAATAAAAAAATATCTTTAAACTAATAAAGTTGTACACCCTCTTAGAATCGTCGTTTGCGAGTGTGTTTGACGAGTACGTGTTTGACATGACTTCGTGTCCTTTATTTTCAAAAAAAAAAAAAACGTGTTCGTCATAATTGCTAACAGCGCATTTATAGGTAGGTATTCTTTTATTGTAAGATACAGATTTATTATCTCTTTATCTTGAGGCCAACGTATTATTTATCGTGATCGATAAAACTATTTAATAACAAAATATCGATTTAAAATAAAAACGTTAAACATTTCTAACCGTTAACGCTCAAAACCTTTTCGGCGTATAATTTTGCGAAATGTCAATAGTTTTGCGCGGAATCTGCTGGCGCCCACTGTAATTTTATTCGACGACGGTCTTACTACGACGGTTCGTCAACAACAATTATTCAGCCGCCTCTATTCCACAATAATCAAGCTGTTATTTTATTTTTGATTTTGCGTCGACGTAAAATCGAACGGTTGAAAAATCACGTTTCTTGGCCGAATAAGAATGATCGATGACACTGCGCCGCTGCGGGGAGCGGAAGAAAAAAAAATAACCCCTCGGGGGACTGTGTTTTTGCTGACAAAATTTCCGCTTCGACAGCGCAGCTTTTTCCCCAGCTGACCACAGATTCTCCGTGCGGACCGTCACATTTTTTGCGCCCGTAAAGATGACGTCGAGCTAACTCGCACAACTTTTAGTCGATAAACACTCGTTGACGGAGATTGATCGTGAGTTATTTTAATGTGTTATGTTTACGTCTTTGTCGGCGCCAAAGATAATCACTATTCCACACATTTTCCTGGCGTCCGCAGGCAAAAGCAAAACTGTGATAGGAAAAAAAAAATTATCAAGGTATTAACTCGTCTAGAGTTAAAAAAAACTCAAGTTAAAACGTCAAGTTGATTTCAATTAAGCGTAAACTGACTCGTTAAATTTTTGTTAATTTTTAACTCAATAAGTTATTATATTTTTTCATGTTAACTTGTTCACTTTAAGTTAATCTGTAATAATTTTGAAAACGAAGAAGACAATTTTGATAGAGAATACAAAACTATTTTTTTGAAAAGGAGAAAATGTCATAAACTAGGTACAAAACCATTTATTATCTTAATTGTCTGTATTTTAAGTCAAGTACATTTTTCTTTATAAGTTGACTTTTAATTTAATAAATTAAAAACTTGACTTAATTTTATGTTTTTTCTATTAACTTAACTGTACGAGTTTAAAAAATGTGTTAATTTGCTTTGAAAATTTTAACCATGATTAAAATTGCAGACATCACTGTGGTACAGTTGGTAGACAAGGTGCTTCAATGAAGTGTTACCAAACATCGCCAAATTACTTTGTGGTTTCAATAATTTCGAAATGTTTGATTTTTTTGCCAAATAAAATATTGTTATCTATTATGTGATCAAGTTATAGTGATTTTACTATAACACGTTTGCATGTGAATACAATTTTGAGGAAAGAACCGTAGTTTTTTATTTTTGACCGTAGTTTTTATACTGCCCGAAACCCACTTTGCATCTCTCACAAACAATACTCCGGTTTGTATAATTATAGTTACAAAATAGATACAGCTTTACGACAAAATCGAACGATTTATAAAAATGCCTTTAACGTTTTAATCATAACGTAACTGCAGAGTCTTATAAATGTCAACTTCTAAGACAGAAGAAAATGTCTGGAGCGTTTTAGTTTGTTTTTATACTTGGTTTTTTTTTTTTTGTCATGTATGCGCGTTACTTTGACCTTACATTGTTGGTCGACACAAACGTCAACTCGGCAAATGCATTAACTATACACCTGTATTGAAAACCGGTTAAACCATGTGAATTTATTTGATCGAGCGATACGCGATGTGCATCAAACACACGTCTTTTGTTACACATCGAGTTGCCATCTAAAACATAATTCTTCTTCAGTACCTATAGTTATGCTACCATCGTCTCGTCTTAAGTCGAGATGCAATCTTCAAAACAAAACATTCTGAACTGAATTTTCTATTTGCCTACAGCAAAAAGTATTATTTTTGTTATTAACTTATCTGTTTGATCGCATTTTTTCGCCGTATGGAGTGTTTTCATAAAACGATTTGATTGTAAATAACCGGCTTGAAAAGATACAATAGTCTGGACGAGTTTAAAAATAGGAGAAGGGTGTCCACAGCAAGACTCGGGGCGCAGTGGAACAATTTTAAAGAGTATGGATTCAATCATTGTGGCTAGGTACTAATGTTTGAAGAACATAGATATTTTATACGTCGGTCGTCAATGTTATAATTTTTTTTTTTTCCATCACTTGTTTATTAGATTAAGAAAATACGAAAAACTTGTGGTTGACTTGCTTTTCATTTGAATTCCAGAAAAATTAGGTTTTTGTAAAATAAATTACTTAAAGCTACACTGTACAGTGAGTCACATAATACTTAACACAGTTTTAGTTATTTTAAAGTCCATAAATTTTTAATACTAAATATATTGTATGAATGAGTCACCTAATTAATGATAATGAATTATTTTTTTGAACTGTAATTTTAATATTGAAAAATACATTTTTTATTAGAATATGAATGAAATACCTGTAGGTATATAGTGTAACTTTGATGTAATTTTATGAGTAAACTTTTTGTTAAAAATTTGTATTTTTTTGCTAATATATGCGTTATTTTAATGATCTAAGAGCTACAAAAAAAAAAAAACGATTATTGCTTTAAGTTTTTTCTTTTACTGTGATAATTCCGTAATGTGTCTCTCAGAGTGTTCAAATAAGCATGTCTAAGTGTGTACAACTTACAAGGAGTGACCACAGTGAGACATTTTTTTTTTCAAGTGGTTTTTAATAAAATATAATCCAGATATTAGGTCCATTAGTTTAGTTCTAAATATTCATTAAATCTAAGTCATCATTTTAAATTTATCTGTAATTTTTTCGTAAAAATACCACTAAAAATGAATATGTTATTTGAAATAGAGTTTTAGGTGTCTCATTGTGGCTATAGCTCTCCCCAACGCATATTGCTAATGGAATATTGAACTTATCAAACACAACAATTGCCCGCAGAGAAACACCTAGTATTAAATATTATAAATACGTTCTGCACAATTTTTAAAATAAAAAACATGAATTATAAGGGTTGAATTACTAAATAATACGAGTAGAAAACTGCGATTCGTTTAGCTACCTTAACAGCTATTAAAATGTACACGATAGGAATAGAATTCACTCGAAAGTTATGTTTTTAGCATTTTCTCTCATCGATGCAAATCCAACACAACATAAAATGGTTATTTTGTATTTTTTCATAAACATGCATGAGTATTGCGTGTTCCAAAGTTGTACATACGGTTACGGTGAAAAAAATCGAGAGTATTTGAAATGAAACCAGTATTTAAAACATGGTAAGGTTACATTTTAATTGATTCAAAATTATATTCGATTAATTTCTAGTTGTACGCAATCGGTACACGATGGCATGTGCAAAAAATACCGAAAAAATCGGTGGCGAGTTATTCCTCTTAGAAAATGTAATATTTGGTGCCGACGAGAGGAACCCAGACTCCAACGTGATAAAACCACCTTGAGGGTTGTACGTATATAGCCCGTAAAGCAGGTGGTGCGAAGATAGGGTCTACAGTTTAGCCTAATCTTTCGAACAGATGGCTATTATCGAACACAAATATAATATTTTGTACAAAAATGTGCGTTGTTGCATTTATAATATATTGTTGATTAGTAATAATTAATAATACGAATCAAACCATGTGGTTGATAGAATGAAAAAAAAAAAAAACGTTTCTGAAGTTGCACATACATCTTTTTGTTTGAGGTTTCAATTCAAGGTTGATAAATCAAACAAAATTATTTAAAAGCTTAAAAATTTTTCGAGTATTCTTTTTCTTACTGATTGGAACTACGTTCTGCAAAAAAATAACAAAATAATATAATATACGTTATGTTTAGTCCAGTGTCGAAAAATACAAAATTATCATACAATATAACTATTACTCTTAAGTCTAATAAAATATGAAATATAGTATAATATATAATATGAATACTTAGACGAAAATTTGCACAAAAATCTGTGTAATATAAAAAAAATACAACCTATCGCATGTTTACATTGTAAAAAACATGACGTTAGAAGGAATGTATCTTGTTTAAGTTGTGCCCCCAACGTTTTGGCTATTCTCCCAATTCAAGAATAGATGATTCTAGCGCGTCTATTTGTGTGAAAAAGTTTTATGAAAACAAAATTTTCTATTGTTTAAGTTAAGTATACCTATAAAGCTAAATACAATATCCTTTGTACATGTTTATCAAAAATTGTTTAGCGCTGTTGAAAATCATCATCACAGCTCAATTTTATGACGAGAGAAGGTATCAATTTGTAAACGAATTCTTCGTGTCGAGACGTTTCCTGAGAATCTAATTTGCTGAAATAGTTTTAAAAATCATCAATCTGAGTTTGATTTGAGTATCAGAACATGTTAATTTATCTATACGGAGAGGGGATAAAAATAAAACAAATACTTTACTTTCTTTCGCAAAATATTATGACATGATATTAATGATTTTCGATAGTAAATTTGGATTACTTCGTAAGTGGAACAAATTTTAAAACCATCGGGAAAAATACATAATAGGTAATTATAGTGCGAGTACAAATATATATTGTATTTATTAAAATCGCATATTCTTCTTACAACATTCAACAAATTCAAAATTAAACGGTGAAATACAGCGTCCAGGGTGATTCGCTCGTGATCTGGAAAAAGTGCATTTTTTTCCTTTTTTTCCATGTAAAACTCTATTCTGAATTACGGTTTTTGATTTGGAAAAAAGTATGACAACACTATAGCTGTAATGGGTATACACGTCTTGAATAGCTTAGCTCGGATAATAGGCGCGTCACGTATAAATACTATTGCGTTTGTCTACTCACGCGTGTCCAGGAAGTATTTTTTAATTTTAATATTTTTTTTATAACTTACAATTTTTGTTTTATTTTTTTTTTTTTTTTAATTACTTCGAAATGTTTCGATAGCTTATCGCTGGGTTGGTAATGTTTTTCGAGAAAAAAAAAAACAAACCCGTCTGGGATTATTTTTTCGACACTACACACGACACGACGGGGTGCGGACACGTG